>OZ025296.1:121238368-122438368 GCA_964019185.1 Maratus speculifer | reverse complement strand
TCTCAATGTATGTCTGTGTGTCTGTTATGTAAATGCTCTATTTCCCAAACAAATTGAGATAGAGACTTGAAATTTGATGTGTACTTAGATGTAACAATTGAAAGAAGCCTATTGAATATCAGTAACCTCAATTATACAAAACTATATTTTTTTTTCGGACTCTTGAAATATTCGTTCTTTTGAGTTGTATATAAGGTTTTCGATTTTTTTTATTTTAAGGAATGAATATAAAAGACTATAAAAAACATAAATTTTGAATAAAGAACGAATTCGATCGGACAATTAGTTGCCAAGATATTTGTAATTCTATTTTCTACACTTTTCGATTTTTTTATAATCCTGTATTTCATCCACATTTCAATTCAAATATATATTTTAATTGGAAATGAGACGCTTAATCCGACGCAGTAAACTGTTAGTAAATATGTTTATTATTTTTGGAATTATAAAGATGTTTCTTTTGTGGAATTCGGTACTATTCCATCGACAAAAAAAACTGCCATATTCACCTGACATTAAAAGCGTCAACGTGTTTGCTAGGTCATCAAATGATTTTTAATTCAACGTTTTACTGATATTTTTACTAATCTTTTACTAATTTATTTATTTTTTCGTTATTTAAAATAAAAATTATGCCAATTTGTATAATTTACGAGTAATTTAGCGATTTATAAAATTGGATGAAACGGGTAGATGAAATAATGAAACAATACCGGCAATTCAGTAGTAGAATAATATGTATTAAAAATATTTAAATATACGTTTAAATTTTATATTAGTATTACAATGTATTTAAAAAATAGTTTAGACATATTTTATGTTTATATTTTATATTTAATGGGTAAGTATTACGTTAACCCTCAACGAAAAAGTGTTTTTTTTAATTATTTATTTTTTTATTATTAATTTCAATAAGGAAACATTACATCAAACCTGCAGGATAAATAGCAAACTTTCTATACAAAATAAAAGTAGAATAATTTTTCATAGAATTATTAATTTTCATCATCACATTTTTCTCCATAAATTTTAATAACAAGTTTTATCGAAAGTTTTGACGCAATTTTTGACATGTTTTGAATAAAGTAAATTTCTTATCACAAAACCTTCATAAACATTTTTATTAATCAACTTCCTTTTTGTGTATATTACTTTTATATCAAACAGCTTGATAAAAGAAAACATAAAAGTTAGTTTAAACTTTTTTCATACATTCTCTGTGCTCTTGCTGATTTGTTAAACTTATTGATCGTATGAGATATTAAGATAAATTTTCAATGTTCTTGACTGTTACTTTTTTAATAAATATTAATTGTTACAGATTAAACAATTGCTATATTTTACCTATTTCTAGAGTTTCACTATTTTTTTAAATAATCAAATTGCATACCGGAAAGTTATTCGTTAGTAAATAATTTAGTTTTTATACCCAGTAAAATTTTATTCTGTGTGAAACAAAAAAATATTTATTATATATATGTGTGTGGTGTGTGTGTGTGTATTATTCTCTTTGTATAAGACTGATTCCATTTTAAAACAATAAAAGTGGTGGGGAACATAAAAATGAATGAAGAAACTCAAACCTGTTATAAAAAGTATCCTTAAATATCTGAAATCAAAATAATTGAAAGTGGTAGGAAGTAGAAATTTGCACCAATAGCTACTTTATCTAGAAGTGTGCAGTATAGCACTCACAAAGTTCTATGTATAAGAGAGATGCAGTATATTTTCAAAATGGTTTCCAATATGAAGACAGTTCTAGCTCAAACATAAATGTTCTCATTTGGTCCAAACAACACAAATTCAATCCATAGGTGTTTCAAAATCAGCTGCAATTGTTTGGGCCGAATTATAATCGGTTTAAGATTTGTATTTTCGACTTCACGTTAAAGTGGTACGCGTTCTTTCTATTTTCCTTCTACATTTATGGCAGCACGGTGTATTGTAGTAGCGCAGTATGTCCAGTCAGCCAGTAGTACAGAATATCAGCGAGTAACGTAGTATGTGAGCGCCATATTATAAATTAGTAGTTTATAGCCAGCAATCAGGGTCATGCAAATCGGATGACGAAATAAACGATCGACCTGGGCACGGAAATTGAGAGGTCCCCAAATTTATACTATAGCGCCTTTTGTTTATCCTTTTTTTGTAAAATAAATAAATAAATATATAAAAATAGAGAAATATAAATACTTAGATTTTTTTGTGGCAAAAATATTTATTCGCATTACTCTCAATTTTCTCTTCAAATAGCATATGACTTCTTTCATGGAATCCAAAAATGGTTTCAAACTGTACTGTTAAATGCATTTTTTAAAAATATGTTTCTTAAATCCCCATGGTAAAAATATAAGTGGAATTTTTTCTTATATTGTTTAGTTGTTAAAATTAAACCTTTTAAAGTTCTAAAAATGTGACAATTGTGTATTCAATAGAATTTATTTGGGTTATACATTTTTCAATTTTGTGACACCTGTCATAAAGCATGTTGGTAACACCAAATACCGGCTGATCCACGATTGAAATTAATTTTCTTTCTAGCAACGTTTGTCACAAAATAATATAAATCCAGATCTGAAAACATGCTGGGGGTTTTTCACCGTTATTGTTCAATTTTGAGGCATTTGTCATAAAACATGTGTCACAAAATATTGGTACCCCCCTGTGAGGGGTATATTTTTTTGAAGTATATTATAAGAATATTTCAAGGGAAAATATGAGCCATTCCACAATTTAGGGTGTCGTAACATTTTTCTTTCTTGCGAAGTGTATTCTAAACAAAAATTTGCTAATCTCCATGGCAAATCTACTAAGAGTGTTTACCAACACATGGCATTAAGTCATATATATGTTTCGATGACACCTATTGGTAATACCAAATGCTGGCTGACACACGAAAGGAATTAATTTTCTTTCTAGCAACGTTTGTCACAAAATGATACAAATTCTTATCTGAAAGCCTGGTGAAGAATTTTGCCCTGTGCGGAAATTCAACAGCTTATGCAGTTCAGCGTAAAAATGCATAAATTATTTTAAAATCACTTTAAGTAAATTATGCTCACATACAGTAACCTTTGTGAACTCTTTTGTATATCCCTGTATATCATGTATAGCATTTATACATACCATTTAATATGTATACATTTAATGTAACTGAAAATGCATATCATTATTAAAAATGCATTTCATTCCTTTACCAGCCATAGTTGATAATATACAGTACTTCGGATAGAATATACTATTTGAAATCTTTTGTATATCCCTGTAAATGCTATGCTCTTTGTATTATGTGTAAAAAAACTCATATTAAGCCTCAGCATCTTATATTAATTTTATTATACACGGAATAGTTTTATACAATTAAAATATGTCGCAAACAATCCCCCTTTACTATCATGTAATTGAATTCGTTTGTGTGGCCCTGTAAATGAATAATAACTATTCTTTTCATCGCATATTTCACAGAAGGCATACCCTAATGCACTTCGTAAATGCACATAAATTAGATTATGTTTGACAGGGTGTAACATCTTTAAAATTCATTTGAAATATTTTTTCCCCACAGACTGTAATATAACGAAAAATTTTCGACTGTCCCTGTAAATAAACTAAACACGCTAGAAACATCATTTGCAATAGGGTTTGTTCTTCTTGGATAAACTTCAATAACTTCCGAAAATTTTATGGCAACCCGAGTATATTTACGAGAGGCCGCAGATAAACTGAAATCATAAACACTTTTCAACTTTGTTGGAAAGTGTTAAAAATGAGTCATAAAGTGTGTCTGAAAGTTTCGCATTGTTGACCGGGGAGGAAATATTTAAGAACAGCTTTAATATCTATTCATTAATAACGCAAATTGAACGGATTTCAAGCAATCAATTTTTAAAGATTTTTCCACGTAGTGCTACTGCATTCAAATTAAAAACATACCGCAACGTTTCGAGAATTATAAAATTACTAGCAGTTACCCGTGACTTCGTTCACATAACATTTAAAGAAGAAATAATCGATCAATCAAGCAAAAAATTTCGATGATGAAAAGCATGTGTAATTAACTTTTTATCGCGAATTTATGGTAAAAAAACTTTTGATAATCCCTATTTGCTAATTTGTTTGCTGGTCAAAATTTTCTTTTCAGCGATTAATACTAATAAATAGAAATATTCTTGAATTCTTTTGTTCAGCCCTGTAGTTTTCCAAGTGCCTTTAATACACGAAAGTATCTTTCTAAAATTTATTTCAAACAAAAATATTTCTTATTACTACCTAAATTACATTTTTAGAAATTATCATCCGAAGACAACCTTGTATCCAGTTCTTTGCGGGACCCTGTTTATCATTTTATATATATACTACAAACATTTCTTAGTTTACTAAATGCAGTTCAAAATAAAAATATATATTTTATTTAAAAACCACCTTTAAGTAAATTACGCTCATATTCAGTAACCTTTCCGAGATCTTTTGTGTAACCCTGTATATCTAAATTTAACTATTTATACTATTACCATTTATACTCTCCATTTAATATGCATACATTTAGCGAAATTTAAAAGCACATATCATAATTCAAAATGCATTTAATCCATGCAACAGTCATCATCCATGATATACAGTACTTCGGATAGAATATATAGTATTTGAAATCTTTTGTGTGTCCCTGTAAATGCTATGCACTTCGTATTATGCATGAAATAACTTACATTAAGCCTCAGCAACATATATCAATTTGATTATACATGAAATCGTTTACCATAATTAAAATATGTCGGAAACTGTTCCTCCCTTTATTCCTATGCAATGGAATTCTTCTGTCTGACCATGTAAATGAATAGTAAGTGCCCTTTTCACTACATACTTTACAAAATGCATATTTTAGTGCACTTTGTAAATGCATATAAATTTGATTATGTTCTACAGGCTGTAACATCGTTAAATTTAATTAAAACGATTTTTTCCCATAATGCCGTAATATAAGGAAATTTTTTGACTATCCCTGTAAATAAACTAATCATGGTAGAAACTTTATTTTCAACAGGTATTCGTGCTAGGTAAACGTTAAGAACGTCCAAAAATTTTATGGAAATCGGAGTATATTTATGAAAGTTAGAAAGCGACCAGACAGACAAACAAACCGAAAGCATAATAACTTTTCAACTTTGTTCAAAAGTGTTAAAAAATCGAGCCAAAAATATATTAATCAGTGATTTTATTTTCCACCTTTTCCCCACAAAAAATTTCTTCCATTGATAATTATGAGTTTTGAATAAAAATATTCATTTGTATGTAACTTATAACTTATTAATTAGTATAAGTAAAAAATATTTCTGATTCATTTTAAATATGACGTCATTATTTATCTCGCTCCATTAGCTACTGATATTCATGCCCCTTGTATTTTTAATGACTGCTATAAAGTACCTGTTTTATTTCAACTATGACGTCACATTTTCATGAGTGAACCATTTTATTAAAAATGTAATTCTTTTTCCTTCTTTTTACTTTTAATTTATGTCACCATATTTTACACAACAATTCCCATTAACTAAACAAATATCCTTGTTAAATGTATTATAAAAAATACACCTTTTATTTTTATTTCAAACATGACGTCATATTTATTTTCTTTTAAATTATTTTATTATAGTTTTTCGCGTGGAAGTTTTCTATTAAAAATTCATTGCCGCTGGAAAATTATTATTCCAATTTTTTATTTTCTTGGCAACAGGAAAGGAAAATGGTTAAATTTTATATGAAAAATGTCTATTGATTTTGTATGAAAAATAATTAAATTTTGAATTATTAATATATTATTATAAATTATTATTATTATAAGGAAAATATTTGAATAAAATAAATAAAAATTACCCTATTATTTAATCCGGACTTCTAACTTTACGTCTGCAAAATTTCAAAGCAATCGGTTCAGTAGTTAAGGCGTGAAAGCGGAACAAACAAACAAACAAACAAACAAACTCACTTTCCGATTTATAATATTAGTAAGGATTACTCATCGCGCACGTGTAAAAAGCTATATCATCTTCTTTGCATGAATTTTTAATTGCAGGCATCGATTTTGGTTTCAAATTCGTGATATTACTTAAAAGGAAACATTCAATCAATTTAAACCAGAAGGGAATTTCCCCCCACTGATTCACGCGATGCCTTGTTTCTGTTTTATTATCGATTTATCATGTTTAGAGATTAAGTGTTGGAAAAGCACAAAAAACATGATAAATTACAACGCTTTGATGCTAAACGGAAAAATAGGATTATTAATTAGATAAATTGTGCAAGACTTTAAAAATTGCTTTTTGTTTAATTATGTTCAGTTTGTGTTGTCATGACATAAAAATGTAGCTTTGAGTAAATTGCCACATTAGGATGATATTGTAATTTTCTAAATAATAGTTAACGTTCATATTAAAATCTTACAGTATAATTATCTTTACTTTTTTTTTTCTTCTTTGATATTTTCCTTTCATTAAGCTTCCAATCAGATTTTAAATTATGATATAATTAAAATTTCATTTTCAAAAATTCGTAAAATGTGCTTTACTTGAAAACTATATTAATATTAATAAAAGAAGTAAATTCTACGCGTGGGTGGTTAATTAAAAAGAAATTTGTAGGAAGGGATTTAAGGCGCTACTTCAGTCATGCGAAAAACCCACTTACCAATGCTAATCCTATGGAGGAAATTCATAAAGGTAACTCAGTTGCATTTCAACGTTTTGAAATGACTTTTTTTTCCTTTGGATCGTTGAAATCAATCTCTACGAAGATTTTTTTTTTAAATTCTGATTGATGTTATTTTTAATGAAGAGTGCTTCTGTTTTTGAAACCGGTTCCGAAAATGAAAGTGTCCTCATAAAAAAATATCTGTAGAGAAAATCAAAAAAGTAATAAAACGGCCTTGTACTGGTCGATCTTAGCTATCCAAAGAAAAAATTCATTTAAAATTATCGAAATGAAACTGAGATATCTTTATAAATTTCTTCCATAGGATTCATTAGTGAATAGTTCTTTTCGCTTGACAAAAGTACACTGTAAAAAAACGGACGATTTTACGAAAATACTAATGGTAATCTGAACACCAGTACAATTTACTTTTTTTAACGGAAAAATTCCCGTAAATTCCAGGAAATTACGGAATTTTTTCCTTTAAAAAACAGCAAAACGTACTGGCGTCTAGATTACCAGTCCTTAAAATCGTCCGTTACGTTTAACAGTGTAGTCTCTTAAGGAATTTGTCGATAGAACAACATCAGAGAAAAAATATGAATAAATACTTTGTATCCTTTAGTAACACTTGTTCTACAAAGCACAGAGAACGTCAACCGGAAAGTTGTTAAAAGAAAAACCTGGACACTTTTGGGGTTCTTTTGTGTTTTATTATTAATTGTACTCTATAAATAATAAAACATGGTAATATTTTAAAAAATTCTTCTATTTATGCAAGTATGGATGCTTAGTTTTGAAAATTTGAAATAGGCATTATTTGTTATCTTCAAAACAGAATTTTTTTATATTATGGCTCTCTGTAAAATGTGAATATTTATTTCGGGTTGAAAAAAACAATGGAAATTCGAATTCGGTTTACAATTAAAGGATTTTTTTAGAGGTATGCTAAATTAAAACAAACTAAAAGGCATTAAAATAATATCCATGATGTTTTGGTTTTATTAAATAATTTTATTCTATTAGTGTGTGAAAATGATTTCGGGTATATGGGCACCGCGGCTGACTCGAATGACGCGCGATATGAAAGCCTAATTTTTGACTGCTTTATCCAGCAGCTGAATAAACACTCGCCAGTCACCACTCAGCAATTAAACTTGAAAAGCTGGCGATTAAAAAATGGAGAGAACCGGTCATATGCAATATTTTTCTATTGATTTTCTCAGTAAAGTTCTAATTATCACTAGGAAATAATTGAGGTACCTATATAAAAATATTTTCTGCATGTTAATTGGTTTTTGCGTACCTAATTCTATAAATTACAGCATTTAATGATGATTCGTTTGATTTCAGAAGCTTAAGATGTAACCAGCAGTATGGAGGAGAGGCTCGCATAGATATATTCTCACAGTAAAGGCTCCCAGTTTCTGCATTTTAAAAATTACAGCTCCCGAATAATTGATGAAACAACCTCAATATGAGCAACCAACATATGAAATGTTGGCTGCTGATGGAAGTGATAGTCCATCATACGACACTGTTGTTATATACAAAAGGCAAGTTTCAAACTGGCCATGTGTCCCTCACAGACGATCCAATATGTGGAAGACCACAATGCAGAAATTAAAGACTATTCTTTTAGACCAACCATACTCAAAATGTTTTTCTCGCGGGACACAAACATAAGTTCCAGACTTTAGGGGGGCCGCAAACAGAACTTTCCAACTTTAGACGGGACGCAACACACTTATAAAAAAGTTTAAAAAATTTAAAATAACATAAGTAGTCTAACAATAAAATATAATAAAGTTAATATTAGCACTGGGGTAGAATATTTGTTGCAAAGAAATATCACCAAAATATTTAACACCACTCTTTCCAGATAAACTCTGCTGTTTAAAATTAGTAGTGTAAAATGTTTTCGTTACCAATTTTTTCCGCAACAAAAATCCAACTCCAAAAAGTAGTATTAGCTATATAATATATAAAAAACATATAAGAAAGCAACATTTCCAAGAAAATTTTCTCTAAAAAATCCATAAATTGTCCAATAAGTAAAAAAATTGTAGAAATATATAGTGCATATTTTATTTGGAATATGTTTTATTACTGTCGACGAATAAGAAATGTGCACATCACTGTAGGGAAAATAAGGCTAAATACAAAAAGAACTTTTGACTAAGAAAACAGCTTTAAAACAATTATTAATTAAAATCTGCCCTGTTATATGTAATTATCTTACCAAAAAAATATGCAAAACTATGCTGAAAATAATAAATACTTTCTCATGTGCATTTCTATAAATTGAATAACTATGGATTAATGATTTTGTGCCTCCGGCCGCACATAAAATGCCGCCGGGCCGCAGGTTGACAATAGTTGTTTTAGACCGATCTAACCGACCTCTTTTTGTTTCGGATTGGGTTTTACCCGTATGTACTATTGTTTCAAAAGAAAAAAAACTACACAAATCAGTGCACAGATAACGAAGACGAGTGCAAAGCAAGATAAGTAACAAAACGTAAGGTTTCATTTATTTAATGGTCAAAATTTCTATAAAAAATTTCAAACCAAAGTGTTGTGATGTTTTTTTTCTCTTGAAAAACAGCTAATTTGTTGAGACTGACCTTCAGTTGTAACGGTAAACACACGTTGGGTGCTCGTACTGGGGTTTAAATGCAGACATAACTGAGGAACTAAGATAAAAACAGTTTATTAAAAACGATAAGGGCTCAAGGGGAGTGGAGCAAGTCTGTAATTTTAACAACTGAGAACACTACTAAAAGATTAAATTCATACTCACAGCTTCAGAACTAGCTCAATCGGGGCACTTCAGACTACTTCTCAGCTATCCTTCGGCTAAGCTGCTAGATAAAATCTTATCAGACAGCCCGTGACTGTATATATTTCTTTATTAACTTTGAACTAGGCAACGTAATTACTATTAACTTCTTACCACCGGCCAACTTCTCGAGTCAAATTCCAAAACTCTTTGTCAACTCACTGGAGGCTCGCCAATACTTGATATCGCTTGCTCTAGATTCACTACTAGCTGTCCAATGCCGCTAGACACACTCCTAGCTGGCTAATATCGCTAGACACACTTCGCTAGACACACACTGCTAGACGCCACTAGCTGGCTATGCCGCTAGAGACACACTCCAAGCTGGCTAATGCAGCCAGAGACACCCACCACACACACTCAAACTCCAAGCTTTTATATGTTGCAAACTGAGATACTTCAAATTTACATATTACTTCTAACCGCGACATAACTGTAGAATCCGAGAAAGACACACACGCTCTAGAAAGTTAAAGTAAAAGAGAGGATAGATGTCGCTTTCACGCTTACACATGTTAAATCATTGACTTCACGATCTCAAAAATGCTAGAGTGCCTTTATTACAAAGGTCACTCCCTCACATAGTTAACATATTTTGTCTGGGAGATTTCATTTTATTGGATTTATGCAAAGTTTCTACTTTATAAAATTTAATTTCGAAAAGAAATATATTTTTTGTAATGACATATTGTCAGAGAAAACTAAATTTGTAACTTTTGAAAGATTGCCAGGATGCAATTAAACAATCTTACAGGAAAACGGTAAAAATAAAAAATGTCAGTAATCATGGTATATCCCCGAGTATCATCATATGTTTATTTTTCAACATATAAAAATTTATATTAAAAATATAATTACAGAGTATATTTTCACAATTGCACTAAAATATAAATTAAGTTTCTTTCACATCGGGTTAAGCTAAAGGATGTTTGATGTTTCAAGAAATATTTTATTTTATGCATGATATCACTTCGGAAAGAGTTTAATCTATTCACAACATATTTCATTTTAGCCGAAAAGTTATTGAAAAGTGGGCTTAAAAGAATATTGCTGAGTAAAAAGTTTTTTATCGATAGATTATCCATCATTTCCAATTAATAAAATTAAATATTATGAAATATTTTAAGGCATCTTAATTAAGGTAAATTCCATAATCTAAATAGGGTATAACGTGTTCTGGCGCAGAACACACATCTACAACTTCCAGCTGCAATTTCTGTTTTTAGACACATTTGCAGTATTACATGCGCACATACTTAAAAAAAAAAAAAAAGAAAAAAAAAAAAGCTCTCATGAGATTGTAGCCTGGAAACACATTGAAGAACCTTATGAAACGTAAAAAGCTTGTACAAATATAAAGAAAATAAACACATGTTAATTGAGAACATACGCTACTAAAATACCTATCTGCTTGTATCATACGAGTTTGGATTCATTCGTTTTATTAAATACATCTTCTTTTCTTGTTCATTAATTATAAAATCTCAATTCTTATGCTTTCATTTTTGTACTTTTCGTATATCGCGCACATATAAATTCTGATCAATTTTCTCATTTTGAAAGTGTCCATTATACGTTTCATTTTTATTTTTAGTTGACTCGAGTTTATGGAAGATTTCTCATTTGCGACAGAGTGGTCGGTATTATCTCCATTTATTGAAAAAGAGTTTCTGTATGTGAAGTATCTATTTTACGTGTTCTATGTATTTAATTAAAATGTAAAATTGAGTTTTGTGCCCTTATATTAAAAAATAAAAAAGCAATGTGAAAATAGCTCAAGTGTAAATATTTTCCTAGAAAAGAGGAGACAGTTGTTAAGAAGCTTTTAAAACTTCATCATCAGTGAAAAGTTCAAAATTATTTGAGATAAGTGTTTTAAATTAAAGCATAGCATTAAGTGACATAGCCCACAGCTCTCGGTGATAAGTGTTGAGATACAAATAGCTCAGTCAAGGGATATCAATTGTCCGAAGTAAAGGGGCCGCTGCAGTGAAATGCCCGGATTGATAAATCCCATGTTAACCTATGGAAATTTTTTGAGGCGTGATGACCCATTAACTAATATAATTATTAAAATACCGTTTTTTCCAACAAAAAGCACACGACAAATGCAGATGATATACGTTTTTAACTCACAGGCTTTCAAAGCCTTAGAGCTTGCATGCCCGTCCGTTTTGTGTGTATGTACGTAGGTATGTATATATGTAACGCGATAACTCATGATTAAAAGTAGCCGATTTGCTTAAACTTTTGGATTTAGGTTTATAGTGATAAGGCGTTTCCTTGATTAGTTTTGGAAGTTTATTGGATAAGCATAAGTGGAGGACAGGAGCTAATCTCCCCTATTAATTAAGAAAGTAGGTTTTTCATGCTGAATTATCATATTTCATTCAAATTTTAAATAAAAGACCGTTCTAATAAGGCGCCTCCGTGTTTTTTTTTTTGTGTGTGTGTGTGTGTGTGTGTGTTCATTGGTTAAGTAAAAAGGGAGATGGGGGAATAGGGAGTAAACCCCCTTTAATGAAGGTCAATGGGTTTTTTACGCAGAATTTTCCGATAAGCTTCAAATTTTGGATATAGATTCATTCTGATAAAGCGCTTCCCTGGTTTGTTTTGGGGATTCATTGATTAAGTATAAAGGATGGATCTGAGGAATACTTTCTTAATTTAGGTAAATGGATTTTTCATGCAGAATTAATCAATTTGTTTCAATTTTTACTATAAGTTCATACTGATAAAATGCTTCTCTGATTAGTTTTAAGATTCTTTTTTTACACAGAAAGGTGGGAACAGGCGATTACCCTTCTTCTAAAGTTATATAAACGGTTTTTTATGCAGAATTATCCGATTTGCTTTAAATTTTCGATATAGGTTCTTCCTAATAAGGCGAATCCTTGAATAATTTTGGGAGTGTAACGGTCATGTTTAAAAAGGAGAATGGAGAATAGACTCTCTTAAATTGAATAAGTTTGATTTAAGAGAGAAATGCAAAATTATTCGATTTGCTTCGTATTTTGGATGTAGATCATTATGATAAAGCTTATCCCTGATTAGTTTTAAGATTGAATCATTAAGTATAAAGGATAGAAATTGGGGAGCTAATACCCCTTTAATTGGTTATCCAAGGGGCATTATTTCTTGAAAAATTAAGGCTGTAATAGACAATTCGTGTGAATAGCCTGTCAGTTCAAAGCCATCAGTTTAACTGTGCGATATCACTTTTATTTAAAATAAGTTTTTAAAATTATTCCATACATTATAATCTTCCCAAAAATCAAGATCGCAAATCACTTCGTAAATCACTTGATCGTAAATCACTTGAATCTTCAGTAAAATTTAAATTGTGTCGTTAGACTAACAATGATTATCAATATAGCGGAGCGTTTAATGTCATTATTTTTAACGTTGGTTTTATGCTTCCACAAACGTACGTTAAAACATTCATTGGTTTGACCTTTATATGAATTGTAAGTAGGTAAGCTATATGTGTTTTACGCTGCTGTCAGCCAGTACGTTTGTATGATGTATGCATCATAAAAACAAATGTATGAAATGTATGTATAATTGTATAAAAAGTTTCTTTAAAAAAATGACATTTGTTTAAAGACCTTATTTAAAAAGCACAATAAATAATTATCTTTCTATTTGATTTTCTTGTTTGAAATGTATAAAATTCCAAACCAAAGTAATAAATCGTTTAGAAAGTAGCTTTAAAAATCGTTCCACTTTTCCATGACAAAAATTTATTTTCCTTTCTTTATACACACCTGCCTTTTTTCCCTCAGCCTTTCTCAAGTCAAAACCCTAAGTCAGGTAACTTTTTGAAGAATTATTCTGCTCGGAATCTTATGCTCTGAAGGATATTTGGTGTTTCGGGTAATATTTCACTTTACGCATGATTTCATTTAGTAAAGAATTCAATCTTATACCCAGCGTAATTCATTTTAGTCCAAAAATTTATTGAAAAAGGATCTTGAAAACGGGGTACAATCTATTTCAGCTTTTCCATATCCTCTCGCAGTGGAATGGTTTTAGTCAACAGCGCTTTAAAATCACTACTCAGGAACTTTATATAGCCGGTAGTCAAGTAACAAAATAATAATCTTTGAGAGGTAAAGTATTCGACAAATATTTCTAATATTGGTTTACTGAAATAAACCAAACTGAAAGAAAGTGCTTCGTTTCGTGAAAGCCTCCTCTAATATATTTCAGAATTATGATTAATGATTTTTACTGATTTTGTTGAAAAATTAAAGTTTGTTAATTATTCGAGTGAAAATAAAACACGGCTTTCGGAATATTTAGCTTAGAACAGAAGTTTAATATGTTATCAGATTTAACAAATTCTCAACTGAGTTATCTCTTAAAGTTATAAATTTATTCAGTTTGGAAGTATGTATATTTTCGATAAAGTAATAAAATTTAAGTTTCATAAAATTTAACTATTTGTAAGCATGTATAGGTAGAATAACCACTTTTGTCGTTGGTCTAAGTAGTTAGTCGCTGTTCTACACGCTTTCAGTTAAAAAATAAAAAATTTTAAATTAAAAAAAATATTTGTTTATTTTCAAATTTAAAAGAAAATCAATGTTATTTTGAACAAATAAATGCATGCTTGAAATAAATTACAAAACTTAATATTTACACGGTTTAATAGAAAATTAATAGACAATTAATCATTATTAATCATTTATTAAATTGTAAATTATCATATACTTTTATATCAATTTTATTTTGAGCGAATAAATGCATGCTTTAAAAAATTACAAAACTTAATTTTTTACACGGTTTAATAGACAATTAATAGACAATTAATCATAATTAATCATCTATTAAATTGTAAATTAACATATACTTACATATCAATATTATTTTAAGCGAATAAATGCATGCTTTAAAAAAATTACAAAACTTAATTTTTTTACACGGTTTAATAGACAATTAATCATAATTAATCATCTATTAAATTGTAAATTAACATATACTTACATATCAATATTATTTTAAGCGAATAAATGCATGCTTTAAAAAAATTACAAAACTTAATTTTTTACACGGTTTAATAGACAATTAATAGACAATTAATCATAATTAATCATCTATTAAATTGTTAATTAACATGTGCTTACATATCAATATTATTTTGAGCGAATAAATGCATGCTTTAAAAAAATTACAAAACTTAATTTTTACACGGTTTAATAGACAATTAATCATAATTAATCATCTATTAAATTGTAAATTAACATATACTTACATATCAATATTATTTTGAGCGAATAAATGCATGCTTTAAAAAAATTACAAAACTTAATTTTTTACACGGTTTATTAGACAATTAATCATAATTATTAACCATTAAATTGTAAATTATCACACACCTCCACTGATTTTGATTAAAACCGATCATAACCGATCATCGATTCCTAAATGGTCGTCACGAGGTTGTAACGATCGTTTATCATATTCCATTCATAAAATCTGCCATAATATGCTATAATTAATTAAAAAGCTGGTTTACGCACTCTCAACTTAACTATGACTGTGGACATATGAGTTTATATTTTAAAATTTTAAATTGTATTTAATATCTTTCTATTGTATCCTGACGACGTTCGCAGAAGCGAATGAAACGTTGATAAATTTTTAAGTGTATTATAAATATATTCTTTTTATGAGTGTACCATTTAGTAATCTGTATTTATTTTAGAACATATCTTTAGTATAATTTAGGGTGCAATTGTCCAATTCATAATTATTCAATTCTTGCTGTTATAGTACGCAGTACTTTGGATTCAGTCTAGAGGTCAAAATTGTCTGTGTTTTCCTGTAAATACTGTAAACTTATTGTAAATTTCCTGTAATTTTTCAGTATAATGGTCGAATTTTCTGTGTTTTCCTGTAAATACTATCTGTTTTCTATTATGCAGGAAATAACTTGTTTTAAACTCAGAAACGTATATCAATTTCATAAAATGTGAAATAGTTTAATATAATTAAACCATGCCCCAAACAATGCTTCCCCGTACACCATTATGTAGTAGAATACTATTGTGTGTCCCTGTAAATTAATAATAATTATTCTTTGCATCACATATTATGCAGAATGGAAATTTTGGTATATGCTTCATAGATGCATGTCAATTCTATTACATTCGAAAGTATGTAATATCAGTAAAATGACTTGAAACTATTTTTCCCTATTGACCGTAATGTAATGGAGTACTTTAGATTGTCCCTGTAACTAAACTATACATCTAATTTTTATCAAATTTGAAATGACTCGACAAAATTGAGAATTATATATTTTGCATCTCAAACGATTTGTTTGTGTAGTTTTTGCTCTGTAATATGCATACAGACAGACAGACGGACTGAACAATAACTATAGGTGCTACGTATTTATATAATTACCAACGCATTTAAAAGTATTCAGATCTTCGTGTAATAGTGCAATGTATTTTGGATACAGTACAATAGCCGAAATCTTTTAAAGTATCCCTGTAAATACAATCTGCTTTCTATTATACAGGAAATAACTTGTAGTAATACTCAGCAACGTATATCAATTTCATAAAATGTTAAAAAAATTAATACAATTAAAACGTGCACCAAATAATGTTTTTCCAAAATTATTATGTAATGGAATACTTTTGTGTAGCCTTCTAAATCAATAACAAATATTCTCTGCCCCATAGATTGTACAGAGTGTATATTATGGTATATACTTTATAGATGCATATCAATTTTATTATATTCGAAATAGTGTAACACCATTCACATGCATTTGAAACTTTTTTTTCCCCATTAGCCGTAATTTAACTGTATATTTTTCATTATCCTTGTAATTGAATTATCCGATTTTCCGATTTTCATAAAATTTGAAATGACACCACAAAATAATATAATAATTATATATTTTAAACTTCAAATGATTCGGTTGGGTAGTTTTTGCGTTGTTATATGTAGACAGACGAACAGACAGACAGGCGGCCAAACGTACAGATGGACGGACTGAACGACAGCTATAAATGCTACGTATTTACATAATTATGAAGCAATTAAAAAGGGTATGGCGTTGACTGATTTGTTTGTTGGTTGTTTATTTCCTGAGTAAAGTCAGCAACATGTTAATAGATTTTCATAATAAAAATACCGGTTTTAAAAGATTCATCTTTTATATAAACATTTTAATAAAAAATTTTATTTTACTCAAGAAAGGTGTTATAATAATTAAAAATAAATGACATTGACATGTTTCGGATCCGTCTAATAAAATCCATAATCATAATAAAAATAAAATTTCAAAACATTTCACGGTCAATACAAATGATTTTTCATTTATATATATGTATATATATATATATATCATTGTTGCGTGTCATTTGTATTGACCGTGAAATGTTTTGAAATTTTATTTTTATTTTTATTATGATTATGGATTTTATTAGACGGATCCGAAACATGTCAATGTCATTTATTTTTAATTATTATAACACCTTTCTTAAGTAAAATAAAAAAAAAATTATAAAAAAATACCAGTAATAAGTTATGATTCTTCATTTAATACTCATGGAATATAAATGAATGTATTCAATCAATAGATTTATATGTTCCGAATATAGAAATGCCATTGATTATTCAGTGTTAGATGAACATTATACACAGATATCAAAAGTACATTATCATTTATACGCAATACTCAGTTCTGTTGATTTAAACTATTATCCTTAACAACGTTTCTCTGGAAATCTCTTGACAACAATTTGTTTTGTCAGATAGTCTAAGCTTTGTCATTACTGCGCTACATCTTATTATTAATTAACCATAAACTAAATTAAGGGGTTGCGTGTTTCCTGTTTTGGTTCGAAAATCATTCTCTCATAAAATTATGGTCTAATTAAAGACTTGAATAATTTGCAAACCTTAATAATACAACGTAGTGCACACCATCATTAGTTATCGGTTTGAAATTAATTAGAAAACCAAGTTTGATGTGTAGAAGATTTTTCTTTAGTTTCGAATGCCGGAGGATATATAAATATCGCAATGCTTGTTAAGTTCCATTACGTTGTGTAACATTTGCTTTTTTTATTATTTGACAATGAGAAATTTGCTGATTTCTGTTTCTACAAAATTATTATCTAAATATTAAATATTGTCAGATATATCAGAAATATACCTGTACTTTATTACTTAAAACAACGTATTATGTGTCACCTAAAATGTAAAGAGTTACTACTTTGAATTATTGAATTTCTATGAAATTTGCATTAGACATGAAGTTGATATAAAAATAAATGAAATGCTATAGTAAATAAGAGAAGAAATTATCTCGAGCATTGTACTTGTTCATTTCTACTAATTTTCTCAGAATCCTAATAAATCTTAGAGGTAGGTTAATCAGAATCACAGGGTGGAAGGCAAATAAATCACGCATCCATTTAATTTGAACCTATATTATTACAGTTTTTTCCCTTAGAAAATTAAGCATATGGTACACTAATAAATTATGTATATATATATATATATATATATATATATATATGGGGGGGGTGGTTTTGGCACCTATAATCTAAATTGTGACTCTAGAAAAAAAAAGTTATGTCATCCTCATCAATTCTAGTTTCCACTACTTGAGAATTCTAGAATCTCCTGTTAGAATTCAAGACCGTTTTCCCAATATTCTCGTAGTCAAACTTATTTAAAAAATAATTTTCTTTATTATCATACCAATTCGAGGTACTAGCTTAAATCTTAAAAAAATAATTTTATTTATGACTAAATACGTCGCCATTTATCATAATAAAAAGATGCAGTAATAATAAACAAAATCTATACATTATATATGACATTTAAAAAATTAAACCTAAGAACGTTATCTTTCCAGCTAGAACGTCATCAGTTATCATACTGAAAGTTAATTCTTCTCCTCCTATGCTAACTGATGACGTTCTAGCTGGAACGAAAACATTCTTAGGTTTAATTTTTTAAATGTCACGTATAATGTATAGATTTTTTTATTACTGAATATTTTTAATGCAATAAATGACGACGTATTTAGTCACAAATAAAAAATATTTTTTTAAGATTTAAGCTAATGCCTCGAATTGGTATGATAATAAAGAAAATTATGAATGTAGGCATTATCAATATAAATGTAGTTATTTACAGCTCTTTGATATTATTTAAAAAGATCTGCAAATAGATGAGAACACAAGATATTACTTTTAGTAACTATAATTCTAATTTTTGAAACCCTTCCAGAAATCAAGCGAAAATGTCTCGTTTCTGAAACGATTCATTATCGTTCGGTCGCCTAAAAAACAAGAAAATAGAAATTCCAGATGATTTCGTATATTCAACTTACTTGTTTACCCTATTCGCTTAACTTGAAAATCTATATTTCTAGTTTAGAGATTCGGAAAATGACTAACTATTCATTCTAGTTGAAAGCGGTAATTTTTCCTCAGTGTGTACAGTTTGGTTACTGCAGTCCAAGAGCCGACCGCTCAAAACCCTATGTTATAAAGCACGAGAAAAAACCCTTTATTTTATGAAAGACTAGTAATAGAGGAATTTAATCTTCCATGTCTGCAGAAATCGAAGTGGTGCATAAGCAAAAAATGAATACCACTAGTGGTTGACCCGTAGGCTTTGCATTGTGTTTTGCAGCACCCAATTTTCCATGTTTTGATACTTTTGATTGTACGGCAAACACAGTTCTAAATTGTTCTATTTAAAACAGCTTTATATTTTATTTTTTTGTTAATCATAAACAAATTTAAGGTAATGCATATTTCTTATTTAACGAAAATCTAAATCTCGTAAAATCCATGATTTAATTAAGAACGTGAATAGATTGCAAACCCTATTTTACACCAAACTGTGAACGATCATTAGTTATCGGCTTGAAATTAGTTAGAGAGAACTAATTTGATGTACTGAAAATTTTTTTTTAGTTTAAAATGATTTCGGATACGAAACTCTCAAAATGTTTGTTGCGTTCTTTGCTTTGAAGCATTAGTTGTTTTATTGCTTGACAATGATGAATTTGAGGATTTCTGCTTTAGGAAAATTCTTAACTAACAGTAATAATTACACTATTCACGGATAAACATTACAGAAATAACTAGCAAGTAATGATCAAGAATTTCTTATCTCTTGATTTCTAATTGACGAAGTGATATTGAATCGTTTTAGTAACGAGAAATTATTGTTTGATTGCTGTAATGGTTTCATACACTAGGATTATAGTTATTAAAACTAACTTCTTCTATTCGCATCTATTTGCAAAGATTTTTAAGTAAGTTTGAACATGAGAATATAGGAAAACGTTCTTGAATTCTAGTAAGACGCTCTAGAATGCTCTAGCAAAGAGAACTAGAATTTATGAGGATGACATGAAACTATTTTTTCTAGAGTCTCAATTTAGATTTTAGAAGTAAGAACGATATTTTTTTTCGCATTGTGAAACTATATGTCCCATCCAATTTTTTATACATTTTTTTGTAACGTACAAAATATAAGGAGCTAGACACGAATGAATAAATATTTTTATTAACCATTTAATGGATGGTTATTTATATAATGTCCTTTTCAAGATGATTGTGAAGCATTTTTTTTTAATCTTCAAATACTATTATTCTTATAGTTATTCTTATTATACAATTATTCTTAGTTATATATTAATTACCCTTATAATGTGTTTAGTTTCTGTAAAGAAATAAATGTATTTTTTAGTTGTTCAAAATAATACTCATTATAATATATAATATTCAATTTAAAAGGACACAATACCTTTGAAATTATTTCTTCAATTTTGAACAATGCTGAAATACATATGGGAATTCAATTTTTAATACTAAAAATTAAATAAAATTAAAATTAAAAATTCTTATAAAAAAGTATATTTTACAAAAATCTAATTTTTGTGATTAACTTTATTAGAATCGAAACTACTTTTTTAAATATGGATGTTTTTGCTCATTAGAATATACAGAGTGAGTCATGAATATCGAAACAATAGGATATCTCCTTAAATATTGCTCCTAGACCCATACTTCCAATTGCAAAAAGTCATAAAAAAAAGTGAAATTTCTGATAGGATAAGTTGCAACTCCATGGGGGGGGGGGGGTCCATTTTAAAAAATACGAAAATTAAATTTTTATGCGGCCCCCGTAGGGCAAAGTCCCATTTAAGAGATTATTCCTTATCCATTTCTAAATTGAACAAAAAAAATTTCATCTAAATATCTAAAAACCTGACAGAGATATTAAAATCCGAAATTCTAAAAAAATCGTGATTTACACCACTTTACTATGCCTATAAACGATTAGTTTTTGGCTGATTTTCAAAGCAATTGAGGGATCGTCCATAAATTACTCATTATTAAATGTCGATTTAAAACAGTGTCTCTCATTTGGACATAACAAAGCAGCGTATTGAATTAAATCTAAACTTGTTTTGAAAATACGTATGTTGGTAGTCTGCACTGGAGGACTGCGTGGATCGAAATATCTAGGTCAGGTCCCAAACCGACGCATAGGGGAAAAAGTTCGGCCCGGCCTGAAAAAATGATAAAATCATTACCCGGATCGGTCTGGAAAATAGTTTAAATCATAGCCAGGTTCAGCCGCAAATTTCTACATAGTTTTTTACTTAGGTGTGGGAAAAAAATGTTTTGTATGGAGGAGTTCTCACCAAAAATTCCTTTTATAGCTTTCCGTTTTTTATATTTATACTTTTTATTTTTAAAGAAGCGCCAAAGGCTGTAATATATTTATTTTATCAATGAATCTCTATTTTTAATGAATCTGTATAAGTAAATGTTTCACTTATCGTTACTCCATATCCTATGCGTTGGAGACTTTAAAAAATGTTATACAGTAAAACCTTTTAAGACGGAATCACATAGTAAAGAAAAAATACGTTATAGACAGATAAGAGGTGTATTTGGAGTTTTTTTTTTCTCAGGTAATATTGTATTTATTTTGCATCGATCAACATATTTTCCGTTTAAGACAGAATTCCGTCATAAGCAGACTTTTTTTTCACTGATTTTATTGTATTTAATTTTTATGCCTTTGAATATACTATTCTTAAAAAAAACTTTTAAGGTTTTTTTTTTTTTTTTTTTTTTTTTTTTTGTAAAATAAAGATTTTAAAATCTATGTGTTCGTGGAAATTTCAATTGAGCCGAATTTTATTTATTTTATGCAAGTATTAAGTCAGCCAGAGACAGTGATTTTAATACGGATTTTGTCGAGACCGGGATTGAAAATTTCGTCCAGTGTACACAGGAAGAAGGAAGCAGTCCCCTCCTTTATGAAAAGTACGATAGGCCCGACCTGGCGTGTCTTCAGTGAAAAGTAACATCTCTGTCTTGGCCCGGCCTGGGTGCAGAATACAGATTTTTTAACATCCTCTCCAGGACGATAAAAAACCTGAAGTTGTCAGAGCTAAATTAAAAAGAAAAAAAAGAGACAGAGAGACTTAATCTGCATCTTAGAAAAAGCAGTCTTTTAAATAACTGACGGACATTTAAACAGCACACTTCGTTTTTCTGCATAATGAATTTTTCCCCCACTATTTCTTGTCTTGTGTGTTAAAAAATAAATTTTAAGAATTTCTAAAGAAAAAAAGGACTTGAAACACGTCATTTAAAATTTTTTTACGTTAGTTTTGTTTCGAAAAATTTGAAAAAATATTTACTTTTGAAAAGATGATTTTTATAAAAGTTATATTATTTTTTCAAAAAATATTTTCAATATTCTTAAAATTAATATCAAAAAACAAAAACCCTGGAACAAAACTAAAATCAGATTTTCATTTTTAATTAAATGGAAAGAAATTGAAATCCGATAAATAATATTACGAGTTATAACGATCTTTAATTATCCCATTTAAACCAGTACTAACCACATGAAACTTTTATAAATTGTATGAGAAATTTTAGGATATGATTTTCTTAGCAAATTATAAGGCATCACAAAAAAAGAAAAATTCTAAAAGAAAATTCTAAATCAAAAAATAGACTTTTTACGCGTTTCCTAGAACTGTTAAAGTAACATTGTTTTTTGAATTGCGCACATTTCAATTTGTGTCTAATACCTTAAAACCTGGTGAGTTTTTTAAACGGCTATAACTTTGCGAGTTTTTAAGATATGACAATGTAACTTTTTGTGTTTTATTCAGGACTGAATAAAGAAAGTTTTCCTAATTGGAATCTTTATCCTACGGGTGCCGTGTAAAAATTTATTTTTCGTATTATTTCAACTAGATCCCCCATGGCGTCGCAATTCATATTATCAAAAAATTTACCTTTTTTATGAATTTTTGCAATTGGAAGTATGGGTCTAAGGGCAATATTTAAAGAGATAGCCTATTGTTTCGATATTTATGACTCACCCTGTATTACATCTGGTGTATATTAAAAAGTGAGAAAAATTCAACAAATTCTCAATTCAAATATTTTTTTTAAATAACTATAAACTTGATTTTTAAATCCAAGCATAAAATAATAAATACACAATGGGGAACAAGAAAAAAAAATTTCAAACCTTTATCTAAATTAGCAAAAAAAAAATCCTCTGTGTTTATCGAACAAGCAAGTTGTAACAATATAAACAGGGAGAAAAATCAGTTTAAAGTTTTCATTTGTATGGGTAATGAATCTATAAATAATATATAATTGCTGGATCTCTTAGCAAAATTTGCAATATCTCACGATAGTCAAATAGGTAAAAATAAGGTGTCAAAATATTCACAATTAATGAAGCTTTCAATTAATATTTCAAAAAAGAAAATCAATATTTTGATCAATTTCAATGTATTGTGTTCCCTTAAAAACTTTTTTTACATCAATTTGGAGAAAACATGTAATTTAGCGTGTTATATCATTATAAATATTACGGGAAATCCCATATTTAACCCGGGAGCGCGCGCGCTTACCCAGCGTATGAATGATTTTAACTTTGTCACCAATACAATCAAATTATAACAGCCACTTTTTTTAGAAGGAGACAATTGTTACAAATTTTGCTTTAAAAAATTATTGGTTGCAATTGTAAAAACCATACGCACTCCAGGTCTTTTAGGCCCTGCGCGCGTCCTTCCGGGTTAATAAGCATGCATTTTCTCAAATATACAAAAACTTTTAACGTATTTGTATTTTATTTTATTTTATTTTATTTTATTTATTGGTATTTTTCTACTTTATTTTGCAATATTTAAAATGATTAGGCCAACAAATTCGATAAAACGAAAATTCAAGCATAAGTGGTTTAAATTAAAATTATTTAATATTACGGAAGAAAGTCGAGCCAAAACTTCCTGTCTTACTCGCCTATTTATCATATTTCCGAAGACAGTTTTTAACTCCGTCCGCTTTAATTAATGCGGTCGTCCTGTAAACTGCCCTCGGTAAACCAAGATTATCAATAAAGAGGGGGACTTAAAATATCCCTCACGTTGACAAACAGCGAGTTATCGTTAATTTGAAATCGGATAAATCGAATCTTCGCTTAATTCGAACTAAACATGAAGTCCCGAAATTTTCAACAGCAGAATAACATTTAAACATTTCGTTTATTCGAACTCATTTTCTCTTGACTTCGTTTAATTCGAACTAACGAGATTTCTATTTTTCCTTTTTCGTTACTTTCTCGGAGAAAGTAACGAAAATTATATTATATGATTTTCGTTACTCGTTCTCAGGGTTCCTGCAGGCCTAGTCTGGAAAGATTATTTGACAGTTTTAAAATTAAAATAAAATTTAAATGCTCACCATCTTTTGTTTAATTTCACACGTTTGTATTCTTCATTTTAAAATAATGTTTACTGTTCACCAAATACACACTCTGCTCACTATTTAATTTAAAATTATCTAAAGTAGCGAAAGAACATCAAACCAAAACTTCCTCTCTTTTCTGACTATTTATCATATTTCCGAAGGCAGTTTTTAATTCCGACCTTTCTAATTATTGCCGTCTTTTAATCTGTTCTCGGTAACCAAGATTATGAATAAAGGGTGAATTTAAAATGGCGCTCACCTTGATGGAGAGAAAGTCATTTTGACTTGGGCTATGATGGATGTGGTAGGTGCATCACAGTATAATTAAACTATGGTTTCTCAAGAGAAACTGAATTAAGAAATTTGTTCAGCAAATTAAATCTAACAAGATTTTAAACTATGTATTAATGAAATTTCATTGCATGCGTAATATTTTAAGAGGAAAAATCGATTTTGCTATTTCCGTTTTAAAACTGGTTTTTATATTATGTTTTATAACCGTAAATATAATTTCATAATCGCTTTTGATCAATATATACATATGTATATCGGCCATTTTCTGAAAAGTGGCTTTTTTTATTGAGTTTTAATAAATTTGCATCAGAATCTCAAAATTTCGAATGCAAGTACCTTATTGTTATATTAATCCAATCTAATATGAACCAAACTATACCTGATAGAACCTGCATGTACCATATGTTACCAGCGTACCATATATTAAAATTATGAGGAAATGACTTTGAAGAAGTGACAAAATACTTTTTTAAAAACCGTGTTATAGAAAAATTATTAGTCTTATGTATGTTTTCAGTTATTAAATATCGTTTGAAACATATTTCTTATATAACAACAAATTTAAAAGATATTTCATTGACTTTTATTAAATTTATAACAGACTAGCAAACCCTGCAGCTTTTCTCGCGTAATAGTTGAAATATGCCATATGATATTTGTATTTCTAATTTTTATTAGAATAAATGATACTTTTAAGAATAATTCAAAAATTACCAGTATGAATAAACTTCGTTATTCACAGAATCAGGCAGAAATGAAATTTAAATTAATAAGAACTAAAGTTAATTCTAAATAAATGATAATTTAAAAAAATATTTTGAAACTTTTATGCTCAATTCATGCGCTTATTCCAGTATTCATTTGAAATTTTGATATTTTAGAAACCATTTTTTCAGTACGCTTTTGCATCTTAAAATTAACCCTTATGTCGAATTCCAAGCTTCTTACCTAACGGTCTATAATCTTTCTAGGATTAGTTGCATCCAGTAGCGTCAACTTTTGTAAAATATTGGGGTGACTCAAAAATATTGGGAGGGCTCACAAATATTTTAGAAAAATGGTACAACCAGTTTGTTTTTCTGTGAAAGATAGACAGCTCGTGAAAGATGAGATTTTTAAGTCAAGCTATCATGTTTTAAGATAGTTAGCCAATTTTTTTAAATTATATTCTCAGACACTAATATTTATTGTAAATCATCATATAATGAACACGACAACAAATTAAAACAGCAAAAAGTTAAACATTTAGATTTCAGTCATTTAAGATTTGTGAGTGCTAGTGGGGAGAATAAAAACGCACGGTCATTGGCAAAATAATTTTTGTTCTAGGGACAAAAATGAATAGAACAATGAAAATTGGACACGCTAGAATTCAAATTTATTGGGTGGGCTCAGGCTCTACGGGGCCATATAAGTTGGCACCACTGATTGTATCATCATAAAAGGCCTATCTTGAAATGAGGACTGCCCCCTTTAATTTCCCAACATTAATTTTGAAGTCTGTTTGGTATTTCCTAATATTCCATTGAAACATAATTTTAAAAATTTTTAAAGGTTTTTTTTAGAACATTTATTGTTTCTGCAAACCACAAGTAAATGTGAATATAGCCTGTATATTAAAATAGCAAACTGATCCTGTATAGGTTCCTAGCTCTATGATCCTGTACATGGTCAGAGATTGTCAACATTGATTAACTACCATTTTTTAATACTCAGTTTATTATTTCCTGAGATTGCATAGAAATCGTAATTTAAAAATTTTTTAGTACGGTTTTCCGTTCCATCCATTCGCTTCAAAATTTTTAAAATTTGTGTTTACTTTTAACTGATCTTATAGTATACTTATATTTTATAAGTACTACCATTCCATATTTAAAATTTTTAGTCTCTTTAGTATCACAGCATTCGCATTTTAGAACATCTTTTTATCTTCTGCAACCCTCTGTTGGTAGCGACACTAACAAAAAATATAGCTAAATATTTGAACAGATTTTATTACCACCAATATGCAACCATTATTTTTTTTAATCGAATAGGTATTTCTCAATGAAAATTGATATTTAAACCGTTTTTAAAACGCTTTTCATTCACTTCATCCTTTTAAATTTGGAATTTTTCTTCGACTGTCCTTAGACAGCATTGCATCATTTAAGTAATTTCCATGCAAAATTTCTAAATGTCCAAACCAAATACTAAAATGTCTGTTAGTTCCTCTCAGTTGTTCAAAAAATATATATAATTTACTCTGCCAACCCCAGTTGATAGTGACAATAATATAAAGTATAGCCTACATTGGAGCTGTCACCATCAATTTTCAACAACTACTTTTAAAATCGGTTTAATGTTTCCTCAATTCGCGTAGAAATTGCAATTTAGAACATTTTTAGAACGCTTTCCGCAGATTTTCATCGTTTTTAAATTTCGAATTTTATAGGAAATGTTCTTAGAGATAATTTTTTCTTATAAGTAACTAGCATAAAAGATTTCAGGTTGTTAACCCCTGCAGTATTCAAAAATCGCAATTTAAAACTTTTTATTTATTTATTTGCTTTTGCAACCCCAAGTTGGTAGTGACCACTGACATGATGTACAGCTTAAAGAGTGAATTCTGTCTACCTTGTTTTCCAACTGAACCGATTTTCTTTTGGAAACGGTTTGGTAATTTTTGAAATTACTCACATATCGGCATTAAGAACATTTTTAGGACCCTTTTCTCGCATTTTCCTCGCTTTTTAGTTTCGATCTTTTTAAAGAAATGTTCTTAGAAATCATTTATACCTAATAAGTAACTACAATGCCAAATTTCATGAATCTATGCCGTTTAATAGCCTATAAATAACATTTTTTAGATCGTTTTTTGCTCCTGTGTGATCACCTCCTTTGAGATAGTGGCAACCGACATAAAATATAACCTATCTTGGATCAACGGCTGTCACCATCATTTTCACACCATTGTTTTTGAAATAGGTTCGGTACTTCCTGAGATTGCGTAGAAATCACAACTTAGAACATCTTTTAAAACTCTTTTGGCGCATGAGCCCCCCCCCCCCCCCCCCCACTTCTCTGAAAAAGAAAATTGAATTTCAGTAATGTAATTCAGATAGTTGGATATTTTTATGTGTCACAGATACAAAGGAAATTTTTTAAGGCAATTATAGCTCATTTCACAACTTAAATAAACATTTTATTTTGCTTAAATTAATGTAATAAGTTATACTGAACCAAAAATTCGATTTTATTAATAGCATTTGTTTTATGATGAAAAATGTAAAGCAATAGTTGAAAAAAAATTAACTTAAGACAGTACTTCACTCACATTAAAATATCCGTTCGACAATGTTAATCGTGTTTAAGAATTTTTTAAGATACCTCGGTTGTATTTCAATACATTTCTTTTTATAATTATTATTTTTTTTTTTTTTAAGCTAACATCAATCTCTACCAAAACCTTTTTTTTTTTTTTTTTTTTTTTTTTTAGCAGGATGTTTTTACATTTGAAACCGGTGTTTCGAAAGTAAAAGTATCTTCATTTAAAAAAAAAAAATAAAAAATAAATAAACTTTGTAAACAAAATTGGAAAAATAGAAAACTGGTTTTGTAGAAAACTATCTCAATTAGTCAATGCAAAAACAATCTTTTAAATGTACTGAAATGCAATGCAAATGTCTTTTAAAATTTCTTCGATAAGATTAACATTAGGGAACGGGTGTTTTCGCGAGAATTACCGAAAGAATGCCAGGCGAATCGTCCGCTCTTTACCGACTATTTATCATATTTTCGAAGACAGTTTTTAATTTCCCCCCTTTCCAATTACTGTCGTTTTGTAAATTGTCCTCGGTAAACCAACATTATCAATAAGCGGAGAATTTTAAAGAGCTCTCACCTTGATGGATAGTCAGTCATATTGGTTACGTCGGTGGAGATTTTCGGATAATGATGGATATGCTGTGTGCATTACAGAATAATTATACTACAATCTATCAAAAGAAGATTAATTAAGAAAAAATACTACACATTAGACCAAACAAGACTTTAAATGATGCATTAATAAAATTTCATTGCATAAAGAATATTTTATCATAAAAATTTACACATCGAAGATCAAAAAGTCAAATTTTAAAATTATTACACAGTGCTCAGCAAAAGTTTAGACAATGATCGATTACGCTTCTATTTTCAGAAGTATGTACCGAATGTTTGTAATTTATCTGTCATATATTACTTGTGACTTATCTTTTATTCACATACAATAAATTTTGAATTTTACATTTTACATAAAATATAATCACAAAAAATAAAATTAACATTGTGGCAAAATTATAGACAATTTGTGTATTTACAGAAAAATAACTACAAATTAAAATCGAGTTGCACCCACATTGTTTGCAGTTAATGCAAGAATGTGACTTTTCATCGAAAAAATTAATTTCTGCATCACTTGGAGGTTATTTTTGTACCAAACATGTTCAACAGCAGCTCGAACCTCATTAAAAGAAAAGTATAGCAAAAATTTGCATAAACATTACGACATATGATGTTACAAAAGTTTTCGATTGGGTCCGGATCAGAACTACACGCCGGACAGTTGAGATCAATAGTATTTTCAGAGTTAAACGAAGTTCTTCTTTTGTATGCAACATTCATAGATGCTAAAATCCATACTTTATATCAGCAAAAAGTTCCCCAAATGACTAAAAATTAATCTCCAACGTATGTACGTAGTCTTGTGTTGCTTGGCAACCAATGAATTACTCCACAGATACACGAGCATTAAAGCAAAGTGAGGACCAAACCATTTAAAAGTCACCTTCTTTTTGTCGACTTAAGAAAGTTCCAGGATCTTTACTTAAGTCATTCCAATGGTATGTGCACTTCTTTGGGCCATTCAAATTCCACTTTTTTTTCATTTTTGAATATCATAGCGTACCATTTGAGTCCATATGACGTATGTTTGCACGTTCACTGCATTCTCGCCAATTTATAGCGATATTTTAAAGCTGATTGTTTTATCATTTTCATGTAAATTGATTTACCTGTTTCTTTAATTTATCTATGAATCATTTCCGTCGACTCAAAAAGTTCTGACTTACTTTTAATGTGATTAGCAATTATTACTTGTGTAAATGTCAGTTTCTGGATCCTTTTGTCATCTCATTTTCCCGTCACACAAGGTCTTCCAGATTATGTTTTGTTTTGAAGAAGTCATCCTTAGACTATACTTCATAGACAGACCACTTTGGACAATTCAATGCTGCTGAAATTTCTGAAACTGTGTTCCCTTATTGAGAAACACCGAAAACTGGCGAGAAATATAAATCAATAAATAAAAACTTTGTTAAATCACCATAAAAAGATAAATTAAACAGGACGCGTTTCGAGCTGCAAAATTACTGCTCGTCATCAGCTGATCCAAACACGTGTCACAACGGATAGAGTGGAAATAATGTTCCCTTTCCATTTCAACTTTCTTACTTCAATTACCTCATCTAATTGAATATTTTTAGCTCGCGGCATCTTCACTAACTTATGCTATATCGAGGTATAATAAAATACTTCAGACATGTGACATCATAACTTGGAAATTTGCATTTTTCCATGAACAATTAGATAAAAATCAAAAAAGTGTCTAAACTTTTGCAATATGCAAATTTTACTTTTTTCAGTTAAATTAAATATTATCTTATATTATAACCATTATTTTTATTCTAAATTGTTTAAAATATATTTGAAAATAAGTATAGCCATTTGTAAAACTCACTTGTTCGTATTTTTTATTTAAAGGTTAAAAAACACCAGTGTCTAAACTTTTGCTGAGCACTGTAAAATATCTCTTCATAGAAATATATTTCCACTTTGGTCTTTAGCAATTACTAAAATATATTCTAGTCGATTATCATAATAACTTTATCTATAATTCTGAGTTATAACTAAGAATTATAGAATTATAAATCAACAGTAAAAATGTAAATATAAGACCCAAAAAACATTTATTTTTTAATGCTATTATGTTAATGTCTTAATATATGATTCAAATTTCATTTAATTAATTTCTGCTTACAGAGCAGTTATTCCAAAATAAGGTACTCTGGGGTAATAACGCCACGTTAAGGTTCTACCAATTTTCACGGCTCAGTTTTAGATTGTATTTTTCAAACAAATATATGATTTGATACAGCAACTCATTGACTATCTATATAAAAAAAATAATTTAACAGGTATGTATTCATAAAATGTAATGGCATAATTTCTTGACCAATGCTATTTGGCGTTATTACCCACCTATATGGGTAATAACGACATGCAAACAAAACTATGAAATAAGATGGAATAATTGCATGTAGATTGCCCAATTCTAAAAATACAAACTCTACAAACTTAGAAATTGACAAATTGCGTTCTAAGCTATTGAAAATGTTCAATTTTTTGTGAAAGTGTAAGAAAAATAAAGGTGTGATGTGGGGGAAAGGATGATGCAAAAGAATATCAGACCGTGAGCTTCTTTTTGCTTAAAAAGAACCGCCTAAATAGAATTATTAGAGACATTGCACAGTTTTAACTGTGTTTATTTGAATCAGTATTTAGGATGTAGCTCGGCCACTATAGGGAATCAACCTGGGTATTAATGCCAAGGATTGGCGTTATTACCCCGTTATAGTTATTGCGCTGTACATTTTAAATTACAAATTATCTCGAGAAGATATTCAAAATCTTCAACAACATTTTGAAAGTCCATGAAATGTACTACAAATTTATGTAATTAACAAAGTATTTCCGGATTTAAAAAATGGTCTTAACATCACAAAACGTATCTCGCAAATTTTAGATCAAGCGTTAATTTTACTTGCTTGTAAAAACAATAAGACCTAAAAATGAAACAAATTAACTTGAAGCTGTTTTTTGCAATTTATATGACTCAAAACGCTTCTGCGCAGAGCACATGGCTGTCATTTACCAGATTATTTCATAATTATGCATAATATTAGCACTTGGCGTTATTACCCCACCTGGCGTTATTACAACAGACCACCTTAATATTTTTATTTGCTTCGAATTAGCTTTAGAATCTCTTGTGATCAATCGTTCAGTCAAACCTCGTTAACATGAATACGCTTCACGCGAATTACTTTTAAAACGAATTGTTTCCGATTGCCCCGTCGCCCCACCAGTGGCCGAGAGGTTCGGACCTCTCAACTGGTAGACGGCAGGTGCTGAGTTCGAACCCAATCGCGGCTGTCGGCCTAACCGTTCGGAGTTTTCCGTGGTTTTCTTCGAACCTTGCGTAAATACGGGTTAGGTTCTCTTAGAAAGACCCCCACGGAGGGCACTCCCCCTGGTCCTATATCCCATTAGCGTAGATAATCGGACGACAAAAATCAACCAACCATCAACCAACCGATTGCCCCGTCCATTTGTATGTAATGTATTTAAGTTCGGAAAACATGATCTACTTCTAACCAATTCCTAACAAAACCATTTTTTTTTCTTTTTTCGATTTTGTTTAAAGAATTTGTTTTTATTTTAATCAGAATATTTTCACATTCGAAACCGGTGATTTCAAAATAAAAATATCTTCATTAAGGGGACCAACGAACCTTAAGCTTAAAAAAAAATCGATTTTTCACAAAAAACATTTGTGAAACTCTGAAGATTTCTGCGCATTTAAAAAAAATCGTGAAAATATTCCAATTGTTTCCAAAGATATGATACAAAATTATAGTGAATTCTATGGTGAATTATTTAATAATTTAACTTTAAAGCGATTTATCTCAAAATGTGTTTTTTCACCTTGCTCGCAGGATATCTCTGAAACTATTTAATTTTTTTTCTTGAAATTTTCACAGATTGTGTAACATAACAGATCCTTCAAACTGAACCTAAATTTTTACATCCCTCATCCCCCCTCCCCATTTTTCATGCAGGTCATACCTCATATTTTATTAAAAAATAATTGTTATTTTAAACTTTTTAAAAATATATATTTTTTTAGTCTAAATTTGAACAAATTTAGGTTCGTATCTTGTTATTACAGTTGATTTTTTGTACTACATTGGCGATTTTGTTTGAAATCATGCGCGCAAGTAGTGTATCATTTAAAAAAATACTTACTGTTTAAACCTTTACAAAAAATAAGCTTTTTTTTCTTTATAAGAATATGAAAAATATCTTTTAAATTATAATGCATCAATGTATAGCCAGTAAAAAAGTTATGGTCATAGAGCAAATACATTCTGAGAAATTAAATGTTAAACATGATGATTTTTCTTGTCTAATTTTAACTTTTAAAAGTTGTATGTCCCCTTAAAAAAAAAAAAAAAAAAAAAAAAAAAAACTGTAAACAAAATCGGAAATGCCGAAAACGGATTTCGTAGAAATATATCTCAGCTATCCAATGCAAAAATATTTTAAATATACTGAAATGCAATGAAAATGTTCTCAAAAATTTCTTCGTTAAGATTAACATTAGCGAACGGATGTTTTCGCATGAATGAATTAGCCTCTTAAATTACCGAAAGAACGCCAAGCGAATGGTCCGCTCTTTACCGACAATTTATCATATTTTCGAAGACAGTTTTTAATTTCACTCTTTCCAGTTACTGTCATCTTTTAAACTGCCCTCGGTAAACCAACATTTTCAATAAATGGAGAATTCTAAACAGCACCCACCTTGATGGATAGCAGGGCGTATCGAAAAATTCGAAATTTTAAAAATTGTTTAGCTATAGTAGAGAAAAGTTGTGAATACTCTTCATTAAAAAGAGTGTGGAATCTCAAGACAGTGGATTGATATCTTCTGTGTCCTCAATGGACCAAAAATTCCAAAAATTGGACAAAAAATGATTAAAATATAAAAATTAATAAATGAGCACAGATTTCGTTGATCTATATGGGGTAGTGCTTAAATGTTCCTATGTTCAACAACAACAAAAAATACAATTATAGGTTACTATCCTCTGCTGCTTGATCAACATCAAATTTTGCAAAATGAAGGTAAAATTATAGAGGTGTCGCACTTACCTCTTTTTAATGCGAACAAAAACTTTATTTTACCTTTAGAACATAAACATGACAATAACATTAATGTTTGTAATCATTCTTGGTCTCAAATTTTGACATATGCGTTCTAGATTCTGGAGTCCTCTAATAAATCTGTCAGTTTGCGACACACCTTTTTTTCCGGAGGATGCAGTGACCAGTTTCACAATCCGCTCACCTGCTGGTGTGTGTGAAGGAAATTTAATAAAGTCCCACCAGTCCCTTGGCATACCGTCTTGTATCATCTTCTGAAGTTCTTGTGAACTGAATTCTCTGAGAACGGGAGCGATGTCACATGTCACATGACAGGTTTGTCAGTCAATTTACACAGTCTATAGCTCCAAAGTTAGCAGCAGGAATAAGGAATTTACGAATACAATTTCCATCTGGGCTAATTTCCCTTGCCTTGATAATCCGCAGAGCTGCAAGGATCCTAATATGGCATCTTTCATCATTTAACATGGCCAGTATGCATGTTTTCTGGAGTCGCAAAGCAAGCATTCCGAGAAATAACTGGGTCAATTACATCACGATACTTCTTAGGCAAGTACCGAGATGAAATGATGAATGCCATAAGTGTCTAGCATCTAGCACCATTTTTTATGGAATGATGAATCTTAATTCGGAACTATGAGGATGCGTAGACTCTTAGAATGAATGCAACTAAATTTAACAACTCATTTGATGGATCTGAGGTGGATATATTAATCTCCGTATTCGATTGGCAGTTGATAACCAGCGAGCCAAATTTAACGTTCCCGGTTCCTTGTTAGCCAGACCTGAAAAACAAACAACAGAATTAATGGCGATGCAAATGTCTAATAAATATTTCTGCTCTGAATTCAGGGTAGAAGGATCGATGTCTAACAATCCGTAATTAATGCTATCAAAAACAACAATTGAAAGTTTTTCGCATTCTTTGAGGTTTCGACCAATATTTCCGGTGTAAGATGGGGGGTTAGATGACTTGCCGTCTATGGAATCAAATAAATTTCGTAATGGCAACTCATTGAAATGCAATAAACAGCTAATCCATTGGATTGGTCACTGAAGTTTTAATTCAAGCTTGCAAATTACACCATTAGACACACCTGTGTTCACTACAGTACCGTCGCACCCGATAACAAAAAGATTTTTAAAATTCTCCAATAAAACGCTTGTAACATATTCGTAAATGTTATTGGATATATCAAGACTAGATCTACTTTCAGATGTAACATATCCCATGTACATCGAACCAGCTTTCGATACAATACAGTAATGCGCTTCTACAATTGTTCTTTGAAATTGTTTGCCCTCGAATGTTTCTGATGTTAAATTTTTGTCATGCCGTCCATCAAAATAAAGGCCAGATAGAAGGGAAGGATTTTTAGTTGATTTTGAAAGTAATTTTTTTGTAAATTCTTGATTTTTCTCTCTATATTTTATTTTTGTTGGTGACGAGGTTGGTATTTGATTCCGATAGTAAACCTAAATCTTGCATAACACTCAATGCAATAGCAGCCCTGGCTCTGTTGGATACACCATATCTTTTATGACAATAACTATGTTATCCAGTTTTAAGCGCATTTGAACATTCCCTGTGGGCTGCTGAAAAGACTCTGTTGTAAGAGCTGTGTTTAGTGCGACCTTGTCTTCTGACATCTCCACCTCCATCACATCCTCTATTTCCTTTTCCATTACATTTTTCACTAAAAAATTCGAAGCAGAAGCAGAAGATGCTGGTTTTGCATATCGAATTGCATACTGTCCTCTTCTGATTGGCGTTAATGGAACCTTTTTGTTTCTAGAACATCAACACGTCCAATGAACATTTTTCTTCTTGTTCATTGATCAGTGGGGAATGCCTGCTCTTTTGCAGGAACTTTGCTTTCTTTCGGATAGATACATTCCTTAAAAATCGCGCATTTACCGGCATATATATCAAACATCTTTTTTTCTTCCATTTTAAAGATCTCAACAATTTGAGAGTAGTCTAGCTTTTTTCAACACGTTTTATATTTTACATGATTGACCGATATTTTCAAATGACAAAATGCAAAAAACCGTAGGATAAATTCCTTAAAAAGAACTGTTATGCAAGAAAATAAAATTTTATAAATGCATTTTATAAATAGAAATTGTTAAGAAGGAAGAAATCTGAAAAATGATTATAGAAAAGAAGTTGCCAGCTATACGTAAAACAATTCCCAGTAATAAAAGATCGAGTCCGATATACATAGAATGGGAGAATACCTAACTTCATTTGGCAATGGATGATCACAATATCAGGCGAGAATGTTTAAAAGATGGACTAAATTTGCGATTGCAACATTCCGAGGAACGTTGTAAATACAAAACAAAATGGGGCGTGGCTTAATAGCGTACGAATTCCGGAATTTTCAAAAATTAATATGGTATTGATTTACGAAGGAACGGAGGAAATTCTTGGTAAGTAAATGCTGTCGATTGAAGCATAGTCTACTGAAATATCTGAAAAATATTTAGAAAAAATTATAAAATCATCAGTATCAATAATCAGTACAAAAATACTTAAATGTAGCAACTAATTTGGGACAGAGGGAGTATATTTTATATTTAATGTATTTTATTATATATTATGATATATATAATATTTTATTATATTTATATTTTTATAGTATTTATTATATATGTAATATTATAATATGAATATCATTATTATTAATATTTTAATAATAAATAAATAAATGTATACATACATACTATATATATACATATGTATATTAAGGTAAATATATATAACATAATATTATCTATATTAATAAAATAACAAATCGCTCTGTCTGTGTGTGTGTGTGTGTGTGTGTGTGTCTGCGATAGTTAGCGAAAACTACGGTACGTACGAAGCTCAAAATTTTTCTGAGAGTAGCCCAATATCTCTCCTGATGCACCTGAGTTTCAGAATTTCGAAATTCTATTTATTAACTGAGTAATTAATTAAATTCCAAAGATTACTCTCATAAAAAAATCGCCCTTTTTCTTCTTTTTTTTTCCCGTCATTTAGTTATGGTTGGTTGGTTGCATAAAATTTTCGCATAAATAATTAAAAAAGCTGGAAAAGACCTTTAAAATCCATAGACTGGCAAACTGTCAGTTTAAATGATGATTTTTTTATCACAGCGGTTGTAAACCACGGAGGAAAAAGATAGATGGTCGCATAAATAATTAAAAAAGCTGGAAAAGACCTTTAAAATCCATAGACTGGCAAACTGTCAGTTTAAATGATGATTTTTTATCAGCGGTTGTAAACCATGGAGGAAAAAGATAGGTGGTGGTGAAGTAAACAGAAAAAAGGGTTGCAATATTAAACCATTTATCGCTCAAATTTTAATGTCCCAAACAAAAGTATGTGGAAGGGATTTTGTATTAATAAGACGAATTGAAAGAAATGAATTACAGCTGAAGCATATTTTCCGAAGAAATAGTAATTTTTTAAAATGGACTTTTTTCTATTATATTATTTATTTTTAAAAAATGTTTGCTTTTAAAATAATTGAAATTGATAAATTCGAAATAATTAAATGTCAAAATAAAATTAAATAAAATATTGAAAACATTTGATTTGAACTAAAAATTGTATTACTAAAAGTTTTCTTTTTTTTTTTTGAGAACTTTTTAATACTTTAAAACGTAGATGAAATTTTTTTTATAATTTAACAACATAATAATAACTCTATGTCAATATATAAAATATATTTATGAAAACATTCTTTTAAAACCATGCGCGAAAACTTAAATAACAAATGTTAGTCTAAAATCTAGATTTCAGAGTGCAAACGATTTTTCAAGCAAAATCTTAAATGATGCTTCTATATTGATATTTCAAAGTGACGGTTAGGTTACATTTATGTTATATTTAAGTTACGGTAGGGTACTGTTTAGTCGCAGTTAGGTTACAGACAGATTATGGTTATGGTACAAAAGTTTACGGTTAGGAATTTGTCCACAGAGTCAACATTACGCATGCTTTGATTAAAAATATACACTTTTGTTAAATGGCTCTGAAATTATAATACTATATACCAATCTTTTATCATCGCGTATAGATTTCATTCACGGTATAGTCGGATTTAAGAGTGTTATAATTAGTTTGAAATTCAAAATATTTCACTTGGGATTTCTATGCGAAAAAAATAATTAGTTACATGATTTAACAGTGATTTTTACGGGTAAATATCAACACTTAACACGAAACTAAATCAATCGTTGGATACATGTTCCCTCCCGTGTTTCTCATTGCTCATTTTAAGTATTTTTAGAGCTTAATATTAGTTGTTTTTAAAACCGATTTTTCGGAGTCAGCTGCGACGTATTTCAGACAATGCATTTCTGCATGCTTCACGTTAATGATAAAATCATACAAATTTCAAGTTCGTTTAATATTGTTAATACGGACCCGGGCAACGCCGGGCGGATCAGCTAGTGTATTATATAGTACAATTCAATAATTCTATTTATATTTATTTAAATTTTCATTTTTTAATTTATATTTTAATATTATATATAGTTTTAACTATGCATAATAATTTATATTATTATTATTATTATTATTATAAATTTATGTATTAATATTTTATATTATTTATATTTACATAATATATTTATATATTATATATATATATATATATATATGTGTGTGTGTGTGTGTGTGTGTATAATATAATAATTAATATATTAATATAATAAAATATTTCATTTAATATAATAAAAATATCTAATACTATATAATAATAATAATGTAATTTTTTATGAGTAAATATCTTTTGTCAACCAAGTAATAAATAAAAAATAAATAAAATTTTCATTTCTAACACTTTTATGATTTAAGCCATTACTTATTTAAGACATTATTGTCATGTACCCTCAACCGACCCGCAAAATATCCCCAAAGATATGCGTACCCTTGGTTGTGAACCGTTGGACAATGAGAATTATATAAATTAGACATTTGTTACCATTTTAGTTTTTATTACCTATTTATCGGCAAGTTCCTTATTTATCAATTTCTTGACACTTTTTTTCATTTTCATTCCGCGTCACTTATTCTCTGCTATTGCTTTTTCATTCACTTTGTTTTTCGCTTTTGTTTTTTCTGTCACTTTTTTTCCCTAGATTCGAATTTTCAACTGAGATATACCATTACCATCTTAAATTAACTACATTTTGGCATGCATGCAGTTAACAGATGCAAATTTATATATCGTACACAGGGTGCTGCAAAAAATCGTATAAAGCTGTTATCAGATTCACGAACTTTAGGCGCGACAAACTTTTCAGCCGATTTTAACACCAACTTTTTACCGTTCAAAGAGAGAAAAGGGTTGCAATTGTTTTGGAAAAAGTTGGAGGAGAATGAGGAAAATCAGTTCTAATAGTACCAGGCGTTAATATTTATCGTCTATTCATATCCGTCGCTTATCTCTGATTCGTTGAAATGTTCGACGTTAATTAAAAAGTCTTGCCTAGGAAAGACTTTTTTGGAACTACAGAGAAAAGTTGGAGGGCGTTGTTGTTCGCTATCACACTGAGTTTTGAGCGTACATTTCGCGAAAAGTTGGAGGAAATCAAGTGTTGGCTCAAAAGTCTCTCTGAATGTTGGTCTGATAGCAGCTAACTTTCCGACAGTAGATAAGAACAGCTGAAATTGGGTTTTCAAATGTGTTACGCGTTTCCATATGGTTGAATCAAATAGAATATTTTTGTTTTTTAAGCGGTGCAGTTTTGTTACATTATTCTGAATGATTCCTATCTAATCTATACTTGACGCATGATTTTTTTTTTATCAATTGACTTTTCGTGTATTTTAAACCTCAATCGCATAAAGTTTCTACAAAAAGTTGACTATTATAATTCCATTATATTCATAAAAAGTGTTCTATAACGCTCTGTGAGTGAAATTTAACGGCTAAAATTTCCCCTTTCCTGTGCAAATGAATTATCATTTTATAAATCTGAGATAATTATAAGACATGTTTCAGGTTCATATTCTATTAGAACAGGAAATTTATTCTTGTTTCATTTTAATCAAGTCAGCATATTTTCCCGTATTGATAATCTGTGAATTCAAATTAAGTCAGTGAATGCATTTAAGAAACTACTCCCCGATGATTTTTTTGCTCAAATGTGGGAGGTTCTTATCAATAGGTCGATCGGTTGGGGTTTGTTACGCGATATAACCGCTGCTGAATTTGCAATAAAACAAAATCAGGCTGCATTTTATTTAATGAATGGAAATTGTGCTTTTTTTTTCTTCCTTGTCTTGTGTATCGTTCATTTGCCATTATATCCTTTGACTTTCTTACATACTACAAGACTTCTTATCTCCTGTTCGCACGTGACTAATATCTCTGGACTAGAATTCGAACAAGATGATGTTTCATACTTCCCATCGCCACATCCCCATGAATAATCGTCAGATGCCCCCGCTTCCATTATGATAACTTGGAGGGTTAGAAAAGGGGGGTTACACTCAGATAAATTGAAAAGAGATCGGGAAAAAGTCAATAATGTACCGCCGACCCTTAGCGATAAAAAGGTTCAATTGTGATATTCGGCGGGGAGCAAATTCAAATCTGTTCCGAAGAAAGTGAACTTTTGTTCCTACCCTGAAAAGCGATTAGAAAGGTTTAAAGAAAATAGACGACGCGTGAAAAGGGAGACTATCACATTTTTTTGAGGGTGTGATTTGTCTTATTGGTGAGCATCTTAAAAAACTATTGATATAGAAAAATATATAAGTACACTTGTGAGTACTTCCTCTATTCTGCAAATGCTTGACCTAATTATATCAATCAATTTCAGACAATCGGCAAAGCATATATTCTATTTCTTCTTACACTGATCTTTTCCTTTCTTCACACGTTTGATTTGAACAGGTTTTTTTGTTTCGTAAAGACATTACTGCTGAGGTTATCATGCACAATATTTTTCTTTTATTGACAATTTGCGAAACAATAAATATATCCAATGATCGCCGACCCAGTGGCGTGGTCGGTCCTGGTTCGAATCCGGGTACGGGCATGGATGGTGTGTTGTCCCTTAGAAGTGTAATAAATATATGTAATGGATATCTGTAGTAAAAAGTGTTCTATACAGAAGCGTATTAACTACCATCCGGGCCCTTAGGCTAGACTTTCTTAGGACCCCCTTTCACTCTTTAAAAGAGGTATATACTGGAAAAATTAAAACACATGCTTGCTTCATTAACTCATAAATCATTGATAATAAAAATATAAATGATTACGACAAAGAATTTCGCACACCTTTTGTCTTTTGTATTAAATATTAATATCCGTCCAGTGTAAAAGAATATTTTCTTGTTCTTTATATTAGGAAAATTTTAGCACCGGGTCCCCTTTTCTTGTGGGCCCCTAGGCTTCAGCCTACTCAGCCTAATGGGTAATCCGCCTCTGGTTCTATATTGTTTCTGTGTATGATGGATCAATCGAGGTGACAGCCATAGCAGCTATAGGGCTCAAGGCACTGTCAATTCAAAGTTCAAAGTTCATATCCAATGATCAGTCCAAATACGCATATTTACATCCAGGGATGCAGTGGAGGGTATACGGTAGTTTACACCATAAACCTCCTGGGTTTTTTTAAGTATACCCTCTGCTTCTTAAAAAAAAAAAAAAAAAAAAAAAAAAAAAAAAAAAAAAAAAAAAAAAAAAAAACACTATAGTGTCCATACTCTAGAATACACCTTCTCCTTTGAACGCATACCATCTGCTTAGAGCGTATATCCTCTGTTATTTTTACGACTACATCCATGTTTACATCCAGAGCTTACATCTATTTTAAACACATTTTTGTTTTTTATTACTTACATATCTGCAACAGGGAAGCGTGATCTATTTCCTCAAGTTATGAAAAATTATACCGCATTTCAATCTTTTTGGGAGACTCCGTATACTTATGGTATACGGATAATGAATATGATATATGAATATATTAATTAGCGATCGCCCTGTAAACGGGTTTCCATTCATTTCACTTTGTTTGGGGGAATTTTAAGGTCTAATCAACTGTTGTCTATGAAACATCTACTAGCTATTTACATGCTTCATCAAACGAGATCAGTTAAACAGTGAAATACACAGAGTCGTTGCCTCTTCGTATTTTTTGAACCGCGGTGTAAGAAAAAAAATAATAAAGGCATTTTAAATAGGGGAAGATGGAGATACTTAAGCCATTTTTTAAATTTTAATTTTTTTTAATTTTTTATAATTTCTTAGAACAAAATAAAATATTGAAAATGAAAATTTTATATTTTTTCTTCAATTGAAAACCATTTTCAATTAATTTTGAACTGTTTTTCTATGTCTAATAAATTTTTACTTTTTCTTTTACATCGTGGCTCAAGTATCCCCATGGAGGGGATACTTGAGCCGGATGTCACATTCGCACCAGTATTTTGCAAAGAAAAAAAACGATTTACAATATACGCGAAAAAATGCATTAAACCTTTTTCAAATAAATTTGGTCGGATTTTCTGGTGTCGTTGTGACATTTCAGAATTAAAATTACGTGGTAGAAAATTCTACGAGCAGAGTTCAAAGGGTTAATCACCATACTTTCAAAATGGTACCAGGGTATGTGATTTCTCTCTCTCTCTCTCTCATCTCATGTCTTCTCATGAGATAGTATTGTGGTGTGTATGATGTGATTTCTTTTTTACATGTTCAGAACTATAAATATGTTACCATGTTGCCAGTTTTAGAAAGAAAAATTGACCAACTGTAGAGATAATAGGGGTGGCTCAAGTATCCCCACTCTCCCCTATACCGTTTAAATCTGATATAGTTTTTACAAAATTTTTCTTTCTCTTTTTAATATTCACCTGAAAATACGCCTGTTGTTCGAAAGAAAATATTATTTGTGACAATTTAGAATTCACAACAATAGTTAAAAAGATCATATCAAAATATGAAGTAAATGTCTCACCTATTTTTTTTTTTTTAAATTCAAACTGCTTTGCAATACTACTTGGTCTTTTGAAATATGACGTAGTTTATTTTACTTGCTTCTTTTAACTCATATTGATGAACTTATTTATTATTTAAAAGTTTTCTTTCTGATTTTGATAATCACATAAAGATATTTTTACCGATAAATTTGGAGATATTTTTATCGATTTATTACATTTAGGATGATCTAAGGAATAGAAAAGAAATTCATGATAAATAAGAAATTAAGAAGTGTTGCTTTAAACTAAAGCTATCTACAAATATATAAAATTGGCTTTAATCTAAAATAAAGGCTAAACCCGAGGTAGAGATCTGTACGGCGGAAGGCGTACCCGACCTAGCGGAATGGTTCTGAATTTTCTAACGGGCCAAGTCGTGCCGAATTAGAATAAGCTTTTCAACGGGACGGGCTGACAAACAAAATAAATGGGCATGGCCGGACCTTCCAAAACGAAAAAAAAAAATTAACGGGCCATACGAGCCGGGCAGATCAAAATATTTAGCTGACGTACCGGTCCGTTATAAAGATTTAGCAGAAACGATAAAATGTGAATTATTTTCAATGAATATGGCTTTAACGAGAATAAGTATAAATGTGCGTCACAAGCCTATACTAATTTGACAACATTAATGCAGAAATGTAATTTGTACAGTGTAGAGATCGTCATCGGACAGTTACATTGTGTATAATCCGTGCTTAATATTTTTTAACAGACTCGAGCCGGGCCGAGATCAGGCTTGCATTGTTTTGCTAAATATAAACGCACCGAGCCGGAACTATACTTAATTGTTCTCAAGATGTGCAGGGCAAACAATATGATTTGTAAAATTATTAGTAGCGATAAAGAACTTATGATAACATAACATTAGTATACATACTTCTTGATTATTCTTAAATTCACTTCAACAACGCGAAAGTTTGACACATTTTCTGCCTAATTTTTGACTGTAAAAGTATAAAATTTAGAAGCCTGACTATTGAAGGGATTTGGAATCGGAAAGTATTTTTTTTATTTTTGGCACATAATATACTTGTATAACCTTGTTGAAATATAAGAGATTCTTGTCAAATGGTTGCAATTTTTCTCCCTTCTTATGCTGTCTAATTCGGAAATTCTATTCAAAACGCTAAATTTGAGAATATCTTTTTAAATTGCTTGCATCAAAATATGAATAACGCCATTCGATTAGATACTTTCTAAATAAAAAAAAAACCTGCTAATCTTATGTGTTTTCGAAAAAGATATGAATTCAGAAATGTATCAGAAAGTAGCTCCTTTGGATTTGAGAATGAATTTGTATTTGAAATCTTTAGTAAAATTATGTAAAAATATTTTCATAAATCTACTTTTATTATGCAGTTTCAAAAGTTACGATGTTCTTAACTTTCTTTTATTCTAAACCATATTAATTTTTTAATGAATCTTTATTTGAATGTTGAAAGTCTGAGAATCTAACGAATCATTAAAATTGCTAATGTGAATTTTTTGTAAAATATTCTATAAAATCATCCCGTACATATGTATGCAGTATTAATTTAAAAAATTTTAAATGTATGATAAAAATCTGAATTTTATAGAAATAGTAGAAAATGTGTCGAGCCAGATCGGGCTGGGCATGTCTCACTGATTCCTATACGGGCCGGGCCTAGAAATGTAAAAATATAAACGGGCCCATGCCTGGAAATTCCGACCCGTGCAGACCTCTAATCCGAGCTATAATCAGAATACATACTTACCTTTTATCACTGTGCCAACTCTAACAGCATTAAAAGCCGTTAAATGACTTGAATAGCCGTTTATGTTAATCGCCTTGCCCGTCCGTGTCACACCGATTTTAATTTTTAATTTAACATTGTTTACCATATATTTTCTGGTAATTATAATACCTGATTTTATTTAAAAGAACATAAAATTATAATGTTTTTTAAAACGAGCATGCATACATAAATAACACACGCCTCCATTCAACTATTAAAGCTATAGTCTGCTCACGTTAATGGGGCTCAGGGGTTGATCGATACGGAAAAACATGAAAACAGAGCTCTCGTTTCGAGTCCATATAAAAACAGAAGTATTCAATGTAATTAATTTAAACTTTCTGATATTTTAAAGGTAGGTTTGTAGTCTTATAAAATTATAAAATGAAGTACTTCAATGTAATATAATAAGAAATATAGCACAATTTATGTAACACAATTTTCTAAAAAAAATATGTGTTATATCACCAACACCAAGATATCTTAACGTTGAATTGACTTAAGAACCTAATTTTTGCTTTAAAATGATCCGGAAACTTTACTCTATAGAATAAATTAAGGATATAACTATCACTCAAAAAAAAACATTATTAAAAAAACCCTCAAATTTGAAAATTTAAAAAACTTCTAAAAAGTACAACTTTTTTTTTCATTAAAAATACTCAAAATATTAAACTATCTAAAGTATATTAATTCATTCTATAGATAATGATGCTATACGCATTCAAAAAAAAATTAAGCCATTCCATCAAATAGTTTTTTTAAATTTTGGTGTTAGTCGTCAAAAATCAAGTTTTGAGAAAACGCGACTTAAAGTTGAAATTATATGGGTGCGGCTATGAAAGTGTTGATACATAAATGCTTATAACTCTGTTAAAAATGCAAATATTTTTATGCGGTTTTTTGCATTGAGTTCAGAATTAATTGAATAATAAAACTAGATCATTAAAAAAATCGACTTTTTGAAAAGTTTTCAACCCCTGAGCCCCCTTAATTCAAATTGACCATGACCAAAAAAAAAAAAAAAAAAAAAAAAAGTTCGAGTTATGGAAAATTTGAGAGGAAAACACGTTTAAAGTGGTTCCATTACAAAGGAATTATTTTTATTTTATTTCGGCCGTTATCATTAAAATATGATTTAATATTAAATTAAAAGCTATAAATACATAAACTAAATAAGGGGTAAGGAACAAGCAAAGTAGAATAAAAACTGTAAAGTCATTAATAGAGAGGCGGGATACTAAAAAAGCGGATGCCAAATACATGGGTATTACATGTATACTAGTTCAGAACGATTCTGACAAAAATGAAATAAAGTTATTTCAAAAATATGAAGTTCTTAAGAAAATAAGGAAAAATGAAAAATCAGAATTCGCGGTAGTTCGAATTAAACGAAGTCAAGAGAAAATAAGTTCGAATAAATAAAAAATTTTAACGTTATTCTTCCCTTGAAAATTTCAGGACTTTATGTTTAGTTCGAATTAACGAAGATTCAATTTATCCGATTTAGAATTAACGAGAGCCGACTGTATGTATTTTATTGTTGTCTATCATAGCTGTCAACGCCAGAGCAAATGGATTTTTTGTGACTGAGTATTTTTCTTCGTTAATATTAATAAAAATGTGGTATGCTAAACTATACATGTTGATAGTTTATAGAGATGTGTTTAATAAATACGCTGATGCATACAGTTTTTAAATAGAATAATTACTCTAAGAAATAGTTGATGTTAAAGTTGGTCAAAATTGTTCCATTGAAAAAGTTTCACAGGAGAAAAATCTATTGGTAGAAATTTAATCATTTATTCTAATGATATATATTAGTAACTTCCGATATGCAGACTGCATTTATTTTTTTAATTTGACTAATTTTTTGAAGGTTTATTTAATTTTAAACTCAAATTTTCATCATTTCGAGAGAAATGTTTCATAAATTTAGGAATGGTTATTATTTTATTGCTGCCGATCGTAAAAACAGCGCGAATTATAGTATTTCCTTGAATTAAAAAAATTATTTACACTTGACTTTAAGAAACAGAAGAAAAAAAAGAACATTCAAATTAGAATTAAATGATTGCGATTTAAAAGCAGAAAAAAAAAAACAGATAATAACTTCGGAAAAAGTATATATGCACTTAAATTTTAAAAGAAAAAGAAAAATATTAACTGACTAGAGGGTTTAGATACCACAAAGGCCGTTTAGACACCACAAACTCTAAAAGCACATTGATTTGATCGGATTTTAAAAGATTGCGAAATATTATTATTATTATTATTATTATTATTATTATTATTATTATTATTTTAAGCTGCACTTTCCCTGTAAACACGGTTTCCATTATTTCCCTTTGATTAAGAATTCTAATTGGCTGCTGTTAAACATCTGCTGGCTATTTACATGTTTGATTAAAAAAAAATCAGTTAAACAGTAAAAAATACTTTTTTTTTTCGTTCTGTTTTACCGCGGTATAAGAATTTTTTTTTAAGTAAGGCATTTTAAATGTATCGTTTAAATCTGATGTAGTTTATCAAAAAATCGACAAGCATATGGCACTTTGTGTACTTTTTAAGAAAGAGAATTTGCTATTTTAATATATTTGAGAACAAAAAGGAATTTAAAAATAAATCAGAAAAAAGGTAGTTTGGATTGGAGTGCACCCTAAATATAAAATAAATATGCTGCTAAAATATTTAAATGATTGAATGGCACCAGAATTTATGAACAAATTGACTTGAAAATCAGTAACTTCTTTTCTTCACGCATATTATAAAAGCAAAATCTTATTTAAAATTGTTAGTGACATTCAGTAATTTGGATGTAAATTTAAGTGGTAAACCTAACAGATTGCCGCCTTTTAAAGTGTTGTGGGTTTTTTTTTTCGCACCCTGAATTTTCACGCGTAAAGACGGTTTAGATTCCCTTAGAAAGACCCATACACAGGGTCATAGCTAGAAGTGAATAATAGGGAAGGGGGCAAGAAAATATAGGGTAGTTTCATATTTTCTCTCTCTCTCTGACGCAGAAAGATAAATTAGTGCATTGTAGGTATACTATGTTTCTCATTAAACTGTCGTAATAACTTCATTTTATGCTAAGAAAAGAATAGGAAGATGAAAAATTGGAGTGTATAATAAGTGCAATATTAAAAATTAGTTTAGCTTCGTATGTTCAAATAGGATGAACGAATGTTGATATACTTATTTTAGTTACAATTTAGTATTTCTCCAAAAAAGAAAGTCTCTCAAAACAAATTTAGATTATTTAATTATAATTAATTTTTCAATTAATTTTCAGCAGTAAAAATACGCTTGAAATTATTGAATATTTAATATGTGACTATCACACTGCTTACAAGTAGAACCAACATAGTGAAAAATCGTCCAAGCCGGGGATCGAATCCGGAACCCTTGGAATAGAGCCCCAAGTGCTCTACCATTTAGTGCTGGAGTTGCAGCCTTACCAAAAAAAATGCAAGTGAAAAATGACAAGGTGGGCACGGTCCTCGTAGCTTAAATGGTAGAGCACGTGGAGCGCTATTTCAACGATTTCGGGTTCGATCCCCGGCTTGGACTTTTTTCACGAAGTTGGTTCTACGACTTGTAAGCAATGCGATAGTCACATATTAAATATTCGCTAATTTAGAATTTTGAAGAAAATTTCATTTGGATTTTCGGAACAGAAATTCATTTAGTGACCTTATAGTCTTATCCGGAGGAAGCTCAAAATGTATTAAAAGGGCTGAGCTCCCCCCCCCCCCCATAGCACTCCCTTAGCTGCTGCCCTGCCCCCACGGAGGGTACACCATCTTAATCTCAGTTCGGGCCCATTGACTCGTATTGATAATTGGCCTTCACAAATGTGACGTAATTGTGAAAGAAAATTTGGGACCTCCTTAGTGTATAGATATATATTAGATATATATTAGATATTAATAATTGTTATTAAGGGTGTTCTCAACTGCTCCGCTCAACAAGCGCAAAACGTTTTGACACATTTACATATTCACTTTTTAACAGAAATATATAAAATTGGAATGCCTGACTATGGAAGCGATTTCGAATCGAACTTATTTTTCCATTTTTTTTTTTTTATTATTAAATTACCAATCCAGTTCTAAGCTTTTTCGATCACGTGATCACCCGTTTTTATCCTGCTTTTCGATCTTTTTATCTGCTTTCGTCGGGAAATGTGCTCAAAAACGTCAACTGTGAAAGCTTGTTATAAAAAACTTATTGTGTTAAAAAAAAAACAGAAAATTGAGTGCAGTTAAATTGTTTCTGAATAACAACACCTAGTTAGTTTCTTGCATTTCCAAACAAAAATAAATTATATGCACATATGTCACAAAGATGCCCTTTTTGATTTAAGAACACACTTAAGGCTTTATTAGGCTTCCTCCATATGAATAAAGTACATTTTTTAATAAAAAGAGAGACAGATGTGACGGAATGCGGAGAGGAGATAAAGCGGGTATCGTGGTTTTCAGGGACCGATTTACAAATCTGGGGGCCTTGAGCAAAGATGCTTACGCCCCCCCCCCCCCCCCCCCCCCCCCCCGCTTACATCGATATTTACAGAGAGATTGACTAAACACAATGAAAAAAAAGGTATTAGTAAAGTAACATTTGTTGACTTTAAAAGATCCATTAAAAATTAAACATAACTTACTTTTAAATAATTATTTGCCACAATTATGGAATTTACATGAGTAGATGTTTTATAATAAATGTGTGCTATTTATCTTTTCGCATGCAAGTTTATAGATCTGAAATAATAAAGTACGCAACAACTAATAATAAATTTTCGACATCAATAAGCTGCAGCTATTTAAAATAAATCCCAAAATGATCTATCGAGAACAGAAACTGAATTAAACAAGAATTAATAATACAATGTATTTTTTAAGTGATAAAGATAAAAGAAAATATTCACTATAATAAAGTAATAAATGGATGTTTCAGATAAAATATACTTTATAAAAATACAACATGAACAGAATAGAATGTAGAATGAAATGTAAAATTTCTTTGGATATTAAAACTAGATCAAATTTAGGACAATGATTGAAAAACCTTCCGCAGCATTTGGGGGGGCCCTTCGGCCGGTGCCCCGAATGCTCTGCCTTAAATCTGGTACTGGTGGTTTTACTGATGCTTTGATGTCACATAGTGATTAAAAGGTGGGGAACACCGATCTAGGCCAATTATTTTATTAGAAAGTAATTATTTTATTTTTAAAATATATATTTGTATTTTCAAATGTTAAAATTTCTTTAAATAAAATAGATTAAAAAAAAATAAGCGATATTATATTTTACATATTCAGTTAATATATTGTCACTTGTTTACAGAAAAAAATCTTACTTCTATGAGAACAATTTTAATGAATTACAGAAAAACTACTTGGTGTAATGAATTGTAAGTTTGGATTCGAACATTTAAAACTTCGGAGGGGTTTTTTTTATGTTTTTAATAAAGTTATGAGATATATAATAAATGTCAGAAAAATAAAATTCAACGATTTATCAATTTCTTTTAAATTCCGTTCGCACATTTACATAATAAAATTTTCAATTTTTTTCCATTTACAAAAGTTTCCATGTTGACTTTCTCTCAAGAGAATGTGAAAATTTAGTGCTGACATCTAGGAATAAACAAGAAGACTACAGATTTTTTGAAGAAAAGCTATAGTGGCGGCATCTTTTGTACAAATCATAAAATAATTCATTATCAGTAAGAGTTATGCAATATCTTTTGCTTCAAGTAAATTTAAAATGTCATGTTAGATTGATTTATTTATATAAATAATAAAAATAATAATAAAATAAAAGAGGAGCTATCAACTTTTATTTTTATTTTAGCTTTCATTCCAGTTATGTGCATTATATGTTAGAAACTGTTTCAAATATATCGTTATAGGGGGATAGGCGACCTGATTTTCTCTTGTTGGAACAATCCGTAAACACAAATAGAAATTTTTTATTCATTAATTTTCCTTATTTAAATATTGAAACGAAATATTAAAATAAATTAACATTAAAATGATAATTCACATTAAAATGGCGAAACAAAAATCTTACTTCTATAAGAACAGTTTTAATGAAATGAATTACAGAAAAACCACTTGGTGTAATGAATTGTAAGTTTGGATTCGAACATTTAAAACTTCTGAGGTTTTTTTTCTGTTTTTAAAAAGGTTATAAGTTGCAATTCATTCTTTTTTCATTAATTTTGAAAATATGTAAATTTTGAATATACATATATACAATGTACAACTAAAGTTAAAAATATATCTGTCGATTATATGGATTTTATTCACGTGATTGATCAGTGTTGAATTCTAGAGGAGGGGGTGAGCAATAAGATGTCCTCCCGAGATTTAAAATTTTGTGTTTTCAGTAGTCAAAATTGCAATTTTCGATTCTTTTGGAGCCACAAAAATCCTTCCGGGGAAAAAATATCTGAATTAAACACTGTAATTGATTTGTATAACATATTTATGAAACTGCTTTGATAAATTACATTTTGTGCAACTTTGAACTAAAAGTAGCAGCAACTTTTTTTTTACATTTTATTTTTTATTTTATTATTGTTATTTATTTACATCATTCAAAGAATGTCGACTATTTTCTTTTCAACGCTACTTACAATGCCTAAAAAATTATTAACTTTGATTTATTATCAGTGGCGTATTCAGGGAATGGGCTGATGGGGCTGACCCCCTCCGAAATTTCTAGAAAATAATTAAAAAGTTTTCTAGTTTTAGAAATTTTCTAGAAAGTTTAATTACGAAAGTTTATCAAAATGTTATGAAATCTGATAAGATGGATTTAAAAAGGACTAGAAAACTATTCCATTTTAGGTAGGTTAATATTAAGAAAGTGTTATTTCGTAGAGACCACAAAATAGCCTATTTGAGTCAAGTTTCCGATGTACACAGGATTTCTTTATACGCCATAAAAATTATCCTTATTAAGACAAAAAATTGCTTAAAACGAATTTTTTTCTGTCCGATGCGATTGAATCTTAGCTGGTTTGATTTATAGTATATGCTTTACCTGCTATGATGGAAACCAGTTTAAAGCGGAAATAACGTTTCTTGTGATAAGAAATTTATGCTATATATCAGCCCCCTCCGAAATGATAAGTCCACATACTCCACTGTTTATTAACTATTTTTATTTACTTATATATTTATTTCGTTTTCTTTTTCTAGAAAACTATAAATTGTGTCAAAACACTGTGTAAACACTTTAATGCATATATTTTATCAATATTTAATGTCTTAACATATTTTTTGCAGTTATTAAGTTTTAACAGGTGTTTAACTTAAGCCACTGCCGGAGATGCTACAACGTCATGATACTGAAAATGTGGCTACCCGCAACTTGCAGAACATGTTGACCACAATTAAACCCGGAATTTTTTTTTAACTTTTCTTAATTAACAACACATTTTCAAGAGAAATACATGGTATCACTAAAACTTACTCATATTTGTAAAAATGACAAATATGGAAAAATAGGTACCATTTTTCTCAAAAAGATATATCTTTATACATTTTTTTTTTTTTAAATAAAAATAGTTTATGACTCATAGGAAAAGATCTATGTAATAACTATCCTTAAACCAGTTCTCATTCCGATGTATAGTGTTCTCAAAATTAAATAAATAAATAAACAAACAAATAAATAAATAATAAATGAAAATGATTTATTATGTTATTATTTTTTATATTTTATATTACACTTGTTTTATTTATTTAGGGGTAACACTATGACGTATCGTAGATAGTGTTACATTTAACAACAAAAAAATTAATAAATATTTTTATTTTATTTTATTTATTTATTTATTTATTTATTTATTTTTGAGTTATTTAATATCGGTAAACATAGAATAAAGGACAACTTTTCAAAAAAGAAAAAAATATCATAAAAATAGTTGATCCACAATAAAGATACTCACCAATAAGTATAAAATATCTTTTTTTATTTAACATAGTTATTATTTAAATATATTTGACATCTTTCTTACCTTATTGTAATAAATATTTATAATTTTTAGCAAATTAAAATTATTTAACAGTCTAACAATATCTGGATATATAATGGATAACCACTTGCGTATTTCTATTCACGAAATTCATTATTTTTCTCATTTCAAGAAAAAAAATAATCTTCTTGTATCTTTAAAAATTCATTTTCCTTTTGAAAATTCATATCCATATTCACATTCATAAATGAAATTTTAATATTGATCCAAAATGCCATTCGAAATTAAGGAAAAGATATTTTTTTTTATATCTTACTTTTTGTATAACAAATTACAGTAAAATCTCGTTATAACGAATCTCTGGGCAGCACTGATTAATTTCTCTAAACTGAAAAATTCGCTAAAGTGAACATTTTAAAAATGAAACAGCATTTTTTTTTTTTTTAACAATCCAAATAATATTTGTTAGATTACGATATTCCTTAATCCTACGAAACCACGAAATTTTAATTCCTATACGCAACAACGACACCGTAATTTTAATTTTTTAAAATCCATTTTATTACGTATATGAAAAATCACTTCTTATTCACATATATATTTGTTCGTAATTACCGGTGTCATTCATTTATTTCAACATCTTAGCAATGAAAATGTTTTGTCCGTTAAAGGGTTAAAGGGACGTTCGTTTTAACGAGAATCTACTATATTCCAACATTGCAAACGTAAAATAAATATTATATCTAAATCAGCAGTGAAACAAAATGTTATTCCGGAGGAATATATGATAGTAAGGTAATAAATATCAAAATTATAATATAAATAGATCGATAATTTTAATTTTCATAATGCATACGTTTTTTACTATAGTTGTTTTATAGTTTCTTCTGTAATATAGTTTTTGTATAGTTTCTTTGGTATTATAGTTGAGCAATTTTCAATATTGGTAATATCATGCAAAAAAAGCACTTTGGCATTCGAGCGGATATAGCATTCTGATATCCATCGATATCTTAAAGTAATTTTCATGTCAGGGTAAAATACGAAAAATATTTTTTTCTTTTTTTAAGTAAAACGAATATTTCTTAAATCGAAACATTTTTCACATCCTTTAGAGCTTCGAAATTGGAAGTTTCGTTGATGCCTCGGTGTTCAAATTTCAACTAGTTTCAGTTTTTATTTTCTATTTTCAAATTCTTGCATATTGAGAAAAAGAGTGAGATATTTGTTGTCCGTTGCGATGTTTCATCTCAACTCTTGACACTGTTTCCATTCTACAATTAAAGGAATTTAAAGGCCTTAACAGAGAGCTTTCAAAATCTTCACGACTTTGAAAGTAGGCGTTTTGCTGAATCCATGTTCAAAATAATTCGGTGTTCGGAGATTTTAGAACATACAATGGGACCATATCAATTAAGTACCGATGGTCCATGATTCAAGTAATATTTTACCATTTTCACAACACATTATTTTAGCATATTTATTTTTCAGCAATTATTTTTGCATCTTTTATCTCTAAGATCAATTGGTTTATAATAGTGGTTATTATGATTCATCAAAGCCAGCAATGTATCACGGACGAATTTAATTTGCTATGCTGAGCATTCATTTGATGTTTAAAGATATCAGAAAAAAAAATGATGTGATCATAAGAATTAACTATCGATAGCCCATGATTCAAGTATCATTTTGCTGTTTGCGCAATACATTATATGAACATATTCATTTTTAATTAGTAATTTCTGCATAACTTTACGATTGTTAGTGCTGGATTGTGATAGCTTTTGTATAGCTTTGGAATACGAAATCATTCGTTATTCGGAGATCTCAGATGAAACAATGTCACCATAAGAATTAAGCATCGAAAGTCCATGATTTAAGAAAAATTTTACTGTTTGAACAACACATCAGTTTAACATACTCATTTTTCAACAGTTATTTTGTATCTTTTATCTTTAATCTTTTCCAGCACACTGTACCCAGTCTGGGCACACCTAATTTTAATTCCAAACTTGCAAAAGTCATCAATAATATTTTAATGAAATGTTTCTTTTACAATGAAAGCTTAAATTAAGGACTTCTTAATTTCTAAAAAATGTTTTTGTAAATTTCGGTTTCAATCGATAATTACTTATTTTACTAACAGAATTTGTCCATTCCGGAAAAGGTTAAAATCAATTGGTTTATGAGATTGGTTATACAGATTAGTCAAAGCAAACATTACATCACGAGCTAATTTGCTGAAAGTTTAAAATCAATCGGTGTTTGGAGACGTCAGAAAAAACAATGTGCCATAAAAGTTAAGTGTCGATGGCCCATGATTCAAGTAGCATTTTGCTTTTTGTACAATACATTATTTGAACATATTGCTTTTTCGCCAGTGATTTTTGTACAGCTTTAGGATTGTTGGTACATGATTTTGATAGCCTTTTATTAGCTTTAGAAGTCACTTGACCATGCAAAGTTTCTGTCTAGCAAAGTTGAAAACTGAATCTTTATTAAAATAACAAAAGTTAAGTAATGGGCCAGTCTTCTGCTCTTCGGACCAAAAATTTTTCATGGTCATTAATGCTTTGAGTTGTTTAAACTTGTTTTCAATTAAAAGCAGAGATTATTTTAAAACATCATTAATTTGTCTTTATTCTCTATTCAAATAAAATCTATTATTAATCTCATAAGTCTGCCTATTTAAATACAATGATTCCTTAGTCTTTAGTTCTCCGAGTTATTTCTATTTGAATTTTCTACTTTTAAGTTCTGAATTGCCCAAAACTGGATTAAAATTATGTTTATTGTCGAGCGCAAAAGATGCTCGCTTACAGGCTACTTAATTTCATTTACCAATTTAATTTCATTTTTTACTGAGATTGTTTTAAAGCATCATTTTATGGTCTTTATTAGATATCCAAACAAAATCTTTTATTCATACCATACTGCTTGCGTAGTTAAATGAAAAAATTCTCTAATGATTAGATTTTAGTGTTCTTTTTTAATTTTCTACTTTGAAGTTCTGATATGTTCAGATGTAGATGCAGATCATGTTTACCGTCGGACGTGGGAAATACTTCTTTTAGGCTGCATAACATTATTTTTCATCTCTGATACTAAGTTTTAAAGCACTATTATATTTCCCTTATTCTATATCAAAAGAAAATATTTTATTGATGCCACACTGTCTGAGTATTTAAATTTAATGATTCTTTAGTCTTCAACTCTTGGAGTTGTTTCTGTTTGAACTTTCGGCTTTCAAATTCTGACATGCTCAGAAGTGGATGCGGATCATACCTATCATCGGGAGCGGGAGATACTCGGATGGCGCCCAAATCATCCTTCAAACTGTTGAATAATCCACGATTAAGAATCTCACGAACCTAAAAAATAAAAAATAAAAATTGTAAAATTTTCTTTTGAAAAGTTTTTGTTTGAGAATATTATAAATGAAGTAAGGAAGAGAAACTAAATTATATTTTATAATGCTGGATATTTAATGCTTTTATATAGGAGAAGACATCGACACCATAGTTAATGGTGTAGATTATTTTTAAAAACAAGGAATGTATAAGGAATACACACCAAAAACACTTTAGTAAATTAGTTGACAGGTATGTTTTCAAATATTAATCGTTATCCATAACATTATAAGAAACACATATCTTTATAATTGTACTTCCCAAGGGTGCTTTTTGAGCTTTTATGCAATATTCTGGTTTTTCCAAGACTTTTTCGAAAACCCATCTCATTTATTATGATAAAAAATTATTTATACTTTAACAAGAATGAATATTATCTCTCGTCTTTGATCGTAACTACAGTTCGGTTAAGCTATTAAAAAATATATTTTTATGATATGATATCTAACAAAAATCCTGTTCATTTTACAAATGAATGAGATCAATACATTATTCATATTTTCGAATATGATCTGAAATGTTTCATCGAGCCGAATTAAGCTTTTCCGCAATCTTCGACGTTATCAAAGAATCCTCTTGGCTTATCATGATCTTGACAAAGTCGTCATTGATCCATGATGATCGTCTTTGTCTAGGTTGGCTGCCCAAAGTGTGGCTTATTATTAAGGCCAAAATCACCTGCTACAAATTTTTTGAACCATCTCCAGGGTGTTTTATTCAAAACTATTGTGTCTATAACATGTAGAATGCAGTGGCGATCGACCAAAAACTGCTGACAGATTAGATCCCATAAATGTTGAACAATAAATGACGATCATAGCGTCATTTGATAGTTAAAAATCAGCATTACAAAAGGATCCAATTAAAAAAAGCCTTTTGACCTTTGAAGATTTAACAGATATCGCTGCAATCGACATTTTTCATTCAGCATCGTTCAACATTTATGAGATTAAATTTTTCAGCACTTTTTAAAACATTACTAGAATAGCCTGTTGCCACACAATATCTTCTAGATGGTATACCAAAACTCCAGCACCACCATAAATTTTCAATAAATTTCGACATGCAAACGCAGCATTTCTGCCATGTTGAAATTCGGGCAAAAAAAAAAAAAATGTCGTAAATGAATTTTATCAGTAGCCATATTTACACGATCGTGTCTTATTTAATAATGACATAGGCTAGTTTTGTTTTAGTTAATTTAGAAGAGCACATGTATATAAAGGATAGAAATGGACAACCATATAAGTCACAAATGACTATTCGCATGCATATTAAAACTTGAAATAATATTATCGGACAGAACTTTCTGATACATCTGATAGGAGAGGCTAGATAGGATTGGTTATCCACTCAGTTTTATGTTTTAAAATAATTTCAAAATTTTGTCAATATGCGGTAACCAAAGCTACTGAAATGCTACAACAATCTTTTTTGTCATGAAGATAATTGAAACAGGTGTGTAAAAATCAAATGTGAAGAGTTTTCAGCTTAAAAGTGTATAAGTTCGTCGCGAATAAAATGTATCATAGAAATTTAAGTAAGTAGGTTTTAAGTAATGCAGGAATATTGACTTATCATTCCAAGTATAAATATTGTAAAGTAATTTAAACTAATAAAAATGCAAAAAATTGCTATTGAATCAAGAAAAAAAAATTTAATGAAATATAAATCGGAAAGTTGATAGAAACTTTTATTTCATTTAAGTAGTACGCATAGTAGGAAAATAGAAAAAATGGAAAAGGCCAGAAACGATGATAGCAGCAATCTTAAGAAATGTTAAATGTTCTGGTCTCTGAAAAAATAAGTAAAACAAGATGAATGTAGATTCTGCCATTGCAGAATTTAGTTTCGCCTCCGATTAGAAAAAAAAATCGATAGAAGTTTTTTAGAAGGGCGACCCCGTTTAGATTGCAATGAACTAACTTCATTTTTCTTGTGTTTATCAATATGACAGCAAACAGAACGGCGTGAAATACCCAATTGAATAGCAATTTCTCTCTGAGACATTGGAATTGCGGAATAATAAAGAGATACAATTTGACGTGCTACTTCTTCATTGACTAGATTCATCAAAAACTGATTTTTTCTTTAGTTTAAACGCTTTTTTATAGACTCTGAGTAAAAGGAAATGCAATTTAACAATAAAACGAATGGAATCCCGTCGAATTCGACGAATGAAATGTTTAAAAGACCCGATCGATTTAGTTTTAAAAAAAAGCAAAAGTAATTACATTATTGAATCAATATATAATAAATATATTTACAAAGTAAATGTCAAATTTGCCAGTACCAATTTTGCATGCAAATATTCGCACATCTACAGTTAAAATTGTAATATGAGTGCCGGCGAAATTCAGAAATTTTATTTTATATGCACTCACAGAAAAATAGCTTTATTAAAAAAAAGGAATATCGGGTACTATTAGGTTATCCCATCGACCAAAAAATTATCGCCAAACTATAAGATTAAATGCCAATAATGGAGGATCGTGAATGTCACATTCAATGACATTAAATACGATTCATGTGTTTAAAATGTCATTAAGTGATTTTTATTTCGACTTTTTATTAATATTTTTATTAATATTCTACTAATTATTTATTTTTTCGTTATTTAAAATAAAAATTATGTCAATCTGTATAATTTGGCTATTAATTTGGCGATTTGTATAATTTGGCGAAATTGGTCGACGGGATAACAGAGTAGTACCTAATATCGTTATGAGTAAAAATACGATGTTTTAAATAGTGACGTCATTTTCTCTTTAAATGTTCTTTAAAACTTACTGTTTATGAAAAAGGCATCCATAATAATATCGTAATTCCCATTTATCTGGTTGCTGAATGACATAATTTTCCTCATTTGAAATTTCTCTTATTTTGATTTAGACATTAATTTTTATCATAAATTATTTTCTATCATTTTATTTACATTATTAATGTTATTTCTCAGTAAATATATTTTTTAACTCAATTAGTGCATAATTATACGCAATCACTTTAGAAAATAAATTTTTATTATCGAGAGAAAAGCTAAACTGTGTTGCCACCATTTTGAAGAAATGTCATGAAAAAGCTTTTAAAATTAAAAATAAAATATAAAAATGGAAATAAATTAAAAAATAATTAAAATGGGCACAACTACAAATAAATAGCTTTCATTTAAAAAAATAATTATCAAAATCGGTTGACTAGAAAATTCAAGGCTGATGACACGACATTTTTAGCTTATCTGAAAGAAATAGCATCGGATGCTAAAAATAATTATCAAAATCGGTTGACTAGAAAATTCAAGGCTGATGACACGACATTTTTAGCTTGTCTGAAAGAAATAGCATCGGATGCTAATAAATAAATCAACATAATATTGATCAAAACACTTTAAGAAGGTGTATAGACAAATTTCACTAAGATAAACACAATGAGATGAAGTCAATATTAAGTGACAACTGATTTTTACAGATCGAATGTCACAAGAAGTGGGTGTTTAAAATGAATTTTTTTCGTTTGCACATTGAATTCCGTTTCCGCAGGTTTGTTTAGACATCACATTTTCCCAAATAATTGTTTATAGTAATTAAACAAAGTAATATAAAGTTAATAAAAGTCTTTTTTTAAACGGATTTTATTCCCTTTACAAATATTTTAATATAAAATAAAGTGGGTCAAGCCTCCTTATTATATCGGATGAGAAAAATATCTCATTTTTCAAATTTCAAATGTATTACACACTTATGTCGCAATTTTATTTTCATAACTGACTGTATAATGAATAAAATGGCATGTGCAAATTTATTCTAGATTGATTATTTACAAAATTAAAAATCATTTTGTAAAAAATGTGTCAACCCACCTCAGTTTCCCCTATGTATTTTTTACCTTTTGTTGTGATTAACTAAAAAGATTTTTTGTTTGTTCGTTTGTTTTTTACTTTCTTCTATTTAACAAAAAGAAAGTATTGGATTAGTGAAAAATTTCGAAAGCCAGTTTTTGATGGATTTACACGTTTTAAGGATCAGAGAATCCGAAAAACATATTTTTCAAAATATCTGTCTGTGAGTCTGTCAGTGTCTGTATGTGGCAAAAAATTTGTGGGCCTCAAGAACTGATGCACAGAATTCCGCTAATCTTTAGATTCTGTTATACTTTGATATAAACTAGATCTGATTAATTTTTGATGTATGTTGCTCAACAGATGGCGTGGCTAGACTATATTATTCACAATTGCCTCAATTGCCATATCTCAAGAACCAGAGCATGAATTTTAATAAAACTTTAGAATTAGTTAGTATTTGATATAACAATGTGCTGATTACGTTTTAGTGCAAGCCGCTCAGCCGGTGGCGCTGCCATGGTGCATCATTTGTGATTATCGCAATAGCTCTATCTAAAGAACTAATGCGCGAAATTTTCTAAAACTTCAGATTCAGTTAGTCCCTAATATAAATCAGGATTGTTTAGTTTTTGATGTAATTCTCCCTACAAATGGAACTGCTATGCTGCATTTTTCACGATTTTGGAATAAATGTACCTCAAGAACAAATGCATGGATTTTCATCAAACTTCAGATTCAGTTATTACCTGATAAAAAATTGATCCTGATTAGTTTTCAGTATACATCACCAAAAATGCGGCGCTAATATGGAGATTTTTTAAAAGCAAATCTATCTCAAAAAACGAATGTAAGGATTTTCATCAAACTTTAGATTCAGTTTTAAGTTGACATAAGTTTTTGCTGACTAGGTTTTGGTTTAAATCACCTAAACGGTGGCACTGCTATGCTGCATTTTTTAGGAAGTATTAACATGCAGAAGATATTAGAAAGTTTCGAGAAAGCCACATCTGACTAATTTGTTTCTTCAAAACGTGATCTAACTCCTAAATCTTACTGGTCGCTGAAATACAATGGTAAAGATTAAGGAAAAAAACTAAGTATACTTACTTCATCATCAAATCTTATTCTGATGATTGGCATGAAAATACCCAAAGCAATACTACATCCAGCGAAAACATAATTAAGAGTTTCGTCTCTGTTATTCGCACCAATCATTCCAGTTGCATAGCAGACACTTGTCAAAATCAGTATTAGGAAACATCCCCAACGAGATTTTAAGTAGATTCTAAGAAACAATAAGAAAAAAAATCATGCATTATGATTTGTTAGTAAATCTTTTCAAAAATTTTTAAACCAATGGTTCACCTAAACCTCATTTAAATTTCAACTTAAATGATAAAACGAAGTATTTAGGAAACTATTCTCGGTTAAATTTATTTTAAATTATACGTATATTTTTTTAACAATGACGTTTTATTTACGACACATAATCATTTTCTTTTAGCACAAACTTAACACGAATTTCAATTATTCTAATTCAAAAATAATGATATAAGAACATTCAATGAACATCATTGGGGAATAACATTGTTAGCAAGAAAGTTAAATTGTTAAAATTGAATAGTTCAGTACGGATAAGGTAATGTTAACATTATGTAGTTAAATTTTTTGGGATAATATTATAAGAAAAATTCGTGGGAAATTCATGGAATCATTAATAAAATTATTCCATTTTTGTCACAATGACAGCATGTTTAGTACAATCGTGAAAAGAATAAAATGCTCAATACTAACTCTACCGCACATAGGAAATGTGATTGGTACAATTATATAATTAATATGTAACATTTTGCTTGGGAGGCCTTCTAAATATGAAATTGTAACAAACATTAATAATGAACAAAGCTAATATGTAATTATCGCAACATAGTTGGATTTCTGGAAAACTTATCTCCAAATAGTATTAAACTAGGAAGTCATTTAATCAAAATGTTTAGGAATTATGCTGGTTTACAGTTTGGAATTACTAATGTTAAATTTGTTTTTATTCGTTGCAAACCACAACAAGCTTTATGCATTCGATTTTTGAAGTATTTAGAAATCAGTTTCAAGTTTCAAAAAATCTCAGGTGACAATTTATACTTTTTCGATAAATTCGAAAAATATATAGTTTCGAAATAAATGTTGAAAATAAATGTCAGTTATATCTTCTTGTTTTTTATTCTTTCGTAGAAATCGATTTTCAGGTTTTTGAAATATTCGAATAAAATTATATCTTATTCTGGCAAATCTTTATAATAAAAGCATCAACAATTCCAATCTGATCAAAGCTCTATAAAGTGACCGCAAGTTTAAAGACGAGGTCACATCAATCAAGATCGCACGCCACATAACGGACGGGGTGGAACTACGGAATATAATTGTCATTTTTTGTGTGAACGGCAACGAAATGCTTTGTTGTTAGAACTTGTTATATTACTTTAAAAATTACCTGATATTGCGTAAAAGAGAGTTTAGATTTGAAATATTATTATAAATAATTGTAATTATTTGGTATTCAGGTAGAAAGAATTGAATAAATAAGTGAAATACGACTAAATATTAAGATAAAATATTATTTATAAAACCAAAAAATAAAATACTTAGATTACTTAAAGGTGTTTTTTATTAATAAAACCTAGTACTTTCGAGCATGTCATGCTCATCATCAGGGTTAAAACAACGAAAAAAGTAGAAGTCGAAGGCTGAGTTCTTTTATACGAAGTGGACTGATCCAAAGACAACGTAAAAAAGGGGGGAGAAGTCAGAATGTTCCAAATTCGATAGAAAGGGGGTTCAAGTGATTCTGAGCAGATTGTACCATATTCTCGGAATATCGTACGACAAAGTATCGTTACAAGTATTGTTAGCTCGACATAAAATTTCAATTGATTCCATGATTTTAATCTTCTGATAATCTGATATTTTCTTTACTAATTTAGCTTTTTTGAAATCTATTATAACTTCTTGCTCCTGGTACAGTTTAGAGAGAGCGGTATTGCATCGATTAAGTCTGATATCTGCAATGTGTTCTGATAAACGCTTCTTAAATTTCCTGGTTGTCATGCCAATGTAATCTGTTCTCTTTTTGCTCTCCATTGTTGTGGCTGGGATTAAATATACACCTGCTGAGTCTTCCATGGGGATAGGATCGATGCTATTGTGAAGTCTTGTGCTTAATTTATTAGGGGGGGAAGCAATTAAATGTAAATTGTGTTTCTTTAATTTAAACTTTAGACATTCAAAGAGACCAGGAAAATATTGAAATTTGTGCAACTTTGTTTCGTTATAATTAAACTTACTATTACTGCTGCCGCATTGAGCTTGGTAAATAAGTCTATTTATAAACTTGAGTGGGAAACCGTTATCATTTGCTATATTTCTGATTATGTCTAATTCCTGATTAATATATTTCTTACTGCAGATATTGAAAGCTCGGTCTATATAGAATCTGTATGCTGCAGCTTTATAACTACTGGGAGAAGAGCTATTGAATGAAATGGTGTTGTTTGATCGAATTTCTTTTCTATAGACTTTTGTTTCAATAAGCAAATTATTTTTTATGAGCTCAGTATCAAGAAAGGGTAGTTTTCCATTTTGTTCTATTTCCAATGTAAATTGTATGTTTTTATCGATTGTATTAATTTCATCCAAGAACCCCTGTAATTGTTCCATAGTTGAATCCCAAATGATAAAGATATCATCTACATATCTATACCATTTTTTTGGTTTATTTTGAAACTCTGTCATAATTTTATTTTCCATTGGTCTAAGTTTAATTTCCGCTAGTAAGCCAGAGATGGGGGAGCCCATCGGTGCACCTTTTAATTGCTTATAAAAACTACCGTTAAAAGTAAAAACATTATTATTCATTATCAAATTAAAGCTGGATATAATAGTTTGTTTCATAGCTGAGTTTAGTGATGTATCGTTATTTACAGCATCTTTAATATAATCATTTACTTCTGCCAAATCAATGGATGGATACAAAGAAATTACGTCCAGACTAGCCAAAATACAATTGTTTGTTATTTCACAATTCTTGATATTACTAATAAACTCTTTAGAAGATGAAACAGTTAGGTTGGAAGGTGGAATAATAGTTTTTAAATAACTTACCAAAGCTTTTTCTAACGGATAAGTAGGACTGTGACACTTAGCGACTATAGGCCGTATTGGATTCCCCTCCTTGTGATCTTTAATTCTTCCAAAAATACGGGGTGTTACAGCAGTTTTATTAATATACAATTTTCTTTTTAAATTGTCTGGCCAGGTACCATTTTGTATCAAATCTTTGGTTTTGTTACTAATATTTTCATTTGGATCTTTTTTCAGATATTTACAGTCCAAACCTCTAATACATTCTTCCATCTTTAATTTATATTCACTTCTATCCATAACTACTAATTTATTCGATTTATCAGTTTGGTTAATGATAATGTTCGGGTTAGAATATAACTTCTTAATAGTATTTTCATGCTTTGTTTCGTTCTTCTTAACCTCTCTTGGTTTCTTGTGTAAATATGAATTCAAATTATAATGAAGTATGCTTCGGACTTCTTCTTTAGTCTCATTCGGTAAAGCATTAACGACGCTTTCACAATCAGCTATTACAGATTTTAAATTCATTCGGTTGCGAAACATAAATTTGGGTCCAAGTGACAAAACATGGTGCTCTTCTTTATTAAACTTCATACTGGATAAATTAACATATGGTACTGGTTTCATCACAGGATTGCTTTCTTTGCGCTGCGAAGCAGTCAGGTTTCGTAACTTGTTGTGCGTAGCTGTAGTCTTCATTCTGTTCTGAACTTCAATATAATGTTGCATAACTTGCATAAATTCATCAAACTCATTTTGATTCAATATTTGAACTAACATTCCGTAAAGTTTATATACTTTAATTGATAAAAAGTTGATTAACTTAAATTTCGATCTAATGCAAATGTCTAAACATGCTAATTCATATTTAAGCTTATGTCCTGGACACTGTTTTTCAACAAAATTGTTCTTACACCAAAGGAATTTTGGGATAACCTTGCGATATTTACATGCTTGTAAAAAGTTCACGTTAATAACTTCTCTACATAATCTCAACCTCCCAGTCTTAAACTTCTTCTTTATGTTGCTGGATTCCATGAGTTAGCTAGTATATGCTTAAATTATAAGATTAAAATGATATAACATATCACATATGTCGAATCCTTTAATTCACCTTACTTATACATAAAACCAAAAAATAAAATACTTAGATTACTTAAAGGTGTTTTTTATTAATAAAACCTAGTACTTTCGAGCATGTCATGCTCATCATCAGGGTTAAAACAACGAAAAAAGTAGAAGTCGAAGGCTGAGTTCTTTTATACGAAGTGGACTGATCCAAAGACAACGTAAAAAAGGGGGGAGAAGTCAGAATGTTCCAAATTCGATAGAAAGGGGGTTCAAGTGATTCTGAGCAGATTGTACCATATTCTCGGAATATCGTACGACAAAGTATCGTTACAAGTATTGTTAGCTCGACATAAAATTTCAATTGATTCCATGATTTTAATCTTCTGATAATCTGATATTTTCTTTACTAATTTAGCTTTTTTGAAATCTATTATAACTTCTTGCTCCTGGTACAGTTTAGAGAGAGCGGTACATTTAATCTTATACAAGCCATTTTAATCTTATAATTTAAGCATATACTAGCTAACTCATGGAATCCAGCAACATAAAGAAGAAGTTTAAGACTGAGAGGTTGAGATTATGTAGAGAAGTTATTAACGTGAACTTTTTACAAGCATGTAAATATCGCAAGGTTATCCCAAAATTCCTTTGGTGTAAGAACAATTTTGTTGAAAAACAGTGTCCAGGACTTAAGCTTAAATATGAATTAGCATGTTTAGACATTTGCATTAGATCGAAATTTAAGTTAATCAACTTTTTATCAATTAAAGTATATAAACTTTACGGAATGTTAGTTCAAATATTGAATCAAAATGAGTTTGATGAATTTATGCAAGTTATGCAACATTATATTGAAGTTCAGAACAGAATGAAGACTACAGCTACGCACAACAAGTTACGAAACCTGACTGCTTCGCAGCGCAAAGAAAGCAATCCTGTGATGAAACCAGTACCATATGTTAATTTATCCAGTATGAAGTTTAATAAAGAAGAGCACCATGTTTTGTCACTTGAACCCAAATTTATGTTTCGCAACCGAATGAATTTAAAATCTGTAATAGCTGATTGTGAAAGCGTCGTTAATGCTTTACCGAATGAGACTAAAGAAGAAGTCCGAAGCATACTTCATTATAATTTGAATTCATATTTACACAAGAAACCAAGAGAGGTTAAGAAGAACGAAACAAAGCATGAAAATACTATTAAGAAGTTATATTCTAACCCGAACATTATCATTAACCAAACTGATAAATCGAATAAATTAGTAGTTATGGATAGAATTGAATATAAATTAAAGATGGAAGAATGTATTAGAGGTTTGGACTGTAAATATCTGAAAAAAGATCCAAATGAAAATATTAGTAACAAAACCAAAGATTTGATACAAAATGGTACCTGGCCAGACAATTTAAAAAGAAAATTGTATATTAATAAAACTGCTGTAACACCCCGTATTTTTGGAAGAATTAAAGATCACAAGGAGGGGAATCCAATACGGCCTATAGTCGCTAAGTGTCACAGTCCTACTTATCCGTTAGAAAAAGCTTTGGTAAGTTATTTAAAAACTATTATTCCACCTTCCAACCTAACTGTTTCATCTTCTAAAGAGTTTATTAGTAATATCAAGAATTGTGAAATAACAAACAATTGTATTTTGGCTAGTCTGGACGTAATTTCTTTGTATCCATCCATTGATTTGGCAGAAGTAAATGATTATATTAAAGATGCTGTAAATAACGATACATCACTAAACTCAGCTATGAAACAAACTATTATATCCAGCTTTAATTTGATAATGAATAATAATGTTTTTACTTTTAACGGTAGTTTTTATAAGCAATTAAAAGGTGCACCGATGGGCTCCCCCATCTCTGGCTTACTAGCGGAAATTAAACTTAGACCAATGGAAAATAAAATTATGACAGAGTTTCAAAATAAACCAAAAAAATGGTATAGATATGTAGATGATATCTTTATCATTTGGGATTCAACTATGGAACAATTACAGGGGTTCTTGGATGAAATTAATACAATCGATAAAAACATACAATTTACATTGGAAATAGAACAAAATGGAAAACTACCCTTTCTTGATACTGAGCTCATAAAAAATAATTTGCTTATTGAAACAAAAGTCTATAGAAAAGAAATTCGATCAAACAACACCATTTCATTCAATAGCTCTTCTCCCAGTAGTTATAAAGCTGCAGCATACAGATTCTATATAGACCGAGCTTTCAATATCTGCAGTAAGAAATATATTCATCAGGAATTAGACATAATCAGAAATATAGCAAATGATAACGGTTTCCCACTCAAGTTTATAAATAGACTTATTTACCAAGCTCAATGCGGCAGCAGTAATAGTAAGTTTAATTATAACGAAACAAAGTTGCACAAATTTCAATATTTTCCTGGTCTCTTTGAATGTCTAAAGTTTAAATTAAAGAAACACAATTTACATTTAATTGCTTCCCCCCCTAATAAATTAAGCACAAGACTTCACAATAGCATCGATCCTATCCCCATGGAAGACTCAGCAGGTGTATATTTAATCCCAGCCACAACAATGGAGAGCAAAAAGAGAACAGATTACATTGGCATGACAACCAGGAAATTTAAGAAGCGTTTATCAGAACACATTGCAGATATCAGACTTAATCGATGCAATACCGCTCTCTCTAAACTGTACCAGGAGCAAGAAGTTATAATAGATTTCAAAAAAGCTAAATTAGTAAAGAAAATATCAGATTATCAGAAGATTAAAATCATGGAATCAATTGAAATTTTATGTCGAGCTAACAATACTTGTAACGATACTTTGTCGTACGATATTCCGAGAATATGGTACAATCTGCTCAGAATCACTTGAACCCCCTTTCTATCGAATTTGGAACATTCTGACTTCTCCCCCCTTTTTTACGTTGTCTTTGGATCAGTCCACTTCGTATAAAAGAACTCAGCCTTCGACTTCTACTTTTTTCGTTGTTTTAACCCTGATGATGAGCATGACATGCTCGAAAGTACTAGGTTTTATTAATAAAAAACACCTTTAAGTAATCTAAGTATTTTATTTTTTGGTTTTATGTATAAGTAAGGTGAATTAAAGGATTCGACATATGTGATATGTTATATCATTTTAATCTTAAAATATTATTTAATTATGTAATACAAATGTTACTGATTTAAATACTTCGATTTTAACTATGTTTTTTAATGTAATGAAAAATGACGCATAAAGATTAGTAAGTAGTTTAAACGAAAAGACAGAATTTTGTAGTAGTCTCACATTTAATTAAATTTACTGAATTCTTCATATGCTAAAAATATACAAAATGATGTACATGATTCCATTCCCGATGAGAATGCAATGTTTATCAATGTTTACAATATGTAGAGAAGTTAATAATAAATAAAATATTCAATTTTAGTTCCTTTTTTCCGTTTATCAAGCGCAAACGATAAGTATCCAATATTTTCTTCGTCGTATTGCATGTTGATGTTATTTAACTTACAAATATTTCATTATTTTATTTTAAAAGTAAGTTCATTTTATATTTGGAATAACTTTAATTTAAAATGCATGCATTAAACTTTGTACTATCAAACAAGCAAACATTGTTCACTTATTTGTTTGAATATTTTCGATTTTAGACAATAATTTTCCTAAAACCGCCAGATTAGATTTATTTTTAAAACAGACAAAGCCATTTAGGAAATTCCTATTAATATTTTAATCACAAATTTCAAGTATCAAGTATAAAGCTAATCGCAAATTGCAATATTAACTCATGGAAGATTAATGTTATTTGCAAGATTTATTTCGAAATATTTTTGTTTCAGTTTGTTTTGATAAAAATATTTGTAAAAAAAATTGCATTGTCATTTTAGTTTCAGGACAAAAAGCAATATGCAAACTTGCCAAGTCTCCGGCCTTTTTGCACACCACTATTATTTTACAGAAAATGTCGTTCTCTTAAATCGCCCAAATGTTCAATTAAATAATAAAACATTTTCTCTATTAAATACTTGTGTCCAAAAAGCCGGAGACTTGGCCTCTTTGATAATGTTTTCGCAGCATTAATGCTTTTTCCCCAGAAATTAAAATGATATTGTGACTATATTTTTAAGTACATATTTTTATCAAAATAAATTGTACCAAAATATTTTGCAATAAATTTGATAAACAGGATTCATCTTCCATGAATGAGTACAAATTCAGAAAATATGCACAATAGATGCCTTGATAGTAGATATCTGCGCATATAAGACGTCATATTAAAAACAGAATATTTGCATTATCACCCGTTTCACGAGATGGCGCAGCTGTGATATTTTACAGTAGATTCCAGCATTAACTTAGTACGCTTACTAAGTATGCAGTTTTGGAGCTGATTGCTTCACTTTTGTATGCTAAATGGGCATTTTGATACTTCAATTTCAGCTGTTTATATCTCAGCTGGTATATACCATTCTGCTTATAAGAGAAAATTGCTGGAGGGGAATTTTCAATTGAAATATATGCATCTCTTAAATGAACTATATTTTGGAATGCATGTTGATAATAGATACAAATTTCTTTATCATATACAGGGCTGCTAAAAAATTCGAATAATTTTCCAGTTTCAGATGGAAACAGCTGAAATTCGGTTTTGAAATGTATTATACATTTCCATATGGTGAAATGAGATGTAATGTTTTAATTTTTTAAACGGTGCACGCACTTTCGTTACATTATTCTGAATGTGTTGGAAAGTGCTTCATAATCTATGCTTGAAGTATGATTTTTTTCTTTCTTGTTATGTATCAATCGAAACTAAATTTTCCATACGCCTTTTTCTTCTTCCCCGTATTACATTTACACGCTAGTAGTGTCATTCTTCACCGGATAGCTCGCAACAAGGCTTTAATGTTTGCATGGTCCAAGATTCCAAATGCACCAGCATCTTAGCGTTTTACATTAGACCATGGATTATACGATGAGAATTGTTTGCTTCGATGTGTACTACTTCTTCTTAAAGTTTTGCCCATGTTTTATGAAACACCATGCATCATTTTTAACATGATGTTTGAAGCTATATATTTGTACTGTAAATATATTTAAAATCTTTTTCTAAGCGTAATTTCGAATATTTAGTTGTTACCTTCCTCTCATTCTCTGAATGCTAGAGAGTCCATCTTTTGGTTCGTCAGCAGTAAATGCAGATAAAATCAAAAAGCAGGCAACACCACCAAATATTACTACAGGTATCACAGAAGGGAGCATGGCTTCTCCTTGAAGATCAAGCCAGCAACTAAAAAAAATAGTTTTAATTAGTAATTTATTTTTAGAAGATTACAAAGTTCAGCAGCTATTGGTGTACGAAGTTTGATAGAAACCTGCAGTGAACTGCGCATGGGCGAAAAGAGCTTGCCTAAATCGAAAATGAGGAATTCCGTACTAAGGTATGTGGTGCAATTATGGCCAATGCAGGTAATAAGGTCAACCTGCAATATTGTTATGAACTTCACTGAAATCCAAAAAATGATGCCTATATCTACTATCTCGATGTCCGAATAACTTAGTTTAACACCGTATTTGCTGCAATCCTTGATCACGTGCATAGGGGCAGTAATTGTTGATTTGTTGTTAGTTGTGTTTGCATTTTATAAATTTTTCTCTGGTAAGCTTGCTGTTTTTCACATTTAACAAAGTATTTGTATTTATTGTGATACACGGAATTTTAGCTGTTTTAAAGACGTTTTTCACTGTAACAATGAATTTTAATACCTGAGTGTTCAGGCAGAATTCCGAACACTTTCTCAAAACTCATCATTGTTGGTAACAAGGCTATCTTATCATAATAACAGGCTTGTCATTCGCCAAGTTTCCTTTGTCTGCAGTACACATGGTCAGAAACCACATGATTTTCCCGTTGCTAGCGCCATCTAATGTGAGAAACTGAAATATTTTCCATTTTTCCTATGAATTTGTGCATGGAATATTACCAGTAGTATGCACCAGGTGGCGTTACTTATGAGACAAAGTCAATAATAAGTTGGCAACTGTAGGGACATTTTTACCAATAGACTTTCTCCTGAATGAGAGGCCTGTTATTATGATAAGGTGGCCTTGGTTGGTAATATGCCCATTGGGCATATTTCTCTAAATAAATTTCTCTATTTTTTATATTTATTTATTTATGCAAATAACTAGTTTAAAAACCAGAATGCACTACTAGCATTCAATAACAAATGAATAAACTTTTAAAAATACATATTACTACCAAGTAAATACAATAAAAATCAAATATAATAAGGTTTAAATAAACTAGATCACGTAAAATTGAATAAAGATTCGAAAACTTTGTTCTCGAAAATTCTCTGTCATTTTTATTTCAGATTATGAATCCGTTGAATCCAGGGAAGTCTAAATGGGTGTATGAAAGAAATAAAAGATTGTAAATTATCGTAAAATGTTGCTTTAAAAAAGTATACGATTCCTAGATGATCTGTTTTTCGTCATGTTGTTAATAATAAGACTCGTAAATTATTATTGAATAGAAAATCAGTTCTCGCAACAAACCAAGAAAAAAGATCTCTTCATAAGAATTTTTAAGCTTGCTGATGTCGGTTATCCTATTACATCAAAATTCATAGAACTCTGCATTTTTAAATTTTGCAGTGAAAATGAAATAACGAAACCAAAAAACCTCTTTCTTGAGAGAATAAACAACATTCGGGACTGCATCTCTTACACAAATTTTATTCGGTTGGCACCGCTTTTTTTTAAATATTTTACTTTTGAACTACCAAAAAATACTCTAACAGTTTTGTAAGGGACGATAAAAACGGTGATTGCACTTTCTGACAGTGTGTATGCATCCGAAGCTAACGAAAAAAACAAGGTACCGCGGTGCATCTCAAGTATCTTTTTTTACAGACCTCTAGAATGACGTAGTGCTCTATTCGTGCACCCGCATTTGTGTATTCGAGCATCACGTGACTCCAGCGGTCTGTAAAAAAAGATATGTGGAATGCACCGCGGTAGCCTGTCTTTCTCGTTAGCGTCGGTATGTATCAATAAATGTGAAGGAGTTGCACTTATAGTGTAACAGTTTGAAACAAACAGTGCGGTATGAACAGATTACTACTTTGCAATAAGTTTGCAATATTTTTTTATAAGAATAAACTAAATTTTCTACTATCTTTGCTAAGAGTTTGCAGTAGTCAGTCATAACAGAAACAGATTTTCTTTTCGTTTGCCATTAATTTGTAATAAATTTGCTGCAGTAAGTAACTTGCACGATAAGTTAGCTGAAAATTCAAAGTCTGGTGACTTCGACATTTGCACTTCGACTATCTTGCTGCAGACTTGTTATTAACTTTCTCTCTTGTCATATTGAATTTGCTGCAATTTTCTTCAAATTAAAATCACAATGTGGGGTAAAACCGATGAGAGCCAGATATTACAATATAAATGCATGATAAAAAGTAATTGTTTGCATACTTACTTATCTTCTCTGTCTGAAAATCCATCACTTGCAACAGCAGCTAAAACAATCATCATGATTGCTGGAATACCTAAATCATAATATGCAGAAATAAAATGCTTAATTTGATGTCTTATTTAATGGAGTAAAAAAATTAATTCTATAAAGACAGTGACTTTATACGCGACTTCCTCGTCAGTTCTGAGATTCTTATCTATGAATTTCTATTCTTTCCCTCATAAAAGTTAAGCAGTTGGGTTTTTACAATTTTGATTACTTTATTGTGTAGCTAAGTAGTGTTTGCTCTAAAAAGACAACAATATCTTTTAGAATCGATACTGATTTCCTACAAAATCAACACTGTTTTCATCTGATTTTGCAAAACTCCTCCAAGACATCTAGGCTAAAAAATGTAGGAAATTTTCATAATTAAATACTTTATATAAATAATTTACAGTAAAAAATTACTTTTCGTTGATTTGTAGCTTAAGTATAAAACCACTAAATTTCTTCTTGTGTAAATTATAGGTGCAGATCCCCAAAACTTTTAAAAAACCAGTGGCTTCTGATGGTGCCACATTTAGAAAGAAACGTATTAAAGCAAAAGAGTTTACGTGAGCAAAATATTCAGGAATTCAAACTTTAAAATATCTACAGGTGAACAAAAGAAATACAGATTAATTTTATCATATGTGTATATTTAATTTAATTAAGCAATTTTTTTTTAATTTCTTTATAAAGTATGCAATTAAGTATAATATAAAAATTAAGTATAAATTAAGTATAATATAAATTTTAGGTTATATAGTCCGAAGATAAAGTGAAGCAAGATAAAGATAAACGCATATATATAATTTAAAATTTAAATTTAAATTAATTTAAATTTAAAATCCAATTTTTGCCAAAAGATCACGGAAAAAACGTCACAGGTTTGAAAGAAAAAAAACGCGATTTTTATGAAATGATCGCGGGGGAAAAAACCGCGAAATTCGTTAAAGGATGATGACTTAGAAATCAACTAAAATTTTTCATTAGTCGCCAAATGAAAAACTTTAGTCGCCACGTGACGACTGCCGACCGTAAATCTGAACCTATTGTATGAATCACGGTTAAGGATATCTAAATATTTTAGAGGCTAGCCTTAATAGAGGCCTAAATATTTTAGGCACATTTATGGGAATTCAAAATTATTATCCCTCTCAAATTTCAATTTGGGAAAATTATTTTTTGTGCTTTATGGTGTCATTATATATGTATAAAAACAGTAAACAGGTATGTACAGTATTACTCTAACTTCTACTTTGAAGAAATTAGAAAGTATAGATGAAAGTACGAGGCATAATGTAGGAAAAGTACATAGCTTAAAGTTTTTCAAAAATGAGTTTTTTAAGCTTCGAAACTTATGTGTAAAAAGACAGGAAATGGATTTTTTTTAGGTATAATGTATTTAGATGAAAAAAGGAATGTAAGTGCCAAGAAAAAAAAATATTTTAAGCATAAGCACAATGCATACAATTCTACCACATGTTTTGAAAAAAAAAAATCGGCCTATTTAATTGCAAAAATAATATTTCAAATAGGATGAAATCCCCACCTAACCAATAACTTACACTTCAGCAAAAATCTAATTTCAACAAGCATTTTCATACAAAATTCCGCAAAGTAATGCTATCTAGTGGTAATATAGAAACTTATTTTTAATTTGAATTTGATTTACACACCATTAATAGGACAAGAGCATATTCAATGAGAAAGAAATTTTTCAGAACACAAAAAGTACCATTTTGGGACTTCCATCTTATTTCTAAAATTAAGGTAGGGCTTTACTTTACAATCTATTTGTAATACAACAATGCTAATTTTTTTCTCAAAGTTATGCGGGTAGAAATTAAATAAAGTATGTCCGTGGTACATTAGAACAATTAATTTCTAGTTTATAGTTACTTAATTTAGCTTAATGAAGAGAGCCAGTTATGGTTCCATCTATTTCTTTTCACCAGATTCCGACAGTGGTGTTAAGTATTGGTAATATTAAACAATTAATAATATTAAACAAAGCTGGAATCTTTTATTTGAACTGTTTTTTTAATAAAAGATTAAGTTTATCTTGTAGTCAACTCCATTAAAATTTTAGTTGTTCTACTACAGCTTGATGCCATTTGTCAGTTATTGGTTCAAAAATGTCAGTTATTGGATATCTGCATTACTAATAATTTAAAGCTTGAAAAAATGTACACATGCATTTGTAATATGATACTGTATATGAAAAAAACTCAAGTATCTTGAAGCATAGATTTTTTTCAAAAATAAAGTTTTTTTTTTTATCTTTGCAAATAAAATGTCAGATATTGGTTAAATTTTTTTCAGTTATTGGTTTTTCAAAATGGTATTGATATGATTTACCGGAGATATTAACCATATTTATGAAAAAAAATAATTTCCAATAAAACAATATATAATTTTTGAGAATTTTATTAACAGTAAATATTTTAATGTATTTTTACTATCCTTTAGAAAAATATAAAATGGATTTAAAATTTTGTAATACTGATTTAAATAAGAAATGATCCTTTAGGTGAAAAGTTACTAGGGATTTTACGTATTGTGACTAGAAAAGGTGATTACAATTTATGCAATTTAAATTTTCAATTGAAAATTTTTAAAGTCTATTAATGCTGACAGACTCTTTTAAAATATTCTAAAGAGAGTACGTATCATGGGAAGGTATTAAACATACATAAACTTATACGGTTTTGTATATTTTTGTATATTCTTATAAGAATTTTGTATTTGAGATTTTTTTTAAATAATTTTTTATATACCGTAGTTTTCCATACTCATGGGTCAGAAAAAAACATAAACCCAAATAATTCATTTCTAGAAACTCGCATCTGTTAGTTCAAAAACGTCGAATTTAAGCGCTAATCTATAATTTGTGAGACGTAAATAATTGAAATAATAAATAGTGGTGGCCAAAATTGTGGACACTTAGGTAGATTTCATTACAAAAAGTAAAAACCTATTGAAGCCGTCTGGGGAAAACCCATCGGTAAATTTTGCTATATTTTCGTCGATCATGACCTCTAGATCCCAAAAACACTATGAATTTTTTCATGCTGTAACTCTCGAATTTATGAATCAATTTGGACGAATTTTTTATGTGCATAATAGGAGTACTAATGTCTCGACCGAGTTTGTTGACCAGCTTCATCCACCATCTTGTTTCAAAATGGCTGCCATTTGATTCTTTTGAAATTTTTATGTTTTTTAACTTTGTATACTTATAGAAAAAGTTCCGTTTCACAAAATGCAAACTCTTATGTATCATTTTAAACAGAATGTTAGAAACATCAAAAGACATTTTAAACAGTCACACAATGTAAGTTAATAACAGGTCATTTTAAAAGAAAAGTTGGAAAACATAAAAATTTCCATAAATGTCCACAAATTCAAATGGCCTCCATTTTGAAACAAGATGGTGGTTGAAGCTGACCAAAGAACTCGGTCGAGACATCAGTACTTACACTATGCACATAAAGAATTTGATACAAATCGGTTTATAAGTTCGAGAGTTACACACGAAAAAATTCAGATATCTATATATATATGGATATATTATATAGATATAGAATATATATGTAAGTCAACATTTCAACGGAATGTGGTTTTGGGATCTAGGAGTCACAATTGACGAAAATATAGCAAAATTTCCCGAGGTGCTTTCCTCCAGACGGCTGCAAAGTTTTTTACTTTTTGGAAGGAAAGATATCTAAAAGTGTCCACTATTTTGGCCATCACTGTATGTATAGTTTAAAATTTCCCTTAAGCGGCCACATTCCGTTCCAATATAAACGGCCGTAACTGGAGGCAGTTTCTTAATGGATGTCATGTTTAAATTTAGATTTTATTTGTTGAAAAAAAGTAAGAATTAATGTTACTAAAATTTATTTTTTACATTACAGAAAAATATAAAAATTTAACTGTCAAAACAAAAATTAAATACATGAGTTAATTACTGTAAAGTTTAAAAAATGATTGCATTGACGTTTGCTTTGATTTTACCATTTTATCGTTTACAACTTTTCTTTGCAAGTACTTTCGAAGTCAGTAAATACATGCAAATGTTTTGGACGGGAACAAATAATGATGATTTAATTATTTTATCTATTTCTGTGAAAGTTTCCTGAGAGAAACTGGCAAGAGAGTTTATTGACAGTCATTCAAAATTTGTCATCAGAGTGAAATTCATTGCCTAAAAAGGCACAAAAGGGATTAAACACTTAAAAGTTACGGAATACACACAAAAAAATCAAAATTTAGTCTATAAAGTTTCATGAATAATGCGCTCTCCGGAATCATTTTTCGAATAAAATTTCTTGAAGCGACCCGAAAAAAACGGAATTTGTTTAGTTTTCTTTAAAAAAAAATTGGTCGCTCATAAGGGAGTTCAACTGGGATGGCCTCTGAATGGAGGTAAAATTAGTATTGAGCCAATGGGAATAAATTTCGTTCCGTGGATAAATAGTCATTCAAGGTGGTGGTTGCACATTGAGGTTTCACTGTATATATATTAAGAAAAATCTACGGCATCTCTTTAAACATATCTATAAAAATATCTTCATGAATCTTCTTATAGTGTCGAAGGATCTAACAGCTTACCGAAATTTAACAAAACAAATTTAAAATGTCTAGTAAAGATTGCGGATTTTTTACGAATGGATGCCCAACTTTTTCACAGCTAACAGCTAGCACACATTTATTTCATGTATCACTTCTCTGATATCGGCTTAAATAAATTATTAATTCGAAAATTTCCGGAAAAATACTGAATGTAAAGAACAGACTCTCTTACCAAAACCGCTTATTGACATTCCAAGTAAAGATCGAACATTGCAACACGAAGGAAGGTAGTCCTTCAAAACACTGCAAATCAAAAGGCTCTCTTGAAATATGAAGAGGTATATCACTTGGAAGAAAAACTGTATGAGAACCGACACTGCGACGCACAGTGTTGGATCGGCACTTCGGCACAGCTGCGAAAGAAACCAAAAGTTCTATTATTTGCATCTAAATATTTATCGATAAAATCGCATAAATTATGTATGTGATAGTATAAATATACAGAGAATGGTCATATTTTTAACCATAAAAGAAGATGATATTCAGTTGGATAGTATATAGTGAAAGTCAAAATGACTGCTCGGATTACAAATGACAATAATTTTGTGTAAACTTACATAGGAACAAAAGTTTGGCCAAATTACAGAAAAAAAAAATTTAAAGGTTTGTTTGCGTGCTTTATAATTGTTTATATGTGACTGCCCTTGGTTTTAGGAAGAAACCTTGTGGGGAGAAATGTATGATAGTATGAATATGTGTATGATAATGTCATAGCTGCCAACTTGTATGGTTTTTCATACCACTAACATTTTATGAAAGATTATAACTAACTGAAACACTGAAATTCAAGCAATTTTAGTGCTTAAATAGGTCAAAATTTTTCATTAAATTATACCAATAAGCTCGAAACGCGTCCTGCATTATTTTTAATTTTATGGTGATTTTACAAATTGTTTTAATTTATTTAAGCATTTATATATTTTTTAATTCATGTAATTGATAAAATTGAGCAAGAATTTCACACATTTTAGAAATGTCTAAGTTTTTGTCTCTCCTGAAAAATCGTACTTTTCAAGTAAAAATCCTATTATCTCATAAAATAATCGATCTATTTTTATCAAAAAAATATGATAGAGCACAAATATAAGATTATGTATGGCAGGGAGGTGAATTCCAAGCTTAACAGAGGGTAAATTACACAAGAATTTTACCATTTAAATACTTACTAAATTTTCTAAAGACAAAAATTTTACAAGACTATGTTAATTTATGGAACAGTGCTTAATTAATTAATTCGAAACGATGAAAAAGCTTAATTATTTAATTATAAATTAATTAAAATGGTATGTAACAGATAGGACAAAAAATATCCCACATTTTTTGACATGCACTACAATTTATATAAAACTCTGTGATTTGGAAATTACAAAAAAGAAATTAAATGTATTTTTTAAGTAAAGACATATCAAGGTAAAATAATTACCTATCAGATTGTTTAAGTCGAAAACACATTTTATTTAAATGAAATTAATCGAACGTAACAGAGGGGACATGGAATGTAATAGAGGGGACATCTTACAAATTCAGTAATCATATTTCCAGTGCAATATCATTATCAAAGGTGACGTTTTGATTACTTAATGTTAGAGTTGGTTGTACGTGTTTTATTTCAAACATATAAACCCATGCTATACCTTTATGATTATATTTAAATGTTTTCAGTCCACTAGACCGACTTAAAAATACAACATGGACATTGTCAATTTCAGTTATTTGGGCAAAAATTCCACCATCCTATTCTTTCTTTGAAATCTAACAATTGCAAAATTGCCAACATTAACATCAGGAGTTAACAAATTGTTATTTTCTACAGATTTATCCATGCCATCTTTGAAGCAAAACTGTACACCTTCTTCAACAGACACAGATGAATAAGAAATACAATATTTTTGTAGCACTCTAACACAACGAATTCTCCTCAAATTCGATATAGCTTTTATATTTGAAACTCTTTCATTAAAGGCAGCAGTGTCCCATTCTACATCCTCTTTTGTACAATAAATAACTTCTACTCCATTGCAAATGGTATCAGTAAATTATTTAGCATCAGATGGTGGAGGAGCCCATTTTCCCAGACATAATTCCTCGGTACACAGCCTTCTTTACAGTACCTCCCACTCCATCAACTGCACTCTTTACATGGCTAGTAGCAAAATAATGCCATTTGACTTTAAAGGGTGAGAAAGTAACATTTCAAAGTGTGTATATCTGTTTGAATTGGGATGATGGCCCATCACTATAAGTGTCAATTTCTTTTAACACATGGAATTCCTTTTATAATTTATTAAATAGGATTTCATTGAAAGTGTGGATTGCATATTTGTCATGCTGAAAATAATCACTGGCTACGACATAACTCCTATTTTTTTTTTCTTCCAAGAAATCATCTTTTGGGGGCCAAACAACAGCAGTAAAACAAAGGACACTGCTTGAGAATCCAATGTGCTGATTGTATCTCATTTTGTGTAACAAAAGTAAAGTTTTCGCTAAAATCTACTTGTAAGACACACTTGGTTGGATTTTATCTAAGTTCCTTAAAATAATTAGATTGTATTGAAAATTAGATTGTGTTAAAATAATTAGATTCGTTCACAACCATGTGTAACAGAGGGGGCATTTAGTTCCGTCTCCTCTGTTACATCCCCTCTGTTACGCATGTTTTTTTTTTTTTTAATTGAATATATTTTCAAAATTATTACATAATATGATTACACAAATGATATTTATTGTAAACACTTTTTACTAAATTTAAATCTTTTTTATATATTGAATAAAATAAACTTAAAAAAAATTGTAACAGAGGGGACAAATGAAAATTGTAAATAACTTTATTTTAAAGAAATAAGATGAAAGTTGTATATGAAGATTATTGCTGTAAAATTATAATTAGGAACCATTTAACTTACTATATAAATGAAAAAATTTATAAAATCACCACATTTTTAATAAATAATTGATCTTTTAAAAAGTCACATTTTTAACATTATAAATCAAAATCATTAAATACCCATTATTTATCATAAAGTTTAAATAAACCATGCATAATTTTCAAAAAGAAATATTAAATCCATTAACTGCAATAAATTGCCTTTAAAATGACACCAAATACTTGAAGATAACATGAAGTTGAAAAATTCACTACTGGTTTCAGTTGTCATGGAATTCGTCGGCAGTTTTAATAAACTATAATTTATTTCTAAAAAATTGACATTGCCCTAAAAGAAAAAGTTTTAGTCTAAAAAAATAAATAAAATATCTGCCTTAAATCTAGAGCATAATCTAGTGAATATGGATTTCAAATTTCATCAAAATCGGTTGGGTAGTTTTCGAGAAAAACGGGTCTCAAAGCTGACATATTTCCATTGGATTGCATCCAGTTATGTTTTCCCTTAATCTCTTCGGCCCTGAAGTAGACAAAAGTGGGTCTATATTCTTCTCGTCATAAAATCTAAATCTTTTCATTATTTTAGATTTTTACGTTGTTTCTACCGGGTATCCTAAAATGAATTGACTGATTTTAAAATTCAATAACTTGCAATGGTAACAGCTACTAAATAAATTCTTGTAGGAGGATTATGTAACATGTCTCTTCTCTGAGTATTGATTCAAAAGAAGGTGGTTATAATGTAGGTTTTAACATCCAAAACAGTTTTGTTCTTAGGGGCCCAATCCATATATTTAACCTCCTTTTTTCGCATCGAGGAGAAGAGTGAAGGGGGCAAAACAATTGAGCTTCAATTTAGCGCCTATTGTTCGCAGAGCCACCAATCACTGTTATTTTGAACTAAAATCGGAAATAGCTGAGAAAAAACTCCTGAGACGTTACATAGCGCTCTGGCCGAAATTTTTTAAATATTGATTACCATTTGCATGTAATTTAATTTTAAAATCAGTCAGTCCGTTTTAGGAAACCCAGCGTATACGTGAATGTTCTTTTGTTCTGAAATGAAATTAATTTCCTCAAAAAATAAATGTTATTTTTTTTCTGAATTTGCAAAATGGCCAACAAAGTAAAAGACATTTTCACAATTAATTTGAACCATTTACAAAATAAATTAAAATAAATGTTGATTTGTAGATCATTACCATGTTTAAATCGCTTAAATTTGTCATTGCATGAATTTAGGTTATGGATAATTAAACTGATATTTTTAGGATACTAATAACTTTAATACCATGTTTGTGAACCTAAATTGTCAATTTTAGGAAGAAAAATGCTCTTTTTTTAAATCTATGATGAAATTTTGTTGGTACAAGAACAACGAAAATATATCTTTAGTAATATTTTAACTTCGGGAATCAAGAGGTTAAGTTAATGTTTTCGGTACGATTTTTAAAAGAAAGTTGTACGGTTATTTATTTATTTCTTCTCTTAAGCAAATGAAGCATTTATATTTGGATATGTTATAGATATGATTTGTTAACATGATACAGTTGCTCAGCAATTGTGATTATATGCATTCTTTGCAATGTCTGGCTGGAAATTTACTGCCGTTTGGATTATTAGAATTGTGTGACCAATCAGAGTCAAAAATAACAATAATAAAATACTCAAATGACATTTAAGTATTTCTTCTGTACTGTGTTTTGACTATATACAAGACTATTTAATGTACTACATTGTTCCAAAAAAGGGTATAACTTCTTTTTTAATTGACGCCTGAAAATGATAAAGTGCCGTTTTAATTAGCATAAAAATTATTTGTAATTAAATGAGGTAGATTTTGTAATAAAGGGACATCAACATATTGAAATTGAATCTAACTTTACAGAGTTTAATTTTATTATTCAATAAATATTAGTAAACACTTATAAATATTTGTTTTTATTAATATTTATTTTATTAATACTTATTTTTATTTGGAAATTGATATCGATTTTCAATGAAAGGCCGGGTGTATATAATTTTGAAAAATGAGCTAATCAGTACTAAAAACGATGAGGGCTATTTAGGCATAACTCAAACAATTTTATTACTACTTTCATCTATTTTTACAAAAAGTAAGTACTGAATTCGTGAAAATTTTCAAATTCTGGTTTTTGACGGATTTATACGTTTTAGGGGGTCAGAGATTCCAAAAAACCTGTTCTTATAATATATCTGTTTGTGAGTCCATGACTCTCTCTCTGTATGCGGCATAAATTTTGTAGACGCTTTATCTCAAAAACTAATGCACGGAATTTTATAAAAAAAATCACATTCAAATAGTCCCTAATATAAAATGCTGATTAGTTTTTGGTGCATATTGCTCAACAAGTGGTGCTGCTGGGCTGCATTTTTTATGATTCACGCAACAGCTATATCTCACTAACTAAGCACGGATTTCCAACAAATTCCAAATTCATTTAGTCCTTGACATGAATTGATGCTGTTTGCATTTTGGTGTAAACCTCTGAACAGTTGACGCTGCTATGCTGCATTTTTCACGATTTTCGCAATACTATAGCTCAAGAACTAATGCACGGAATCCAATAAAAATTCATATTCGGAATGGTAAATTAGTATTTCCATCTGTTTGTGAATTCTACGAACAGATTATATTAACTACTGTATTAGAAAATGGCGACAATAAATGAAGCCGCTTTGTAATGCTCGCTTTATAGGTAAAAGTGATTTTTGGTTACATTGCAGATATGCACCGAGGTGATAGAAAGGATTAATAATTATTTTTTGATAATAAGAAGCTCATTACTAGCATCCGCCACGCCGAAATTTCGGAGCATGTTGTTGCATAAACTTAAAACATAACATAAAAATAAAACATTTTATTTTCATGATTACTGTTTACTAGTATAATATTAAATTTGACATAACAACCGTTGAATCTTCATTTTCAAGTGTTTAATTCTGTCATCAATTGCCTCAGGCACTGCTTAAATGCTAATCTGTTATCAAGAGCTCATATACTTCTAATTTAGTCCAGCCTATCCTGAACGAAAAAGCGCTTCCTCTGAACGACAAACCAACCCAAAAGTGACATAAGTTGCTTTATGTGACAACATCTTTAGACTAATGTCCACAACAATTTTTGACAAAGTTAAACTCTGAGATTTTTGTATGGTGGCTTGGTATGCAACTGTTAGAACGAAGTGAGTTCGTAAGCATGTGGTCTTTTCTTCTTTCCAATATTTACAAATATGTTTGATAAAAAACGTCTTATTTCATTTAGCAATGACCAATGATTATCATCAAAATGAAAAATTATAATCTGTGGTAAACCTGGAGGTAGACATCTTGTGACATATATCTTTTACTGTACACAGAACTCCAAACTCAAATGTGTTATCAATTACGTCAATGATTGATAAAATAAATTGAGGATATTTTATAAAATAAAGCTTGAAAAATATTTCACGATTTCATTTTCACAAAATCAAATAAAAAAAAACCTTGTCATTCTGCAAATAATTATAAAATCTAATTCAAAAATTCTGTGGTGTTCACTTGCTACACTGTAAAAAAAATGTAAAGTTACTAAGATTTTTCCAATAAATTTGTATTCTAAGAACTTTCCATGTAACAGTAACAGTAAAACTTTCATGTAATATTTCTTGATTACATGAAATTTTTCTGTTATCGTTATATAAAAAGTTCTTGAAATGCAAGTTTACAAAAAAAATTCTAGTAACTTTACATTCTTTTTTTTTATAGTGTAGGATAAAGAATTCAGATGTCTTTAAAAAATATACACGTTGTTAAAGTAATAACAGAATTAAAACTCGGAAATTTAACAGGTATTTACTTTAGTGGAACGGTTCACAACCTTTATTAGCATGTGTTCCATGTAATATGAGAGTTATCTAATATAAATACTATTTTTTACAAAATACTAAAAGTTTTCTAGTAAACTGGGATTCCTTGAACTTTTTATGTAACGGCAACATCAAAAATTCATGTAACCGATACAGATTTGCCGTAACTTCCGGCTTAATCCGCGGATCAAACAATTATTTTTCGACCAAGAAATTTTTCAAAAAGTAATGTAACTTGTTAAATCGCCGTAAATATTTAACTTCAATCACTAAATAAAATTTCTGGGTCGAAAAAGAATTGTTTCATCCGCGGTACACTAAAAATCAAACAATTTGTAAGGTTACTAATAATTTTTTAAGAAGCTGGGATTCCTAGAATGTATTATGTAATTGCAATCCAGGTTACAGATAAAATTTTGGTAAAATATCTGTAATTTAACTAGATTCGTTTGTAAAGTTACAGATTTCTGTAGCTTTACAAAAATCAGTTTTATAGATTTACACTTTTTCGTGTACAGTGTACAAGTAAAATGTTAGTAAGCATACAGATTTAGGCAACTTTACAATTGTAGAATTAAAGGTTTTTTTTTGAAGTGAAAACTTCTTTAGCGGTGCTGAGCACTTTTTGTATGGGTAAAAACTTCCAAACTCGCGTCAGGGTCACGTGATGCTGATCGAAAAAGCGTAAGATCGAGGGGAAAGGAGATGAACTAGTATCTCCCACTGTTTCTACCGTGCCTGAGTGTGCTGCTCCGTTTCGGCGGCACAGGGCGCTTGGGCGAATGTCCGTGTGTGTTTTTTTAAGTTATAATTGTATTTAAGTTTAACAACTTTTACTGTTAATAGATGGAATAAAACATTATGAAAGAAAAAGTATGACATTGTGCATTGATTATGCTGCAGTTTCCAACTACTTTTTTTCATTTTTTTTTTATTGTATTTAAATAATTACAACATAAATTGATACCAAATGGAATAAAAAGTTAAGAAAGAAAAAACATGACATTGCACATCAATTATGCTGCACTTTCCAACCATTTTTTTCAATTCCTTAAATTTTCAATTGTATTTAAAGTTTAACAACTTGCATTGTTATCAAATTGAATAAAAAGTTAAGAAAGAAAAGACATGACATTGCTCATCGATTATACTACACTTTTCAACCAATTTTTAAAATTATAATTGTATTTAAAGTTTAACAACATATACTGTTACCAGAAGGAATAAAATGTTAAAAAAGAAAAAATATGACATTGTGCATCAATTATGCTGCACTTTCCAACCATTTTTTTCAGTTTTTTAAATTTTTGATTGTATTTAAATAGTAACAACATAAATTGATACCAAATGGTATAAAAAGTTAAGAAAGAAAAACATGACATTGCACATCGATTATGCTGCACTTTTAAACCTTTTTTTTTATATATATTTTCAATTGTTTTTAAAGTTTAACAACTTATATTGTTATCAAATGGAATAAAATGATAAGAAAGAAAAGACATGATATTGTACATTGATTATGCAGTACTTTCCAACCAATTTTAAAAATTGTAATTGTATTTAAACCTTAACAACTTATACTGTTACCAGAGGGAATAAAATGTTAAGAAAGAAAAAGTATGACATCGCGCATTGATTACATTGCACTTTCCAACCATTTTTCTCTCTTTTTTTTTTAAATTTTTGATTGTATTTAAATAGTAACAACATAAATTGATACCAAATGGAATAAAAAGTTAAGAAAGAAAAAACATGACATTGCACATCAATTATGCTACATTTCAAAACCATTTTTAAAAATTTTAATTGTATTTAAAGTTTAACAAAATATACTGTTACCAGATGGAATAAAAAGTTAAGAAAGAAAAATCATGATATTGTGCATCGATTATGCTGCACTTTCCAACCATTTTTTTAAAAATTGTATTTAAAGTTTAACAACTTATATTGTTTGATTACTATTCAATTTGTTGCAAGTTTCAGAAGATACGGTCGTCCAGCAGCAGGAGTAGCTATTTATAAAAGGTTGTTTTATGTAATGGGCATATATTTCCACAATTCATATGAATGTGCATGTGAGGTACACCAGTATGTTTAGTAGTAATGTTTTTGATATCAGTGATATATGCGTTTGTTGTTGCCACTCTGAAAATGAAAAACTAATTGTATTGGTTGCCATTTATATTTCACCGGATAAGTCTTTAAGTGCAAATGAGAATTTTTGTATGAAAATTTATTTATTTGTTCTAAAGAGGCTTCTGCATTACTTCAAGATAGAATTGGAAAGAGATTTGATGATTTGCCGATGATTTTGAGTAGGGATTTCAACATCAACTTTGTGGATGATGAAAATCTACAATTAATTGAATTTTTAAATAGAAAATTTGATTTAACAATGACCAACCATCGCAATCTTAGCACAGAGAGATAAAAAATTACAATTGATGCAGTCATTACAAGATATTTAAATAGAATTGAATCAAAATTGTTTGCTATATATTTTAGTTACCATAAACCTATAATATCAAATCTAGAATATAATGATAATAATGAATATGATGGAAGAATTGTTGAAATGGGGATGAAAATTCATAAGTTTTATGGGTATTTATTTCAAGGAATACCAACTGACGATATTTCATATTTCATGCATTTGTAAATTTATGTTTTAAGCAATAGATTGCAATTTTTGTATGTAAAATAATATGCATTATTTTTCATGTACAATAGCGCATTAAATGAAAATTGTAATATAATTTTTGTAGCAGTAGTTTATAATAATGAATAAAAAACACTTCATTTAAAAGTATTTTCTGCACAATAAAATATGTCCAGACGACTAAAAAAATACACACATAATTGTTCAAGTTTTCACTTCTGTCGGCACTCCCGGAGTGCCTTTTTTTTTTTAACAGATGAAGTAAAAGATATATTTTTTGCTGAAAACATCGATTGTTCCACGACCCACCAAAACACCCGCCGCGATCCATAGATTGGAAACCGCTGCTTTGGAACCATTTTTGTATAAAAATATCAAGATGTATACTTTTGTCAAATAAATTTTTTAATGAATATTTTTAAAAAAGCAAACATAATAGAAAATAGATATGTTTAAGAAAAAAATGTCAAAAGATCCATACTTACAGAATCATCATTGTAAGATTGAGCAGATGATATTAAAATACAAATATAAGCTCCAAGAGTTCCAAGTTCGGAAAATATTTGAGCAATACAATCTAAATACAGCATTCTAAATTTAAATAAAAATTAAAGCAGTGCATCAGTTAAAATATTACTACACACAAAATAAAAACAAAGTACATCAGGATAAAAACATTTTTATCTATATAACTAATATACGCAAAGACCAAAAACAATAGATCACGGACAAAATCAATTTTTAACCTTTTCAGATCTGAGCATAAAATAACCCTACAAATATATATTTATTGCTTTTGCATGATCGAAATGACACCATGGCTGATAGAAAGAGTCATTTTTATGAAATCAGTACTTTAGGGGCTGGTGATTTAGGTTTACAAATATGGAATAAAAGTATTAATCCCCTTAAAACATCAGTTTAACTATCAGTAATATAAATTTATGCAATAACAAAATTAAGGTCTTTAAACAAGTCAAATCCTCATTTTTTTATTGTAAATCATTTAAGTTAAATAATCATGAGTATTTCTTATTTTCTTGACCACAATGTCTCGAAGGTATTTTCGAAACTCGCATGAAAGTAACACTTACTTTATGCAGTAATATTCATCAGTGCTGACATTTATTGGTTTTGTTTTAAAGCAAAAAACAGTCAGCTGTATAAAAGTAAAGTAAAAATGCAAAATATTCGAACAGTTTAGTTTTCATGAAAAAAAGAATGGAGGTACACATTTGTGCATATCAGCTCTGAATAGGTTAACTTAGAGTATTTTATAAAGCTAGACACGGCTATGCAGTTCGAGCGGAATAAAATGCCAGAGCGTGGGTTAAAACACTATTTCTGACATCAGGATGCTCCTAAATATTATCAGTGTTCAACTAATTCAATTTCATTATGTGAAAGAAATACTTTATATCAGGAGCAATCATTTTTTGAGTTACAGATATTGTTATAAGATATCTATAAAAATCATTTCAAAACATGTAAATACGCAATATTTGCTACAACTGATAAAATAAATTTTAAATAAGAAAGAAAATATCATGCGTCAAACATAGATTATGAAACACTTTCCAACGCATTCAGAATAATGTAACAAAACTGCACCATTAAATAAATTAAAATATTATGTCTAATTCTACAATATGGAAACGCATTTATTGTTAAACAGAAAAGTAACTTGTAATAAACCTAAGTAAAATACATCAATTTTATTATACGTGAAATAGTTTAACATAATTAAAATATGTCGCAAATAATGTTCCACCCTATACCATTATGTAACAAAATTCTTTTCTATGGCCCAGTAAATGAATAATAAATATTTTTTGTGTGGCATATTGAACAAAATGTATATTTTAGAACCCTTCATGAATATATATCAATTTCATTAGATTTTGACGGGTGTAACATGATTAAAAGCATTTGAAACTATTTTATCCCATCGGCTGTAATGTAACGGAATAGTTTAACTGTCCCTGTATTTGAATTATATATCCGATTTTATGAAAATCTGAAATGACTCAAAAAAATTCTGCAACAAATATGTATTTAAAATTTCAAACGATTCGGTTAGGTAATTTTTGTGCTGTTTATATATGGACAGACAGACGGACGGTTGGATCAGACTACGACTATAGATGTTGCGTATTTATATAATTACAAACATACCTGCGAAACAGTTAAATTTAAAAGTGCATGAAAAAATTGAAAACGCATTTATTATTCAAAAACAGTATTGTAACCAATGTCTTTTGTGCCTCCCTGTAAATGGATTAAAAATTCTATGAATGTCCTGTTCTAATGTAAACGTTGTGAAATTCCACGATTTATATCAGTTTCAATACATTCGCAGTAGCGTAATATCATTAAAATACTTTGTAAACGATTTTCCTCATAGACCATAATCTAATGGAATTCTTTTGGGTGCCCCTGTAAATGAATTACACTGGAAAAAAAAACCTGTAAAGACACTAAACTTTTTTAAGGAGACTGGCATGCTTAGAACTTTTTATGAAATGGTAACAGCAAAATCTCATGCAACAGAATCTGTGTATAGCCAAGAATCGAACCTGGGTTTATTAGTGAAAAATTGCAGATTCAGGAATCGGCTGGAGTGGCTCATTGATTAGAGCAATAGCCTGGTACGCTATGGTCCCAGTTCCGACTCCTGGATCTGGCTAATTTTTCTCTTTAATTAGGTTTCTAGCATTTATTGTGTGGATGTCTAAGGATATTTGTATATGGATCAAATTTATTTATTCTATTCAGTACTTTAAAATCTTACCTCGCTGCGATGAAAACAAAAACAGTAAATGAAGTACCCAGAATCACAGCCACACAACATGAAATCTTGAAAATAATAACGTTGCAACCGGAATCCTGATTTAAAAAATTACATATTAATGACAGAAATTTAAAGAACATGCATGCCACAAATAAATGTAAATATAATGTACTAGCAAAATCCATGAATCAGCGGGCGTAAGAGCAGTAATAGATGAATAATTCCAAGAGGTATTAATATAAGTAATTTTATTAGAAAAAAATTACATTGTTAGGTATTGTTAGTTTATTTTATCTTGGATTTAATGTCACGTGTATTCACTTTTTTCTTTTTGTAAACAGAACACTATTTGCGGTAGCTGCCATCATAGAACATTTATCTTTGATAGTTTACCATTGATTTCGAATTGTCCAAGCAAATTAAATTAATCACAGCTGTAAGTCGATAAAAAGAAGAATAAGAACTGTGTCTACAGTTTTTTAATCAGTCATCATTACTAAAAATTTACAGGAAAATCAGATAAAATTTTTACCCGGGAAACATGACAACCATCAGAACATTTCAAAATGGCGCTTTTTTTCGTTTACATTTAGTAGTTCATTTCACTAGAACTGGTCTAAAGCTTGTAAAATTTGTTTAAAGGGGTAAAATTACATCATTTTCAATATTTTAAACCACTTAAACGTGTGTTGATACGAGAAAAAGAGCATATTTTAACTTTTTTAGTCATTTTATAAACCGAAATTATGTGCAATAATACTTTCTTTTTTTTTACAGTATAGCAAGCAACTGAGCACATACATATCGCATATTTCCGTGTATAATCCGAAAGTTTGTAAGCCTTTTTTTTAGATTAAAAATTTTATCACACTTGCATCCTAAGATGACATTAGACATCACCCACCTTGGGGACCCGCTTTTGGCATATGGTCGGGACAAGCTCCGAGCCCAAGGCAGGGGGGGGGGGTCCACTATTCCCGTAGCCGGAAGCATCAACAAGGAGGAAGACCCCTGTTTTTTTTTTTTTTTTTTTTATTACTTGGAGTTCACAATTGAAATCATAATTGGCAACTCTATTCATTCAGGGCGTGCCGGTTTTTAGCTCACAGGCTATCATAGCCTGAGAGCTTATGTGCCCGTCCGTTCTGTATGTACGTTCGTACGTGCGTTCGTGCGTAACGCGATAACTCGTGATAAAAATATCCGATCCACTTGAAATTTTGTATGTAGGTATATCCTGCCAAGGCGCTTCCCCGATTAGTTTTTGGAATTCATTCGATATGTATAAGAGGGGGAACGGGGGGCTCGTGCCCCTCCCCTTAGTTGATATAAATGGGATTTTCATGCAGAATTAAGTTTTCGTTCGAAATTTAGATTAGGATCATTCTGATGAGGCGATTCCGTGACTGTTATTAGGTGTTCATTGAATAAGTATAAATAGGGGGAACGGGGGTTCTAATGCCCCCCCCCTTAATTTATATAAATGGGTTTTTCAAGCAGAATTTTCAGATTTCGTTCAAATCTCTGAATAGTTTTGGAAGTTTAATGGTTAAGTATAAAAGAGGGGGATAACTCCTTTTAAATTATATCAATGCTAAATGGGTTTTTATTAAGAATTATCTCATTTGCTCTGAATTTTGGATATAGATTTTTTTATATGATAAAGCATGTCTTTGATAGTATAGGAGGTTCAATGATTAAGTATAAAAAAAGAGGAAAGGGGAGAGCTGTTTTCCCTTCTTAATTGTTTTCGAACGGAATTAATCTTTGAAAATATAAGGCTTTAATGTACTTAGTATTTGTAGCCTGTGAGCTCAATGCCATCAGTTTAACTAGGCAGTATTCTTTATTACTTGTAGTATTCCTGGTTGGGGTTATACATGACATTGTTTGGGATTCACTATTAAATTACAATACATTGAGAAAAATAATATTTACAATAATACAACAATACTTGGTTATAATTACAGTGAAACAATGAGAAAAATACAATTATATATACATTAAAACAAATACTGCTTACTGTAGAATACTATAATACTATGAGATATTATATACATTTTATGGTGCTAACATTAAGAATTCACTAGTATTTACAATAAAACAAACATTACTTGGTATCATATACAGTGAAAAATGAGAAGAGTACAGTTCGTTTTAACAGTCTATATGTGCGTGACTGTGTCAATGTTTGGTATGTGACTGTTTATAAGATAGTGCATTTTATGCTTTATTACAATTTTCATGTTATATTTAGGCACTCATAGGTACATCCATTTTACGTGAGAAATTTGTATTTTATGAGAGAGTATTTTTCATTTAGAATATTATAGTTTTGATAACGTTGTCTTATTTTTGTTTGATCATTTATTATTGACATTATATCTTCATATACAGTGTTGTGCTTTCTTTTGAATTTGAATTTTTGAATTTCATAAATTTACAGTTTTCAAAGATGTAGTGGAGCAGATCTCCCCTGACACAACACTGACAGAGATTGTTCTCTTTTTCTCTATGCTGTGTACAAAGGTGAGGAAGCTAACGCATCCTGACAGAAAGTACATTGAAACTTTGTCTTTGCATGTTAGAGAGGCTTGAACCTTTGGTACAATGGAGTGGGTAAATCTGCCGCTCCCTGAGTTATCCCAGTTGTACTACCAATCATCCAGCATATTGTGCTTCAGGCATTTATTAAGATATGACCGAGGAAGTTTTATCCCTCGGTCTACTGGGAGATCGCTGGCCAGTTTGTCCGCTAGCTCATTGCCTTCTATGCCTATGTGTCCCTTTATCCATGTAATGTAAAATATTTTATGTTTATTCTGAGTTAGTGTTTTTTGTATGTTATAGATATCTGGGTTTTTTGAGAATAATTTTGTTATAGCTTTTACTGTTGACTGGCTGTCTGATAGGATTTGGAATTTAGTATATTCTGTTGTTAGTGCCCAGTTTATCGATGTAATGACTGCATGTAGTTCTGCTTGAAAAATTGTATTATCTTTTTGGATTTTTACAGATTTTTCATAAATTTTATTTTTTGAGTTGAATGCTACTATTGCATATGCTGTGTTTTCCTCCACCTTCGAACCGTCTGTGTATATTTTTATGATGTTGTTTTGAGGTAGAATTTTATCTGTCGCTATTAGGTTATTAATGTGGATTTCTGGATTAATTTGATATTTAAGTATTTCGTCTTCTATGCCGGTGTGTGTTATTGTTTTACCATTGTGTATGAGAACGTTTGTTTTGTTTAATATGTCGTTTTTTAAATTTTTGTAGCCCAGCGTTAGAAGAATTGGGGGGGATGCCTAATAGTGTTTGGAGCGTGTGTGTCGATACATTTTTATATGTTTTTGTTATTGATAACAGACAAGTTCTTTGTATGCTGTTGAGTTGCCTCTTATCCGCGTATCATAGGTTGTTTGCCCATACTTCCGAGCCATAGTCTATTATTTTTTGTACTGTGATGTACCATGTTCTTAGGTACTCTCGACTGACTCCCCATGTGGCAGAGAAGACCCTTTTAATTGATGTTGTTAGTTGGAGGATCCTATCTTTGATGTTTTTGATGTGTAAATCCCATGTTAGTGTGCTTTGAAATATTACTCCTAAAACTTTTAAGTGATTAACGTGTTTGATTTTGTAGTCCCCTAGTTTAAAGCTTGGTAGTCGGTTTTCTAGTGCGTTCATACCCATCATCATAAATGCTTTGTCGTGTGATATTGTGAATTTCAAGTAATGGCATATTTCTGCGAAGAGCTCAATCCTTTTATTCACTTCGTTTTCCAATTCCCTTCGGCTGTTAGCCTTCATCACCATGTTTAAATTGTCGCAGAATGCATATAGGTTTATGTAGGACTTATAGAATTTATTATGTATAAGGTTGGCTACAAGGAGCCACAGGAGCGAGCCGAGGCACGACCCCTGCGGGCAACCTTGGCTGGTAGGGCGTTTGATGTTCGTGTCTAGGTAGTCTGTAATTATTTCCCTGTCAGAAAGAAAGCTGAGTAAAATATTTTTAAGATAGTTGGGAGTGGGAAGTTGTTTAATGATATCTGCTAACGTATTCCAGTTGATGTTATCGAAGGCTCCAACTATGTCAAAGCATATTAGTGAGCAATATATGTTTCTGTTTAGGTATTTTATGATTGTGTTTTTTTAGTTTCTTTAGTAATTGTATTGTGTTTCTGCCCTCACGAAAGCCGAATTAGGAATCGTGAAAGTAGTGTTGTGTTTCTAGGTAATAATTTAGTCTGTGTTTGATTAGTCTTTCCATTATCTTTCCCAGCATAGGAAGGAGGCATATGGGACGATAAGATGATGGCTGTTTTGGGTTTTTATTTCGTTTAGCGAAAAATACTACTTGAACTATTTTCCAGGGTATAGGGAAATAATTTAAGGTTAGGCATTTATTGAAAAGATCCCTGATTAAATGTTTAAAGTTTTTAAATAAGTTTTTGATTATGAAGGCGTCTATTTTATCATAACCAGGGGCTTTTAAGTTGTTCTGCTCTGTTAGTGCTGTTTTGATTTCCTTAAATGAGAAAAGAGGGGGGGGGCGGATATGGGTTGTCCTCTTCCAGTGCTCGGTCCAACAGTGGAGGGTTTATTATGTCTGAGTTTGGAAAGTGATGGTCAATTAGTTCTTTAAAGGTCTCAGTTTTGGTTGTGTAGGGTGTTGAATTTTCCATTGTAGTGTGTATGAAGCGTTTATTGGTGAGTCTTTTGTTTGTTGCTATTTTGAATGCTTGACCAAATTTATCTTTTGTATGTGTGCAGAAAATTTTCCAGGAGTTTAATTTTTCTTTTTTATTTGTTGTTTGTAGATGGCTCTTTCTCTCTGGAGAAGGGATCTCCATCTAACGTCACCGGTGTTTTTGTAACGCTTTCTGAGGGCAGAAATTTTGTTTCTCTGGGCTTTTAGGAAGTCGCTCCACCAATCAAATGTCGGGTATAATTTTAGTTTTTTAGTTTTAAGTGATATTTTGCATGTTTAGTTTATTTCTATATTAAATTGTTGCATCCAATTATCCAGTTCTATTTTGGTTTTTATATTTGTTAGTGTATTACTTAAGTTTTTTGCTTTGTTTTTAAAGATTTCGTTAAATTTTTTAAATGTGGTGTGTCTTGTTTTGAATCTATTGAGGGTGATGTTTTTTGTTTGTAGTGATAAAGAAAAATAGATATACCTATGGTCCGACATTGATTCTGACTTGGTGTCTACATACCATGAATCTACAAAATCTAATAGGTCCTGGGAGCACAGAGTCACATCAGGGCTTGTACTGCATGGTCGGTTGGGTTGTCCTATAAATGATGGTGGAGCTTCTGTGTCGTTGATAAGTATCAATAATTTCGGAAAGCAATTTTTTGTCTAATATGAAAAAAAAATGCTAAGATGTCGTTCGCTGAGTTTTTCATCAATTTTGTTAACATCGGCATATATACGAGTTCGGCTTATATAAATGTTTCCGATTTTGGATGATTTTTCATTGAAAAATCGTATACTCGTCTTATTTACGAAAATATACGGTGGTGATTTTGACAACAGGAAGCACCTTTCACATGTTTCTTGATTCGCATTCACTCGCACGCATCCTTATCTTGAGTTGTTTAAATATTATATTCACCCATTTTACTTACTCATCATACTTAGTATAGGGTAAGTCTTGCAATCGTTTTGAAAATCGAAAAAAAAATTTTGACCGATTTACACGTTTCGGACACTTTAGATTTCGAAAAAAAATTTAGAATTTTTTTTTTTACGTCCGTCCTTTCGTCTGTCCGATCTGTAACCGCTCTATCTACCGAACAAATTGAGATAGAGACTTGAAATTTTGTATGTGCTTAGTATGTAAGAATGGGACGAAGCCTATTTAATATCAGTCCTCGATTATCCAGAACTATTTTTTTCGGACTCTCGAAAAATTCGTTCTGATGAAAGGTATATAAAAATTTTCGAATTTTTTATTTTAAGGAGTGGACGTAAAAGGCAATAAATTAAAACAAATTTTGCATAAAAAACGATGCCGATCAGATTATTAGTTGTCGAGATATTTCTAATCCTGTTTTCCACATTCTTTGATTTTTCATGACCCTGTATTTCATTCAAATTTCAATTCAAAGATATATTTTAATTCCAAATGATACATTTAATTCGATGCAAGAAACCGTTAGTGAATATGATAATTATTTTTAGAGTTATAAGGATGTTTTCTTTTATGCAATTCAGTGCTACTTGAATAGTTTAGCGTTTCATACAATTTATCGAAATTGGTTCATCAGAAATTCATTAATAGAGCATGATTATGTGTTAAAAATACTTAAATATACGTTTATATTTTATTTTGGAATTGTAATGCATTTTATAGACTGTTTACATATGTTATGTTTTCATATATTATGTTATGCATATCCATGATGGGTAAGTATTACGGTGGCCTCCAACGACTAGTTTTTTAGATATACCTTATATTTTCCTGTAGGAAAAAAATGATATAAATTGAATTTTAAATTAAAAATATTTTGGGATAACATAGCGTGGGAAAGAATTATCACAAGAGTTTGAAACTATTCCTTTGACCACACACTGTAAATTTAGCGTTCAAAACTAATAAATCTGCTGTTTAATCAACTTAAATTATGAACAGACACCCATTTTTCGAGCTGTTCATAATCAACTAGAAAAAGTTTGCATTTCATATTGTTTCCAATGTATGCTTTTTATTTTATAATGGAGAGTATTCATAAAATTAATTATTATTGTAAAGTTTGTTGGAGTCTGAAAAATTATAATATAAAACAAATGACATTAAAAAAGTGAAGTTATAATTCTAAAGAAATTGCTTTAATTCTGTTTTATTTTCTTAAGTTTTCATCTAATTTATAATTCAGAATTTTATGAAAATATGAATCTGTTAATAGTCAATGCAAACAATTGTTTTCCATGACTATTTATATTAGAAGTTTTCAAATTCATACTTACCACCAAACCTGCAATTGTTATATCTGAAATAAAATGAAACATGTTTCTTTACTCATTCATAAAGGAAATGTGTATAAAAATTTCTAAAGTTTACAGTTGGTCAAAATAAATAAATGAAATAAATAAATAAGAATTGCAATTCAATCACTAAATTGTTCCAGAAAAAAAAGAATAAAAAATAGCCATACACTGAGAATTTATGTATGAATTCAATGCATGTTAATATATGAGTCTAGAGAATTGTATTCGAAGCAAATTTGTAACAAACTTTGTTATACGAATATTGCTGTACAAATATATATATTTATGATACCCTTTATGGATTTTTTGATTAAATTTTACTTTAGGATTCCAAGGAGAAAGTCATTTGGTGTAGGAGTCTTGGTATTATGGGTGAATATCAAAGAATACGGAAATTGCAGTCCGCACAGTAAAATTACTACTAAATGTTATAATAATACTATTTCTTTTGATACATTCTAATAAAAAATATCCTTAGAATTATTTTCAAGGGATTACATTACATTTCAAATACCATAAATAAAGCAATTAAAAGACTTAGAATTCCAGATTGTCATTTTCCTAGCATATCATTCTGTAAAGAGAGCAAAGTAAGTGGCCTTCTACTATACTGTATTAATAGCATACTATACTGTATTAATAACATACTATACTGTATTAATAACATACTATACATTAATAGCATGCAATACTGTATTAATAGCATATACTATATTAATTAGCATGATTCTGTATCTTTTTCTAGTTTTATTAATTTCTAATTAATATTCATACCTTATAAAACAAATATAATAAGAAATTAACAAATCCTATATTTTACAAATAAGTTTTCATAATTAAAATATGGGTGTCACTAAAAAGGAACGTCATTTTAGAAAGCAGTTATATAATTGTAATTTATCACAATTCTGGACATTGAGAAACCTTCATAGAATGACCAAATAAATGTTATGATGAAATCATAATGATGAATCATTATGATGAATAATTGTCTATGAAAACAGTTTAATGACTGAACAGTTTGTTGCAAATTTTTAACAGTTCAATATATTGTTTGAATAAATATTAATAAATGAATATTTATAATGATTTTATTACTTCGAAATACATTTATTTTAACTTTTATTAAAAATACACTCATTGCATAAAAAAATTTGCGCACCAAGAAATAATTATGGGATCGTAATGAAACTTGGCATGAAGGTGCATATCAGACAGATATGCAAATGATTAGAAATGCAGCGTGATTGCGCATTGCGTAATGCCACTAGAGGGCGTTCATCTTCATCCTTCTTGGAGTATAAAACTGGTAAGCACAACATGTCTGAGTGTATTTTTTTTTTTTTTTTTTTGCAAAGTAAATACTGATGTAGACATGCTGTTACGCAGCCATCGAAGACAATAGCAGCAACTGTCAGAGCTGGAGAGGGAAGAATCATCGGGATGATGGAAGCTGGGTAGTCAGCTCGGCAAGTAGCCAGTCAAGTAGGCCATTCTGATTTTACTGTGAGGAGGTGTTGGGACCAGTGGACTGAAGAGACGTCATTTACACGGCCAGCAGGCTCGGGACGCCCTCGACAGACCAGTCGTCGAGAAGACCGTCACATCATACGAAATGCATGCGTAGAGCAACAGTCTCATTGGCCGCTATCCAGACACAGGCGGCACCTGCACTACGGACCCATGTATCTTCCCGAACCATCGCGAGGCGCTTGGCTGAAGGACATTTCGTATCGCGGCGCCCATTACGCGTGCTTCCAATGACACCCACCCACCGACGCCTCCGTTTAGAGTGGTGTCATGCACAACGTGATGGGACTGCAACGGAATGGAAACAGGTTGTCTTCAGCGACGAGTCTAGATTCAATTTGAGCAGCGATGACAGTCGTGCTCGTGTGTGGAGGCCTCGTGGTGAACGCCTCAATCCTGCCTTTGCTTCACAGCGATACACCGCTCTTACATCTGTTTTGATGGTATGTGGGGCTATTGCTTACGATACACGGTCACCCCTAAAATTGATCCGTGGCACAATGAAAGCCCAGCGATACGTCCAGGACATGCTTCAGCCACATGCGTTGCCACTCGTGGCAGGGGTCCCAGGAGCCATTTTTCAGCATGACAATGCTCCGGCACATACAGCAAGAATGTCACAAGCCTGCCTTCGCCACAATCAGGTAGGCCTTCCCTGGCCTACCCGATCCCTAGATTTGTCACCAATCGAGCATATCTGGGATTAATTGGGACGGCAAGTTGAACAGCTTTAGGTTGAACTCGAGGCGCGTTTATAGCAACTGTGAAACGAGATGTCTCCGACATCAAACGGAATTGTATGCCTAAAGGCCCGCTCGTATCGCATCGTGCATTCGAGCTAGAGGGGGGTCCAACAGAGTACTAAAATTTCCGTTCATTTGTACTTTTTTCTGTGATAAATGATCCTTTTTCTTTGGTTTTCTAATCACTTAGTTATATCACAGTAGTGTTTTCGCGTTTAAAATTTCGTTTCATTTGGACGTCCTTTTTCTTGGTGTGCAAATTTTTATGGCAATGAGTGTATATGAAACTCTATATTTTTATACCGGATTTCATGTTTCGATAGAGAAATATGTTATGTATCTGAGTTACGATGTCTGTATGTTACAATTTATCATACAATGGTACGGAAATTTTCAGAAACGTATGTTACACAGAATGCGTTCTTAAACAATTAAATTACTTCATTAACAACAAAAAGTCATTGAATAATAAGAACAATAAAAAAGTTTTAATAAACTGTCAACATATTTCGTCTTTACCAAAGCCTATTCCGATACAAATAATAGTAATGTTCTACAGTGAAACAATCTATAATGTAAGGATATGAATTGCCACAATTTACGTTTGTGATGCTCTCTCTCTCTCTGATTATTCACGTTATTTTATTAACCGACTTCAAGGAGGAGGTTATGATTTCGACCTGTATGTATTTGTTGTTCACGCATAACTTTCGTAAATATGAACCGATTTTGATAATTCTTTTTTTGTTTGAAAGCGTATGGGGCCTATGTGGTCCCATTCAAATTTCATAAAAATCTGTTGATTAGAACTTTTTAAAAAATTAAAACATTAAAATTCAATATCTTTTCGAAGCAATCGACCAATTAGAAACGTTCATTTTTCATGTTTTTAAGTTACACTTACATAGACACACGATCTTTTCAAAGTATGAAATCCTAACTGAACAAGGTTTACATTTATTAACAGTGTACACTGTAAAAAATTGACCCTTTTGCTGCATAATCACTCCCCCGTTTTTATAGAATATCTCTCTCTTGACCCATGAGAATTCTCCACGATAGGCTGAAGTAATCGTTTTCTATAAAAGCGGTGGATTGACGATGCAGCAAAAGGGCCAAATTTTTTACAGTGTACACTGTAAAAATTTTGATCCTTTTGTTGTATCGTCACTCCCCAGCTTTTATTGAATATCTCTCCTTTTTACCCATGAGAATGCTCCATGACACATTGTTAAAAATTTGACCCATTTGCTGCAGCGTCACACCATAGCTTTTATAGAATATGTGTTTTATAACCAATGAGAATGCTCCATAACACATTAAAGTAATCGTTTTCTATAAAAGCGGTGGACTGATGATGCAGCAAAAGGCTCAAAATTTTTGTAGTGTAATTGGGACAAAAGCGTCTGTAAAAGAAATATTTGGGAATCAAATGCTGTCACTTTCTTATAAAGGCAGCCAGGTATAGGTAATGAGTTTCAGATTCCTCATGGAATACGCCACCGCTCATTTCTGATTGCGAAATTTTAAAATGGAGGGCCAAAATCACAGTCAGGTGTGATCCAGCGACCTCATTGGTCGTGTGGTATAGGTGGAAATCACGAACGCGTTTCTCCATTTGAAAAAGAGTAAGGGGTAAAGTAATTTTGAAGCAATTGTTACAGTCTGTTCTTATTTACGATAAACCATCGAAATTAACTCAATAAAGATATTTTGATGACATTATATAAAATGAGAGTGAAAAATAGATTATAAATGAAAACAGATAAGATTTACATCAAATTGACGCTACGATATTTTTTCGAAAAAAGAAGTAAGGCGACATTTCGCCTACCGTTAAGAGATTGTTCTCTGAAAAGGACGCGTCTCAATGACCAATGAGGTGTTTGGATTTCACCGGACTGTGATTTTGGCCCTCCATTTTAAAATTTCGCTTTCCGATTACAGTGTCACTGTAAAAAATGTGACTCTCTTGCTGCATCGTCACTCCCCTGCTTTTGTAGAATATCTCTCTTTTGACCCATGAGAATGCTTCGCAATTGGGTGAAGTAATCGTTTTCTATAAAAGCAATAGAGTGATGATATAGCAAAAGTCTCAATTTTTTTACAGTGTAGGATTCCTCGATATGAATATGACGACACATCTAGCACAGTATATAATTGGTTGAAACGATTCTGGACAAAAACGAGTCACCAAGCATCTTGTTGAGCGGGCAATTTTCGTCAATCTTGTTAACTTCTCATACGAGTACAATCGAATTCTTCCAGGAAATCATCATCAAATTTCATAATAAAAAATGCCTGGCAATGCAATGAATGCACTGTTAAAAATTTGCAACTTTTGCTGCATCGTCACTCCATCGCTTTTATAGCATATATTTATTTTTATCAATGAGAATCCTTCATAATGCATTTAACTAATCGTTTTCTATATAAGCGGTGAAGTGATGATACACTGTTAAAAATCTGCTACATTTTGTTGCAACGCACTCCGCCGCTTGTATATAATGTCTCTACTGAGACCTATGAGAATGCTCCTTAATACAGTCAAGTAACCGTTTTCTATACAAGCGCTGGAGTGCGTAGCAAAAAAATGCAGCAGATTTTTAACAGTGTACAGCAAAAATATCAAATTTTTAACAGTGTAGTTGGGACAAAAGCGTTTGTAAAGAAATATTTGGGAATCAAATGCTGTCACTCTCTTATAGAGGCAGCCAGGTATTGGTTATGAGTTTCATATTCCTCGACGAATCGCCACTGCTCATTTCCGATGCCATTACTGCCTGTATAGGTATTAGATTGTTGCTGTTTATCGATTGGATCATAGTGCGATTTTTTCTAAAATTTTTCTTTTCCCTTTTTCTGAGTGAAGGGGGAGTACTTTTGACTGACTACACTAGAAAAGCATTTTACTATACATTAATATATGAAGTCATTTTGCTGCGTGCTCATATATGGAAGCACTATATCGCGCTCTTATGTGTAAGGACACTTTACTTGATGGATTGTCACCTTTTGATACCCACTTTCGATGACCATAGGATTCGATGCACACTAAGATTTCATAAATGCGGTAGCTTTTCGAAGTGGCAGATCTTGTCTGAAGAAGTTACCATACAAAGAAATTCTTAAGATTCACAACGATACTAACCGATATTGTAAGTGGTTTCAGAAAAGTTGACAATCAAACAGTGACAAGTAAACTGAATACATCAGAACTTAGCAAAGTGCGTACATTAATAATGCATTGCAAAGAGCTATCGTGTGCCAGTACACATAATTATGTACTACGGTATGCATAACTAAAAAGTAGGAAATAAAATAAGCTTTTTAAGAAAAAAATATCAACCGACTTCAAAAAAGCGCTAAAAAGAATTAAATAATTCTTAAAAATTCTCTAATGACAAAACGTTATCCAATAAGCACACATCGGATATCAGGTACCGGCATAAAGAACGGTTAAATTTAATATGTATAATTTAATATCCACAAAACATAGATTTTAGAGATAATATTATTTTACAAGAGATGAATAGACATATTTATGATTTATTTTATGAATATATACATATAAAAAGTAATGAATTACTTTTTGAAGTTGGTGCCAAACTATTTGATGTATATTAAGAATTGTAGCTAAATTATGCATAGTACCATAATTAAAATGGGGATAATCATTATCGATTGTGATTGTTTGGCACCAACTTCAAAAAGTAATTCATTACTTTTTATATGTATATATTCATAAAATAAATCATAAATATGTCTATTCATCTCTTGTAAAATAATATTATCTCTAAAATCTATGTTTTGTGGATATTAAATTATACATATTAAATTTAACCGTTCTTTATGCCGGTACCTGATATCCGATGTGTGCTTATTGGATAACGTTTTGTCATTAGAGAATTTTTAAGAATTATTTAATTCTTTTTAGCGCTTTTTTGAAGTCGGTTGATATTTTTTTCTTAAAAAGCTTATTTTATTTTACTTTATTTTAGTGTTTATTTCCATAGTCGTCATCGTAACCATAGAGTAACTCAAGTCGTAATTTTGATAAATTAAGAGGGGATTTATCGTTATGTTATATTGATACATACATTACACATTACAATCTTTGTGATTTGTACTACAATGGATGGAAAAGATAGATCGAGGGAAAATTATTTTGCTTTCATTAAAATTTATTTCTACAGATTCTTCTTGATATAATCTTGGAAGGATCGTAATTTTTCTATTATACTCTATAACAACCAAGAGCTTCCTTAATAATATTATACAACCTTTTAATCATGCCAATATAATAATTAATTGGTCCTACGGCTCTACTAAATGGTATTTTGTATATTGATGAATAATTACTCAAGAAAATTATTATTATTATTATTATTATTATTATTATTATTTTAATTTTCAAACTACAAAATTTTCAACTGTCAAGCAACTTATTTAAATTTCTTCTCCATTTAAATAAATGCCAGCAAGAAAAAAAAATAGTATTAAATTTTAATACAAAATGCAATTTTAATCCTTACCTTCTCTTGTTGTAACAGACATTTCTTTAGGATCTCCGCTGACTTCTCCAACTTCTGTGTAAGGTGCTACAGCCACTCTATACTTAGTGCCAGGTTTCAGACCTTCAATATTTGCTGGAGAATCCTTAGTAACTAACTGATTGTCAACTGACCTTTTCTTTCGAGCCGAAATTTCATTCCATATAATTAGAAAAGATGGCTTTTGCCAGATGGAAGTACTTTTCATTGTCCAGCTGACTTTTAAAGACCTTGATGTCACGTCTTCAACTAGAAAGTCTCCGATTTCTCCTAGCAAGACTGCAAATAATCATAATTAATAAGATTTGGATAGGAGAAATGTCCGAACAAAACAATATTTAACATTTTAATATCATTCTAGATTTTAATGCGAAGTTTAGCAATATGTCGAATAATTATAAAACTTTAACGTGCATATTAAAATTGTGTTATTTTAATGATAGTGTAATAATTTTAATATGAAAAAGTATTATAAATTACAATTAAAATACTTCTACAGAACTCCCAGTGTATTTTTAAAGTAAATTACTATATATATAATTTCATTAAAATAAATGTGATTATTTATCCTCATTTTATTAAAAAAATGTAATACAGTCAAACCCCGTTATAACGAACTTCAATGGACCGAAGATTCGCTATATCCGATGGTTCGCTTTATCCGAACTGTTAAGAAAATATATTGGATTTCACAAAATATATAAATCATTAGTTGCTATGAGTATATTCAATAATGATGTATATAAAATAAAGGATACAATTTCTTAAATATTAATGAATTGAATTATTCCATCAATGAAATTAATTTCATTTATTAAATATTATTTTATTAATGAATTAAATTGACTGAAATCGCTTACATTAAACTGACACAATGCTAATTAGCCAAAGAGGAACACAAATAGAAATAACTCTTGCACACACATGTGATCAAGAGCAAGGAAAAATGACTGACGGTTGAGCGGGATCACACCTGCAGAAAGGCTGTCATAAAAGAGAAAGAAAGCAACTGATTATACCTTTTAATGAAAAGATTCATTGTAAATTTGCACCATGTTACACTAGCCGCTATACATTTTCTAATGAAATTAGAGTCGAAGTCCTTTTTTCACAACTGCAGAAAAGTTTTTAAAAATCGTAGTCAGCTTTAAAAAATCGTTCGTTATATCCCATTCTTAAGGCTTTGGAGGTTCGTTATAAAAGAAAAAATTAGCATTAAATACAATAGGAAAACGGCGGGACCAAAATTTTCGTTTGTTACATCCATGAATTTGTTATATGCTGGGTTCGCTACACTGTTAAAACTAAAGGTTGCATATGGCACTCCTAGGGGTGAAATGCTTGTCCCGTCAGCTTAGTGCTGACGGGACACTAGCAAGGCACTACATAGCCCAAGGCACCCTATGAGGTACCATGAGGCACCCTAGGGCACCTCTAGGTGTGCAATTCTGGCTTCCTTAGGGGTGTCGCTGACGGGACAGGCGTTTTACCCCTAGGAGTACCATATACAGCCTTTAGTTTTAGTGTATAACGGGGTTCGACATTATATGTAAAAAATAATTTGGCTACGAATATAAAACAATTTCTAGCTTGTCATTTATTTATATACTTTTATGTGTTTCTCTTTGTATTCTGCATTCAAATATTTCGTGTTTTTTTTTTTTTTTTTTTTTTTTTTTTTTTTTTTTTTGTGTGTGTGTGTCTCGGTATGCGTGATGTAAGTGCACTTAGTTTATTACGTCTAAAATCAACACTAGAAACAATAAACATATATGCACAAATTAAAACTTGAAACTTACTCTTAGCTGTCTTTTTGCAAGCAAATGGCCTTGGTTCGTCACAGCAAGTGCACTTCAAATTATTTAGTTCACCCTCTTCTGATAATTCGTAGGAGCAGCACAGAACTTCCGATTCTACTGCAGATTGGCAATTCGACGTATTTGCATCTCCTAAAAAAATTTTGTTTCAGGGATTTAAGGCTTTTCTTAAATCAAAAAGGGCAATTTTATGACATAAGTTTTAGCACATTTTTATTCGGAAATGTATAAAACTAGCAGGTGTTGTTGCTCAGAAACTATCAAATTGCACTCTGTTACCTTTTTTTTTTTTTTTTTTTTTTTTTTTTTTTAACAGAATAGATTTTTAAGAAAATAGTGCCAAAGTGAACATTTTGAACTGACTTTCTGCGCGAGAGAAGAAAAAACAATCCAAACTGGGATGGAAATCGCCTTTTCACGTGATCAAAAAATCTTATAACTCCATGAATAATTTATTAATCAAAAAATGGAAAACTGAGTTAGATTCCAAATCGCTTCCATGGTCAGGGTTTGAAATTTTATATCTTCCCATAAAAAACAAAACAAAAAAAAATGTAAATGTCTCAAAATGTTTTCCATTTGTTGAGCAGAGCAGATGATAACACCCTTGATATAATTCGAAATGTTACAATAAAAGCTTAATAAAGATAAAAAAAAATATATATATAAAAAAAACAATGAAACCTCGCTTTCCGGACCCTCTCTAAGACTGATTCCTAATTTTTGAATAATTTTCTCACTCTCCAGCCACTAGAAAACCTTTAGATGTCCCCTGGTTAAAATATATACTCAGTTGATCGGACAAATTTTAGGGTTCCTACTCTGTCCGTTTTACCAAAATATCAGTGGATCAAACAGATTTCAATTCATCTTATGACCAAATTGCACTAAAATCATTGCTTATACGAAATTTAAAGTCGAAATTCCGAACTCAAAACTTGTTTGCCTTTATGCAGAAATCTCAGAACCTAAAGCTTCTTTTAATTAGAAGAACGGAAATTTTCAGTTATCCCCCTTCGAACCTGGTCATTTGTTTAGCGCAACAATACTCTACCAACTGACTACTAGTTTGGACCAAAAGATACCTACGAATTGATTATTTCCAGCTGAGCGAAAAATTGCCCAGGCCGGGAATCGAACCCGGATACTTGGCTTACAAGGCCAATGCTTTACCTGTTAAGCTATCTGGACGATAGCCGGCTGGGATTTTTCGCTCAAATAACCTTATTGGTCGTAACATCTGGTCTTTTATTTGAAAAATCCCAGCCGGCTATCGCTCAGATAGCTTAACAAGTAAAGCATTGGCCTTGTAAGCCAAGTATCCGGGTTCGATTCCCGGCCTGGGCAATTTTTCGCTCAGCTGGAAATAATCAATTCGTATGATAACTTTACCAATCAGTTTGATTGTGTTAAAAAATAACAGGATATACCTAGCCTGGAACCCTGGCTTGTATAATTCTTTAATGGTTCTATGCCTTGTTAACAATGCGAATTAAAATTCACGAATTAAATATAAAGATTTACTATTTCTCGGGCGTAATTCATTGTTTAAAAATGCCAATATACGTAATTATCGAATTTGGATTTAATTTAGACACATATGGTGCCGAAAAGATGTGGTTCATGAAGTTATTCCATCTTGTGCTGCAGTCGTAGCCTTACCAACATTAAAGTGAAAAATTCCAGATTAAATATTTTCTGGAAGCTCACTTACAAGAGGGTCGGTGCCTTGAACCAGTGACCCAGGTTCGAACTATGGCATGGGTAATTTTCCCCTCTGTTTAATTTTACGCCTTGCTAGGAATGTGAATTAAAATTCACGAATTAAATATCCAAAAATTTTTTTTCAATTTATATATTTTTCCTTTTAAATAAACTTCTTGCACCAGAAATATTATATGATAAACTATAATATTATAATCGATAAATATTCAATTGTGCTAACTCACATCTTTCTCCACCTTGTTTCAATAATATGGTGAGTGTGACTGCACTCCCATATAATTAAAGTAAGTATTAAGACTCAGAAAAAAAAAACAACTTGATCATACGAAATCAGGTGCTCGCCGATTTGTTTGCTCTAAAGAGAAACACTGACCAATAAAGATATTAAACAAAAACTTAATTTGCAGAACAAATTAAAAAAACAAAATTTATTTCCTGCACTATTTAAGCCCGAGAAGGAACAGATATTAAGATATTTGATTTATTTATTTTATAATTTAGTATTAAATTTTTGTATCAAATAATTTAAATTATGTGAACATTAAAAAAAAATGAAATTCAAACAATATGGTACTTAAAAACCCTAAATCTTCGAAACCGGTCAAACGAAATCGAAATAAATCTTACTCTTTTCCAAATTTAACTTGCAAATATTTGTTTTGCAGATTCTGTATAATGTTTACGGTAGGTATAGGTAAAAAGAATAGACACATCTAAAAAAGCAAATGTTCAGAAAAAGTCTAAGATTTATTTCGATTTCGTTTGAACGGTATCGAAGATTTAGGGTTTTTAAGCACCATATTGTTTGAATTTCATTTTTATTTTTTTAATGTTAAATTATTTGATACAAAAATTTAATACTAAATTATAAAATAAATAAATCAAATATCTTAATATCTGTTCCTTCTCGGGCTTAAATAGTGCAGGAAATAAATTTTGTTTTTTTAATTTGTTCTGCAAATTATGTTTTTGTTTAATATCTCAAGTTTTTTAATAACTACTGCATTCAGATGAGCTCATTTCAAAATTAACTGAGGGTACCATCCTCAGGACTTCATTTATGCGGTATCGTATCACAATTACTGGGCCCAGGGCCATAGCTAGAAGTGAATTATGGAGAGGAGGGGGGGTGCGCTCAAGAGAACGTCTGAGGGGCTCATGTTTCTCTCTCTTTCCTCTGACGCAAAAAATATATTAGTGCATATTCACATTGTAAGTTCCATGTTTCTTATTAAATTGTTGTAATAGTTCCATTTTATGCTAAAAAAGAATATGGTGATGAAAAATTTGAGTGCATCAATTTGTAAACTAGTTCAAGATTAAACATCATGTTGGCTTCATATGTGCAAGCAGGATGAGCGAGTGTTGAAGCACTTTAGTTACAATTTAGAAATTCTGCAAAACTGTGAAAGGGCCTCAAAATTAAATTAGATTTTTGGACAAAATTTTATTTGATTAAATACAAACTATTACGTTCTCCCCTACGTAGGAATTTCTGATTTATTTTTCCAGATCTATACCGATCATGATACCTAGACTCCAGAACCACTCCCATTTAAAAACTCTATCTATCTCCGCGGTTATCTATGTAGATTTTCATTTCTCCACTGGGTTTTGCACAGATTTTCATTGATCCATTTCCAAATCGTCTGCCTCATTTCCAAATCGTTAACTATTTTTTACATCTAGAACTGAATTCTGTACATGCTTCCTGTCTTGATACCAAATATTTCAAAATCTCTGTTTCATTTCCAATATGACGTCATAAATGTGCGCTTTTTAGGTGCGTTCGTAATTATGTAAATACGTAGCACCTATTGTTGTCACTCAGTCCGTCCGTCTGTCTGTCCGTCTGTCTGTCCGTCTGTCTGTCTGTCCGTCCGCATATAACAACGCAAAAACTACCCAACTGAATCGTATGAAATTTAAAATACATAATTATTACATAATTTTGTCGAGTCATTTCAAATTTTATGAAAATCTTATGGATAGATCAATTACAGGGACAATCAAAAGGATTCCGTTACATTACGCTCAATGGGGAAAAAAGTTTCAAATGCATTTTAATCGTTTGAAATTTAAAACGTATATTTATTACATAATTTTGTCGAGTCATTTCAAATTTTATGAAAATCGTATGGATAGATCAATTACAGGGACAATCAAAAGGATTCCGTTACATTACGGTCAATGGGGAAAAAGTTTCAAATGCATTTTAATCGTTTGAAATTTAAAACGTATATTTATTACATAATTTTGTTGAGTCATTTCAAATGTTATGAAAATCGGATGAATTGATCAATTACAGGGACAATCAAAAGTATTCCGTTACATTACGGTCAATGGGGAAAAAAGTTTCAAATGCATTTTAATGGTGTTACACTCATTTGAATATAACAGAATTGACATGAATCTATGAAATATGTACTAAAAAATACATTTTGTACAATTTGTGATGCAAAGAATATTTATTATTAAATTACTGGGCCACACAAATGTATTCCACTAAATAATGTTATACGGGGAAACATTGTTTGGGGGTGTGTTTTAATTATATTAAACTACTTCACATTTTATGAATACGATATACGTTAATGAAGTATAATAAAAATTACTCCCTGCATATTTACAGGAAGACAAAGATTTCGACCACTATACTGTATCCAAAGTACGCTCTACTATATCATCAAGATCTGAATATTTTAAAATTTCGTTATCAACGAACGCACCTCATTTGCTACGCTTTACGTGCAATTTCCAACTTGTTAATTCTTAAAATCAATTTCACTTTTTACGATGGAATCACGCAAAAATCAGATGTCACTTTTTTCTTTGGCGAATTCTTTTCTTATGAATCATGAAGTCATATTCGGCAGAAAAATATCTTCTGCATGAAACTGATATTTATACTTAACAATCAGCATTGATACATTGCGTCAGAAGTATAGTTCTAGACATTCACCCTAAACAATATAATATTCCCCCAACAATATCTCAAGACATAGTATCAATAAAATGTATTTATTTTTTTATTTTTTGTATTACGTCATATTTATTTTTTTCTGTATTTCTTCATTTAGAAGCTTCTTGATAAATTAATCAATGTTTGAATTGAAATTCTGCCCAAAATTGAAATTTAACTTCGACAGAACTTCAAAACGCTATTGAAGGTCTGAGCAGGGTTCAGCGTAGAAAAGTTGGGGATAGATGTCACATATGCAACATATTGGCGCAATTGGAACAAAATGGATATTATATGCCTCACATGCTGACCTGGTTAGCGTTGTTTATTTACTAATAAATTGTTTATTTTCTATTACTCTTTTTAAAAAAATTATGTAGATCATTTTGCTCTATAGTTATTAATAAACTTTTTTTTTTTATTTATCACTATTTCCCTTTTTAGGTGCGTTCGTAATTATGTAAATACGTAGCACCTATTGTTGTCGCTCAGTCCGTCCGTCTGTCTGTCTGTCCGTCTGTCTGTCTGTCTGTCCGTCTGTCTGTCTGTCTCTCTGTCCGCCCGCATATAACAACGCAAAAACTACCCAACCGAATCGTTTGAAATTTAAAATACATAATTATACCATAATTTTGTCGAGTCATTTCAAATTTTATGAAAATCGGATGAATAGATCAATTACAGGGACAATCAAAAGGATTCCGTTACATTACGGTCAATGGGGGAAAAAGTTTCAAATGCATTTTAATCGTTTGAAATTTAAAACATATAATTATTGCGTAATTTTATCGAGTCATTTCAAATGTTATGAAAGTCGGATGCATAGATCATTTACAGAGACAATGAAAGGTATTCCATTACATTACGGTCAATGGGAAAAAAGTTTCAAATGCATTTTTATGATGTTACACTCATTCGAACATAATAGAATTGGCATGAATCTATGAAATATATACTAAAATATGCATTCTGTACAATCTGTGATGCAAAGAATTTTTGTTATTAATTTACAGGGTCACACAAAAGTATTCCACTACATAATGCTACACGGGGAAACATTGTTTGGGGCGTGTTTTAATTATATTCAACTATTTCACATTTTATGAATAAGATATACGTTGCTGAGGTGTAATAAAAATTTCTTTCTGGATATTTACAGAAACACAAAGATTTCGACTACTATACTGTATCCGAAGTACGCTCTACTATATCAGCAAGATCTGAATATTTTTAAAACTTCGTTATCGTACGAACGCACTTCATTTGCTACGTTCACGTGCAATTTCCAACTTGTTAAATATTAGAAAATAATTTAAAAATATATATGTGATATGTATTTAAAAACAAAATTTTCGCCAAATTGGCGTCAGAAAAAAATTGCGCCAACATGGTAAGTATTAAACATCTGTGCATAAAGGTGACGCATTATGAATATTCCAAATGTGCTTAAATTTTATTAACTCATCGAGATAGTGAATCAAAAGAGTTTTATAAAAATATCAACTTAAAGTATAAAAAAACGGCTATTTTTCAACAGAAACTCTTTTCGATATTTAAAAAATTAAATCGTGTAGTGTTTTATCATATTAAAATCATCGGAATAATGAATTTAATACAAGTTAATTCGGCACTTGGTTATCCTCGTCAACCAATTTCGCCAAATTATATAAGTCGCCAAACTAATAGCCAAATTATACATATTGATATTTTTTATAATAAAAGTACAAATAAATGGATAAAACACTAGTAAAAAGTGGAAATAAAATCATTTGATGAAATCTCTAAATACGTATAGGTATTTAATATTGACATTTTTTACAACAAAAGTACAAATAAATGGATAAAACACTATTAAAAAGTGGAAATAAAATCATTTGATGACATCTCTAAATACGTATAGGTATTTAATGTCATTGACAAGGCTAAAGGTGACCTTGGTCATTGAATGTGACATTCACGATCATTCATTACTGGCATTTAATCTTATAGTTTAGCGATAGTTTTTTGGTCAACGGGATAACCAAGTAGTACCGTTGATTTAAAATTGATTTTATCCAATTATTAATTATTTGTAAAATTACAAATTTAGTCACGATTTTAAAAAATCACCAAATCGTGAATTAAAAAAATATATTTATAAACATTATTGTTTATACTTGTTTACATTGCATTTGAATATTTAGGTTGATAGAATTGGCGAATTTATTACAGTGCCAAAAAGTCTTACACCAAGTAGTTTACGATTCTGTGGTTTAACCTTAAAAAATTGCTATGTTTGAAGACCCAATTCTGCAGATTTACTAGTTTCATTACATACCAAGGATAAAATACTATTTTTCTCAAATACTTTTTTTTTTTTTTTTTTTTTTTTTTTTTTTGAAAACTTTTATTCACCTAAATTTATTTTGATTTTCTTGGAACATATAAGGAGAAGAAATTTTTAAAAATGTGGTATAACTACGAAATCCCGGCGCAAATGTCACATACGCACTGGGTTTAGTGCATTTTTTTTTTTTTTTTTTTTTTTTTTTTTTTTTTTTTTTTTTTATGCCAATATGTCAAAAAACTCGCTTTCAAATACCAGTTACATATATACATTTATTTTCTATTATTTTGCAGAGACAATAGGTAAAAAAGTTTAATTTACTTATTCTATATTTCTTCAGTTAGAAGCTTCTTGGTCAATATTTGAAAATGTCCTTTTATGTTAAAAATCATGCTTCATATTGTTTTCTGTTGACGATTCTTGTATTTGTACCAAATGTTTTTGCAAATCTCCGTTTCATTTCTAGTATGACGTCGTAAATATACCATTTTTAATTCTTACAAAAAAAAAAAAAAAAAAAAAAAAAAAAAAAAAAAACTTTTATTTATCACGTAAAAATGATTAATTGCTACAGGAAATATGTCCATTGACCTCTATATATTTTTTTTGATTGGAGGGAATTTATTTTTTTAAACAATTAGATCCTTTGAAGAAAATTTGTGGAAGCGCGTACAAAATGTGGGAAAATGTCTAGTAAATAACGCGTTCAATGTTAAATTCCGTATTAAAATAACATTACGGAGTCACACTGGAAATAAATAAAGCATAGCACTGCCGTGCTATGCTTTAATTAAAATAAATCTTCAGGAGCCCAAGAAAGTTTTATTGACAATTTTCTTAATTTTTGCATATTTGTACTTAAATGTGATATAATGATAAAGCTTTAGACATAATCTTTGCCCTAACTAAGTTCAGTTTAGTTACTTTTTTAAAATAATCCATAATTTACAAAGCACATGTTTTATTATTTGACATCAAACACAGCTCAAAGATTAGTATTGTAATAAAGTTTCTTTACTCATGTTGCCCCATGTTGCAAGGTCGCAGTCTATAAGTTTTTTTTTCGGCCTGAAAAAACAATATATTGTATGGAGTATAATCTATCATATGAAGTATAATCTATTATATGAAGTATATCTATGCTATCTAGGAATAAAGTATAAATATGCAGATTTTTGCATTAATAAATATATTTTTTAACCTATCAAAACATAAATATGTCGGGATTTTATTTATTAAGTTTTTCGGATTCGCTTTCTCATGATATTAGACGACGTGTAGTGTTTTACAAAGTCAAGACTCATTTTGAATGATTCTATCTGAATAATGAAATAAAAGGCATGTTAAAACATACATAAATTGTCTAAGGCTTGACCGACGGCAGTTTGAAATTTTACATTTAAATTTTTACAATACTTCCATAATTTTTAACAAATTTATGGAAGACGAAATTTAGTGATTTCACGCAAAATTCAATTTTCATTTGGTTTGTAAAACCCATTTTTAAAATCTTCAGTCAAAGATTATGTAATTGCATAAATTGTCATTTAAACTTGTCAGATGTGGTAATCCCAAAATTTTCTTCTCTCTTATCCATGTCAGTATTTCAAAATTCGTTATCACATGCCAGAATTAAATGATAATCTATGCACATATAGGAATTTTAATGATATGAAATTCCTCGCATTAGTTTTTGAGAAATATCTATTGCTAAAATAATGTACATCATGCAAAATGAAACATAGCAGCGTCACTTGTTGAATGATTTACACCGAAACCTAATTTGCAACAAAACCTGAATCTGAAGTTTGATAAAAATCCGTGCATTAGTTCTTGCGATAGGGCTAAAGCGGAAATCGTAAGAAATACAGCGTAGCAGTATAATCTGTTGGGTGATTTACAACAAAATATAAAAAATACCAAGTCTTATTAAAGAATAACTGAATCTGAAATTTTATAAAAATTCTTGTACTATTTCTAGAGATAAGAGATACTGTGGAAATCGCAAAAGACGTAGCATAGCAGCAAAGCAATTTTCATCAAAATCTAATCAGCACCAACTTATATCAGGCACTAATTGAATACACATTTTTATTAAATTCCATGCATTTAGTTCTTGAGATAGAGCGCTCACAAAATTTGACTGTTTTTATAGAAAAATAGTGCCAAACAGTGTGTAAAATCAAATCGGAAGTCTGTATCCAAAAATAGAGATTTCTACTACAAAACTTGATGATTCTCGCCTAGATGAATTCATTTCATCAAGTTAGACAAGCAAACAAAGATCTTGAAAATTTTGTTGCAAAAGGTTTAGTAGCGCGTATTTCCATTTGGGATATGAGGCTCCAAAATATTTTGAAAAAAAAATGACGTTCTCTTGAAAGCACACATTTTCCATCATTAAGTTCATGTATATTTTTTTCCTTCTGCTTATGTACTAAGTTTGTGACTTTTGACGAAATGTTTAAGCAAGTGAAAATACAGGGTTATTACAAAAGAATCATCGGGTTTCTGATGCGTTTATTTCGGAACATAACTGGGTTACAATAATGAGTTATATATGAAAATAAACCAAAACTATACAAGATTGACGTCCATACTACAGATATTCAATATGTGCTCCTTGAGTGATACGGCAGACGTCAAGGCGATAATTCATTTCTCTCTGACATTACTAAGCATGGTCGCAAATGAAGTCGTAATGCGGTTCTGCGGCTCAGCCAAGTTGACATCGACCAATCCATCATTGTGGGCCGGTAGTTTCATTTGTACGTCTTCAGGAATGATCTCTGAACGGTTATAAGCGATTCACACTTTGAAATATTTAGTACACAAAACTCTTTCTACTGTCCAGTCAACATTTTGAATATGATGTTCGCGCAACAATCATAGCAACCACAAGCGCATGAAACACATGCAACGGGAAATTGTAGTTAATGCCCTCTCCTTTCAGTTATCTTGGAAACATATAGGGGGAACTGGGGTACATTGATACATGGGGCACATTGATACACCCCCTCTACCGCTCACAGGGTCATTACAGGAAGTTTCACAACAGCTCCAAAAGGTGATGCTAGTGTTCATTGCTAAGGTGATGCTAGTGTCAACTACATGCAGAAAATCTTGGAATGATTCAGCAGTTTGATGAAATGAGACGGGTGATTTATTGTTTTTGTTGTTCAAAAGTAAATTTGAGTTGTACAATTGAAATGCTATTATACAACTGTTCCAGTATTTTCAACCAAAATGAATACTCTCCCTGGTAAGTACTGCTACTCTTTATCAGTTCCTCATTATTTATTGTTAGATATATTGTGAAGTGTTGGATTTGAGACTCATTTTATTCAAAATCGCTGTATGGGGCACATTGATACAGTTTATGACGGGGCACATTGATACAGCCTAAATCCTTTAATAGTTCATATTTTCATTATCTTTTATTATTTTTTTTACCATACACTCCTTAATCCAACCTTTTTTTCACGAAAAATTTCTAATATTACTAGTTTTTATTGAAGTGAAATAGCTCTAATTTCTTTATATTAGAGCATTTTATAGTATTTTTGAAAACAGAAGACGTAGGAACTTACCCAGCATCTAGTGCTAGTAGAACTAATAAAAGAAAAGGACGGCATTCTGGCAAATCTCGAATTTATATCGATTCTCCAGAGAAAAAAGTATTTTCGACATGAGAAATGTTAAGTAAGAGAAACAAACTGCAGAACAGAAAATGATACTTATATTATAAACAGAATTTTTAATATAATTATCCTTTTTTTTCTGTTTATGAACTATTTATATACAGAAAAACTGGTAATTTTTTCATCTTTCATAAGAAAAAAGATAATGCTGGGGTTGAAGTGCAAGATATGACAAAGTTACCACAGCCAACAGTCAGACAAGAAACAGACAGAACATCAAGTCATAATATATTTAATTTTGATTGCTTTAATATTGCTTAAAAATAAATTGTGGGTGATTTGAATTTTTATAAATAAATATAAAATGGTTTTCTAACTCATTTTTTATGAAAAATATGCATTGGTATTATTTTGTCGTCATTTTTCTTAAACGTATCAATCTGCCCCGGGGATGGGGCACATTGATACAAATGACTTTTTTTTATTTTTTTAAAATTACATGCAAAAATACTACATAAAACAATGATTGTACATTTTTATAACATACTACACAAGTTTTGCTGTCACCTCATGGAAAAAAACTTGAATTTTCTACTTTCTTGACACCAAAAAAAATCTTAGAAAAAAACTGTATCAATGTACCCCAGTTCCCCCTACGTTTCCTAGTTTACACGTAGTAACGTATCAAAATCCGATGATTCATTTGTAATGACTCCGTAATATCATATTTAAAAGAAAACGACATTTTCTTATACAAAACAAAATATTTCAACACAAATGTGTCTAAAAACAATACATTACGCTAATTTTTATTCTCTTCTACTGATATTAGAAACTAAAGTTAGGAGCGCGACTGTTCACATATGAAGGTGTTGCTGACAATCGTGACTTTAACTTTTGGTTAAAATTATTTTAAAATGATCAAATTAAACTACCACTTTTTTTTAAATGGTAAATATGGATATAAGTTTTGAGACAATGAAAATTATGTCGGATTTAGATTTCACGGGGAAAACATTGTAAGACCGTATCAACATGGAATACATGTTGCTGTTTTCCATTCCTGAATACCAAGCATAAGAGCCTCGATTGATAACTTCATCATAAAAACCTTTCTTTATTATATGCTACTGATTACGTATACGACTAATCTTTAATTTGTTAATAATTTAGACAATTGAGTTTTATAGACATTGTATTTTATTAACTTTAGATTAAAATAATGTTTTATTCACAGTTAAATTAACCAATTTAAAATGCATTTTTTGTTGTAACTAATTTTGTAAGTTAAATCAATAAAACAGATTCATTTTAAACATTTTTTTAATCGAAAAGTGGCGGGTTTTTCATTGTGTTAATAATGAACTCGTACTGTTTTGAGTATAAATATTTTAAAAGAAACGTAATAGTGACTTGTTTGCTTACTTAAAGCAGCAGATCCTTCTGATCCCATGTCCAACCAGAAATGTGTATGAATATAAGAAGTCAGGCGAGCTTTTACAGGTTGACTAAGTTTTTCTTGAGTTTTATAATCTAGAAGCTGGCCCTCGTTACTCTTGCACACCTCATAAGCTTCTTTCCATGATTTAGTTTCTTGGGGAGCCCAAAGGCATACTAAACCATCTTGTATTTGATTCTCTTGACAAGATGGGTCTAACATAAATCAAAAAGAGCAAAATATTTTCTAAATTATTAATAATTTCTGTTAAGTAGTTACTAATAAAAATGGATTATCAATCTAGGATATTTTATAATATGCAGATATTGTGGAAAATGTTGTCTGGTCAAATTCGTCTAGACTTAAGACTGACCATCTTTTTAAAGATTCTTTAGAAAACCCTCCACATTTTTCAGAAAAAAAAAAAAAAAAAAAGATAGCTAGCTGGCTGGTGATGTTAGACATCAATTAATTAAAAATAGTACATTCAACGAATGTTAAAATTAAATACGAGATAGATATATGTATAGATTTTTTAATTTAAAAAAACCCCATAATATTTGAGCTTTCGAAAACCGCTTTTCTTAATTTTCATTAAAATCTATACTTTTTGGACTAGGGCTTGCTCAATGTTGTATAACTGTTATCATTCCGCAGTATCCACCATTCCTCTAAAGCAATTGAAACTAAGTAAACAAAAGGCACGTTAAAAATGTGCAACTGCAACGTTCTTGCCCAATATTTTTAAAATATTAGTAGACTATTAAATTTAATGTAGCCAGGCTTAACTAAAAATTATAATTTTATTGTGTTTATATAAAAATGATGCATTAATTGATCTCAAAAACAATATTTCTAAAAAAAAATCCCTGTCGGCTGGGCCTATACGCGGAGGTAGATTTCGAAGAGTGCTCATTTCAACAACAACAACAAAAAAAAAATATGATTAGAGATAAACCCAGTTTAATAACTTCATTTGGCCGTTTATGAAAATTTTTTAATTTCATTTTTTTGCAAAAACTGGTTTTATCAGAATCATTTTAAGAAAAATTCAGCTCAAATGCCCATTATGACAACATATTTTGAAATAGATTCTAAATTTATTAAAAAATCGACCAAAACAGTACATTATACAGTTCCTAAATAACAAAAAACTGTCAGTTGAAAGCATTTGAGAAAAAATTTGAATTTAAAAATGAGTCATAAAATAACCGATTTGTTGTTTGAATACATCCTTATTGCTCATCATGATTGCTTCGGAAAATTTTGTGCGAAATACTCACTTTAACAGCATTTTTAAAAATATATTCTATCTTTATCAAAAACTGGCCAATGCGTCACAGTATATAGTTCCTAAATAAGAGGATCTGTAAATTGAATGCATTTGAGAGCGAAAATGGATTTTAAAACGAGTCATAGAAAACGCAACTTGTTATGTGAAAACTTTAAATTTTCAAATCTCGAAGACTTCGGGAAATTCTGTTCAAAATACCCTTTTTGGTAGCCTTTTTCAAAATATATTCTGTCTTTATCAAAAAACCGATCAATGCATCACATTATATAGTTCCTAAATAAGAGGATCTGTAAATTGGATGCATTTGAGAGCAAAAATGGATTTAAAAAAAAGGTTAGGAAAAAAACGCAATTTCTTATTTGAAAACTTCCTTAAATTTTCAGTCACTATGATTTCTGAAAATTTTGTTCAAAATACCCTTTTTGGTAGTCTTTTTTGAAATATATTCCGTCTTTATCAAAAAACTGACCAGTGCATCACATTATATAGTTCCTAAGTAAGAGGATCTGTAAATTGGATGCGTTTGAGAACAAAACTGGATTTAAAAACGAGTCAGAAAAAAACGCAATTTCTTATTTGAATACTTCCTTCAATTTTCAGTCCCGATGACTTTCGGAAATTCTGTTCAAAATACCCTTTTTGGTAGCCTTTTTTGAAATATATTCTATCTTTATCAGAAAATTGACCAATGCGTCACTTTATACAGTTTCTAAATAAGAAGATCTACCATTTGGATGCGTTTAAAATCAAAAATGAATTTAAAAATGAGTCAGAATATAAGCAGTTTGGATTTGAGGTTTTTTTTCTCCAACTCCTATTTTTGTTAAATTTCTTTTTGCTATACGAATTGGTCCTATGAAAAACTTGTCAATATAAAAGTTGTAGATATTTTTGAAAAGATGTAAAATAAATTTAATCAGATTTGATATCTTAAAAATTGATGGAGTTATGGATTTTTCTCTTTTTTCAGCGCCCTTTTTCTTTTCATTTTTATTTTTTTTCATCGGTAAAAGTTGGTCATATCAAAAACTTGTAAGTACAAAAGTTTTAGATAATTTTAAGAACATTTATAAAAAATTTAGTTAGGCTTGATATCTTGAAAATTGACGAAGTTATGAATTTTTTTCTCTCAAAATCCCTGTTTTTTTCGCCCCTTGAGCCCACTTCTAAATTTATCAAAAATCTGTCATGTATATACTTTTGGCCCATTTTTAAGAAGTAATATAAACTTTAAACCGATTCGATATCTATTTTAATTAAGAAGTTATGGCGTTTTTTCGGTTTTCACAAAAACGCCCCCTATTCCGACCCCCTTGGTCCGATTTTGCCCATTAACGAACTCAGCCAAGATTTTATCCCCATTGATTTTATGTACCAGTTTGGTGGAGATTGGTGAAGAATTATAGAAGTTATCGTGTCCATAAAAAAGTGAGATATATATATATATAGATAGATAGATAGATAGATAGATAAACTGGTGCGATTGCAATAGGTAGTATTTCTTACGAAATCTACCTAAAAATCACGTGTAAAGTTTTGAAACAAAAATGACATCGCTCCCGTTCGTGTGATGTGAATCACTATATCTTCAATATCTTTTTCTTATATTTTTTAACTCAACTTCGAGGCAAAATGTATGACAGATAATGATAAGAAAATAAAATCGAAAAACTTCAATAACCCTTTAAGAGGGTCCAGGACACATTTTATTTATTCATTTAAAATTTTGAAATTTTTCGTGGTGGTTAACCATATTGTTCAGTGGCGCCAACTTTTGAAAAATATTGGGTGGGCTCAAAAATTTTTTGAACAAACACATAAATATTGGGTGGGCTCAATTAATAATGGGTTGATAGAGATATCAAATTATTGGGTGGGCTTGCGCCCCATGGGCCCATATAAGTTGGCGCCACTGATATTGTTAGTAAACAAAATAACATAAGAAAACTTATCATAGTTTTTTTTTTTTATTATTATTATTTAAAATTTATTAAAAAAAAGTGGGGCGAAATTAAATCGTTATGACTTGAAATATTATTTGTAGAATTTCAGCTTTTTTTCATATAAATAAACAGAAATATAAAATCTTTAATTTCGATTCAGCATTTTCAAAAATATTAATTTAAATAAAAATTAAAAATATTTAAAGTAAAAATTTGAAAAAAAAATTATGTAATTAAAAAAAAATCATACTTTTAAAAATAAATATTTTTTTTCAAGTTTGCTGAATCAAAATTAAAGGAAAACAATTAAAAAAGACATGGTCTAAGTTTGAGTTATTCATCTTAAACGGTTTGAGTTATAACAATTTAAATAGGAGAAATGTTGAAAAAAGCCATCATGAAGAAAAATGCATTTTAACAAGAAGTCGTCTCTATAACAACCATTGGGTGAAAGTTGGATTTTGAAAGAAAACCAAAACATAAAAATTAATAGTTCCTGCTCCAATTATTATAGAAACATGGTTTAAACTTCATTTTAAGTAGAAAAATACAAAGAAATTTTTAAAGCATATTTTTTTCTTTTGAAAATTTGTCAATTTTTGTGTCCCGGGTCCCCTTGAATATCAGTGGGATCTTTATGAGCGTGACAACTAGATGTCTTTACAAAGTCATAGTTTAAGATACGTAGCATGGGAGAGATAATGGCATTCTCTAACGTGATTAGCGTTATATATATACATATATAAATGAAAATATAACAGGAAATTTAAAAGATTTGATTGAGTTAATTATACATTTTTGACGCACACCTCTCCTTAAATCAATCAATATTCGCTATTCACTTCAAAGTACCCAACTTTTTAACAGGTTTATCAAAATCACACAAGAAAAAAAAATATTTTATTCCAAAGTTTGTAACCACACTTACATGCAAAAAAGTCTGTACTGTAATTGAATGGCTTAACTTGTGTCGCCGAAGTCATCTCTGCATTATATTCCTTTCCAAGTTCAAGTGCTAATATTTCCACTTTCTGAGCTTGTCCCTTTGCACTATACATGAATTTTTTTTCGCCTGCTTGCTTGTCTGTCCATTTGAAAACTCTAACCGTCACTGCCTCTGATCCTCTTCCCTTCGCTATTAATAAAGGACTGTAGACGGAACCATAACCATTGGGTTCTAAATCGACTGATATTGGTGTTCTAGGATCTACGGATAAAATTGGTACTTAAGCTTTTAGAAGAGAATTTATACAGACATATAAAACAGAAGATAAAGAAGTTCATGAATATGATAAAAATATACTTTATAAAGAATACTAAAACGAAGTTTTAAAAAAGGCGAAAAGTTTTAATTGATAAATAAATAAATATTACCTTGAGTCTAAAGTTTTGACACTTTCGCAGAATAGTGCTACTAAAACAGCTAGCGTTCGCAAGTTAAGTGACATTTTTACATACGGTTTTCTGGTTTCGAAAGAAGAAAACGTGTGCTACAACACTGTTTATTTATTGTTTTGAAAAATTATCATCTGTAGCCTCCACGAAGCCTCGAAAATGGAACTATCACGTATCCAGCTTTGAACCATCATCTACTACGAGTTCTGTAGCAACACCGGAGTGACAGAATGTCACCGTAACATGTGTGCACGTTTAGGTGAGGATATTGTCAGGGCCGTAGCGACCGCCCCCATACCCCCCATTTGGGGGGGGGCGACGAAGCCAGGGGGCCCCTGATCGATTCTATCGACCTTTTTACCGAAGTTTATTTGTAGTGAAAATTTAAGAAAATACTTCTTTTAAATAATGTTTTTACTTCTTCAAATCGAAATTTTCTTATCCAGGGGCATGCGGGGCAGTTCCCTCTCGTGCCTCTTTTTAAAGGGGCCCCCAATAATTAGGATTTCCATTAAAGGATGCCAAATGCTTAAAATGTGCCAAAAGTGGTCAAAATTCATAAGTTTTCAAAGATTTAGAAAGGGAGTGTGGTTCCCCTTTTCCTCTCTGTTTCCAGTATTCCCTCCAAATACGCAGAAAACGAACTATATCATTAGAAAACAAATGATTAAAATTTTATTACAACCAGGGTCCAAGGGCCCGACTTAGATTGTGAGGGGCCCTGGGGTAAACGTAATTCGGGGAGGCCCCCTTTCTACCTTTTTGATTTTTTTCTTGAATAAAACAAAGTGTCTAAAACTAAACTTTATACTAATTGTCTGTATATGTAAATTTCGTACCAAGTACTATTCGCATTTGTATACAGAATAGCACAAAAGAGATAACGTTAAGAAACTATTGAATACATTTTTTCTTCGATTATGGAAATATAAGGATAAATGTGAACCATTAAAATGTAAATACACTTGTGATGTAACTGTTACATTGAGGGGAGAAGGGGGGAGCATGAGGTTCGAAAGCAAAGGAGATGAGAAAAGAGCCCCATAAAGATTAAAATAAACAGATAAATAAAGAATTTTGGTGACTTTTGGCCTTTTTTATTAATTATCCATAACAAAAAAATTCTTTTTGCCCTTGGGGTGGGGGGGGGCCTCAATCCGGAGACCCGACGTCCGATGCAGTTGCCCTGCATGGGCCTTACTTAGTCAGGCCTTAATTATAACAACATAGTATCGTATAGCTTTTTAAAGAAATTTTTTATTAATGTTTCCTCCTAACTTGTAAGTTAAAATCATCAATTATGACCAATTTTTAGCCTTCTTTTTTAGACATCTTGTAATGTACGTAGGTAAGCAAAGTAAAAATTTGCAAAGAAATATTTGTGTCAACCAATTTATAATTTTTTCTATAATTATCAAATTAATATTCTTAATTAAAGTTGTGGCCAAATTTTTGGTATCTCTAATATATAGATGTGAGCCCTATCGAGTACCAAAATTTATGCCTGCATACAATATGTTTTATTATTATTATTATTATTATTATTATTATTATTATTATTATTTATTTATTTTTATTTATTTATTTATTTATTTTTATTTATTTATTTATTTATTTGTACTTGCCACTTCTGCATTATTCACAAAAAAAATCTACAGACAGCTAGAAGGGGGAGAGGGGAGGGCTTCAGAATGATGTTTACTCCGGGGGCCCCATATCCTTAACTGGGCTCTGTTTTTATCAAAAACCTTGTTTAGATTTCAAAAATGAAGAAACTGGAAATCCTTATTTTCTTACTCAATTTTTGCCCCTCTCTTTTTGGCCATGAGTTTTTGTATATAGAGTTGCTAGCGACAAAAGGGTGTTTTCTTTTGAAACATCTGAATATTATGTTCTTAGGAGATAGGTCATTCTTCACATTAACTGCACAATACTAATCTGTTCCAAAAGTTATAAAAAAAGCGCGAACTGAGAAATTATTTTAAATAGCGCACGTATAGACAATTAAGAAGGTTACTTTATTCGCAACAAAATTGTCAGTATTTTTGTTTGAATCCTGTTTTATATTATTTACTTTTTATTTGGGAGTGAGATAGGGTCAAAGTGAATCCATTTATGTAAATATTATAAGCAATTATTAAATAAAAATTTCTATTTTAAGTTCATACTTCTGATGCAATTTTTTACACATCTAGTTGTCCAATTTAAATTTTAACATATTTTCACTTAAAACATTAGTTATTCAAACATGGCAAATTAATGTTTCAATTTGCCACTCAGCTGCGAAAAAAAGTTGTTGAAAACATTACTATTGGAAAAAATTTTCCGCGATTCTTTGACGAGATTTGCATTTTTTCTGCAATCGTTTGACGGAACTTGCATTTTTCAGCGATCTTTTGACGAAAATCACGTTATAATTGCAATCCTTTTGATGAAAATTCGCATTTTTTTCGCGATCTTTTTGAGGAAAATCGCGTTTTTTGCGATCTTTTTTGAGGAAAATTGCGTTCTTTTCGCGATCTTTTAATGAAAATTGTGTTTTTATTGCTATCTTTTGACGAAAATCGCGGTTTTCCTCACGATCTTATGCGGAAAATCGCGGTTTTCTCGAGATCTTTTGACGAAAATCTAATTTTTATTGCGATTTTTTGACGAAAGTAGTGTTTTCCTTGCGGTCTTATGATGAAAATCGCGTTTTTCTCGAGATTTTTTTTTAATGAAAATCGCGCTTTTCTAGCGTTATTTTGACGAAAACCGCGGTATTTTCTCTCGCGGTATTTTGATAAAAAAAGCATTTTTTTCGCGACCTTTTGACGAAAATCGTATATTTATTGCGATCTTTTGACGAAAGTAATGTTTTCCTCGCGGTCTTATGATGAAAATCGCGTTTTTCTCGAGATTTTTTTTATGATACTCGCGTTTTTACCCCGCTTTTATTAACTTCACCTGTATGTTTGTGAGTTTGTAACTCTCCTTATTTTATGTCTGTTCACCGATTACTCCGAAACCATGCAACCGATTAACTTGGTTATGGTGTTAAATGAAAGACGATGCTCTCGAATTGGTACCACTTCAGTTTCATCGAAATTGGTTCAGTTCTTTTTTAGTAATTAGGCAAAAACTAATAAAATTAGTGATTTTTCGCTAATTAAAAGTGTTGAATACGTTCACTGAATGGAGTGTAGACAGCATGGCCGAGCGGTCTAAGGCAACGGATTGAAGCTCTGTTTTTCGAAAGAGATTGTGGGTTCGAACCCCACTCCTGACATTATTTACATCTATATAAAATTTAAAAAAAAAATTCCGTATTACAATTTTTATTTTTAACCGGCTTCTGAAAAGGAAGAGGAAGTTATCAATTCGACGCGTATGTATTTTTTTTCTATGTATGTTCACCAATTTCTCTGAAACTATCCAACCGATTAATTTGGTTTTTGTATTAAATATAAATATAGTTTAAAAAAACTAAAAACCACGCTTTTAAAGTAATCAAACTAAAAAGTGAAAAATAAATATAGTTTAAAAAAACTAAAAAACACGCTTTTTAAGTATATCAAACTAAAAGGTGAAAAATAATTCATACAATAAGCTGAAAACGAAAATAGATGAAAAATACTATATTACAATAAAATCATTGTTATTATAGAAATCAATTAATAAGCAATAAATAAAATTATCGTGGAAAAAACGCGTGGGGTGCTTCTTAAGAACTGATAGATGGAGCATGGTAGATGGAGCACCCCACGCTTTTTTTCCACGATAATTTTATTTATTGCTTATTAATTGATTTTTATAATAACAATGATTTTATAGTAATATAGTATTTTTCATCTATTTTCGTTTTCAGCTTATAGTACGAATTATTTTTCACTTTTTAGTTTGATATACTTAAAAAGCGTGTTTTTTAGTTTTTTTAAACTATATTTATTCTGGCGTTATTTTGACGAAAACCGCGTTTCTCTCGCTGTTTTCGTATTTATTTCGTATTTCGTAAAATAGCATTTTTTCGCGACCTTTTGACGAAAATAGTATTTTTTCGCGATCTTTTGACGAAAATTGCATTTATTGCGGAATCTTTCGACGAAATTCGTTTTTTATTCCGCAATTTTTTTTTTTATGAAGATAGCATTTTTTTCTTGATCTTATGGCGAAAACCGCGTTTTTCTCGCGATTTTTTGACGAAAAATGCGTTTTCCTCGGCAATTTTTAGCGGAAATCTCTTTTTTTTCGCTATTTTTTGGCGAAAATCTTGTTTTTATTGCGATCTTTTGAGGAAAATCTTGTTTTTCTTACGATCTTATGCCGAAAATCGTGTTTTTTCAAGATTTTTTCCACGAAAATCGTGTTTTTCTAGCGTTATTTTGATAAAAGTAGAATTTTTTCGCTACCTTTTGACGATAATAACGTTTTCTTTGCTATATTTTGACAAAAATAGCGTTTTTGGTGGATTTTTGACGAAAATCGTTTTTTATTCCGGGATTTTTTTTATGAAGACCACGCTTTTTTCGCGATCTTTTGACGAAAGTCGTGTTATTTCTGCAATCCTTTCAAGATATGAAAAATAAAAAAAGCGGAAAATGACAAAAAATCAGGAAAATCGCAAATCCGTGGACGAATCCCATGCCTACATACTATTCCATTCTTCCATGCATTAGCGAATGGGTCTTTTCGCGTAACTGAAATAGCCCTTTAAATAGCAAACTGCTGGAATTATGTGTTTATATAATCTATTTAATTCCTATACTTTGTAATAAAATCTTAGCATCATGTGCTTATTTGTAAAATTGTTTTAGACAAATTTTATTTTAACGTTATTAATTGATCTTTAAGCAATGCATATGTATTTCGTATTTTCGCAAAGTTATGAAATTTATAATAATTTTAATAATGATTTAAAATACTTATGCTAACTATTAAATTTGTTCATTACATTATTATAATTTGAAACTCATATAGAAACTTCAATATGAGTTTCAAATTATAATAATGAAACTTTAAATATTTCTCAAAAAACTCAGTTTAAAGTGGGGGGAAGGGGGCCCAAAATTTGTTTCTTGGGGGGGGGCCTCAAAACACCTTGCTACGGCCCTGGATATTGTATCACTTAGTACAGTCAAACGATGGTATCAAAATTTTAAGATTAAGAATTTCGACATCGAAGATGAATCACGTGCTGGTCGACCTACTGTGATTGATGAGACCGAATTGCGGAAATCCATCGATGAAGATCAAAATGCTACATCACGGGAACTTGCATTTCACTTCAATGTTTCTCAAACAACCATAATTCGAGCATTAAAAAACATTGGTTTGACATACAATTTCAATCGATGGGTGCCGCACGCTCTGACACAAAATGACAAAGAAAAACGAAAACGGACCTGTGTAAACTTGCTCGAATATCACCGAAAGGGTGATTTTTTGAACCGGATTGTTACGTGTGATGAAAAATGGGTTTATTACGACAACACCAGTCGAAAAGGAGGATGGTCTGAACCAGGTGTACCGGTCAGGACCGTAACTAGGCGCACATTGACCTATACAAAAAATCCTCCTCTGTGTTTTCTGGGATTGTCGCGGTATTATCTACAAGGAGTACTTAAAAAGTGGCCAGACCATCGACAGTGAGTCGTACAGCAGCATGCTGCATAAAGTGGACGCAGCAATTAGAGAAAAGCGAAGTAAGGATTTCCGACGCAAGGTGGTTATCTTTCACCAGGATAATGCCAGGCCACACGTCAGTGCGTGGACGAATTGGAACTTATACAAGCTGGAATGGGACTTAATGCCACATCCTCCATATAGTCCGGACATGGCACCTTTCGACTACTATCTGTTTTCGCATCTGCAACTGCACCTTAGTGGTGAAATTTTCAATTCTTCAGAAGAGGTCAAAAAAGAGGTTGACCTCTTTCTCGACTCACGTAGCCCAGAGTTTTTCAAGGAAGGCATTGAAAAACTGCCAAAACGTTGGCAGAAGATTGTCGAACTTAATGGTGATTACTATCCTCACTAATGTTTTGTATTTTTGTAAATATTTGTTGTCAACATTAAAATAAAAAAAGGGTCAAAACTTTAGACTCAACCTGATAGAAGGCTAAATTCATCTTTAAAGGGTAAACTTAAAGATACACTATGTGCGAAATACTTAACACATGGTAAAAAATATTTGAAATTACTTTGATTCTTGGTATTTTCAGCTAACACACGCTTACATTTCCTTTCTTTTTTTTTAGCCTCCGATGCTATTTCTTTCAGACAAGCTAAAAAATGTCGTGTCGTCAGTCCTGAATTTTCTACTCAACCGATTTTGATAATTATGTTTTTAAATGAAAGCTATTTATTTGTAGTTGTGCCCGTTTTAAATATTTTTTAATTTTTTTTTCCATTTTTATATTTTATTTTTAATTTTAAATGCTTTTTTACGATATTTCTTAAATATGGTGGCAACTCAGTTTAGCTTTTCTCTCGATAATAAAAATTTATTTTCCATTATTACTTTCCAAGAGTCAGAAGCTTTATTTCATCAATGAACATGTCCTTGCATTTAAAAGAAAAAAGTCAATTGTTTTCGTAATATTTAACCACAATAAAATGGTTGCGTATAATTATGCACTAATTGAGGTAAAAAAATATATTTACTGAGAAATAATAATAATAATGTAAATAAAATAACAGAAAATAATTTATGATAAAAATTAATGCCTAAAGAAAAATTTCAAATGAGGAAAATGATGTCATTCAGCAACCAGATAAATGGGAATTACAATATTATTACGGATGCCTTTTTCATATTACAAATAACAGTAACTTTAAAAAAAACATTTGAAGAGAAAATGACGTCACTATTTAAAATATCGCATTTTTACTCATAACGATATTACATTTCAATGCTTCTTTTCATTATGAACACTGAGATTGAGATTTTATTTTCAGATGACTTCAGTTAGTGAAAATAATGTCATAGTAAAAATGAAATTAGTTTTTTTTTTTTTTTTTTTTTTTTTTTTTTTTTTTTTTTTTTTAATACAACTATTTTTCTGTGGGTACATATAAAATAAAATTTCGGGATTTCGCCAGCACTCAGATTACAATTTTAACTGAAGAATAATTTTAACTGCGAATATTTGCATGCAGAATTGTAACTGGCAAACTTGATATTAAGTTTGGAAATATATTTATTATATAATGATTCAATAATGTAATTACTTTTGCTTTTTTTAAACCAAATCGATCGGGTCTTTTAAATATTTCATTCGTCGAATTCGATGGGACTCCACTCGTTTTATTGTTAAAATGCATTTCCTTTTTCTCAGAGTCTATAAAAAAGCGTTTAAACTAAAGAAAAAATCCGTTTTTGATGAATCTAGTCAATGAAGAATGATGCACGTTAAATTGTATCTCTTTATTATTCCGCGATTCCTATGACTCAGAGAGAAACTGCTAATCAGTTGGGTATATCACGCCGTTCTGTTTGCTATTATATTGATAAACAAAAATGAAGTTAGTTCATTGCATTCTAAACGGGGTCGCCCTTCTAAAAAACCCTATCGATTTTTTTTTTTTTTTTTAATCGGAGGCGAAACTGAATTCTGCAATGGCAGAATGTACATTCAACTTGCTTTTTTTTTTTTTTTTTTTCGGATATAAAAAAATTTGACTTCCACTCTAAATTGAATCGCCAATCCTCCAGTGAGATTGAATGATCAAGTTAGTGCCATAATACACTCAATTCCGAACATGGAGTTTTTGGTTTGTAAGTAATTCCACTGAAAACAGAAAACATTTAATTCAAATGCATAGAAATGACTTTTCGTAAACTTAAAGATCATATTAAAGAACATTTGAGAAATTTGAAATACAACCAGCCAACAACAGGCGTGTCAAGACTTAACCAGAAGCAGAATATACAAGTTAATTTCGAAGAGGCAAAAATTATATGTCCCTTAAAGAATTATCATGAATTAATAATCCGTGAAGCAAGAGAAACTATTAGTAAAGAAAATACTGCTTGTAATGAGGTTTTACACAGAATTTTAATCAGTTTACATAAAAATTCATAAAACTTGTTATATTCCACTATCCACCTATTTACTTTATATCCATAGGTTATTTTATCAATATTTTTCCGGATCTAAAAAATTTACTTTTACTTTCATTCTTTTCGACAGCAACTACAAAAAATTTCAAAAATAAGACATTAATAACAGTGTTTATTGTATTCGCTGATGAATGCTGTGTTTACAGTTGAAAATACTAAGAATTAAAGTAATTTCGCATATTTTTAAATATATTTTGTCATTTTTTAAGTATTTTACCCATAGTATAATTTTAATTTTAAGTTTTAATTGTTTAATAATTTCTCACCTTATAATAGTTGCAATTGTTTATGCCTCCCCTGCTCTGAAATCCTTGTATCAAGGTCCAACGCTTAACACTTATTATTATTATTATCATTTTGCCTTTTTTAATTTTTATTTTAAGATTAACTTTATTTTTAATGGTCGCCATTTTGAAACATAATAAGGAATGAAGGTAGATAACGAATTCGGTTGGGATCTACGTATATCCTGTGCACGTGCTCTGTCACAGCCAAATCAGTTATTAAATATTCGAGAAAATTAGACTGCTTCAAAATGTCAGCTACTCTAAAAATTCAAACTGCTATATCTTAGCCATTTTTAGGTGCGTTCGTAATTATGGAAATACGTAGCACCTATAGTGGTCGTTCAGTCCGTCCGTCTGTCCGTCCGTCCGTCCGTCCGTCTGTCTGTTCGCATATAACAATTCAAAAACTATCCAACCGAATCGTTTGAAATTTAAAATACATAATTATTACATAATTTTGTCGAGTCATTTCAAATTTTATGAAAATCGGATGGATAGATCAATTACAGGGGCAATCAAAAGTATTCCATTACATTACGGTCAATAGGGAAAAAAGTTTTAAAATGCATTTTAATTGTTTGAAATTTAAAATACATAATTATTACATAATTTTGTCGAATTATTTCAAATTTTTTTATAATTGGGTGCATAGATCAATTACAGGGGCAATCAAAAGTATTCAATTACATTATGGTCAATGGGGAAAAAGTTTCAAATGTATTCTATACGTTTGAAATTTACAATACATAATTATTACATAATTATGTCGAGTTATTTCAAATTTTATCAAAATCGCATGAATAGTTCAGTTACAGGGACAATCAAAAGTATTCCGTTATATTACGGTTAATGGGGAAAAATGTTTCAAATGCATTTTAATGGTGTTACATTCATTCGAACGAAATAAAATTGATATGTATCTATAAAATACATATTATGATATACATTTTGTATAATCTGTTTTGCAAAGAATATTTGTTATTGATTTACAAGGCCACACAAAAGTATTCCATTGCATAATGGTATACGGAGAACAATGTTTGATGAGCGTTTTAATTGTAATTATTTACAATTTTAGGAGATTACTATGTGAGAGTGATATTTTTAAAACTAAGTTATCATACGAACGCACCTCATTTGCTACGCTTCACGTGCAATTTCCAACTTGTTTATAATAAAAGATGAATTAAAAAAATGCTCCCGAATCCTTGTATCAAGGTCAGGCATTTAATAAAAATGTAAATTTCTAATTTTATTTGTACTTGTTTTTAATTTTAAAAATTAAAAAACTTTTATGATCTTCCTTTTGAAAAGAGATAGCGGATGAATCAGGCTAACGAACTCTGTCGAGACCTTGGTATGTCCTGTACATTTGCTTACAAGGAAAGTCTCCATACTGGGCATACTCAGATTTTTTTTAATACTAATTTAACTAATGTATGTAATAAAAGATCAGTCAAAATTAACGGCGGAATCGCAATAAAAAATCTATAAAAAAATAAAATACTTTCGAATATTTGGCGTGAAAAGACCAAAGTGTCACGCAATTTGGCGAGCAGCACTTTTCCTCGCCAAAATCAAGCGATTTTGATGCAACTGAAAACTGTTGGATATTTTAGATGCGTGTAAATGGCATTTAATGAAATTTCAGTATAGGCAGTGAGAGAGTTTAATATATTACATACATATGTATATTACATTACATGTATATATATATTGTTTCTTAAAGTACTTTTTTAATTTACTAATGGAATAAATATTTTCATATTAAAAAAAATCATATTGAGAAAATTATTTTCATACAATTAAGCGCATTCAAAAATAAAAGCCAGACGCTTCCATAGCAACGAAATGGAATCGACAAAACTCAATTGGACTTTGAGCTTGAAACAACTTTAATTAATTAAATCATAAATTTCCTTTTAAATCGCAAATTTTGATAGTTAAATTTAAATATAAATGCATATAAATATTGATATAAGAAAATTATACCTTAAACAAGCCAAAACTGGCAAAACTAAAGTTATTTAAATTAAATTTATCTAAACAAGCTTAACATGAAACTTTTTTAAATAAAAATGTACCTGATATGAAAAAATATTTTTCGAAATTGATTATTCGATTGCATTCCATCGCCAAACGATGATAAATTGCCAAATAACTAAATTTCCATTATTTTTTTACGGACACTGTATGGAGGTTCCGCCAAAATTTTTTATAAACGTATATATCTCCATGAGAAAAACATTCTGTATTTTTTTTTTTTTTCAGATTTTTCGGAGTACGCCTGTATGGAGACCTTCCTTGTTAGTCACATACCGATAGTTTCATAAATACGACAGTAGTTCTTACCAAGTGTTGTTATCAAAATTCTGTCTGTTTCTCCTCTCACAGACATGGCTCCAAGGGGCGTAACTAGAATTTCATATTCAGTTCCATATTCTAATTCCTCCATCAGCTTATCCGTTACGCCAATCACCACATCTTTCCCAACTGTCATAGAATTATCTACGTCAACCCACTCAACCTCAAACCTTCTTATTTTCCACGAAATGCCTACTGGTGCATCCCATGCGATTCCAATAGATGTGTTTCCAACTATTTTCGGAAGAAGGTTTTCCACCTTTCCAATGTAAGTTTCTGTAATTAAAAATTACAAATAATTAAGTGCAAGAAACTTAGTGTAAACTTCTAATTCTGTGTTGGTACATCTGCTTAATATTTACAATTGATCAGTCGATAAAATAAAACATCAATAATCATTACATAAATTCATTCAAAATAGATTTTAAAAAATGAAGTTTTGATTTTTGTTTTGAAAGATTTTTCGTGATTATACATAATTACAAAATCTTAATATTTATTTACCTTTTATTCGGTATGAACAAATAAATGGAAGTTTTTCATCACAGCAAGATGAGCATAATATTTTTGTTGAAGAAACATCGTAGAAACAACAAGGACCATCTCCTTTCGAACAATTAATATCTGCAAATAAGAATATTAAACTGTCACTCTTGCTATTTTTCCATGTGGATAAGAAAATTGATTTTTTATAACCTATAAAACAAATTAAAATGTGCAATCATTCAAAATAACAAAAAAAAAAAAAAAATTCTACAATTATCGAATCTATAGAATTTATAATGTCTTTATACACAACAGAGTTGCACCGATGATATACGCACGGTCAAATAGATTTTGTCCAAACATCATAACCCGCATTGCAAAAATTGTCAGAATCAATTCCCCGGACGACTCCAATTAGACGAGTAAAACAATAAAATTAATGCTATGAAAATAATGACAACTTTCTTCCAAGACAAGCCTCAACTAATGTAAAAACAAATCCCTCAGAACTTGAGCTCCTTGCCTCATCTTTCAAAAATGAAAAATGTCTAAAAGCTATCATGGTTGATAGATTATAGTTTTTACTAGCCACTTTAAAACACGCACAGGTCAATTTACTATGAAATGTTTGTAGCCAATAAAAAAAAAGTCACAAAAGCTCAATATTCATAATGTATTTAAATTTAATCGACGAGTAAGACAATATAATGGAAGGTTATGGAAATATTTGAACTTTCTTTCAAGAAAACTCTCAACCAATCAAATTTTTTTCATTATTTTGTTACATGTAAAAAGGAATCTCACTGATGAGGGCATTTTCAGACATTGAGAGCTTTGCTTCAATTCCAAAAGAGAAAAATTTCTAAAAGCTAATGGTTGATAGGTAATCGTTTTTACCTAACACATTAGGACACACCATTTCACCTCGAAATGTTTGTAGACAATAACTAGTTGGATGTGCCAATCCCAAAACTTTCTTCTATCTCATACGCATGTTTTAATATTTAAAAAACAGTTACTCATTTTAATGCTTTAATAATTTTAATTTAATACCATACCAACTTTGATTTTCGTCTTAAATTTCTGTTTCAGTAAATTAATCGGAATAAAAACGAATTTCCGTCTCTGCACGAGCCGATAGACAATAGAATGATACGCAGACTTTTTTTTTTTTTTCAAATTCAGGGAGGACCTACTTGCCATACCAAAAAATAATCATACACAAAAATTTTAGTTCAGTTCTAGGCCTAACATCATACACTTTTAGGTGGTGCAATATTGAAAATGACATAAAATTCGCTATTGCAGCGCTCACTTCTGAGGGATTTTGTTCAAATTCAGGGAGGACCAACTAGCCATAATCGTACACTTACACAAAAAATTGGTTTAATTCGATGCATAACTTCATATACTTTTGGTCGGTACAATATTAAAATGGCACACAAATCGCGATTGCAGCACCTTCTTCCAACGGAATATTTCAAAATTGAAGGAGGACCTGCTTGTCACAGCCAAAAACATTCACAAAAATTTGGTTCAATTCTATGAATAACTTCATACACTTTTTGATGGTAGAATGGCGACATACATGCACAGAGACACACGGACAGACAGACATTTTTAAAAATATGTTTTCTGGAACCTCTGACTCCTAAAACGTATAAATCCGTCGAAAACCGGAAGTCGAAAAAAAAAATTCGATTACAATACTTTCTTCTATTGAAGATAGAAGAAAAATTCAAAACATTCTGGTATATTTTTTGTTTATGTCAAGGAGGTCTTTTGACCAAATTTAACGCGAATTTCAAAAATATTTGCAAAATGCAATATAAAAAATATAGCGCAATTGGAGTATAAATAGATTTAATTTTTTATCAAATATGAGTAATTGTATGAAACAGTTTTTATCTGCGCATACGCGAACGATAAGAACGATTTATTACATCATTTAATAGTCAATTCTATGGAATAACTCATAAAAAGAAAATCCAATCAAATATCGTGAAAATTCAAAACGATATCATTATTATAATAAGCTGTTTTTACTTTGCACTCTAAAAACAGCTGAATGATAAAGGATTCTCCACAAATTGACCGTTTTTATTAACTGACTTTTAGGAAAAAAATTAGTATTTAACGAATACAATATCTAATACAATATTGCTTCAAATAAGTATTTTGACATCTTTAATAGAAAAGATAAATAGCTTTTATTCACATTCTGGGCCAAAACTAAAAGAAGGGCAGGTGCTCCGGGCGCCCGGGCAAAAGAGTGCCAAATGTAGATTTGGTTTGTTGATTTTTTTCATGGCTATGTTTAGCATGATATTGTTAAAATCGTCCTATCTGAAATATGCCAAAGCATAGAAGAATCTAATCATGATTGCATAAAGATCCTTTTTAATCGAATAGTGCAATGCTAAACTACGTAATCTGCTTTGGCATCTATTGATTGTTATAAATTGATACCTTAAAATCGTGAAGCCGAACGAAAAAAAATAATAATCTGCTTTATAAAGGATCTTTATGCTATCATCATTAGATTCTTCTATGCTTTGGCATACCCCAGATAGAACGATTTTAACAATATCATGCTAAACATAGGCATGAAAAAAATCGCCAAACAAAATCTACATTTGGCATCCTTTCGCCCTGGCACCCGGAGCACGTGCTCTTCTCCCCCCCCCCCTCCCCTCACTTAGTTTTGGCTCTGAATGTGAATAAATGCTCTTTTTCTTTTTTATCACAGGAGTCAAGATACTTATTAGCAGCAACATTGTACTCGTTAAATACAATTTTTTTTCCTAAAAGTCAGTTAATAAAAAATGTCAATTTGTGGAGAATCCCTTATCATTCAGTAGTTTTCAGAGAGCAAAATAAAAACAGCTTATTCTAATAATGATATCTTCCTGAATTTTCACGATATTTGATTGGATTTTTTTATGAGTTACTCTATGGAATTGACTATTAAATGATGTAAAAAAATCGTTCTTATCGTTCGCACAGGCTCAGATAAAAAATTATTTCATATAACTACTCATATTTCATAAAATACTTAAGTTTTGTTAAGTTTTGTAATTATCAAAATATAATGAATTACCAATTTCTGAATCGCTGCCGTCTGTCGGCTTTTGAACCCAAGAGTTAGAGAATGGTCCTAAGTTTTTCACGACATCTCTTATTTCACTTTTAGATGATGGTAACCATAAGGATGGATTTTCCTTATTTTCTGGTAGTTCAGAGCACTGTTTTTTAGCATTTTCAAAACCCTCAGGCTCTTCTACTAAAGAGTAGCAAGCTGAATCTAACAGAACATCCATTCCAAGACAGGTAGGATCTGAAAAAGAAAAAAAAAATGACAATATTAGTAATCCGCAACCAATTTTTAGATGCGTTCATAATTATGTAAATACGCCACACCTATAGTCGTTGTCTGGTCCGTCCGTCTGCCTGCAAAGGGCAAAAACTACCCAGCATAATGGCCATAGATTTAAAACATATAAACGTTGCAGGATTTTGTCAAGTCAATTCAAATGTTACGGAAATCGAATGAGAACTTAAACATATATTAATGAAAGTTTTCTTCATTCTATTAAATTTTCTCAGACGTAATTAATTCAATGATACCTCATGATAGGTAATGATTCGAGATTGCTATGGTGATTACGTCCCATTTAAAACGGAGTTATTATTACATATTGATGAATTTAAATATGTATACAATCATAATGAATTTTGTTAATGTATTTTTGCTTAACCGTGCAACAGCTATTGCACCAAGATCTGAATAATTATAAAACTACTTATAGTACGAACGCACCTCATTTGCCACGTTTGACATATAATTTCCAACTTGTTTTATAAGATGGCATTACTGAATCTTACATTTTAATAAGAGGATCAAAATAAATTGGAATAATTTATATTTCAATTTACTTCGTGTAATAGAGTCAAAATAGTATCTCTCCCAATTCTGCATTTAAGTTTATAAAAGTATTAAGGAGTACACTATATGAATACTGGGCAACTTTAACACAATCTCTTAGATGTTAAGAGAATAATGGAACAAATTTGCTTCAAATGTCTTCTACTGAGACATTTTTCCCAAATTAGGTATTAAAAATGGAGATGCGCGTGATACATGAATATGTATGATTTGACTAACTGTAATCTGTATAAGGCCTCCAATTTTATGCAGTGAGTATTGGTTACTGTATAAAATCGGTAGGTGGCAGTTGCTATTTAAATTCATGAAACAATTATGTAATATATTATGAATTCTGTGCAATTTTACTAACTGCTAGATTTTAAGATGATAAAATCTGTTTAATATTTTTTTCTATTTTTTTGCATGAAGTGGAACACGAAGGATTGAAAAAACTTTTATATATGGTAAAAAGCACTGTAACAATTCCGGGAGGATCTCATCAGTCATGCCAGTCTCTGCCATGTTCCGCTTCATTTCGGTTTCAGATATGAATAAGAAAATTTATCTACCTAAATACAAATCCTTTCTACGTGAAACTCATCCTGTTCAACATAATTTTCTGCAAAAGATTCGAAAATTACAAAATTTCTATGATTTGCTGAGTCGAAAAATCACTTTAGAAATCGGGGTGAAGACAAACTCAGCGTATGAGCTTAAACAAGTGTATTAGCATTGCTTGCCTCAAACCGTCTTATAGTGTCCTCCTTTATATGCAGTAAGGTAAATTATTAACCACATGCAAAATCACCTTTCTAATGACCAAATTAAAGTAAATTTTATAAAATAAAAATAAATTTTGGGGTAAAAATAAATGTATAATACCAATAAATTATTAAAAAAAACCAAAATGCATTTAATGCAATTTTTTTTCATGTAATTTACCATCAAGTATCAATTATTTATATAAGAAAATTGTATAATAATTATTAATTTCTGTTAAATGCTTGAAAATAAATGCTTGTGAAAATAATAAAATTTCCCATGTAATGTTTTCATTGCTGAAATATTGTCATAAAATCATGATACATAAAACTCTTGAAAGAAAAAAGTACAAAATTGAAGGTTAATGTTTAATTTTAAAAAATGGAAAATTTAATAATTCTGCTAATTTGATATTTATCTCTTACTAAAACTCTAACATCAAAATATTCTAATGTAATTTTAGAAGTCGTTATTAATGAATTTTGAATAAGATAAAAATATGCATAATTTAAATAATGTAAAAAATAATAATTTTATTAATGAAATTTATTTAAAATTACATTTATTTTATTTTTTAAAAATTAAATATAAATTTATTTATTGTAATTAAATACAAAATTTATTTACCTTAATTATAATTTTAATTTTGCTTTAATTTAATTGTAATTCAAAATTACAATTGAATAGATCAATACATTATTCAATCGATAGATTATTCGATCAATAGAAAATTACAATTGAATAGATCAACAATAAAGATCAATTGATCTTTGTATTAATTATTCTTTAAATAAATTTAATAAAGATGAAACTAGTCGTTGGGGGCCACCGTAATACTTACCCATCATGGATATGTATATGAAAATAAAACATGTGAAACTATTTATACAATGCATTGCAATTCATAAACAAAATTTAAATATTGTTAATATACATAGTAATACTATATTAAAGAACTGCTGATGTATCAATTTCGACAAATTATATAAAACGCCAAACTACTCAAGTAGTACCGAACTGCGTAAAAGAAACATCCTTATAACTCCAAAAATAATAATTCTATTAACTAACAATTAACTGCGTCGGATTAAGCGTCTCATTTCCAATTAAAATATACCTCTGAATTGAAATTTGAATGAAATACAGGGTCATGAAAAATCGAAGAATGTGGAAAACAAGATTACAAATATCTCAGCAACTAATAATCCGATCGACTTCGTTCTATATGTAAAATGTGTGTTATTTTATTGCCTTTTACTTCCATTCCTTAGAACAAAAAAATTCGAAATTTTTTATATACCTTTCATCAGAACGAATTTTTCGAGAATCCGAAAAAACTAGTTTCGGATAATCGAGGTTGCTGATATTAAATAGGGTTCGTCCCATTCTTATATACTAACTACATACAAAATTTCAAGTCTCTATCTCAATTTGTTCGGGAGATAGAGCGTTTACAGACAGACAGACAGACGGACGGCAAATTTTTTTTTTTTTAAATATGTTTTTCGGAATCTCCACTATCTAAAACGTGTAAATCCGTCAAAAAAAATTTTTCGATTTTCAAAACGATTGCAAGACTTACCCTATACTATGTATGATGGGTAATTAAAAACACAGCTTAACACTTTAAGATTACGAGCGTTATACTGTATGATGTTGGTTTACTAGGTCACTTCCTGTTTCTGACATAACAGGTAGCTAAAAAAACGCAGTTTTATAGCATATTTGTTAAAAGTTTCTTTTATATTAATAAACATTAATTTTGTTATGGTATGCTATTCAGAAAGCCTGATTTATCCAGAATTATTATAAATACTACTAGTATGTATATTAGAATAAAACACAAACTAGCCGAACTTCGCTCGTATAAACGTTTAAATAAACGCTCGTATAAATTATCAAATTATTTTTATCAGTTTTTAGGTGCGTTCTTAATTATGTAAATACATAGCACCTATAGTTGTCGTTCAGTCCGCCCGTCCGCATATAACAACTCAATAACTACCCAACCGAATCGTTTGAAATTTAAAATATATAATTATTACATAATTTCGCCGAGTCATTTCAAATTTTATGAAAATCGGATGCATAGATCAATTACAGTGACAATCAAAATTATTACATTACATTACGGTCAATGGGAAAAAAGTTTGAAATGCATTTTAATCGTTTGAAATTTAAAATACATAATTATTACATAATTTTGTCGAGTTATTTCAAATTGTATCAAAATCGGATGATTAGTTCAATTACAGGGACAATCAAAAGTATTCCGTTACTTTACGGCAATGGGAAAAAATGTTTCAAATGCATTTTAATGGTGTTACACTCATTCGAACAAAATAAAATTGATATGCATCTATAAAGTACATATTATAATATGCATTTTGCATAATCTGTGGTGCAAAGAATATGTGTTATTGATTTACAAGATCAGACAAAAGTATTCCATTACGTAATGGTAGGGAGAACATTGTTTGTTGCGCATTTCAATTGTAATTAACTATTTACAATTTTATGAGATTGATATATGAGAGTGATATTTTTAAAACTCGTACGAACGCATCTCATTTGCTACGCTTCACGTGCAATTTACAACTTGTTTTTATAATTATTATTATTATTTATTTGTAAGCGAAAAACACAATTTTTCTTACCGTCCTAGGAGGGGCATTTACACTAGTCCGTGAATGAAATACAGTAATTCCCTATTTCCATATAGTTTATAATTTATTTGGGAGTAGAAATCTTTTTGCTGTTAACAGATGTAAATAAAAGTTCATCGATATATATTTTTTTATTCAGATGAGTTAAATTTGCCCAGAGAAAGCGTATATTTTTACACTCTTTCATTAAGTGCATTCGTAATTATATTAAGCTTAAATCCTATAGTCGTCGTCTGGTGCGTTCGCCCATCTGACAGCAGAGAACAGCGCAAAAACTATCCAAGCGAATGGTTTAAAGTTAAATATGTGTAATTGTTGCAGAAATTTATCGAGTTAATTCAAATTTTGTGAAAATCGAATCAAAACTTAAAAAAGTATTAATACAAGTTTTCTTCGTCCTATTAAATCTCCATGATAGGTAATGAATCTAGTGAGATTGTTTTGATGATTGTATCCTATTTAAGATGGAGTTATATTATTTTCTGTATTACTGAATTTAGTATACAGGGTAAGTCACAAATTCGTGCAATCCATAATAAAGGAAGTAATGTTCAGAATTTTTTTTCAGTTTGAGCGAATATCATCACACGGATTTTGGATTAATAAAAATGATTCCAAAAATAACCGATCGAGGGTGCTCTCAGGTTATATTGAGACGTTTTATGCAAATCAGGCAAACACAATCGTCGTACTAAATTGAGTACCCCATTTAATGTAATAGGGGTTTTTTGCTCCTTAAATCATATCTTCGTGCAAAACTTTCGCAGTGCAACAGTTGTGGATTCACCATTCTTGTAGAAAGGTTTAAATACCAGCACCAGCGGTCGATATGGTAATATTAGCATGTTGCCGAGATGGAATGTCGAATCCATTTCCGGCCAGATGTTTATTGCTGGAATGATTTGACAGCGGTATCTGTCGATTACTTTTGGAATCATTTTTTAATATCTATGGAAAAAATCTATGGATCTAAAATCCGTCTGATCATAATCGCGCAAACCGAAAAATTTTCCGAGCATTACCTCTTTCATTATGGATTTTTAAATTTTGCACGAACTTTTGACGCACCCGGTACATGATCGCAAAAAAATTTGCATTCATTCTTTTTACAGAAAAATGCAGATGCCATTGCGCTAAGATCTGAATATTTATAAAACTAGTTATATAGTGAAGTAGTGCATACCCCTTGTTACACAACAAATCGTAAAATTTTGAAAAATATTATTATTTTTCTTAAAATGTTTTTTAATATCATCAGTTCTTTTTTTTTTCTAATTGTTGCACTCAAGTTTAAATAGATATAAAAATTATTAGGTATGTAACTTAAATTAATAGATTAAAAAAACCACATGAAAAACGCACTAATTTGCTATAAATTCTGGTGTAATTATTATTAGTTAAATGTAAAAATTTGAAGTAGAACAGTGGATAATTTCCAGAGGCGCATTCCTAAATATAATGGGGCTGTCATTTATGCAAGGAATGATTAATTTTCTATTGACAATTTTTGTTAGTTAATTTAATGATAAAGTATTTTGACGATATTAAACGAAACCCTTTGTGCGATCTTCGATCACAGTTATTCACCTGTTTAATAGATTTTTTCTGATATTAATAGATACTTTCTGATACTCTAGAATTATAAAAAAAAAATTATGTTTACAAATGAGTTTAGTATGACAATACAAGATTTTATTATTTTTAAAACTTAAATTACCTATTCATAAATTAATGAATTTGTAAATTATAAATTAATAAATTAATTTTAAGGCATTTTATAATTAGCCAGGTGAAGATGAAAAATCGTCGAATATCTATTGTAATTGCAGCAATATGTACGAATTACAACAACAATGGAGTTATGTATAATTCATTATTCGTCAAACCATGCTTGTTAGAATTTACAAAAAAAAACATTGTAAAAATAAAATAGGTTGAAAATAAAATGTAAAAAAAAAAAAAAAAAAAAAAAAAAAAAAAAAAAATTAAGCATGCAAAATGTATTTTTTTTAAATGTATTTTTATTTAATACCTGCAGGAAATGTTAGCTCACTTGACCAATCGCCGTCATCCTGTTTCACCACTATCTTGTATGTTTCTTCGGGAACAAATCCAGATATGGGCAAATCCTTCACTCCACCCTTAAATGAATCTAATTCCAAATCCATTTGGAAAAGAGTTACTGTTACAGACGCACTAGGAAAGCCTAACGCTGTAAGCATCGGAGTATTCACATAACCTTCTCCCTTAGGCGATAAACTAACTTTGATAGAAGATTTCGGATCTAGTAAAAAAAAAAGAAAAGAAACTATATGTGCAGTCGTGTAAAAAAAAAGCAAAAACACTTGCATGTTTTTTGTCAACAATTTTTAATTACGTTTTTCATTGCATGTTTATGCGTTTCAAATTTATTTAAAACTAGAGATTCAGGAGGTGAAGCCTACTTCATGAAAAAAAAATGATTTATTTTTATTCTTTACTTTAAAACCTCCAATAGAAAATTAATTTTCGATATTTAATCTAACTTTCTGTGTTTTTTTATGTTGATATTTTTACAAAGTTTTTTGCACTTAAGTTCTGGAAAAAAATATATTAATTTAGCTTATTTTATGGTTATAGTATCCATTGAAAAAACAACAACAAAAAAAAAAAAAAAAAAAGCGCATTTGCATCTCAATATTGTCTCCTGGATTTAGTGTTTTTGGCGTCCATGTTTAATATTCAGAGGCGAGGGTCACTAACTGTTTTGATGTCATAGAGCAATGGAACATTATGACTTTCTTTATGGGCACATGCCTTTCTCACATACACACATTTAATATTATGAATGCAGATATTTTTAAAAAAATCTTATTCAAAATATAACAAATCTACTTTATGACTATCAATCATACAAGTAAGGAAATCAATGTTGAGAATCAATTGAAAATTACCTTAAAGTATATTTCCGAAGATTATGCTACCAGAAGCTCATTATCGCTATTAATATGTTTCAAAAAAAATTACCTATCCTACACATCTGAAAACAATTAAGTTTGGCTCGATTCGACTATGTAGGAAAAAATTGAAAGTCTGATTTCAACACTGCAAGAGTCTGATTAAAAAAAAAAATAATAATAATAAAAATAAACCCCGCTCTGATGCCGATCTCTACATTGGACATGTTACATTTCTGTGATGATGTTGTCAAACTAGTATCGGCTCATGACGAACATTTATACTTATTCTCGCAAAAGTCATATTCATTAAAAGTAGATGATGTTTTATCGGCTTCCAAAAAAAACAAATTCATATCTGGCCGGCAGGCCCGCTAAACTTTATTGTCGGCACGGCTAGTCCGTTCAATTTTTTTGTTGTCTGACGTTGCCCATTCCATTTGAAAATTCGTCTTCATTTTGCCGATCGGGTCAGGTATGGATCTTGATCCAAGCCTGGGCCCGTGCAGACAGCTAATTCACTGTTATACAAAAAAAATGATATGGTACATATAATTAAAGACTATTTTTCAATAACTGTATTCAAATATGATTTACTTTTCTTTCATTTCACGCTCGGATTTCAGTATTTCAGATTCGAGTTGAAGTAATATCGGAATCAAATCGTATATGGAGTTGATAACTTTTTTTCCGAACCCGAGTAAACTTTACGCGGAAATTTTAGCTCACCAAATTACTGTACAGGACTCGCGAATAGTGTAAACTGTTGCATGATAAACTATAAGGCCAAGGATGACCGATTTTAGGATGACCGATTTCGATTTTAACCGTTTTGCTAAATATCTAGAAAAGTACATGGGGAGTTATCCTGAAACTCTAGGAGTGCATTTTTCTACTTTAGGAGTGTAAACAGAGTAGTACAGGTCATACAGTTCAGCGAATATTTTTTCTCGAAACTCGATAGAGATCCGTCAACAAATTGAAAAAGACCGAGTATATTTTTGATAATCCTGCCAAGATTATTGTAACAATAAAGCGGTCAAACAGTATATTACAATCAATTAAGTAGATTATTGTAATAAACTGTTTTCCTTTTTATGAGGAACTCGTAAAAAAATTAAGGTTTTCATAAAAGCAGTCCCAAATTTTGCCGTTTTTTTGCTTATAATTTGCAGAGTTCTTAATATAAATAAATGTTCTTTTTCAGAAAATATGACAAGCAACACTGTAGATAATACTCTATAATCGAAAATAAAAAAAAATAATAATTGTATGAAAAATGAACAGGTTTACTATATAATGCTGCACTAATACAATCAATATAAAATACACATAGTGTGTTAACTAAGAGTATAGAGCAATTTCTGTGAAAGTTTCAAGAACATAGCATGAAAATTCTGACTATTCTCGTCAATAGAATAAGCTCAAAATCCGTTGTTTCCAAAATGTAGGAAAAAGATAATGGGCTGTATCCATATAGCCATTGATTAGTGTCAATATAGCGTAAACAATATTACATATTCTACTACATTTTTATACAGCCCTTATATTTTTGCTTCATTTTAGGAACAACGACTTTTGAAGTTATTCTATCGACGATAACTTTTCAGAATTTTCAAACTCTATTTTTAATTCTTTCGTAAAAGTTGTACATTACGCACATTATACTTTGATTGCCGTCGTGCATGCGCGGTCAAACATTATTTAGTAAACCTCTCATTTTTCATACAACTTTTATTTTTAATTCTGATAACAGAGTGTTATGTACAACGTTGCTTAACATATTTTCTGAAAAGAACATTTATTTATATTAAGAACTCTGCAAATTATAAGCAAAAAACTTGGTAAGGTTTGGGTCTGTTTTTATGAAGATCTTAATTTCTCTTTGAGTAAGCATGCTGTCCTCATAAAAAGGAACACTGTTTATCACAATAAGACACTTAATCATAATCTACAATTTGAACGCTTTTGCACATTAGTTTTGACAAAACTATCTAAAAGATATTCATTTATTTTCAGTTTGTTGATGGTCACCTATGGGATTTCGGGAAAAAGATCTTTACTGAAATATATAGCCTGTACTATTCTGTTTACACACCTGGAGTTTCAGGATAATCCCTCATATATTTTTCTAAATATTTAACAAAACGTCTAAAATCGCAAGTGACCGTCAACTTTGGCCATGACTGGGGTACAGGTGAGCAGTTCACATAAATATAGATTTATCTCACAACTGGGTTAATTTCTATAAACAAAAACTATTGAATATAATAAACAGAACATTTTTTTACACATGGTAATTTATTTTAAAATCTCCTTTATAGTTCTTCTGACTTTTCTAATAGTTTTTTTTTATATTCAAAATATTGTTCACCTGTGCCCTACATGAGAGGTAGTTACGAACACACACAGGGCACATGTGAAGACAACAAAAAAATATTCTTTGACATGTTTTTTAGTTTGTTATTTGTTTTCGTCATAACCATTAATTATATTATGTGTCACAAAACATAAAGAAAAAAATATATGTAAATTTCTAGGTCATACGTTTAAGCCCAAGATTATAAAATAAAAAAAAGTAGATTGGGGGGGGGGGGGGCTTAGATGATTCATTAAAATTATTACGATAAAAAAATATATAAACTAGAAAAAAAAAATGAAACTTGAAAATTTTGTTTAGAGGCTTTGTCTTAGAAATATTTTGGAGAGGAAGTTTTTAAATAATATTCATTGGAAATCTGCCAAAATACGTAATGATTCTGTGTATTATTATCAATTTATTTACTTATAAATTAAAGATAAAGAAGGATTTTTTATTGATTTAAAAAAAAAATTCGATTATAAACCCACTCCCTAAATTTAACTTATTTTGCTTTTGAAAGAAAGGGGAGGAAGGATCTTACAATCAGGATTTTATGATAATCCACTTAAATTTTTACTTCTTAAAATATAACCGATTTCTATCTCCATTCAAAGCATCTTTTACATAGCTATTTTCGAAATAAAAGTAAGCCAACTTGGCAAGCTTGGACAAATTAAATAGAAAAATTGGCAAAGTTGTTTAACGTAATACTTTTTGTATTAATAATGCATAAAAATATTGATGTAAATCGTTTAGTAAAATATTATATAACATTATTATATTTTAGAAAACATTAAATTTATTTAAATTACAATTGAACGAAAACGAGCTTGTTGCTCTTCATGTACTTGCTAACAGGTGTTTTTGTGGAAGTTTTAATATAAAATCAAATGTTGTATGACGAAAAGTCTTCAATTTCAGCAAAATTATAGATATTGGAGTTCATATGATTTCTCATGAAGTTAACTGAAAAAAAACAGAATCACAGAATAAATATTGGTTCACTTATGAACTGTAATATGTAAATATATTAAAATAGTATATATAAATATACATTTAAAAAAATCTACAAGAGTAATTTCCACGCAGGATAAAAGGAGGGGATGATGAGATATCATTGACAAGATTATTAGAATTTTACAAATAAAATAAGCTTCGTGAACATCTAAGTGAGAAGGAGAGGCAGGATTAGTAATAATTCTGGCCACGGAAAAATTGAAATAATAACCGGAAGACCAACAGTGAGAAGCAATCGAAGATCTCGGTAATTCCTAATTTTCAATATACCTCTGATGCTCGCCCAATCTTTTCTTCAATGCTCATTTGGTCTGACCAATGTAACCCAAATTGCAAGAACAAGGAATAAAATACCCCACCGGTTCTCAATAGGAATAGGATCTTTCAAAGATGAGAATTTAATTTTATTCATAGGTTTGAATAGGTCACATTTGTAATCTGCCCCAACAGTCTGTTCTCAAGTGCCCCATAAGGCCACTTCAGTTAAATTTTCAGAGCATTAACATTTTTAATTTTAGAAGATATTTTTTTAATCAAAATTACTTATTAGTATTCTTAGTAGTTAAAATATAAAAAATCAAATAATTGAGGGAACAAATAAAGTTATTCGCTTATCAAGTTGGAACTGATATTTTATTTTGAGATCTATAAACAGTGTTCTGGCTGTGAAAGACAAAGAAAATGTCAAAAAACTTCAAAAAAAAAAAAAAAATCCATATGTATACAGTTGCTACCCTCTCTATTATTTTTTTTTCAAATTAAAAAGCATACAATAATTAGCGAAAAATTGCGACGTTCACATCATCCACCCAAATGTTCACATGTGCTCCAGTTTCTCCTAGTGTACTTATGGTTTACGAGTAAAATGTTATTTTCCATAACTGATTTTTTTTTAACTCACATGTCATGACGCTTATTTCTGACATCGTCTTAACTTCGACCGGCTGAAGAACGGCTTCTATTTCAACTTTATATGACCGGAATTCCAAAAGATTTTCAAATTTTGTTTGCCATTTGTCTTTAAATTCTTTTTTCGTAACGCAGTTCGATGGGTTTTCTTGAACACACGCTCGTATGTTGTAAAATGTTGGTAGCCACCGCTCTTTTGGTTTAATCCACGACAGTGCAAAGGACTCCCACTGAAAGTCCGATGCCTGAATATCACTGGGATCCATCATCATTTCTGAAATGAAAACATTTAAGAATAATTATTTTATTATAACCATTTTATACTTTTATTCATTCTAATAAAAATATCACATGAATAAATTAGTGAATGAAAATGTTGCATTACATTCGCTTAAAAACTGTTCCATTTTATGCATAAAAGCATTATGAGGTGTTGTATCCAGGGTTCTTGCTTCGCTCGCCATTGCACCAAATTGCGACAAAATTCTTCATTTGGCGATTAAACAAGAGATTAGATTCGCCAAATTGCTAATGCTCAATTTTTGCTTTTTCTTTCTTTTCTTTTTCATACGTATGCATATATATATATTTTTAATATATCTGTAGCGGATAGTTGAAATTAGATAAACAATCGTTGTCGCAGTTATAAAAGCTTAGGTTATTTTAAAATATATTGAAAAATATAGAATAACCTTTAAAGGTTTAAAAGTTTAAAGGGATTTTTTGGTGCTACACGGCGAATCTAATTTGCTAGTATTTTTTTCGTTTGTCGAGTGTTTTTTATTTTTAATTAGCCAAATTACTAACGTCGTCAAATATCAGCGAGAACACTGTTGTACCATATATTTAAATCGAAACATTGAGATTCTAATTAGTTCTAAAGATCTAAGAGATTATTTATTAGTGTTTAAAAATAATAAACTAATAAACTAAAGGACTAAGTAGATTAATTTTAAGACGTTATCGTCTTAAAATTAATCCACTTATATTAAAAACTTCTTTAACAAAATTTTAATTATAACTATACACACAACAAGAAAAACATTTAAAATGTTAAATAAAATCCCCTATCGGCAAGTTTTGGGCCTCCCTGTGGCCTTCACCAGAGTCATATAACAAAATGAGAGTGAAAAATTTTATTAGTTCACGAAAGTCAAAACAAAAACATACTGTAATGAATACGTTACTGTATAGCGCCATCTGTAAAATTGAAGTCTAACCATCCAGCAACAAAAGTAGAACTCAATTATATCACATTATAAATGTTGAAAAAACACGCCAGATATCTAATTCCGAGTCAAATTCGCTTTCAAAAAAATCTAAAACTTGAATGAACTAATATAGCTGTCATGACGGCTAAGTTAATAAAAAGTCACTGTTTTTAAACTTATAGCCTTTAACATCACATGATAAAAAATACAATAATCAGTGTTGTATTTAGTCATCGTTCATACCGATAAAAAATCAAATCTGAAAACTTACTTTTACACTTGGGCAAAGATATTAAATTTTGTACGTGAAAATAACAAACTTAGTACCCCTAGTCTATCCTGAACTTTAAGTTTCAAATAATTTTTCTTATTAAATTTTGTAATACTAGGGGGCCCCTCCCCCCTGCTCGCTATGCTCGCCAACCCCCCGCGTAATCGCTTCGCGATTCCAAATTATTGGCTACCCCTGCTTGCTGCGCTCGCCAATATCCCATGGTATGAATAAGCAGTTGCAGACCTTTCAAATGATGTGTCACACGACTGGTGTTGTAAAGAAATTAAAAATGTGCCCCCCTGGGTGGCAGAGAGGGAGGCGACACAAAAGACATCCATAATATGAATAAGCAGCTGCAGACCTCTCAAATGATGTCACACGACTGGTGTTGTAAAGAAATTAAAAATGTGTCCCCCTGGGGGGGGGCAGAGTGGGGGTGACACACAAGACATCCATAAAATGAATAAACAGTTGCAGACCTTTCAAATGATGTGTCACACAATTGGTGTTGTAAAGAAATTACAAATTACGCCCCCTCTGAGGGCAGACGGGGGGGTTACACACAAGATATCCATAATATGAATAAGCAGTTACAGACCTCTCAAATGATGTGTCACACAATTGGTGTTGTAAAGAAATTAAAAATGTGCTCCCCTGGAGGGCAGAGTGGGGGATGACACACAACACATCCATAATATGAATAAGCAGTTGCGAAATATTCCTTTCAAATGATGTGTCACACAACTGGTGTTGTAAAGAAATTAAAAATGTGACCCCCCTGGGGAGAGCAGAGTGTGGGGGTGACACACAAGACATCCATGATAAAACAGTGAGTTTCCCGATCCAGAGCCGAGTGGCTCCATGCGGTCCACACAGGGAGGTCACGAGACCCCCGAAAGAGGAGGAACCAAGTGACGTCCGGCCTCACGACAGCGCCCGCTGCCGGCCAGGAAGACAAGCGAGGACACCCAGCCCACGGACATGGACTTAGCGTCGCGGCCTCGGCCGCTCACCATCCGCAGCCACCACTCGACGCCGCCCGCGCCAAACACGCCAATTGGAGCAGCCAAGCAGGCATCGTAGCACAAGCTGCCTGAACAACCACTGATCCAGAGACCCAGCCTTCCGGGAGGACTTATAGGAAAGCGACCCGAATTCTCGTTACGTACAAGGGAAAACCGGAAAACCTTGTATAGTCGCTTCGTCCGAATCGCGCCTGCTAGAGGCCTCGGACTCCTCTAAATCGAGTGTTGCGTTCGAATGAACTGGAAAATCGTCGAGCGTTCAAAGACTTCGGTCGAGACGGTCGAAAGCTCAATTGGCCCGACGACCAACCCGATCCAATGTCCTTGTCAAGAGGTCGCCAACGATGTCGACGATACCTTTCCTGCTGTAATTGTCAAGGACGAGATCGGTGAGCGTTCGAGTGTGGAAGTCAGGTGGGAAACACTTTTCCCTGATGGACCTCCACAGGGGGCACTCATAGACGCAATGTCTAATCGTACTCTCCCCGGTCCCGCAAAAGCACGCAGGGTTGCCTTTAAAGAAGCGGGCTTGATGGTCGCCAAAGGCACCATGTCCCGTTAGGACCTGGTTGAGAAAGAAATCACCCTGTATTCTCCGAGTGGAGACCTTCGGGAAGATCGCATACGTCAACCGGCCGTCCTCAGATCGGTCCCACCATTGCTGCCAATCCAAAAGAACCTCACCAAGGAGCTTCCTCTTGACTTGACGTCCTGAAAGAGGAACAAGTATATCGACCGACGGTCGACACGCAGCTTCCTTCGCAAGGGAATCGGCCAGCTCGTTAAAGGCGTACCCGACATGAGCCTTAATCCAGTGCATATGGACCCTGACTCCTGTATTCTCAACCAAGTTCCTGATCTCAGCTACAGCTTTGTGCCGAGGCACCAAAGCGTAAAGAGCCTGAAGCGCCGATCTCGAATCAGAGAAGATATCGAGTTCACTGAGACCCCTCCGAAGGGCGTCCGCAATCGCTTCCTTGATCGCATGGACCTCGGCCGCGAAAACAGTCGACCCATCAGAGAGACGGAACTTTCCCTCCGCAACAACGCCATCCCTGGTGGCGAGGTGGTAGGCACAACCCACCCTCTCACCCTCCAGCTTGGAACCGTCCGTATAGTAAGTATACGGAGACTTCCGGCTGAGATCCGGCGTCCAAGGTATTCGTGCCGGATAGCGTCGTTGGGGTCGGTACTTCCAGACCTCTACCATTTCTGGTGAGAGGTTCGGTCTGTCAACGCTTTCGCCCCATCTAGTGAGGGCCTCGAAGTCGCGTTCGATACGAGCACGGAGGTCCAGGGGAATCACCCCAGACAAGACATTCAACGCAGCGGTTGACACCGTACTGTAGCACTTGGTGACGCACAGCAAGAGACCTCGCTGAATACTCAGCAGTCTCTGACGAAGAGCCACTTTGCCGGAGTACCAGATAGGGGCCGCGTACAAGACTATGCGCTCGGCTACCACCGAGTACACTGCCTTTCGAACATCGGGCTTGAGCCCCCACGTGGCTGTCGCCAATCTCGTAAGCTTGTACTGGACTCTGGTATCCTTCTCTCGGACGAGGTCCAAGTGAGGCATCCAGCTGTAGTCCCTATCTATGACCACTCCTAGGTACTTGATTTGGTTAGAGAACTTCACCCGATGCTCACCCATCCGGATGCGCAATGAGGGTTCGTAATCCATCTTTCCCTTAGGCGGTATGATAGTGTACAAACACTTGTCGTAGCTGAACTCCAGGCTGCATCCTACAGCCCATGCGAGAATCTCTGCGAGAACTCGCCGGACTATGTCAGCGAACCTGTAGACAGCCACGGAGCGTGCAAGGATGAGTATGTCATCGGCGAAGACAAGTACGGTCCAAGCCACCTCAACCCAAAGCCGCTTCAACAAGCTATTGATTAACACCAGCCACAGGACCGGCCCGAGACACGAGCCCTGCGGGACCCCAACATTGAAGTAATGCTCTTCTGCGTTCGAAATGACCGATCTATTCCAAAGAAAAGAATCGATCAAGCCCAGGAGCTCGGGAGGGACTCCGTACTCCACCAGAAGGCGAAGCAAGTCATCCCTCCGAGCGCTGTTGAAGGCATTCTTGATGTCGAGGCTGACGAGACAGGTGTAGTGACCCGTCCTCTTACTCTGCGAGATGTACTTGACCACCTCATGGAGCGCATCAACAGTCGACCGATTTCGTCTGAAACCATATTGACGACCATCAAGTACGCCGTTAGACTCGAGGAAGGCCATCAGTCGAGTAGCGCACAGCTTGTCCAAAATCTTCCCGACGACGGGAAGTAAACAGATAGGACGGTAGGAAGCCGGATCGCTCTTACTTCTACCTTCCTTGGGAAAGTAGATGGCGACCGCCCCCTTCCAACTTCTCGGAAACACGGACTCTCTAAGGCAGTGATTAAACAAGCCGAGCAACCACTGAGGGTGCCAGCGAAAGACCTCTCGGATGATTCCCAGACTGAATCCATCGTGGCCTGGCGCCTTAGCGAGCGCCATCGAGTCGATAGCCAACTCTAGCTCCCCGATGTCAAACAAGTCTGGGTCATCAGGCCTCTCGATCGCTGTCTGCACTACCTCATCGACCTGTCTGAAGTGGTGTCTCGCAAGGGCTGCCTGGATGTCATCCCATGTGGATGCCACCACCCCGTCGGGAAGCTCCAGAATAGCTGGAGCTTCAGGACGCCACCTGCCTCGCACCACTGTACAGACCTGACCGATTTTGTCGGTAGAAAGCTTGTCCGAAAGGAACTTTCGGAACGAACGACGCTTAGCTTGCAGAATCGCTCGCTTGTACTCCGCCCGCGAGCGCTTAAAGAGAGCCTCACGTCTCTCTCTCTGAGTCGGGTCAAGCGTCCGCTTGTACAACCTCCTCAGTGCACGCACTCTAGACCTCTGAGCCTCCAACTGTGGAGTCCACCAACACGTCTCCTTGCCTGCGGCAGGACGACGCTTTCGGTGTTTCAAGCACAAATCAACCAGGACTGAATCAAGAAGTTCAACTCCCGAGTCTGGTGCGTTCGAATCATAAACGTCCAAATCTGCATTCTGCAGATCCTGGAGGAAATCGTCCCAGGCAAGGTCCTTGGGTTTCCACCGACGGCGGACTCCCTCAGGATTTCGAGCCCTTAGCCTGCCTTGGTAGGTCCAGGTCATGGCGTTGTGATCGCTGGTTGTCACCCCGTCCAGAACAGTCCAGTCAGTTATGCGATCTGCGCATTTCCTGACCAGAAGTAAATCAATCCAGCTTTGACCTTGATGGCTATCAAAGGTCGCCGCACTGTCTGGACTGTTGACGATTTCCAGATCGTAACCAAGGGCGAAGGAGATAACTTCCTCGCCCCTGTCGTCCGTTGGCCTATCCCCCCAAATGTACGACTTTGCGTTGAAGTCCCCGACAATCTGAACGTTGTCCTGAGGGAACTCCAGTAGCAGGTCGCCCATCCGAGTAAGGATCGGGACAATGTCTTCAGACGGAGAGCAATAGCACGACACTATCAACACATTCTCTCCCGAGATAGTGCTTCGAATCGCCACTATGTCGTCAGTATTCAGGACCACGCAGTACTTCAGTCGCGAACTTATCCAAAAGGCAGCTCGGCTACGCTCCGAAGAAATGACTTCGGAAAAACCCTCGGGTAATCCGACGGTCTTTCCCTCCTTCACACGCTGCTCATTCAAGGAGATCACGTCGATGCTCTGCGAGAGCACCGTCTTCTGCAACTGGTACAAAGCCGCCGTACTGTGGTTGACATTAAGATGAAGAAACTTTGGACTATCGGCCATTGTTTCGTTTCTCAGTCAAAGCCAGTTCTTTGCGGAAGATGCTACACTCCTGCGAATTTGCCGCGTGATTGGTAGGGAGAGCCTCGCCCGCCAAGTTCAAAGAGTTGACCTTCATACAATTAATGCACGCAGGTTCACTGGTGCAATCGCTGAGAATGTGGTCCTGACTACCACACTTTCCACAACAACTCTTGCCGTGGCAATCTCTTGCCATGTGGCCGAATTTCCAGCACTTATAACATTGGAGAGGACGCCGTCTTCGCGAGAAGAACAGAGTGTCCCAGCCAACGTTCAGCTTCCTCACTCGACCAAGTCGCCTGTACGACTCTGGATCCAGGGAGACCACGCCATTGCGTCCCTTCTTCCCCTCAAAAAACTTCTTGAAGGAAATGTCAGCGTTACGCAACGCTGTATTCTGATTTTTCAGGGCTGCAACGATCCCGTCTCCCGTCGAATCCTCACCAACGCCGAAGATTACAATCTCCGGATTGCGCCTGGTCGGTTTGGAAGCCGAGTGACTATTCACCAGGTCCGATTTCTCCACTTCCGCCACCAGCTTCTCGAGGTCCGCAGCGCTGTCCGCGAAGACCAGCACCCCTCCCTTGGAGGTGTTCCGCATTCCTCTCAAAGCCAGCCCAGCTTTCATTGGATCTATTGTGCTGGCTACTAACTTACGAGTGTCATCGGAGGAGACAGTATCGATCTTTGGAAGGATTTGAAGAACATGTCGTTCCTGGTAGCGTAGAGGCGCAGCTGAGCCGGCCCCCTTAGCGCCACCGGCGCCACCGCTTCCTGGCCCGCTACGGGCCGCAGGCTGAGTTCCTGCCGCTGCCACACGTCCCTTCCTCAACCGTTTCCTCCTTGTACTCTTACTGGTGACAGTCTGCCATTCCTCTGTCGCACCACCGGCAACGTTGGAATAGGACCTGTCAGGTGGTATTACCTCCTTCGGGGTGTCATCCGGCCTTGAGGCGTCCTTCCGCTTTTCAGCCTTGGACGCCTTCTTGCCAGTGGTAGAGCTTCCCCTCTGTGAGGCTTTCCCATAGAGCAGAACAAACCAAGCGTGCTGTCGGACTATGAAATCTTCTATCCGAGATATAGATTCCCCAAAGAAAGATTTCTTGGGGGCCGACAGACCCCTGACCTTGTTCAGCTCCTCGAGGATTCTCGCACCTAAAGAGTGCGCTTCCTCGGTGAAGAAGGCCGAGAGGTCAACCATATCCGGTAAGGACAGGTCAACACTTCCCAGCCGACTTCCTGTTTGACAACCTATATCCGTCAGCTGAGGGCCGACGGTTGCCCGCTCGGATAAATCCGAGCCTAGGGCGAAACCTGGGCTACTCGTCGTGGAGGAGTTAGCGGGAATCCCACCACTCCGCGACGGTACCTCATCCTCCACTTCACTAGTCAAAGACATCGTGAACTACGAGAATACACAGGTTAGAGCAGACAAACGGTAACACTCGTTGCCGTAATAAAAGACGCAATGGAAATACAACACAGACACACAGTCTATAGCACACTATTCACGTTCTTACTGGGGCTCTGTCAGACAATCCCAACGTTAACTAAGATACACTCCGGGCAATTGTCTTAGTCAGTAAGAATAATACCAAAAATTTCCATCACTTAGGTACCGGGCGGTAACTCCTCCACGACGAGTAGCCCAGGTTTCGCCCAAGGCTCGGATTTATCCGAGCGGGCAACCGTCGGCCCTCAGCTGACGGATATAGGTTGTCAAACAGGAAGTCGGCTGGGAAGTGTTGACCTGTCCTTACCGGATATGGTTGAACTCCTCCACGACGAGTAGCCCAGGTTTCGCCCAAGGCTCGGATTTATCCGAGCGGGCAACCGTCGGCCCTCAGCTGACGGATATAGGTTGTCAAACAGGAAGTCGGCTGGGAAGTGTTGACCTGTCCTTACCGGATATGGTTGACCTCTCGGCCTTCTTCACCGAGGAAGCGCACTCTTTAGGTGCGAGAATCCTCGAGGAGCTGAACAAGGTCAGGGGTCTGTCGGCCCCCAAGAAATCTTTCTTTGGGGAATCTATATCTCGGATAGAAGATTTCATAGTCCGACAGCACGCTTGGTTTGTTCTGCTCTATGGGAAAGCCTCACAGAGGGGAAGCTCTACCACTGGCAAGAAGGCGTCCAAGGCTGAAAAGCGGAAGGACGCCTCAAGGCCGGATGACACCCCGAAGGAGGTGGTACCACCTGACAGGTCCTATTCCAACGTTGCCGGTGGTGCGACAGAGGAATGGCAGACTGTCACCAGTAAGAGTACAAGGAGGAAACGGTTGAGGAAGGGACGTGTGGCAGCGGCAGGAACTCAGCCTGCGGCCCGTAGCGGGCCAGGAAGCGGTGGCGCCGGTGGCGCTAAGGGGGCCGGCTCAGCTGCGCCTCTACGCTACCAGGAACGACATGTTCTTCAAATCCTTCCAAAGATCGATACTGTCTCCTCCGATGACACTCGTAAGTTAGTAGCCAGCACGATAGATCCAATGAAAGCTGGGCTGGCTTTGAGAGGAATGCGGAACACCTCCAAGGGAGGGGTGCTGGTCTTCGCGGACAGCGCTGCGGACCTCGAGAAGCTGGTGGCGGAAGTGGAGAAATCGGACCTGGTGAATAGTCACTCGGCTTCCAAACCGACCAGGCGCAATCCGGAGATTGTAATCTTCGGCGTTGGTGAGGATTCGACGGGAGACGGGATCGTTGCAGCCCTGAAAAATCAGAATACAGCGTTGCGTAACGCTGACATTTCCTTCAAGAAGTTTTTTGAGGGGAAGAAGGGACGCAATGGCGTGGTCTCCCTGGATCCAGAGTCGTACAGGCGACTTGGTCGAGTGAGGAAGCTGAACGTTGGCTGGGACACTCTGTTCTTCTCGCGAAGACGGCGTCCTCTCCAATGTTATAAGTGCTGGAAATTCGGCCACATGGCAAGAGATTGCCACGGCAAGAGTTGTTGTGGAAAGTGTGGTAGTCAGGACCACATTCTCAGCGATTGCACCAGTGAACCTGCGTGCATTAATTGTATGAAGGTCAACTCTTTGAACTTGGCGGGCGAGGCTCTCCCTACCAATCACGCGGCAAATTCGCAGGAGTGTAGCATCTTCCGCAAAGAACTGGCTTTGACTGAGAAACGAAACAATGGCCGATAGTCCAAAGTTTCTTCATCTTAATGTCAACCGCAGTACGGCGGCTTTGTACCAGTTGCAGAAGACGGTGCTCTCGCAGAGCATCGACGTGATCTCCTTGAATGAGCAGCGTGTGAAGGAGGGAAAGACCGTCGGATTACCCGAGGGTTTTTCCGAAGTCATTTCTTCGGAGCGTAGCCGAGCTGCCTTTTGGATAAGTTCGCGACTGAAATACTGCGTGGTCCTGAATACTGACGACATAGTGGCGATTCGAAGCACTATCTCGGGAGAGAATGTGTTGATAGTGTCGTGCTATTGCTCTCCGTCTGAAGACATTGTCCCGATCCTTACTCGGATGGGCGACCTGCTACTGGAGTTCCTCAGGACAACGTTCAGATTGTCGGGGACTTCAACGCAAAGTCGTACATTTGGGGGGATAGGCCAACGGACGACAGGGGCGAGGAAGTTATCTCCTTCGCCCTTGGTTACGATCTGGAAATCGTCAACAGTCCAGACAGTGCGGCGACCTTTGATAGCCATCAAGGTCAAAGCTGGATTGATTTACTTCTGGTCAGGAAATGCGCAGATCGCATAACTGACTGGACTGTTCTGGACGGGGTGACAACCAGCGATCACAACGCCATGACCTGGACCTACCAAGGCAGGCTAAGGGCTCGAAATCCTGAGGGAGTCCGCCGTCGGTGGAAACCCAAGGACCTTGCCTGGGACGATTTCCTCCAGGATCTGCAGAATGCAGATTTGGACGTTTATGATTCGAATGCACCAGACTCGGGAGTTGAACATCTTGATTCAGTCCTGGTTTATTTGTGCTTGAAACACCGAAAGCGTCGTCCTGCCGCAGGCAAGGAGACGTGTTGGTGGACTCCACAGTTGGAGGCTCAGAGGTCTAGAGTGCGTGCACTGAGGAGGTTGTACAAGCGGACGCTTGACCCGACTCAGAGAGAGAGACGTGAGGCTCTCTTTAAGCGCTCGCGGGCGGAGTACAAGCGAACGATTCTGCAAGCTAAGCGTCGTTCGTTCCGAAAGTTCCTTTCGGACAAGCTTTCTACCGACAAAATCGGTCAGGTCTGTACAGTGGTGCGAGGCAGGTGGCGTCCTGAAGCTCCAGCTATTCTGGAGCTTCCCGACGGGGTGGTGGCATCCACATGGGATGACATCCAGGCAGCCCTTGCGAGGCACCACTTCAGACAGGTCGATGAGGTAGTGCAGACAGCGATCGAGAGGCCTGATGACCCAGACTTGTTTGACATCGGGGAGCTAGAGTTGGCTATCGACTCGATGGCGCTCGATAAGGCGCCAGGCCACGATGGATTCAGTCTGGGAATCATCCGAGAGGTCTTTCGCTGGCACCCTCAGTGGTTGCTCGGCTTGTTTAATCACTGCCTTAGAGAGTCCGTGTTTCCGAGAAGTTGGAAGCGGGCGGTCGCCATCTACTTTCCCAAAGAAGGTAGAAGTAAGAGCGATCCGGCTTCCTACCGTCCTATCTGTTTACTTCCCGTCGTCGGGAAGATCTTGGACAAGCTGTGCGCTACTCGACTGATGGCCTTCCTCGAGTCTAACGGCGTACTTGATGGTCGTCAATATGGTTTCAGACATCCATGATATGAATAAGCAGTTGCAGACCTTTCAAATCTTGTGTAACACGACTGGTGTTGTAAAAAAATTAAAAATGTGTCTCCCCTGGGGAGCAGAATGACACACAAGGCATCCTTTAAATGAATAAGCAGTTGCAACCTCTCAAATGATGTATCAAACGACTGATGTTGTAAAGAAATTAAAAATTTGCCGAAATATTACAGTTATCGCCAAGTTGGCGTCACTTTTGACAACTAATTTTAGTCGCCAAATTTGGCGATATATCGCCAAGTTGGCGACAAACTTGGCGATTGTTGGCGATGGTAACCTTTCCTCTCCTTATGGTAACCCATATGGCGATGCACAGACGGAGCTCTTTCCTGATTGGTCTATTCGACTCACGAAAGGAGTGGACAATCCGGATTCGTTAGTTCCGGAAATCTTCCACATCAGCATCATTCCAGGAGTCATTCCTTTTAAGGCTAGTTTTTTTTTACTATAGAAGGACTACACACATCTATTTTTTGTGAAATAACAATTTATTATAAGGAATTTTTTTTTCATTTAATTAAAAATGGGCATTTAATTGTAAGAAAATTGTTACATTGCTTACATATCATAAAAGTCAAGTTTGTGCAAAAAAGGTACGTGATACAAATTGGAATTTTTAAATTATACATCAAAAATAAATTTAAGAATAGCTAAAATGTTTCTAGATTAATTTTTTTGTATTCCTTTGCATCAATTATTATTTCCGAAAATATTCTTTTGAGCAGAGATTTAAGATAAGCTAATGTTATTCTTATGATATTTTTTTAATATAAAACAACTACATCTTACTTTCAACAGTGTATTTGCATATATAAGGATATCGATCTTCACAGTTGCTGCCTGCGAATTTTAATTTCCCCATTTCGTTGATTGCTTTACAGCAAGATTCGGACGACGATGTCACTCCGGAGTTTTTCGCCATCGGCAAATCTGTTATTTTTTGACCATCTGTCCAGTATCCAGTCCCTAAAGGACAATCATATTAAAACGATAAATGTTTTCTCCTTACATTTGAAACGCGCGAAAAATAAAAGATATCTATATGCAGTCGGCTCTCGTTAATTCGAAATTGGACAAATCGATTCTTTGCTTAATTGGAATTAAACATGAAGTCCCAAAATTTTCAATGACAGGATAATGTTAAAAATTTTCATTTATTCGAATTTATTTTCTCTTGACATCGTTTAATTCGAACTAACGAGAGTTGATTTATTTTTCATTTTTCGTTACTTCCTCACGAATTTCAGATCCTTGAAATAACTTACTTTCTTTCATTTTTGTCAGAATTTTTTTAACTGGTATACATATAATCCCATGCATTTGATATTACATACGTATATATTTGAAATCTGATTTCAGGCAAGAAAATTATAGTACAATTAATAAAAATTTGTAAATGCAGTTGTTCTACACTGTATTATTTTTATGTTTTATTTATATTATTTTAATATTATTAATTAATGTATACATTTATATTTTTTAATTAAATCATATTCTAACGATATAAACTGAACTAAACTAAAAAAAAAAAAAAAAAAAAAAAAAAAAAAAAAAAAAAAAAAAAAATCTGTGGCAGTTATTGCTTTGTAATAGTAACCCTTTAAATATGTTTTCCTCTCATACATTCCATAATTCGAACATTTCTTGTGGTCCCGACGATTTCGAATTAACAAGAGCCGACTAAATTATATTTCCATTAATACCGTGTACGACGTATAAGGACGTAAATTTCAAAACTCGCCTTATCCAAAAATTAAAAAATCGAGTTTTTTCTGTCAATCTATTTTACTGACGAACCTGAATCAAAAAACACTACAATGTGAAAAAATATAGTTTCATCGTGTATTTCTGGCACTGTAAAATCTTGTTTACAATGAAAATGATGGATGCAGTTACAGGATTTTCGCGATTTCCCAACATTTGATTCATTTTAATATAGCGAATTTTGAAACTCACGTCTTCAAATAAAAACATGTTTCATGAACTTGTAATAAACATTTCACGAAGTAAGACTTTTTTTTTAAATAAGACAATATGAAAGATAATTATCCGTCAAAGAGAACATTTTTCTGAAACAGGTACATTAAATTTTCTGAAATCTGAATCTTATTGAATCATGAGCACTGACAAGTCATAACATAAGGTTTTATCTCTGTTTTTGTAAAAATTGAATTACTGATATAGAAAGGTTCTATTTATATCTATAATGGCATTTTTGCGTGAAAATGATGTTATATATAATTTATATATAACCTTACTATTATATTATGACAATATTTTAATCCAGAAATGCCTTCAGTGATACAAATAAGACATTTCTATATCGATAAGTCATTTTTTACAAAAACTTATATAGGACCTTATTATTCTCAGGTGACGAAGTGTTGGCAGTTCGTTAACGTATTTTTTAATTGTCAAATTGCCATTACATTTCTGAAGTAGAAATATTCCGCTTATTCAATAACAAATTAAGTAATTTGAAAATGAAAAGGATTATACTATTTTAAAAAAATGATAGCAATCAAACCATCTGCATCAAGAAAAAAAAATAGCGAATTAATAACAAAAAGGGTAAAAGGCAGAGAGTTGTCATTATTCCTCTCTGATTTTAAAATTTAATTAACTAAAATTCATATATATCGGGTAATCTTGAAAAAATATGAAAATTTCAAAAAAAGATTATTTACGAAATTAATAATACTGCGTGTCCAAGAAAAGACTCTCAGACTTTAAAATTAAATAACTCAAAAAAGGATATCGATAGTAGAATGAAGCAAGCGATATGCCTATTTTGAAAGTTTGTTTATTTTTGTTATTTTGAAAGATTTTTAAACGGAAGTTTAAAAACAGTCACAAATGTTCTTTATGCAGTAGTCGCAGTACAGAGTCCGATAAATAGACTGTAAACTGCTCTATGCAAGCAGTCTTTGTAGTCACATGTCACATCACAATCGAATCAAGATGTTGTACTTTTGCAGGACAAAGATGGCACGAACGAAGAAAGAAATTTTAGTCCCTCTCTGTAGTGTGTCAACAAAAATAAATCACATGCTTTAAAGGTGCTGGTCACTCAGCTTCCGAATTCTCCTCTGTAATGTTAAGTCGATGGACGCTTGATGTACTTTTATATTCAAAATACCTCCTCAGGAAATTAGTATTTTTAACTTCTTTTTTCAGTGTTCTCTTCTTAAAGAATGTCCCTTCTGTTCTTAGTTCTCAATATATTTCTAAAACCTTTGCTTAAATTTAATATTTTATGTTTTAAAAACTGACAAATTGGGAATAAAATTTTAACGCTTCATATAAAATTAAAAAAAGAGAACACTGAAAAAAGAAGTTAAAAATATTAATTTCCTAAGGATATTTTTTAAATATAAAATGCCTCAAACGCCCATAGACTTAATATTAGGGAGGAGAATTGGGTAGCTGAGTAACCAGAACCCTTAAATATTAGCTCTTCAAGCTTTTCTTACGTTGCAGGAAACTGTGTCCTTCAATATCCCCCACAGAAGTAGTCGCAAAGGATAAAATCGGATCAGAGTGGAGGGTAGTCCATGATAATTCCAGCAAAAATCGAACAATTCAAATTCAATATAACTGATGCATGTTTCAAACGCAGATTTTACAACATATTGTAAATATTTTAACCAAAATTATTATTATCAATAATATGTAACTGCATAATTTACACTCAAGAGCCAAAACATTATGACCACCCCTACATTTTTCAATGAACTCGCCTGGATGACGTAGAAGGCACGTGATCTGGCGGAAGTGGTATTTAACTGCTGATGGAGAGTCATGGTGTTGGACGTCCACACGCTATCAAAGAAAAAGGTCGTCGGAGACTGTCTCGCATGGGTGAAGCAAAACCGGAGCCAGACAGTTGCTCAGCTGACAGCCCAATGTAATGCAGGGCAAGTAGAATAGTATCGGAGCACACTGTTCAGCGGACACTGCTGTTGGATATGGGGCTACGCAACAAACGTCCCAGTCGTGTGCCTTTGCTCACCAAGAGTCATCGCCAACTGCGCCTGCACTGGGCCCGGGAACATCGCGACTGGTCCATGGATCAGTGGGAGAGAATCGCCTGGTCAGATGAATCACGGTTCGTGATTCATCACGCCGATGGCCGTGTCAGGATACGAAGAGTTGCTCCCTCCTACTTCCAGGCGAACAGTTGCTCCCTCAATGTACTGTAGGTCATACACAGACCGGTGATGGCAGTATTATGCTTTGGGGGACGTTGTTTTGGGCGTTTCTGGGACCCGTGGTTGTGGTAGAGCAGTCCATGAATGCTACAGGGTATCCGAACATCACTGCGGACCAGTTGCACCCTTACATGGCCTCAGTTTTTCCAGCTGGAAATGGAATGCTCCAACAGGACAACGCCATGTGTCATGCGGCTAAAATTGTGTTGGAGTGGTTTCCGGAACATGATGATGAATTCAAGTTCATGTCCTTGCCGCCTAACTCACCGGATCTCAATCCGATAGAACACATTTGGGATTTCATGGGACGGCAGATAAGAGTTCATAGACCACCAATTCGCAATATCTCGGATTTGCGTGACCGTTGCTTAAACATCTGGTACAATTTGTCTCCGGCCATCTACCAAGGACTTGTGGCATCCATGCCAAAGCGGGTTGAACCTGTGTTGCGCGCCAAAGGTGGGACAACTCGCTATTGACAGGTGGTCATAATCTTTTGGCTCTTGAGTGTATATAATTTTGAATTGCAATTTCCAAAAAGTGTCAAGTTTAAATATTTAAGACTCGTACAAGCTGAATGTCAAATATAAGTATGAATAATGACATCTTAACATTTTTGTTCTTAAATGAAATTTAGGATTTCTTTTAAGCCATTCGCAATGGGATAGGATTAGTTTTACGTAAGTTTGTAACCACTATTGTAGTGGTTCCCATACTATGCTATACCTAAGAGTTCACTGATACACTGAAAAGTCTTCCAGTATTAGTACATGAACTAATCTGCTATTCTGGATAAAAATTAATGCTTTCAGAATTTATATATGCCTACACATCTTTCTCAACCAATGACAAAACGATCTTTATCGGATTAGATAAAACATAAATTTCGATTTATAGATAAAACTATATAAAAATTAGGGATATCTGCAATAGTGAATACATGAAGGTGCTGATATGTATACACTGTTAAAAATTTGATCCATTTGCTGCAGAGTCACTCCACAGCTTTTATAGAATACTTATTTTATGACCAATGAAAATGCTCAATAACACAGTAAAGTAATCGTTTTCTATAAAAGCGGTGGAGTGACGCTGCAACAAATGGGTAAAATTTTTAACAGTGTAAATATATATTTCATTCGTGAAATCTTTTCCAATAAAACCTTTCAAAAATTTATAATCAGTACATGTATACAAGTAATGCATAATGTCTTCTGAAATTTCATATCTTCGAGATAGCTGCTTGTCACAATACTTTGATTATGATAGTTTAAAAATAATCAGCTTTCAGAAAAATATCGTTTAAGTTACTTATTAAGATAAGTACCAAACTTATCTTTTTATTATTATTATTATTTTATCTTTTTAATGCATGTTTAAACAAAAGCAAACATTTTTTAAATACATAACTTTTCCCTATTCTAAAAAAAAGTAACGTATATCATTTTGAAATAAATCTGTCAAAAGGACGCTGTCTTAATGTGTATTAAATATAGAGGGTGGTTAAAAGTGAATGGTAAGTATTCTTTCAATATTCTTTTTCCCTATTCATTTTGAATTACCTTGTATTTCTTTCTTTAAGAGTATCTGTGTCAGGATAGCAACGTTATAAAATTTCATTCCTTTATTGATCCCTAAAGGATGCTGTACCCACACATGGTCCTATCACTATCATCAATCAAATATTTGTTTATTCATAAATCGGAACTCTTAAAAAATAAAATCGTTATTGTGTTTATATAGTTTAAGAAATACTTCTAACTTGAACATTCATCCTGTGAACATCATTACTGTCTTTTGAAGATACTATACTTTCATCACCTTTCTTTCCCAGTTTAGCTCCGGTCCACATTTTTGAATCCTTATTTGGCAACATCTTTAACAAAGCTTTTGCTTCGGCATCATCTAATAAACTTGTAAGATGACCAGCTCTTTCTTTACAGTCATCTTCTGCTTCTAACCAGGTTTTCATTTTATCGGCAATCACTTCATAGATAACATAAACTTTAGAAAGCTTGAACAAGACAAGATTGGGTGGATCTGCATGATAAAGAAAATTAAAAATTGTTAGTAACAATATGTAAGAAACACAGGGATGTAGCTAGAAGATATCTATAGGGGAGGGCTCATAATTTTTTTTCTCATTCTGACGCAGAAAGATAAATTAGTGCATATTCACATTGTAGGTACTATGTTTCTTATTAAACTGTTGTAATAGCTCCATTTTATGCTAAGAAAAATACATGATGATGAAAATTTTGAGTGTATAAATGGTGCACAATTAAACATCATGTTAGCTTCATATCTTCAAATAGGATGAGGGAGTGTTGAATTACTTATTTTAGATGCAATTTAATAAACTGTGAAAGGGTCTCAAAACTAAATAAGATTTTTGAACAGAATCTCATTTGAATTTTCGAAGCAGAAATTCATTTAGTGACTTTGGAATCTTTTCCGGGGGGGGGGGGTAAAAATATTTTAGGATTGCTGAGCCACCTATAGCGCCCCCTTAGCTACGTCCCTGAAGAAACAGCTGTTTGAATTATAATTCTTACATGCTATATTACATTTATTAGAACAATTCTTACGTGTATAATCGTGGGAAAAAAGAAAACACCTCATACTAACTCTGCAATAAATTATTTTAGAATAAAGTTGCTGGAACCAAACTACTGGAAATAAAGTCTACTTTTTAATGATGTATATAAAATTTACTTTAAGAGCCATCTACATATAAAAATAGACCAAAACTTCGTTTTTTTTTCCAATAGCAAGGCCTATTTCTGACACCTTCCCACACCATTTGATTAGCCTAAATACAAATTTGCATGAAATCTGTACGATTAGTTTACGATAAATTAATTAATTTAAAATAATATATTTTGGGAGTTGTATCCAAATTAAAGTTCGTTACTCGAAAGTTGTTTAAAAGCTACAAAATGGCTATGTATTTTCTATTAATGTATTAGTTTTTGGCAATATGATCATGTTATTGACTATCAGTGATTACAATTTTTGTTTGATAAACAAAAGTTAGTAAAAAACTAAATCAGCAGTTTTAAATAAGAATGAGAGACTTTCCTGGAAATATTTTATGCAACAGATATTTAATGTAATACAGACAACAATGTAACAAGATTTAAAAAAATTATTATAATAAGTATAAATTATCTCAATGTCTACTATCTTTAAATATCTCAATGTCTACTTTATGGATATAAAAATGGTTTAAAGATGTAAAATCTTTTTGACCAAACTTTTTTAGATGTCAAATACTAAAATTAGATTAAATATGTCGGCATCAATTTGAAAAGACAAAAAAAATCGTTCACAGTTGGCTGGTTATGTTTATTACGACCAATTATCAACACGAGGGGTATAGGCCCTAAGGGGGAGGGATTTTTTTTAGGGCCTATTGGGAAAACTCCAAATGATTAGGCTTTGAACCTTTTACCTTGAACTTACCTTGAACCTTTTATTTGTCGCAGAAATTAGAGCTATTTGAGAAATCTTACAATGCAAACTGCACTCAGTTACGGCAATCTGTTACCTTTTTATGGATATTTGGAATCTGAATTTATTTCTAAATTTCTTAAAACTAGTTCCTATTTTTGGCCTATTTATTACCAGTGGCCGAGAGGTTCTGATCTTTCAACTGATAGACGGCAGGTGCTGGGTTCGAACCCAATCGCGGCCTTCAACCTAACCGTTCGGAGTTTTCGTGGTTTTCTTCGGACCTTGCGTAAATACAGGATAGGTTCCCTTAGAAAACCCTCCCCCCACCAAGTGCACTGCCCCCTAGACCTATATCCCTCGAGTAGATAATCGGCCGACACAAAATAAATCAAACAAGCCAAACCTATTTTTGTTGCTGCAATAAATCTGGAGTGTTCACAAATCTTAAGATGAAAACTGCGCTCCAATGAGATAATTTGTAAATTTTTTTATGAAATTTTTATATGTGACCGATTTATGGGACATCCTGTATAGCTTTGACAATATGATCCAATTACACACGCTTTTATCCCATCTATTTTAAAGGAGACAGTAAATTTTCGCTAATCTTGTAATCAATCATCGAAATTTTTATTGTTTGGGAACTTGTTGAGAAATATCCTTATTCTTTTAAATTATTATTACATATAATGATGCTTGACTATCAAGAACTATTTTGTCAACTTTTGAGAAAGGGAAGGCGGTACAAAAACTAAGGCGACATATTCGATTATTTCTAATACTAGATTTTATCGCCAAGGTAACACACGCAAAAAGCAATTATACTTAAGCACTCACTTGAAAGCTTTAAAAGAAAAATATATTTTCGTGTGGAGCATATGAACTCCGATTACAGAATGCGATTTTATTGACTGCAAAATTTCCATAAAGTCATTCCAATGTCAATGTAATATTTTAAAATCATTCTCTTTGTTATAATTGTTTTTCTTTTTTCCTAATGTACAATGCTTCAAAAAAGAATGTATAATGCAAAACGTTCGGGACCCTCTTTACATATTAAAAACATAGATTTTAGCAAAAAAAAAAATATATAATAAGGTTAGTAAAACTTGAGTAGCGATATTATTCGATTTTGAAGGAAGTGTAGCTTTGTCGTAGTTATGGTTACTATCAAACAGTTCTTATTTTTTTAAACAAGATTAAAGTGGTTTTTTATTTTAATGAAATTGTAACTATCTTAATCAAATATTAAAACTAAAGTCATATTAAACATCGGATTCTGAAATAAATTGCAACATTGTTAAGATTAATCTAAACCGAAACATTTAGAGGACTATAAAGAGGAAATTTTAATTTTAATCTCATAATTTTTATCTTGGACAAATAGTAAAATGTAAGAAAGGCACTGCCCCTTTTTAAAGGTATACCGCACACAATTTAAACAATTTCAAACAAAGAAAGTTTAGTAATTAATTTGCGGTTAATTAATTTGCGACTAATTAGTGGTTTTCACTAAAACTATTCTTTATGTCAGTATTGTCTTGAAAATAAAATATAAAGCTAAATTTTTTAAAATGCCGATAGTAGTCGCTTTAGACTTTGGAGTAACGAACAACTATTTTTTGCTGTTATCGTATTCAAAATAATTATCGTTAGTTATTGATTAAACACGTTTTACTCTTACATTTATAGCATTCTCTGGAGGGGAAATAGGATAAAAGCTATAAATTAAAACTGAATTTATATGTTTCACTGTGTGATAGCCATACTGAAATTAAAAATAGGTGGTACAGATTCTTTGTGTGTGTGAGTGCTTATAACTTCCCTACTGTAGCCTAATATAGGGAACTAAATTTAAATAAACTTTTTTTTTTAAATAAATTTTATTGTTTTATTCTATAATAGATTGATTCGTCCAGCATTGCTCGGCCCGTGACAATATTTTAAAATGAAACCTAAATTTGAATGATTTTATGTCTTTAACTCGATTTTCTCTGAAATACGCACTCGCTCACTGTGTAAAAATGGGGGAGAAGATGCTAACCGTTGAGATTTTAATGCAAGTTTTTTAAAAGGATTTTTGGAAAAATGTATGGTGTAGTAATGAACATATTAAAACATTAAAATATCCTCTACTGATGAAAAAGTAAGTTAAGAGAAGAGGAATGAGTGATTGCTAATGTACAAGCCAAAAGCTTTAAAATGATATATCACATGAAAAAAATTCCTTTCCTCAAACCCCCGACACATAGGGGAAATAACCCTTTTTCAACTTAATTTGAACTGTAATATATGTATATCTTAAATAAACTAAATTTTTAATGTATGTTATTAATCTATATAAATCTCTATAATCATATATAGGGCTGCTAAAAGATTCGGATAATTCTCCGATTGTATACGGGAACAGCTGAAATTCGGTTTTGAAATGAATTATACATTTCCAAATTATGAAATGAGATGTTATATTTTAGTTTCTTAACGGTGCAGTTTTAATACTTTATTCGGAATTTGTTGGAAAGTGCTTCATAATATATGCTTGACGCATGATTTTTTCTTTCTTGTTTGTTTATAATATAGATCAGCATAAAAGAAAAAAAATCTAAAGAAAAAAGCTTACTTGTAGTTGTAGATATTTCCCCGCATGGATAAAAAACATCGACAAAAAAACAGGATACCTTAAATGCGTATGTTACTTTCATCATTATAGGAGTCAGTATAAATTCTCTTCCAGATTCAATCTCCACCTCTGAAGAGATTGATTCTTGAATTGATGTTATAGAATACTTATTGGGCAATCTGATCTTGCCTGATTTTGAAACAGCTTTGGCATCTTCCCATGTTACGCGTAGAGATCCAGACCAAATGATGTAGATGGACAATGGTATTGGGGTAAGAACAGCCCCTGTACCGCAAAATTAACATAATTAAAATTAACATAAATTAACATAATAGCATAAAATAACAAAATTAGCATAATATATTTAACATGTATGATTAAATGTATATTTAATTACAGACTCATACATTGATTTATGTATTTGTCATACATTTGGCATATATCATGTTTTATATATTTGTCACATAAAACATACAAACATAAATATGAATAGAATATGTATTGAATCAGTTGGGTTGCTTCAAATTAAATAGTTATCCGATAATCCTGTCCTGGATTTAGAAAACTCCAATGAAATTTAATCCGATCGGGCGCCGATTTTCGCCGAGATAAGCAAGCTCTGAAAACAGTAGAACAAGGCAAGTATGGAAGAATAAGTATGAACCCAGGAATCATATTTACTGATCATATTTACAGATTTAATAGTAACAACTAGTACATAGTATTAATTAATAACAATAGCTTCATTATACGAACAATAGGCTAAAATAAATGCAAAACGAGCATTTATCTTAAAGTAATTTTTGTTTTTGCATCTATTACTATTAGGATATCTATCAGGGTGACTACTCGTTACTTTTTATTTTTTCCGGAAAAAAAATAGCAATTTTAAGTTATCTCTGTTACTAATGTTGTTTTGATGATATTTGTCTTATGATCTTGTGCATAGTTATATAGTATTTAATCATATCGATGTCTATTTGATGATATTTGAATATGAAAAAATTCAAAAATAAGATTTTGGGGATGTAAAATGTATGATTTTTTCAAGTAATAAAGAAAAAAAATTATATATATTAATTTTAAGGTTTGTAATGGATTTGCATGCGTTATTGCTAGAATAATTATGACACTTAGCTTTTTTTTCTTTGTATTTTTTTAATAATATTGACTTTTTTTACATTCATGTATCCCTTATTGATTTTATGTTGATCACAATCGCCGCTTGTTTTGTGTACTGATTATGGTTGGCAAGTTTTTGCCAATTATGGAAAAACCACGGACAAAACGATAATAATCAAACTGGCAAAAATATAATTTTGTCACATTTTTTCTATGTTGCCAAAATAGGCATATGTTTTATTTACAGAAATACAATTAAATTACTTTAAATTTTATAAATTTTAACTCTAACAATTTGCCGACCCAGTGGCGTGGCTGATAGCATCAGCTCCTCCCACACCGTTGGACCCTGGTTCGAGTCCAGCTAGCGGCATAGGTGTCTGTGTTGTCCCTGTGATGTGTACTAAAAATGTATGTACTGTATTTCCTGTAATAATAAAGTGTTCTGTATTTGTTTCTGTGCATTATGGATCATTCGAGGTAACAGCCATTGTAGCTATAGACCTCAAAGCATTGTTCACTCAAAATTCAAGAACTCTAACAATGTATGATTTTCACTTTTAAACAGAGAACATTCGTTGCGTCACTAAACGCCTTTAAAGTTGCATTATGTTCGATAAAATAATTTTTTAGTTTATGTTATAAATGGACAGGAGGAGAAAAGGGATTGAAAATAATATGAAATGGTATTATTATAACCCCGTAGTATAACCCTGGTGACCAATCTTATATTCATGAACGCTATACTGCCAACGATTAGGCATTCTGAATCTTATTATGTGATCTCCCTTGACTGGTTTGTTCAGAGATGCCAACTTTGCATATGGTGTTACGCAAAGCATATTTCTTGTATCTTTGTGTGTGTAGTGCATTTATGAACTATCCCATTGTACATAATCTATCGCGTATCAAATAATAAAGACGTTCGTATAATTTTAGATATAAAAATATTTTTTCATAAGTTTTACGTAGTTGAAACATTTTACATAAAAATTAAAGTTAACTAATTATTAGAGATTACATAATATATAATTTTTATAATAAATTTGAAATATTTAATTCCTTGAATTTTAACATTGGATAGAATTATATCGAATGTATGAAATGAAATTATAAATTCAAACTCTTCTGTCAATAAATTACAAGAAGTTTTTGAGAAATTTTGTTCGAACATTCGGAAATTCTGAATATGAAAAATATACTTAGTGTTTAGTTCTATAAAATATTTTAGTATGTGAATCTATAAAAGTATTCGTAAATTTTTGTATCTAAAATAACTTTTTACTCATTCATATCTTTTAAGATTGCTGGAAGGCTTGATAAAATTAACTATCGAATAAACTGCTGCAGTTTAACATGAAACAATACATGATATTAAAAGCCCTTTATAGCTGGAACTACACTAGATGATTTTAATATTATTTTTTTCGGTTATTGGATATTATTCAAAATTTCAATGTTAAAATAAGAAAAACATTACTAGCAGAATGAATGTAAGGTAAATGCAGATATAGTTCGCCACATAACAGAAGTGGTCCACTAATTTTTAAGTTAAAAAACAAGTCCAAAGTGCATTTCTGGGTAAAACGACTCTAAGAAATCTCATTGAGTATCGCATTAACTTTATATAAACTGTTTGTATTAATTGATTTTTTTCTTGTTGATACATTTGTTTATTTTCTAGAATGTCTTAGAAAAAATTTTACTTTATTTTATTTTTAGCAAATTCTTATAGATTTAATTAAAAGATAACATGTTTTATTTTAAATTAAACTGCTATTGATATACCCCATTACATTGTAAGTAACCTGTAGGCAGGGTTCTAGCTGTCGTTCACCATTTCGCCACATCGCAATAAAAAGCTTCATTAAGTTAATAAACGAACAATCAGACTCGCCAAATTGCGAGTACTCGATTTCTGCTTATTTTTTTGCGTGTGGTTACAATTGAGATTCTTATCCACTTTACTGTCCGATTGATGTCGCTTTTCACCTTCAATCGCACCGTGCCATTTACATTATTATTTATAGAGATATTGACTCAAAATAAATTCAATTTAGCAACGATCAAAGATATAGAGAGAATTTTATGATAAGTATTTCTCTGTTCTCCGTTTATCACTATCTATGCGCCGGTAAAATTACAACCAAAATTACACTATAAAACAATTTTTTTAATGGTTGTAGTCAAAATCTCATAGCAATTTAGTTTTTTAGCATATAGTAGAATTTCTATTTTCCAAGTAACGACAAACAATTATGGTATTTTAGAACGCATTGAAAAAAAAGTGTACAATGAGGGGTTAAGGGTATATTTTTCAGTGTTTCACATCAAATCTATTTTGCGAATTTTTTTTTTAATTTGGCTACTGTTTTTTATTTCTTATTCGCCAAATCGCTAATGTTGCTCAAAAGCCAGCAAGAACCCGACGCTTGTACGATAAGTCAAAAATTTAAAGATTCATACATCAGAAATTTACTAAACCCACAACTAAAGTATAGAAGGAGATAACGCAATTTTTTTTCTTCCGAAGACTATATTTTGATACTTTGAATGTTTATACTAAAACATGAAGGTTATGAATAAGCTAAATATGTACAAATCTTTTGGAAGACATTATCATTTTAATAATAATTAGATAAATATCCTTAAGTGGAATATTACTGATGCGTTTACCTTTATAGCGAATGTAAAAATAAAATTTAAATCTTTTCACTCATTGTTAAAAAATATTTTGTTTTTGTAAAGTATATGTATTCTGCTTACCATATTTTGCTGTATTCTCTTGGAAGTCAACTGAAATGAAAAGAAAATTTAAATAATTGTTTGGGGTAAAAACTTATTTTGCCATAGATATATATTTATTTCCTAATAGTCCAAGATCCGACAGCACAAAAACTTATGCTATTGAACACAGGGAAAAAAACCCTTTATTTTATGAAAGAGTAATAGAGGAATCTAATGATCTATATCTGCCGGAACTGAAGTGGTGCATAAGTCAAAAATGAATACTACTGGTGGTATGCTCGTAGGTTTAACATTGTGTTTTCTGCTCCCATTTTTCCATGTTTTCATACCTTTGATTGCACGGCAATCACAATGATAAACCTATGTGTCAACCACAAGTGATGATAATTTTTGGCTTATGCACCACTTCACCTCCTGCAGACATGGATCATTAGGTTCCCCTATTACTACTCTTCCATAAAAAAAAAAATTTCTTGTGCTCGATAACATAGGTTTTTGTGCTGTCGGCTTTTGGACTATAACACCATCTCGTAACACAGAATTATTTTACTCACTGATAATAAATCTATATATGAATTCTTCGCTTCTGATGTTTGGAGCAGGCCTCAACAATAACGAATATGTGACACCGACATCCACACTTAGTTCAAAACTATTGCTTAAAGTCGAGAAAGTGTGGGTGGAAGGATTATTTTCTTGTTTGGAAGTCCATATTCTTACTTGAAGCTCATCTGTTTTCCACCCGACACCTTCATATTTCCATACAAACAAAGCAGAAGATCCATCGTCAGCAGCTTCCACTGAAGACACGCGCAGACGAGCACCTTCACCTTTAAATAAATGTTTGTCATCATTTACAACAGAGAAACATATAAATTTCTGATTTGCATTTTCATATTTAGTAAAATTTGACTTTAAGTCTCATATGCTTAAAATAAAATTTCTTACATTATAGGACAAAATTAAATTCTTAATTTAATTTAGGCGTTGTTTGCTTGAAAAGTTTAAGTTAAAAATAATTTTTGATGTAAGAAAATAAGTTTTAGTTGTATGTTTTTCGTAACTACATTTTAAATTCTAATTCTTTCCTTTCTGTGTTAAATAATAAAATTTTTTAACAAAAATTAAATTCTGAATTTAATTTATGTTAATTCCTTTTGAAAATTTTTTGAGTTATTAGTTACGGTAGAATCGCATAAATTCATAATGTTGGCAAATTATTTTAATAATTGTGTGGTCTAGTCGTAAAAATCCGTCAACTCCTCAAAATAGAAAAATGCATTTTTTCAGTTTTTTAAGTTTTTAGTAAATGTTTCTACCATCTGTAAACATAAAGCCATGTCAATATGTAAAATCCCTGTATTATATTCATTTTAAAATTCGGTGTGCTGCAAAACCAGCCAAATGCTTCAATCGGCTAATTTCAAAACCTACCATCTCCATGTCTGCTAAATAGCGCATCTGCTCTTCACTACAATAACATCTTATTTGTTGATTAGATTGACGTTACCGTGTTTTCTGCCGCCTGTGACAGCTCTTCCTTGGTGCATACAAAGTTTCTAATAATCAGTTTCGTGTTTTTTTCCAACTATTCAAATGTTTGCAGAAGAAGTGTCTCCTAATCAATAAAGGAAGAGGTTTGCTGTGACTCTGACGTGGTGACTCCACGACGTGGAAAAGGAACAAGGTTAAAGTTCAAAGGTAATTTACACCTTGTGATAACCAAGGGCGAATTAACTTGTTATGATGCACTAGGCCAAAATATTTTTCTGCGCCGTTCCCAACCCTTTATAAGACAGTTAGGATATTTTTTCCGATAAATGAAAAATATTTTTTACACATTTAGTTAGTAAAATATTCTCCTATTTTATTTTTTAAATGAATTTTAGTATTGTGAGAATCGTAGATGGAGAATAAACGAGATTTTCTTACACTTAAAATAGGAGAGACTTTTGTATTAGTGCATTGAAAAGTACAAAAAAATTTCAAATAATAATTAAATATAATTATTACAAATTCATTTTTATTAACATTTTTTGCTAAAATTTTAAGGTGTCCTTATTTCTGTAAATTTAAATGAATTAAAGTTCTTAATTTAGCTCCCCTACCCAACCTATGCCTTTCGGTCATAGCCTAGGTTGGCCTTATGAGTATACCGCCCTTAGTGATAACATGATGCATAAATAATTGATAACATAATAATAGTGTAACTAGCATATTTTGTTTAATTAATTGTCATAAACCCATCATATTATGTTATTAATTGTAACAACATTCCTATGATGATTCATCACGTGATAGAGACGTGTTTTATGTATGTTTGTTTAAAACTTCAGTGCTCTTCCTGTATTTTAAAACTCCTGATTCATGAACTTGGGACCGTTTGTGATACATTCTCATAATTTTTGGCATTTTTTTTACAGGTACTTTTATAGTGATAATAAAAAAATCCAAGCAGTGAGCTTTCTTCAAAAGCTTACAAATTTTCTTTTTTTCTCAAAGTTTCATTTTTTTTTAAATAAAATTTAGTTGAGCAGAATTTTTTTGTGTATCTGTTACCCCTAAAACCTCAATGTCGCAGAAAATTTAGCGGAACTTAATTTCTAGTTTCTTGCAAAACTGGCAAAGACCAAAGTAAGTTGCAAAGGTGGCCAAATCCAAAACAGAGACTTAAATAACCCCCCTTCATGTGCCTCTTCCATCTTATTTCATGTTTTGAAGTATACTGCCCTAATTACTATAAAAATAGAGTTTTGGTTCCAATCTTATATTGGCTATGTGTGGTAAAACACAAGCAAAAAATAAATTTTTTTGGAGATGGCTGGTTTTACAACTTGACGACACAATTATACGTCGGAAGTTAAATAATATGTTTTTTTTTCACATGTGTGCGCCGAACCAGTTGTAATCGCTACTTCTGTATTCCGTCCATCCCCAGTACAAATACACACATTTATAATATAAACAAAAATGCAGAAATTTTAGAAATATCAAATGCATTGTCACCAGTTTATATTAACAACGAGTCCTAATAATATGGTCTTTTTTTTCTCTAAAAAATTACTAGTATTTCGAAATTAAAGTTTTCGCGGTGATTCATAAATAATCACGTATAAATAATCACATTATTTTTATAAGCGTTTTTACGAAAATGCAAAAAGCTCTCATGACGCTCGGAGGGTTAAAAAAAGCTAAAAATTTTATCTAGTAAGACATTTTCTGTTTAATGAATTCGTAATTAATTCGAAAATTTTATGAAAACTAAAATCAAAAGTATTTCATTTATTTCCTTATGAGAGATTACCCATTATTTGGAGATTTATTGACAACGTTAATAAAGTATAATCCTATATTTTAAAAGATGATAACACTTCTCTAATTCTAGTCAGGATTTTTAAATATATTTAATGTATTTTTGTGTCAGTTTGGAAAATATTTTTGTGGTCGATTCGCATTTAACATCTCAAAAAATACATCTTTTGAGTTGTTTCTCTTTATGATTATATGTGCAATATCTCAATTGAGTTCATTTATAAAATGTAATATTTGAAATAAATTATATAGATAATTAATTAAACGTGAACTAACGTTAAACTAAAATTTGTAAAGTTTCCGAATCGCTTGCCTTTTAATAGTTTATGGTTTTAATAAATATTAAAATTAATGAATAATTTGAATAAATTAAATTCCAAAAGAGTAACAATGGTATTTAATAAATTTACAAAGAAAAAAGTATTAAATTTACGAGAAAATATCTCTTTTTACATCGATAGATTATTAACAGAAAAACTAAGAATTTAATTTAAAATTTCGAAGCCTCCGAATTTCTGTGGCAAAGTGAAGTAAAAATAAAATTAGAAATTAGCTTAAAGTTTTAATTTTACCCAATTTTCTGTCTTAGCTGCTTTCTAAAATAATATTTAATTTCTTTTTTTATTAGAAATTTATTAAAAAGACCCTCTTCTTCAAATTTTTACTTTTTTAATGCAGAAAAATTTCATTTATGAAACTGATTATATCTTTACAAATAACTTTTTCTAAGAATAGCTATCTTTCTTACTTTTTTTTAGAATAAAGTATGCTCAAAGGATTAATTTTTATTTTCTAAAACAAACATTTCAGCTAAAGGGTTTATTATCTCAAGTCCCATTATATTTCAATTCTATGAATACCTGTCGAAACAAAATATGTATATGACCGAATCTTGCCTTAAATAAATAAATAAATAAATAAATAAATAAAACATGATACCGAAAATGGAATATCATAGCATTATGAGGGTGGCGAGTGATCAAGGAAAACATAGAAAAAAAAGAGGATTCTACCAGTATTTTCGCATAGAAAATTCTTTGAATGATATAAAAGGATTAAAGAAAGTGAATTTCACTTAAACAATTTATTGGTATTTAACACTGTTCTTGACTGTGATTTTCCCTGATTATAAGTGTTAAGAAAGAAGGAAACTTTTTTTTTTTTTTTTTTTTTTTTTTTTGTCCTTGTTGATGCCTTTTAAAAGGTTTAATTGTACTTTGTATGAGTATTGTAGTCTATACTCTAATATTAATTAATTCAAATCCAAAATGAATTACTTATATTAGTTCAAAACAGCTTCTAACTCTCTTTCTCTCTCTCTCTCTCTCCTCTCTCTCTCTCTTTCTCTCTCTTTATTCAAGATAATTTTTTAAATAATGGAAAAACATTGCTTGGACATTTTTTAAAAGAGATGAAACTATTGAAAATATGGGAGTTAGGGGTGTTTATTTGCCAAGTCTAGCTTCTATAAATAAGTAATGGAATTTTAATGCTTGAAAAATGAAACTGGAAGTTTTGTATTTGATTTTTGTTGTTAGACATTTTATTTTAGTTTATCACATGTATTATTCAATTATACGCCATAGTTTAAATCACCATATGAGCTCTATCTCTCTTTGAAATACACATGAAATGCATAAATCAATTCGTATGTAAGAAAAATGATTGACCAATTACACCGTATTTTGTGAACAACAATTAAAAAAACATCCGAGTATGTTGCCAAATTATAGTTTTTGTTCAATTTTTCGTTATATTTTATAAAATCAGCACTAAAATCCATTAAAAATGTAAATAATATTTTAGAGAAATCGATGAAGATAATTTTGTAATGTAGACTTTGGTTTGTAACGAAACATTTCCGTGATCAAAAGTATTATTGATTGAAAATTATTGAGTCTTTTAAATAGTAGTTTACGTAAATCCAGGTTCGTAGATCCTTGAATATTGAAGATAAATATAAAAGAAACACTCTGAAGATTTAAAGACAAGGCGGCTTTATTTGATGTAGATCCAAAGAGAATGAAGAGTCAGAGAGGTTTTTGAGCTATTGAATAAGTTGTTGATACTTCGATGTTCAGAGAAGGAATGATGAAGTTTTCAGATATAATTTCAAATGTGTCGAGCCAAAATCTTGGTACCCTGGACCATTATAACCCCAAAGATACAGCACTTAACCCCTTCGCGATGAGAGTCTTTTACGAAATTTTTAATGTTTTTTCACCGGTTTTTAAAAACAGATATTTGGGTCTTACTAAATAGGGAAAGTTTTCAGATTAAATAAAGCAAATTTTATTGTAAAATTTTACTGGTGGGGATAAACAAGGATTTTTGAGCCTTTTTACGGCACTTATAAGTGTCGCTCGTCCTGAAGGAATTAATGGAAGTTTGAATTAAAAGATAGCCAACAAGACTGTTAGGTGGCGTTACAACATTTCGAAATATAAAAGTGGATGCCAACACTGAGCAATGAGAAAAATACATTTTAAAAGCAGCAACACAGATGTTGGGTGCCGATTTTAATATAAATAGAGTCTATATTTGCAGCCGACAAGACATTTGTATTGATCATTATACTGAGACCGAACAATAAGCGTATACAACAGGAGCATAGACTAAGAATCTTTTTTATAAACTCTTTGACCAAAAGAAAGTATGCTCGCCAGATAATCATTTTAGGATAAGAAAGCGATTTGTTTTTGATTCATTTTATTAACGGCTTTGGCTGAATATGGGAAAAATCAAGAAAATGAAAATGAAAACGCAAAAGAAAAGAAGAGAAAGATATATTCTTTTTTAAAGGAAAGGAAGTTTTGATTAAATTTATAGTTCTGAAAGGATAAATAAAATTTTAAAATGGAGAAATTATTTTTAAAAAGGGAATAAATAATAACATGTGACGTCATGTTACTCTAAAAATCACAGCAATGTAAGGTAGAAGTTTATATTCATTTTTTGTTGTATTATAGCACAACATTACAATTTTTCTATCCTATATCAACTCTTCAGAGACTCAAATATTCAATCGCAGGTTTCAACAAAGCTTTTTCAGTTACCTTTGTGATCTCTCACACACAGGGCTGTAGTTAAGATTTTATCTGAACAGTCTTCGCCTTCCATAGCCGTTCCATCTTGTATTTTTAGGAGCTTGCAGCAATTTTCTGCAATCACAAAAAACGTAAGAAAAAAAATTATTCTTATTTAAAAAAAGAATAATAGTAACACTTCAAGATTATAATTATCAATTCATAAAATTGTAACTTTAACAATTGTTACGAGTAACCTACACTGTTAAAAATTTGTGTGTGAAATTACAGGGAATCTGCGATTAATCCATTACCTTATAATCCAAGAGCCGGCCGCACAAAACCCTAAGTCATTGAGCACGAGAAAAATTCTTTTGTTTTATGAAAGAGTAGTCATAGGGGAATCTAATGATCGATATCTACCGGAAGCGAAGTGGTGCATAAGCCAAAAATGAATACTACTAATGGTTGACTCGCAGACTTAGCATTGTGTTTTCCTACACCCAGTTTTCTCTATTTTCATACTTTTAATTATGCGGCAAACACAATGTTGAACGTACGAGTGAACCACTAGTGGTATCAATTTTTGCCTTATTCACCACTTAGCTTCCGGCAGACATGCATCATTAGATTCCCCTATTACTACTCTTCCATAAAATAAAGTAATTTTTCTTGTACTGTCGGCTCTTGGACTAAATTAAATCTTAAGTAAAATTACAGTGATTAAGAAAACAGAGATTCTGCTAAATAATAAAGACATTATTCGATAAATTAACATCGTTAAAAATACACAAGATTCTGTAAATTTATTTTTAATGATAATAATTTAATTTAATTTTAAAATTCTTGAATCACTTAATCTTAGGTGAGTTTCAAAAAATTTGAACCTTTTGAGCAAATTTCATCTGCTGTATCAATTAACTTTTATGCATTTTATTTCTTGCTGTCCTGGGGTTTAAACCCGAGACCTTTCGACACAAGAAGAACATCGCACTGACTATATTAGAAAAGCAGGTGCTATTACGTACAAAGAATGTCTTTCATGATTTAACGGGTTCAAATCTATTAAATCTATTATCTATTTCAAAGTGATTGTCGATGAAAATTTCCTCTAACTTTAAGAAGATGACTTCATCATTTCTAAGTTACTCTAAGTTATTCTTATTATTACGCTTTTTAAACTAAATTTTCTTCTTTGATATTTCTAATAAAATTTCAAAAGAATTTTAAAAGCATGTGTTTTAAATTACAAATTTCAACAACGATAAAAAGATCTTTAAATTAAAACACAGAAATCGCTACAGGGAATTAGAGATGTAAGATAAAAGGAAATGTTTGTAAAATAACGACCAAAAACTCAATCTAATGCATTTAAGGGTGTTCTTAAATCAAAAAGGGCAACTTTGTGACATATGCTTTAATTTATTTTTGTTCGGAAATGCATGAAAATAGCAAGTGTTGTTTTTCAGAAACTGTCTAAATTGCACTCAATTTTCTGGTGCTGTTGTTGTTGTTTTTAACACAATAGATTTTTCATAACAAGCCTTCAAAGTTGAAGTTTTTGAGCACATTTCCCGACGAAAAACGTTTGTCAAACAACGAAATGTCAAAACGTTTTGCGTTTGTTTTGCGGAGCAGTTAAAAACAACCTTAATCTAGAACTAGTTTAAATTTACAGTGAGTCTCGCTTTTTTTCCCTGTGTTTTTACAATAATTTTTAACAGTGTAGTTTCCTAATTTACAGGGCTTTTTTATTGATTTATTTATTTTTCAGAATTGAAGTTTACTGACTCGGAGGTGATCGAAGCTTTCTATGAATCCACTGCAATCTGGTAATGAAGTGAAGAAGATTTCTTGCCAATTGTGTGATCAATTACAATGTAATTTACGACAAACATACATGGTGTTCCAAAAATGACCGGTGTTAGAGTTATTTGTAATTTATCTTTGAAATGTGGCATCACGTAAGTTCGCTAATGTATGTAACTATAGAAACGCAAATCGTCCTTGTTTTGTTAGTTATTGTTTTGATTTGCTAAGAGTAAGCAACGCTTTCGCTATGTCTTAAAATAAAGTATGTTACAGTCTACTAAAGCATGTGAGTTTATTAATTACGTTAATACGCATCGCCGCATCATACACTTGGTTACGTCGAGCCAAAGTCTATATATTTTTTTTCTTCACTTTGAAAAGTTCGAAAATAATGAACTGTTTTCGTCATTGAATTTTATTAGAACATTATTCCACAAGATGGCCTGATGAAAGAAGAAAGAAAGAAAATCGTCTGCCCGCATCAATCAAGGTAATGAATAATTTTTTATTCCTTTTGCTATTATTAAAAGTTTTTGAACATGGAAAATATTGATAAATTAAAAAAGAAGCGTGCAACATTACGCACTTCAAGTACGAAATTAATTAGTAAATTAGAAGCATTAATAAAAGATAAAAATATTGATATTGATAGTTATTTAGAAATTTCGGAACAATTAAATGACAGAGAACAAACTCTAAAAAACCTAAATAAAGAAATAGTATCTGGTATTAGTTTAGAAAAAGAATATGAAATCGATATTAACGCTAGCGAAAAATACCAAGAAAAAATTATAAAGGCCAAATTTCAAATTAAAAAGCAACTTAAACATTTAGAACAAAGTAAAGTTTCCAATGAAATCCAACCAAATTCTACTCAAATAAACAACTCGATAAATATTAAATTACCCGATATATCTCTTCAACTACCAGTGGTGTTTGTTTAAATGATGTTTTATTAAACGGAGGATTAATCCACGATGAGCTCTTCGATATCATTTGTCGATTTCGAACTCATAAATACGTCTTTACTGCTGACATCATAAAGATGTATCGTCAAATATTAATTTCGGAAAATCAGAGAGATTTGCTTCGAATTTCGTGGAAAACTGATGAAGAAGAACCAGTCAAAATATTTAAGTTAAAGACGATTACTTACGGTATATCGAATGCACCTTATCTTGCCACGCTGACTCTGAATCAGCTTACAATTGATGAAAAAGACAATTTTCCGCTAGCATCACATGTAGTTCTTCAAGATTTTTATGTGGACGACGTATTAACAGGAGCTGACACTTTAAATAAGGCTCAACAAGTGCAAGCACAATTAATCGCATTGCTTGAACGTGGTGGCATGAAGTTGCACCGATGGTGTGCTAATCACCCCCAACTCTTGAAAATCGCAACTAGCAATCAAGAGTATACATTCAATGATCGTAATGCGGACCAGAGCACTAAAACTCTAGGATTGTTATGGAATCCAGTTCGCGACTGCTTTTCGTTTAATTCATCAGTTAAGGAACCAGTTGTATACTCAAAAAGAACTGTTTTATCCGACATAGCGCGTATCTACGATCCATTGGGATTACTCGGTCCTGGAATAGCTAAGGCTAAGATTTTCATACAAAGACTGTGGCTGTTAAAGCTAGATTGGAACGATCCACATCCAGATGACATTAAAGATGAATGGCGACGCTTTATCAGAACGCTTCAGAATATAAACAATTTAAAAATCAATCGTTTTGTTTTAAACGAAGGACATTCGGAAGTTGAACTGCACGGCTTCTCCGACGCATCCGAGCTCGCACATGGAGCAGCCATTTATCTACGCTGTTTCACAACATTTAATACATCTTTAAATTTACTGTGCAGCAAGTCTAGAGTTGCACCATTGAAATCTTTGACAATCTCACGATTGGAATTGTCCGCATCTGCCTTATTGTCTCAACTCGTACCTAAGATAGTGACTGTACTAAAGTTGAACATCAGTAAAATAATATTATGCTGTGATTCAACCATCGTCTTAGCGTGGATTCAGACTCCTCCTCATCTACTTAAAACCTTTGTGGCCAACAGAGTTTACAAAATTCAAGAATTGAACCAGACTTTTCAGTGGAGACATGTACGCTCAGAGGACAATCCAGCAGACCTTGTGTCTCGACAAATTAATTGATTGTGAACTTTGGTGGCATGGCCCTCTCTTCTTAAGAAAAAGAGACACTGAATCATATTAGAACATTGATTTAGAACGAGTCAAAAACAATAGTGACTTTTCAGCAGAATTAAAATTGAAAAATAGTACAGTACTAATCAGTCTAAATCCTAGTGAATTTGTAAATGAAATTTTAAGTATCAGCAATAATTATCCTAAAATATTACGTGTTTTAAGTTATATTTTCAGGTTCTTAGATAACACAAGAAAGTTAGTTGAAAAAAGAAAGGGACACGTAAGTATAGAAGAATTATCACGATCAGAAATATATTTAATTCGGGAAATCCAAAAACTTGAATTTAAGGCAGAATATACTGCATTGTTAGAAGCAAATTTCTAAGAAAAGTAAATTGCGATTGTTAAACTCCTTTTTAGATGCCGATAAGGTGCTAAGAGTAGGAGGGCGTTTAGATAATGCAGACCTAAGGTTTGCTCAAAAACATGAATATATTCTGCCAGCTAAGGGTAAATTGTGTAGCCTAATTGCAATTTACTATCATAAAAATATCTTCATATAGGTATTTTTGCCTCAGCCAGGTATTATTAGGCCAGTATTTTTGCCTCAAGCATTGTTATGCTACTTGAGGCAAAAATACTGGCCGCTACGGGGAAGAAATTTAGTTAGAAAAATAACGCATGAGTAAGTAACTTGTAGTAAAAGCAAACCCATAACCATACAACAAATCATGGGTTCCCTACCCAAAGAGAGAGTACGTCCTAGCGCACCATTTAATTACGTGGGAACAGATTTTGGTGGCCCCTTTTTCATAAAATATAAGGGACAGAGAAAGGGAATTCTTAATAAGGTGTATTTGGCAATCTTTGTTTGCTTTGTAACTAAAGCAGTGCATCTCGAACTAGTGTCAGAATTGACTACAGATGCATACATTGCCACCTTAAAAAAATTCATTGCTAGGCGCGGAATGTGCGCAGTAATCTTTTCAGATAATGCAAAAAAATTTGTTGGTGCTAACGCCGAGTTACAGAGACTCCATAATTTACTAAGATATCCTGAGGAGAAGTTAGCGAATTATTTGTCAGAAGAGAATATTATTTGGAAATTTATTCCACCCAGAGCACCTAATTTTGGCGGGTTGTGGAAGGCAGGAATAAAATCGGTAAAATATCATCTAAAGCGAACGGTAGGTAATGCAAGTCTAACGTTCGAAGAGTTATTAACTATAATCGCTCAAATAGAGTCTATATTAAATTCACGGCCAATCACTCCATTGTCTTCAGACGTGAATGACTTGGAGGCCTTAACACCAGGCCATTTCTTAATCGGAAGGCCTATGACAGCCATCGTTGAACCAGAATTAATTAATGTTAACGAAAATAGACTATCTAGATGGCATAGAATTTCAAAATACATTCAATTGATATGAAATCGTTGGAATAAAGAATATTTAAATACGCTCCAACAACGCTCCAAGTGGCAATTTGAAAAAAATAATATTAACGTAGGAACCCTAGTGTTGATAAAGGAAGATGACCTCCCTACAAATAAATACTTATTAGGACGCATTATAAATATTTTCCCAGGTGCAGATGGTAAGATTAGGGTTGTAGAAGTAAAAACCGCTAGGGGAATACTTAAAAGAAGTATTTCAAAAATTGCGTTATTGCCACAACAAGTCTCAGAAAATTAATTACGAAATGTAAAAGAAAAAAAGGTTTTGTTATGTATTTTTAGTTTTAGTTTTCCTATTATTGTATGTTCATAATTGTATTTTTCATTGTTAAAAGAAAATTGTTGTATTGTATCATATTACTTAAGCATTTGTAATGTTAATATTTTGCACTGTATAATTTATTGAAGTTGACCCTTCAATGTCGGGGGTATATTAGAGTTATTTATAATTTATCTTTGAAATGTGGCATCACATAAGTTCGCTAATGTATGTAACTATAGAAACGCAAATCGTCCTTGTATTGTTATTTGTTGTTTTGATTTGCTAAGAGTAAGCAACGCTTTCGCTATGTCTTAAAATAAAGTATGTTACAGTCTACTAAAGCATGTGAGTTTATTAATTACGTTAATTCGCATCGCCGCACCATAACCGGTATATTTGAAAAATCAATAATAAATAAACGGGTAGCGATAAAAATACACCGCTTGTTGCAACATGCTTCGGACAACAATAAATTCTCAAGCAGACAAGCTTTTGAAATTAATTGCAAATTTCAACAACAAATGGCGCTGCTTTCTGGAAAAGTCTAAAGTACGATATTGTCCTCATTTCCACATGCGCAGCAATAATATGGCGTAGTCTCTGAACAAAATTACCAGAAAACTTTGTAAACGTGTCAGGCGGGATGGCTTCACAAGCAGAAGAGATGTATTGCTTCAGTTGTTTCTGGATTGTGACGGTACACCAGGTCTTTCAAGTAAAAAAATGCTCTGTTCTAAGGAATTAATCATTTTTTCACCCCAAACTTGCAATCTCTGAACAGCACACGCTTACAGCAGAAAGACGACTTACAGAATGGCGAACTCACAGACTGCGTTTTCTCCTATATCTTTCAAATCGACTGCAGCTTCATCTGTTGTTAAAAATTGTAACTAATTTTGAAAGTTTGCCTGACTGAAATTTGCTGTTGTCCCAAGCATATTGCAACAAACAGTGCATTTCTATCGCTGCCCGTTTATTTTTTATTGATTTTTCAAATACACCGGTCATTTTTGGAACACCCAATAGATCACAGTGAGACTGGGGCAATAACTTAGTCATTTTTTTTTTAATTTGATCTCTGGTTTGAATAATTAGAGATCAAAATTCTGCGGTTTCTACAAGCGTATTCTAGCACAATAATTCATGTCAAAACAAACCATGTATAATGAAATCAGAATTTGATTGCATAACACTCTATATCTTTATCCCCTTCGCGAAGGGAGCCTTTTACGAAACTTGTAATGTTTTTTCACCGGTTTTTAAAAACAGAAATTTGTGACTTATTAAAATGTGAAAATGCTCCGATTAAACAAGATAAATTTTACAGTAAAATATTACCAGTGAGAAAAAAGAAAGATTCTTAAGCCTTTTTGCGGCACGTATACGTGTCGCTCGTCCCCAACGGGTTAAAACACAAGCCTGTTTTTTCGTCAACTACTCTAAAACTCCTACTGAAGCAATTTATATATATATACATATATGTGTGTGTGTATATATATATATATATATATATATATATATATATATATTCAGTAATATATATATATAAATATATTACTGAAAGCTGTGTATTTATAAATCAGCCTATGCATCATCTATTTTATTATTATATATTTTACATTTCATGTAGATAAAATACTAAATATTTTTAAATAAATAAAATTAAATTAAAAACATTCTTAAATACTTTTTAAAAAATAAAGAAGGGTTTCAAAATGATACAAAGGATTTAAATTTATTATATTTCATTTATAAATTAACAATATAATATGTAATTTCAAACATATACATGCAATAATTAATAAATTTAAGTGATAAAGTTTGTCGTAAAGTCTATCGATTCAAAAATACCTGTCGAATTTTTCGTATTTCGCTATTTTGCGCAAACTTAACTCCAATCAAGCTCATTTTAGCATATTTATACTTTGTTGAGTCACCGGACATTCACAAAATGATTTTATTTTTACATTGCTGTTACGTGGTTAATAATGCAATCTCAACAAGGGCAATTTTTATTTTTAATTTTTTTTTTATTATTTTTTTTTTTTTAATAACATGGATCATTGCAGCGATTGGTGCATTGCTTGCAAAATCAAATTCACCTCTAATAATGAGAATTTTCCATCATAAAACAAATTAATGGACCGACGACGATAATGTATGTTCTGTAGTATGTTTAAACTCTTTATGTTTTGCGAATTCGACCTTAACTTTGATTTCGGGAAGGACTGTTTTTTATACTCAACTTTATTATCACTGACAATAGGGTAACATTCCCAGTAATTGGCACATTAAGAATTTGACTTTAAACTTACTTCAATTTTCATTACAAAGAAATAAGATATTTACTTGGAAATATTTTTAAATCAAAGAATGCATATCTGTGCATCTATTTTGCCCACTAAAAGCAAAAAAAATTGAAAAAGTATTTTTATAAAAATATATTTATAAAAAGTTGCTAAAATCACCAGTAATTGGCACCTAGAGCACCAATGTATGACACCTTATGACCCAGTAATTGGCACAAGTTTATATTAAAAAAAACTTTACATTTTGCTTTGGGTTTAATCGCTTTAAATGAATTTACTGTAGATGAAGATGCCATATTCCAGGTTTTTGAGAGTAAGAAATCAGCATATTAGTCTGAAATGTGAACACTTTAAAACAATACAATATACTTATATATTAATACCCAGTAATTGTCATGCTGTCCCCAGTAATTGTCATATGAAGCTTTCGTGGATTCAAATTACTGATAATATTTCACATTTTCATATAAAAACAAATGATAAACAAAATTAATCTATAACTTTAAAAGTACTTCCAAAATAAGTGGTTTAGTCAAAATTTCCTTGCGAATGCCTTGTAATTGGAATAGGTGCCAATTACTTGGAACTAGCAAAATTGAAGCACCATTAATTGGCATCTATCATTAATTCAGAAATCCAAATATTTGTGTCGAAAATACTTTTACACAATTAAAGTAACCCTTTTTAACTAAACAAAACTGTTGTCAATTAAAATTTAAAATATATTATAAATCAGATAATAATGAATTGGAAAGCATACCTTCCTTAAGCGAAAGAATAAGCATTTGCAACAAAAATGGCTAATCCATACAAGCCGTAATTGTTCCTCTTTCCTAGGCACTATTGTCATCTAGTAGCATAAATCAAAGTTATAATATTTAACGTAAATGAGCATATAACTGGTATATGGTCTTGCATTTTTAAAAGACTGGATATAAATCTTATTTAAGGACTTGTTTGTAGGATGTGCCAATCACTGGTGCATGCCAATTACTGGGGATGTTACCCTATATATATATATATATAACCAAAGTAATTCAGGCATTGCCATTCAATAAACCAATGAAACCAGTATTTTTACAATCATCTTATAGAAAGCAGTTGAAGTTTGAAGTGTAATAGAAGGCAGATTACCAAAATAATAAAAGATACATGAATAAATGGACATTAGAAGGCTTTTTCATTAAACCACTCGTCAGGGGTGCATAATTTAATGAAAAACCAAAAGCATCCAACCAGTTTCTGTTATGGGACGTGCTAAAAGCTAAGAAATTCGTCCCACAGTGCACCCTACTGGTCGAATTTTATTTACTGTTACAAATTAGGAAAAATATATTCGTGAAGAAAATAAAAACAATATGACATAATAACAATAATATAATACTTCTTTAAAAAGTATATATATATACTAAAATATTTACCATACTTATATCTAGCTTGAAGTATAGATCAAGTGAAACTGAGTTAGGAGTTAAATTAGATATAAATTACATGTGACTCTGTAACAGGTAAAGTTATAGTCACAGTTATAAGTTATATAGATAATAAAATTAAAATTGTAAAAATAATTATATTAAAAAATTTAGCAGATCATATATTATACCACAAATATTCATTACACATTTAGAAAAAATAATAATTGCTACTGTTAGAGGTATTATATTTTTTAACAATTATTAATATTACTATATTAATTATTTAACTAAAAAATACGCTGCTTTAACTTCAAGTACAAACACACACCAAAAAGTGTTTTAGTGCTGCCATCTATATGATCAATATATTAATTAAATTATATACTAATAGTGCTGCCATCTATATTTTATTGATTAAGAGAGATATTATTGGAATAAAATAAATTATTTAAAAGCTAAGAATTTTGCAAGAATAATTTCTATTCTAATATTTTACAAATAATTTCTTTAAGACAAATGCAATGGACAACCATATCTTATCTCAATAGCTTCATAATTTTTAAGTTATGCAGGTTAATTTTAGGTAACCATAAATTTTAATTCTATGTGTAAAGTTAATTATTTTTTTCCCTTATCTTTTTTTTTATTTTATTAAATATATAATAATTAACCATTGCGTACTATCCAGACAACACCGCCCTCCACCGTAATCCAACATCTAACCCACCCATCCATCCTATTATATATTTTTTGTATTATTTTTATCTTTTATAATTTTTTATACTTTTTTTACGCAACGTGTTAATTATTTTTAAGATCACGTAATAACTTATTACATATTAAAGATTATAGAAGTTCTTAACAATAACATCATAAGGTGCTGCATAAATTAGCATTTTAATGTTTGTAATATTTGGTTGAGGAGAATATAGACAGTTAATAATATATAAATGATTAAACAGATAATATTTTTTTAACCAAATGTAAAGGATAACCATATCTTATAGCAGTTTCTTGAACAGTTTTTAAATTATACATTTTAAAATTAGGTGAACAAATATTTTTAATTCTATGGGCAAAATTAAATAATATATTGATTTATACAGATTTATGAAAGCAAGTATTATAATGAGTAAAGAGGTTTACTTTGAAAGGAAAATCATTACGTTTATCATAAATATTACATAGAATTTTATTACCACAAAGAGTAACATTAAGGTCGAGAAAATTAATTTTATCGTTAAGCATATCATTATAACTGTATTTTAAATTTTTATGGTATTTGATTGGTAGAGAATAGTTAGATGACTTTTTAGAATATAAGATGATTATATCATTTTTAAAAAAAGGTACTCCTTTTTGGGATACCCTATAGTTACGGTTTAAAAGAGTTCACACTGTTTTTGAGCACTCTGCCTACGTCATTTAACTGAATTCAAAACCTTACCATTTTCTTGGCACTTGTCTCCAATCAACCACAATTCCGATTCTCCTTCTGGTAAAATCCTAGTTACAAGAAACTTCCTTTCTTCTTCATCAACAAGATAGCCCAGGCCACCGAGTTGCTGATCAAATTGAGAATTAAGGCACATTAATCTAGCTTCGCTAAAGGATGACACTGAATTCAAATATAAAAAGCAGTGATATTCATTGCCTCCGGTAAAACCCTCTGGGCATGGTGGATCTGAAGAAAAAAAGTAACATATGCCTTTTTTATACACAGGGTGTGTTTCCACACAGTGGTTACAAAGTTTCAAGAGCGTTACAGTACATCTAGATGATGGTAAATCATGTAGCAATGCAAGTTCGGGAACGCTTTCCTGTTGCGATAATAACGACACAAAACACTAGAAGGAAAAGACACAAACAGGGTGAGAAAACATGTTTAGTGCTGCAAAAAATTAATAAAAAAGAACAGAAAGAGAGAGCATGAATCTTCATCAAAGAAGACGTTCGAAATTACGATTTCGAACTGCGATGCTGACCTGAAATCTCCGACGCATGAAAATTCTAATGTTCTCGAAAATATCATACGTGCTGTAGACTTCACCAGTAGCTGCCACAATGCTCTTACACAAATTCCTCAGTACTGTTCAACATTATCCCAGTATTTTTGCGGTACTAAGGATATTAATTATGCTTTTCACCCTGTTTGAGTCCTTCCTTTCTGGCATTTTGTGGCATCACTACATTGCCAGGAAAACGTCTCCGACCATGCATTGCTGTGATATTTCCCATCATCTTGGTTTAATCTATCTCTCCTGAAACTTTGTAACCGCTGGCTGGGCTGAAATTCCTTGTATATTTAGTTTTCAGTAAAGAACACTCAAATAAATCTACAAAAAAATTTTGTATATATATATTTTTTTTAGAAGTTTTTACAACTCTTGAATTTAATAATTTTCAAAATTAAATTGCAAAAAAGGAATAGAACCAACAGAGTGGAAAATTGTCTAATACTGGAATCGAAACAAAGCCGCTGAGTATACGCGCCAATACTAAGCCACGTGCAAGTAGCTTGGTAACAAAGCATTGGCGTGTATAGTCAGTCACCTTGGTTCGAATATAGGCTCTAACAATTTTTTACTCATTTGGCTTTACGGCTTTTAAGCAATTAAACTTTCAAAAAAGAACACTCAAATTTCAAAATTAAACAACTATAAAGTAGTGCATAAAAAGAAATTCATTAAAACTGAATTTTAATACATAGTTTTTAAATAAGATATTTACTGATATAATACTGGGCCTGATTATGATAATTCATTAAAAAATAACTGTTTTGTTTAATAATGTAACTCTTTGTATATTGGATAGGTCAATTTTAGTAGTTTTGTGCTATAAATGGCAAACGTTTCTGGATCGGAGGTTGGGAAGGGATAAATTAATAATCTGCCTCCAGGCTCTCCTGATATTAGTCCTCTGGATTTTTTATTTCGTGATTTTACCAAGGGAGATTTTTTGCCCACACCAATTTCTGACATCCAAGAATTGAAGCCTAGGATACAAGCTGCTGTGTATACTGTAACAGAAGACATGTTAAAAACAGTTGTCATAAACTTAATTATTCTCCGAGCTACCAAGGGAGAACACGTTGAATTTTACTGAAGTAGTGGTCTTATAAAAATATTATAAGAGTACTTATAGTGCATCCAAACAAACATATCTCTAATTTTAAGGAGACATAGGAAACTTTCCAAAAATCATTTTTCTTTTATTCTGACTATTTTAAAAAATTTTAACAATATACAAAAAATCCTATTTAAAAATCTTCATTATTTCTTGAGTTGAAGTCATTTATAGACGGTGAATATGACAGAATGTCCGTAGATGTTGAAATTTTAAAAAAGTTTTCTCATAATAGTAAATTTGGAGATTCAGCGAAACTATGTAAGCTACAGCTTGAGGAAAATTAACCAAATATGTATTTCTGTATTGTTACAAGCTAAAACCAAAATAATTCTCATATCTTTTTTTTTTTCTTTTTTGTATTTGAAAAATTTTTGAACTTTTTTAATTTTGTGCTAAAAATACATTTCAAACAAAACTTTTTGTGTATAATTTGGATTTAAGCTAGAAAGGGGTATGTTATAATTCTATTTTATTCAAAAAATGCTTTCTATATTTATAATTTAGAGCTTTATCATGAGTGTAGCATTGAAACATGCAATAGTCAGATGAATTTTATAAATTTAGAATTTAAATGTTAATTATGTATATAGAACATTTATTTTTCTGGATAAGGAATTCAAAGTTACGTATAGTATGGCAGAAAGGGGGGAAATATCTTAATTGCATATTATTTGTGCTTTGGTACTTTGAAAAAAACAAGGTTTTTGATTGTTTCGTCAAACTCAAAAGTTCTGTGTCCCCATTAATAGAACACAACAAATATTTATAATCAGGGCAAGACTTTTGATTCCTTCTCTATATAGTAAATAGAGTATAACCATTCATTTTAAGATTTTAAAGTTAAATTCATATCAAATTCATATTTTAATATTTTACAGGGATTCTTTATCACCGGCAATCACATATCGAATCAAACCTGTGTTTCCACGCACTACTGAGAATTTCGCCTTTTTTTCATAATTTAAGAAAAGATCATTCATTGCATTTAGGATGAAATGTCTCGTTTTTTAGCGTATTTTTCTTTTTTTTTAATTATTATTTTTTTTTCCACTAGAAGTCGTTTAAACAGCCTCAAGGTGAAAAGTCAGCCTTTTTATGTTAATCCGTAAGAACATTTTTTTAAGATGAAATTTAAATCAATTTCCTGTGAAAGCATTAAATTAACATGTTACATCGCTTCTGTAGGTAAAATATGCAAATAAACAAGCGCAAATATTTTTGTTAAAACTTGTATATTTGTAGATTAATATTTAAGTTAGGAGTTCATTTTTATTTTTCTGGGAAAATTTTGGATGAATCTTTTTCTCTCTCTCTCTCTCTTTAGTTACGGTTTGTTACAAAGTTTTAAAACGAAAAATTTCAGAGCGCATTCTAGAATTCTGTAGGATAGCAAAATTCTTCCAGAATACTGTTTGACCTCAGCACTTGCCTCAACTGCAGAAGAAGTCTGCAAGGGACGGAATTTTCAGGCCCGGATCAGGCCCGATCTGATCCGTTCTGGTCGGACACAATTTCTACTATTTCTAAAAAATTCAGATATTTATCATATAATTAAGATTTTCTTTTAAAGTATACTGCATACATATCTATGGAATGATTTTACGGTATATTTTACAGGAAATAAACATTATCAATATTAATGATTACTTAGATTCTTAGACTTCCACATTCAAATAAAGATTCGTTAAAAAATTAATATGGTTTAGACTATATTAAAAAAATGAAAGTCAAAATTATCATAAATTTTGAATCTGTATAATAAAAAGTAGATTTATGAAAATATTTCTATATCATCTTATTAAAAATTCTAAATCCAAAGGAGCCGCTTTCTGATACAATTCTGATTTTTTTTTTTTTTTTTTTTTTTTTTTTTCAGAAATGCACAAGATTAACAGGTGTTTTTATTCAGAAACTATGTAATCGAAGAGCGTTCGCCATTTCTGATACAATCAATTTAAGAAAATACTGTCAAAGTTAGCGTTTTGAATAGAATTTCCGGAAGCGACAGCATGGGAAGGGAGAAAAATCTGCAACCATTTGACAACAATCTCTTATGTCTCAACAAGCTTATAATATATATATTATTTACCAAAGATGAAAAACGCTATTTGATCAAGACTTACAAGACTTTCATAAACCTCAACAAGGTTTTACAAGTAACTTATTAACCAAAAAGGAAAAACGATATTCGACTCTAAATTTCTTCAATAGTCAGGCTTGTCAATTTTATACTTTTACATTTAAAAACTAGTGAGAAAATGTATTAAACTTCCGCGTTATTGAGAGGTAAATTTACAAACAACCAAGAAATATATTTCCAAAGATTGCGTTGTCACAAGTTCTTTATCGCTATTAATAATATGACAAATCATGTTCTCTGTTCTAAGCTTTTTGAAAACTATTAAATCTAGTTCCGGTTCTGCTCGTCTATTAGTCCAGGCATTTGGTAAAAAATAAATGCAAGTTTTGGTGTAGTTTTGATTTTTAGTTCCCTTTATGTTTTTGGGGTCGCTGAACACGAATCTGGCATTATCCAACAAAATTTCTCCCCGGAAACACGTTTTTTTGGCAAAAAACGTGCAAAAAACATGGCTTTTTTTCGTTTTTTCTAAATAACTTCAAAATTATGCATTTTACATAAAAGTCATCAATACATAAACTAAAGAGCACAAAATTTCCTACATTTTATGTACTTAAAGTTTTTTTCTCTGATCAATGGTTTAGCCGTGAGAGAACCGCAAAAATAGGTGTGAAAAGCAAAAAATTCTGAAAAACGTGAATTACAGCACCGTACATCGATGAAACTTGAAAAACAACCATTTTACGCAAACTTTCCCCACTTAATAATACTAAATATATTATTATTGACTATATTTTATTAATCTGATGTTCATTGTTTCTTTCATAGCTAAAAAATAAATAAAAATGAGCATATCTGTGAGCAAAATCTTCATTTGTTATTATAAAATAATAATAGTAATAATTTCTTAATTTGACTTTTAAATAATGTAAATAAAATAACTAAAACAGGCTTTAACTGATCCCATCTGCACTTTCCCCCTTGATTGAAAGGGTGCAAGTATGAAATAACGTTGGCCAAGCGCCCACCCCCCGCATACCAAGTCCACGTTCAGTGGAATACTAACCCCCCCCCCCCCTTTTCCACCAGTCTCGCCTCTGTTAGAAATATGCGTCGCACAGATCACTAGCTTATCAGGAGGACACATTCCTCTCAGTTTCTATATGCAACTGCTTACTTATAATTTAGTAATTCACTGTTTGAGTGTTCGTGAATATAGTGAACATCTAAAATGATTTTGCGCGATATCGCTGAGTTTTATTTGTGACTTTCCTTCAGAAGATGGGTCAGTGAAAGTTAGTCGAAGTATTGCAGCATTAATCAAGGCAAATACAGAAAGAAAGGATGGAAAAGCAGTTTTCCTAAAGGGGAAAATCTCAGTAGATGTGAATGTTAAGTGTAGAAAAGCATACTTAAATGAACGGATGATTACTGCTTATCTGAAGAAGATTGAGGAACAAAGTGCTAGCACTTCTCAAATTTTCAGATCATCAACTCCTCAGTTTAATTTTCGAACTAATTGTTTTATATGTGAACTGTGCATTTCGGAAGAGTTCATCGCAACACAAGCGAAAAATCCACCAAGCGAATGCAATACTGTATATAGTGTGCAACACATGGAATTCAAAAGTACAATTCTGATAGCAGCAAGAGCTCGCAATGATGATTTTGGGCAGGCTATAATTCAGCGCATCGAACCAGTGAATGATTTGATCGCAGCAAATGCTCAATACCACATAAAATGTTTTAAATATATTTATGGGAGCCCGAAGGTCCAAGAACAGTAGAAACGTGGTCCATTTGCCGAGGCAATCGACAGAGCAATGCAAAGTATATTACGATTACCTTGAAAATCATGATGACGAGTGTCAATTCTCCATGGAAGAGCTAATGAAACAGGTTACAGGGAGTTATCAACCTGATATGAGAACTGTAAAGTTTAACCTAATTGAGAGATATGGAGACGACATACTGATCACAAAGAATCAGAAAAAAAAGTCCATTGTGTGTTTCAAGAATATAGGAGTGAAGATACTGACTAATGCATGGTATCGGCAAACATATAAATCTGATCGAGATGAGAGGCTGCGAGTGGTTGAAGCAGCAGCAAAAATTATTTGCGAAGATATCAGATAGAAGATTTGCTTCGGGAAACTGCAAAAACATCGCAGTTGTGTGTCAAGACGAAGAGGATGAGCTAGACTTTGAAACCGATCTGGAAATGGATTGCCCACACAATGAATCAGAGGTCTCAATGGAAGGGGACATAGTTATTCCGCAAGGTATCAAATATTTACTATTAAAAAAAACTTTTATTTATAATATTAATAGTTATAAAAACACCCACTAATTCCATTCATCTATTTTCCATTTTGTAAATGTCGGTGAAAAGCAGGAACCCTCCAATAAAAGAAAGCGGAAACAGTACTTTGTTTTTTTTTTAAGTAAATGTACTTACTAATGTACATAATTATTTATAATTAAATAATAATTCATAATGAGTCGTCGTTTTTATTGTTCGCAACTTCATTGTAAAATATAGTCGATCATAATATCTTCAGTATCATTTAAAGTCAATCTTTGCGAAAAATGGTCAGTTTTCATGTTAAATCTAATGTACAGTGCCATAATTCCTATTTTCCGGATTTTTTTTATTGTCACACCCACATTTTGAACTTCGAGAACTTTAAAAACTGGAATCCGTGTCAGCTTTTGTATGTTAAAGCCTGTGTTAGTTATTTTATTTACATTATTTAAAAGTCAAATTAAGAAATTATTACTATTATTATTTTATAATAGCAAATGAAGATTTTGATCACAAAAATGCTCATTTTTATTTATTGTTTTGTTATGAAAGAAACAATGACCATCAGATTAATAAAATATAGTCAATAATAATATATTTAGTATTATTAAGTGGGGAAAATTTGTGCAAAATGGTTGTTTTTCATGTTTCATCGACGTACGGTACTGTAATTCACGTTTTTGGGAATTTTTTGCTTTTCACACCCATTTTTGCGGCTCTCTGACGGCTAAACCATTGATCAGAGAAAAAAACTTTAAGTACATAAAATGTAGGAAATTTTGTGCTCTTTAATTTATGTATTGATGACTTTTATGTAAAATGCATAATTTTGAAGTTATTTAGAAAAAACGAAAAAAAGCCACGTTTTTTGCCAAAAAAAACGTGTTTCCGGGGAGAAATTTTGTTGGATAATGCCAGATTCGTGTTCAGCGACCCAAAAAACATAAAGGGAGCCAAAAATCAAAACTACACCAAAACTTGCATTTATTTGTCCTTTTTGAGCACGTAATGCCTGGACTATATATGCAAAAAGCAATCCAAGCTTGATCTCGGCCTGGCACCAGTCTGCCAAAAAGGATTAAACCTGGGTTACACGCAATGTAATTCTCCGATACCAATCTCTGCACTATACAAGTTACATTTATGTATTAATGTTGTCAAACTAGTATCGGCTCATAACACACATTTATACTTATTCTCGTTAAAGTTGTATTCATTGAAAATATCTCATATTTTATCGTTTCTGCTTAAAACATTATAACGGACCAGTAGGCCAGCAAAAATTTTATCGGCGCGGTCCTTTGCAAAAATTATTATAATTCTTCCAGCCCGGCCCGTTAAAATTTTCGAAACCATTCCGCCGGCCAGGCTCGGGCCCGTGCAGACCTCTAAACTGCAGATGTTCAAAAAAAGAAGGAAACTGAATAATTCCATACTTTGGGTGAACTTAGGTGTTAACTATTTCACATAAATCCTATAAAAAACATTTTGTTGTAAAATAGTTTTGATGTGATATAGTTCATCAGTTCATACTAAACATTTATTAAATTAAAAATTATCGCTGTCATTAAAAGTTTTATATCAAATAACAACTCACATGCTTCTATTTCAGTTGACCCGCAACTAACATCTTTGCTTTTAAATATACATTTCAGTTGAATGAAGTAAGTTGCTCCGAGCCTGACATCTTCCAGTGATATCGTTGTATCACTCGAATTCATGGTGGCATAGCTTTGCGATTCGACAGGCTTGTATAGTACAGCATAGCCATCAGGTGTCAATACGCCCAGAGATTTGATATCAGGTTCCAAGCTCGTCTCTACCGTTGGTTTCTTCCAACTGACTTTAATCTTACCTTTCGGAGTCGTTAAAGCCTGGACATTTGTGGATGGTAAAACAGCTGAATAAAAAAATAATAAATATGAGCAACAATTAGTTTATTTCAATATACGATTTTAATAGAAAAATATAAGGCAACGGAAAGAAGATTCTTAAGGAAACTCGGTATCCTTCATTCGGCGAAAAATGGCAAAAATATCAATTTTTATATGTATGCATATCAATTAAACTACTTTGTTTTGATCATGTTAAACTATTTTTATTAATAAGGTATTTTTTATCAAGAATATTTTTAATTCTCCTTTTGTTGATTAAGATCTAACTGTGTATATAATATCTTGTTATATTATATTTAAATAGTATATAATATGCTTTTTAGAATGTTTTACATCCTTTTAACAAAACCTATTTACTCTCGATCATGATCATAGATGGCGCATGTCTAGTTTATTTGTATTGAATCGCTCTTTTAGTAAACTTTCAACGATATTCATTTAAAACTTTGGTATTATAATATAATTACATTATTTCCATTAATTTCATAACATTGTTGCTTAATGTTATTTTAATAATTTAATATTTTAATAATAGTTATTTTAATTATATTAAAAATTAAATATAAGGTATTTGTACCCTATATGGACAGGGCTCTCAATATGGACACCCCTAATATTTTTAAAGGTAATAATTTTAATCGAGAGATGGCTCAACATTTTCGCGAAGAAAAGCAGTTGAAAAGATAATTAAGGCTGGAAAGTGTAAAAAAGCGCGTTGTTCGCCATTTAGGAAGAAACATGTTGTTTCGAGATGTGCTGATCTTAATTACTTGTAAGCTTAAATTCTTATTAGATATGGTAAAATTACATTAAATGTTGAAAAGTGGAGTATTTTAGAAAGCTAATAAAACATATTTTCGATTGCTATTGCATATTTTGCTTAAAAATATTTTCCTTATTCATTTGTTACAAGATTTAGTAAAACTACGCCCGGTTCCCAATATGGACAGCTTATGTCCCCATCGATTACAACTGTAAGAAAGAAGAAAATTCAACGTTGCCAAGCAATAAATTGAAAAGGCATCAAAGTGGTAAAATCTTTGTTCAACAAGATGCCATTTGAACAATCCCCTCAAAACCTTCCTCCAAAAAACCCTTGCAGAAAAATAAAAAGAAGCCCCCCCCCCCCCGCCACTAGGATATCTGTTGGCGAAATCGTAGGTACCAATGGTATGACTTCCTCAACAAAGGAGAGCTGGTACTGCTTCTTTTGCAATATTGATGCTTTTTCAAACATGCGGCCATGCATCACATGTGGTAGATATGTTCATGAGGATTATGTGGGACTTACTGTCCATGGTGAAAAAGTTTCTGTTTGTCCATTCTGTGAGGACTGAGTAATAACAGATGTAAATTCGCAGAGAGATGCTATAAAGTTAAGTAAAAACCAACAATATTATTTCATAATATTTACTAGTAACTAAGGGGCTTTGCATGGGTCTTCGAAGGGTAAAAACCGAGAATGCCCCCCCCCTTCCTAAAATGCATGTTCTGAAAATATTTACTGTCCCCCTCCTCCTCAGAATACTTTAAGATACATTTTTACTTACCCATCATACGTAGTATAGGGTAAGTCTTGCAATCGTTTTAAAAATCGAAAATTTTTTTTGACGGATTTACACGTTTTAGATAGTGGAGATTCCGAAAAACATATTTTTAGAAAAAAAATTCTTGCTGTCCGTCTGTCTGTCTGTCTGTCTGTAAACGCTCTATCTCCCGAACAAATTGAGATAGAGACTTGAAATTTTGTATGTAGCTAGTATGTAAGAATGGAACGAAGCCTATTTAATATCAGCAACCTCGATTATCCGGAACTATTTTTTTCGGACTCTCGAAAAATTCGTTCTCATGAAAGGTATATAAAAATTTTCGAATTTTTTTGTTCTAAGGAATGGATGTAAAAGGCAATAAAATAACACACATTTTGCATATAGAACGAAGTCGATCGGATTATGAGTTGCCGAGATATTTGTAATCTTGTTTTCCACATTCTTCGATTTTTCATGACCCTGTATTTCATTTAAATTTCAATTCAAAAGTATATTTTAATTGGAAATGAGACGCTTAATCCAACGCAGTTAATTGTTAGTTCATAGAATTATTATTTTTGGTGTTATAAGGATGTTTCTTTTACGCAGTTCGGTACTACTTGAGTAGTTTGGCGTTTTATATAATTTGTCGAAATTGGTACATCAGCAGTTCTTTAATATAGCATTACTATGTATATTAACAATATTTAAATTTTGTTTATGAATTGCAATGCATTGTATAAATAGTTTTACATGTTTTATTTTCATATACATATCCATGATGGGTAAGTATTACGGTGGCCCCCAACGACTAGTTTTTATTCCCTCTCCTCTAAAATCCCTTGGAAAAGTGACTCTTCCATACACACTGTGTAGAAAGTCAATAAGGAAACACCTGTCCATGATAGGGACAAGTAGTTCCTTATATAGAATAATTACAAGGTCGCTAATTTTAATAATGATAGTCAATAGTCCAAGGATAGTAAACACATATTTTTGGAGTCCTATGACTTGTACATGGGGGTGAAAAAAATATATTTTCCTTAGGGTGTCTATATTGGGTACAGGTACCTTATATATTTGGTTTCTGATATTAATTTTTTTGTTAACTATCTCCTCTTAACTGTTGGCAAGGTGAGATTGCAAATTTAAATTTACATTTTTTTCTCCCACCTGTTGGCGATTTTATCATGTAAGTTTATCTATTTGATAATTCTATTATTATTGGTTTAATATTTGTCTAGTATTTTTCATTTAATTAAATTTTGCATTGGCTATTAATAGGGTAATTTAGAAATCATTTTTAAGTTTATCCTGATTTCTAACCAGAAATTAATCGCAATTAATGTGTCTATTTACTATTATCCTTGATAACGAGCTAAATACCACATTTCCAATGCTTCGTATTTGTTCCAATATATTGCCAACTCCTCTGTCTTGTTGTAGTTTGTTATTTTATGGGTTATTCTATATTTTGATGTTAAATAGTAGTATTATATAATCTCTCTCTCTCTCTCTCTCTCTCTCTCTCTCTCTCTCTCTCTCTCTCTCTCTCTCTCTCTCTCTCTCTCTCTTTCTCTTTCTTTCTCTTTCTCTCTCTCTCTCTCTCTCTCTCTCTCTCTATATATATATATATATAGGCTTAAATTGTACTTTATTACCACTAACACATTCGATGAAATTTCGTAAAAATCCGAGTATGATAAAGACATTTAAAAGCGATTTTATTATCGTTGTCCCTTTGAATGCCACAATCCTCTTCCTTAAAAGTGATTCTTCTCAGTTTATGCTTTTTCGACGAATAGGCAAGTTTAAAGTAATAAAACTTTTATGCATATTTTTCAATTGATTCGATATTTTTACGCATAAAAAGGTAAAAGAAATTCAGTTTTACACTAATTTTACACGTATTTGAATTTTTTTTTTCGCCCAACTAATTAATTTATGATAAATCCAATACTTAAAATTATACAGCACTATTCTACAAATATTTAAAAAAAAAAAAACTCAAAATGTAAAAAATTATAATAGAAAATACATTTTACAGGGAAAATCGAACAATTTCTTGATAAAATCATTTTTCTTCATTGAATACTTTATTATTGTACGAAAAACGTGCCTTAAAAAGCTCTGCTTTTTTTTTTTTTTTTTTTTTAAGGTTTAAAGGGTACAGAGTCCCCTTAAATGTACTATATGCATCCCGTCACGAAAGACTAATCAATCTTCTACGGGAGCAAAAAGAGGTGATACTACTTAAAGAATACGGACGATATGCAGAGGGGAAACCTACTCTGCTTTTTTCTTTACCTTCAACAGAAATGGAATATTTCTGTTGCCACAATGACAAAAAAGTATAAAAACTTATAAAAAAAATAATAATTCAAAAACAAATTGAGATACAGCTTTCAAACATATTGTATTTAAAAGTACATTTTTTCCCTATATGACGGTTTAAAAATTGAAAATATGTGATTTTTAGAAATTTAATAATTTCTGGTATCAAAAATTGTAAAACTGAAATTTCATTTAAGATTTGTTTATGGTTGGTCCAGGAATATCAGTGCTTAATCCATACGTAATATATAGCTCTGTTATTACGTAAGCCATGTTTTGATCATCATGAAAATTATGTTTATTATTATTTTTTAACATAGAATTTATTTGTAAGTCTTCTAAATGGTAGTTGTAATTCGTTAAACTACATTTAAGAAAAATTAAAATGGGTAGTAAAAAAACTAGAATTTTTTTTTTCTTTAGCATTTTTTTTTTTTTTTTTTTTTTTTTGAGTCTTTATTTTATTTTGGTGGGGGGGGGGGGCTGAATTAACTTTTTTTTTTCAGGACATTATATTTTAAAATTTGTATAGTTTATTCAAAAAGTTTTTTTTTTCTTTGCATTATCTTATGCAGAATTTATGTTATAACTTTTGTTTGTAAAGTGAGACAAGTTAAAATGACAATGATATTACAAATTATATAAAAAATTACTATCACATTTCCGTATATAATGAAAAGCAAAATATTAATCAAAATACTCAAAGCGAATTACGATTACACAGAATCGAAAAAAGAGAAATTTTGTATAAACAAATGAGATTTTCATCTCTTTTACTAAACCGACTAATGTTGGTCATAATTCACATAACAGATTTAGTAATGCAAAAAACAAATCATGTCCAAGAACTACAGGTTTTGAACGTAAGATAAATGTATGTTTTACTTATCCAACATACGGAATTCAGGATAAGTCTTGAGATCGTTTTGAAAATCGGAAAAAAAATGACGGATTTACAGGTTTTAGACACTGGAGATTCCGAAAAAAAATTGCCACCCGTCTGTCTGTCTGTAAGCGCTCTATCTCCCGAATAAAATGAAATAGAGATATTAAACTTGGTGTGTACTTAGTATATATTAATGGGAAAAATCCTATTGAATATCTATAACCCCGATTATCCGTAAATATTTTTTTCGGACGCTCCAAATATTCATTCTGATGAAAGGTACATAAAAAATTATTTTAAACCTTTCCGGCGCAGTGTGTCCATACTGGACACACCTAATTTTAATTCCAAACTTCAAACGGCACCAATAATATTTTAGTAAAATTTTACTTTTACAATGACAGCTTAAATCAGGAAGTTCTTAATTTCTAAAAAAGTATTTTGTAAATTCCGGTGTCAGTCAACAATTTCTCATTTTACGAACAGAATTTGTCTGCGCCGGAAAAGGTTAAGGAGTGTGTGTAAAAGACAGTAAAAAAGCATAAATAGTGAAGTTGATCGGATAATTAGTTTCCGAGATATTTGTAATCATATTTTTCACACTTTTCGATTTTTTATGACCCTGTATTTCATTCAAATTCCAAATCAAATATATGTTTTTATTGGAAATGAGACACTTAATCCGACGCAGTAAACTATTATTCAATACGATTATTACTTTTTTTAAGTTATAAGGATGTTTATTTTATACAATACAGTTAATTATCCTGTCGACCAAAAAACTATTTATTTGACATTTTACTTGTATTTTGATTAATCTTTTACTAATTTATTTGTTTTTTCGTTATTTAAAACAAAATTAAGCCAATTTGTGTAATTTACGAGTAGTTTAGTGATTTCTATAATTTGACGAAATGGGTCGGGGGGATAATCAAGTGATACCCGTAAATACAGTAATAGAGTATTCTTATGTGTTAAACATACGTAAATATACGTTTAAATTTTATTTTGAAATTGCGATGCATTTTATAAATAGTTTACACATGTTTTATACTATGCATATCTATGATGGATAAGTATTACGGTGGCCTCCCAACGACTATTTTTTTTTCTAGATTAATTCTGCATACAATGTTGAATCTACAGATAGATATCAATTTTTGAAAAGTTATTAAAACGATCTTTCTATTTTTAAAACATACAAAAATGATCTTCGAATAAAACGATATTTGCATATATTATTTTTATATAGAAGCTGTTGAATTTTGGATTTACTTTTTACGAAAAAAAAGTATTTGGAGACATATGTTTCTCAATCTGAATATGCATTGTCCGCTTAAGGGATGAAAACGAGTTCATACAGAATTAATTTAAATAAACACTTACTTTATAAGGTCTTTTACATTTAACTTAAAAAAAGTACAAATTGCAAGTCAAACGTAGCAAATGAGGTCCATTCGTACTACAACGCAGTTTTAAAAATATTTAGATCTTGATATGTAATAATATGCAGTACTTCGATGTACTGCATCCGAAATCTTTTGTGTGTCCCTGTAAATGTTGTATGTTTTTTTATTATACAAGAAGTAACTTATAGTAAACTTCAGCAAAGCATATTAATTTCATAAAATGTAAAGCAGTTTAATATAATTAAAACACGTCCCAAACAATGTTTCCCCTATACCATTAAGTAATGGAATACATTTGGGGGGGGGGGGGGGGACTGTATATTTAAAAAAAATAACCGTTGCACCACAAACTGTACAGAATGTATGTTTTAGTATGTATATATTTCATAGATGCATATCAATTTTATTAGGTTCGAAAGAGTGTAGCCCATTAAAATGCACTTGAAGCTATTTTTTCCCATTTGGCTGTAATATAACGAAATACTTTTGATTGTCCCTATAAATAAAATATACATCCAATTTTCATAAATTTTAAAATGTCTCGACAAAACTATGTAACAATTATATATTTTAAATTTTAAACGATTCAGGTGGGTAGTTTTTTTGTTGTTATATGCGAACAAAACAGACGTACAAACAGGCAGACAGACGACGAATGGACTGAAGGACGAATATAGGTGCTACGTATTTATGTAATTTCGAACGCACCTAAAAAGAGTAATTTTTTAGATGTGTGGGATCGAGTTGTATTTTGAATAATTTTTAATAAATCTTTCAGTTTATGTTCATGTTCATACTATCCTGTTATTTTCATAGGTATTTTGAAAGTAAGTGCGAGAGAAAATAATTTTCTAAAGCTCTCCAACTAAAAGAATAGAAACACAGAATAATGTTGATTTTTCCAATAAACTTTTCCACTCACATGACAATAAATTTAAACAAGAAAAGTGAGAAAAAATATACTTACTTGTATCGCAACCATATATCTCGAATCTTAGGCATATACTGGTTGATCCTGATATTTGCATGGTGACGTTTATCTTCACATATTGCGTGTATTCTACAGTACTGCTTACGTGATAACTAACATTTCCACTCGTGTCATCTTTGTCAGTATCAAAAAACTGCAAAAGAAAAAAATAAGTACAATTACGAGGATAAAAAAAGAGTTTTGTATGCAGATTTTGGGCTTGCATAAGTTATCTAGTTCAGGGTTGCCTAATCTATGGCATATGTGCCAGAGGTAACACATAAGCTATTTTTTTTAGCACGTAAAAACTTTAAATTTGATAGTTGTTATACTGATAAAATCCCTTTTTATTTCTGTTACAACCAATATTTTATTTTATTTTTCATACAGGCAAATCACTTTTTTTTCATCTGTTATTGACACATTATAATATTTTTACTTTCTTCTATCTTTGCAAGAAGAAAGTATCGGATTCCTGAAAGTTTTCGATTTTTCGAGGGTTTTGACGAATTTACACGTTTTAGGGATCAGGACTTCCAAAAAACATCTTTTTTACAAAATGTCTGTCTTTGAGTATGTCTGTCACTTTGTAAGTATGCATGTGACAAAAATTTTGTGGGTGTTCTAACTCAAGAATTAATGCACGAAATTTCACAAAACTTTAGATTCAGTTAGACCTTGATATAAACTAGATCTGATTAGTTTTTGGTGTATATCGTCCAACAGGTGGCGTTGCAATGTTGCCTTTTTCTTGATTTCCACAATAGCTATATCTCAAAAATTAATGGACGGATTTTCATAAAACTTCTGATTCTGTTAGTTCTTGATATAATATATTTCTGATTACGTTTTGGTGTAAATCGCACAACAGGTGATGCGCGGCTATGTGGCATTATTCATAATTATCGCAATAGCTCTATCTCAGGATCTAATGTACGAATTTTCATCAAACTTGAGATTCAGTTAGTCCCGGATATAAATGAATATTCTTTAGTTTTTGGAGTAAATTGCTCAACAGATGGCACTGCTATGCGTCATTATTCATGATTATCGACATAGCTTTATCCCAAGAACTAGTACACGGATTTTCACCAACTTCGAATTCAGTTAGTCCCTGATATAAATTAGTATTCTTTAGTTTTTAGAATAAATGGCTCAATAGGTGGCGCTTCTATCCTGTTCTTTTTCTTCTTACGATTTTTGCGATGTTTCTATCTCAAATACTAATACACGGATTTTCATCGAATTTCCGATTCAGTTAGAACTTGAAATAAGTTGTTGCAGATTAGATTTTGATGTAAATTTGCTAACCGATGACTCTGCTATGTTTCATTTTTCTGGAAGTATTAGCGTGTATGAGATAGAAGAAAGTTTTGGGATTGCCACACCCAACTAGTTTTTCTTAATATTCCAAATCCTTAATTTAAATAAATTCTGTAATATTATTTTATAAACTGCACAGGCAGAGCCCGACATAGACAGTAGAGGCCCTTCTAAATTATTATTATTATTATTATTATTTGTAAATTACAGTGAAATGATTAACCCCTTGAAGGGCGGTGGTATAAAATATATACCATTTAATTTTAATTGCGAAATACTGCATTGATACCAGAATTTTGAAATGAAATTTTTAATTTTATCAAGTACGCAATGAAAAGCATTTATCTATTTTGAAATAAACTTTTTAATTTCTGGTGTCGTTCAATCATTTTAGCATTTTATGAATAGAAGTGCTTTGCCCCTCAAAGGGTTAAAACGGAAATTCATAACTATTGTATGAGATGATACATATGTGAACTATTGTACATATAAATTTCGTATCAAGTACTGTTCACATCTATATACATAATAGCAGAAGAAAGACAACTTTAAAAAATTATAAAATACAGTTTTTTTTTTTTTTTCTATTACAGGAATATGAGGATAAATGTGAGGCCTTAAGGAGGCATTCGATACGGAAGAAGAGGGGGGTAGGAGGAGAGAAAACCTTAAAATTGAAAAAAAAAATGGTTACTTTTGACCATTTTTTGTCACTTGACACTCTATTAACGAAAAACTTATATCTGTCCATGGGGGGTCGCCTTAAGCCGGGGGACCCGACGCAGTTGCCCCGCATGCCCCTGCCTTAGCCAGGGTCTATGTACAGGTCACTTATAAAGAAATACATGGTTCATAAAAATTCTCCTGTTTTTGTAAGTATCCGAACAATTCATCTATAACATTTTCATGAAAGTGAAAACCCCTTGTTATTGTAACGAAAACTTTCAGCATTTCTTCTTTTGAATGCAAATGATTAAATAAATATTTTAATTATCATACAATCCACTGAAATAAATTCAGACTTTCATGGCAGCACCAACCTCTCCATTTGAAAGTTGTACACGCACAAAAATAGAATGAACTTCGTTAATTACAGTCAGGGTTCTTGCTGACTTTTATAAATGTTAGAGCAATTTGGCTAATTAAAAATAAAAAACATTCGCCAAATGAAAAAAAAAAGTTAGCAAAAAAAAATCACGTAAAATGTTGAAAATTCGGTTTTTAACCCCTACAGAAATTAAAGAAAAGAAAAATACATTCTAAATATTTTACTCAATTAAGAAAAAAAATTCTAAATGTGATTTAACCCCTTGCGGCGCGCTGGTATATCTATGAAACCACTTAATTATAATTCCGAAACGCCACATTGGCAGCGAAATTTAAGTAAAAAAAAAAAAAAAAATCGGTTTATTGGATGCTCGAAATACAGCTTTTTTGATAACAAGAAAATGTTGTTTTCAAATTCCGATGTTAGTCACTAATTTCAATACATAAGCAATGAATTTGCTCTGTGACGCAAAGGGTTAAAGTGTTATGAAATAAAGCTTCTAGTTCCAATTAACTCAGAATTTTTAGATATTACATTCAAACAATTCTGAAAAATCTAAAATAAAGACAACAGAAAATGTGCCAAAACGAAAACTTTAATTTCTAGAATTTTTCTATTTTTCATTGAAGCCGATTCTTCAAATTCAGTTTGTAAATTCCGCAGTATCAAAATTGTATTGTCTGGTATTGGATCCATTAGCACACATGCTGAAAGGATATTATTGACATTTCCTGTGTATATTTGTTTTCTGAATTTAGTTAATTTTGCTTGAGTTTCCTTCAATTTCGTTTTAATTTTCGATTTCTAAATTCTAGTTTTTATTATGTTCATCACAGTGCAGTTTCTCACACACATTACTGGTTGTATCACAGTTCAATAAAGAGTGTGGCTTGCATTGACACACTTACACAGAAAGAGGGGGAGATAAAAAACCGGATCACTCGCAATTTGGCGAATCTAATCTGCCATTCATTCGCCAAATGCAGAATTCTGTCGCAATTTGCCGAAATGGCGAGCGACAGCGAGAACCCTGATTACAGTATATTTTTCTCAATACGAAGATTAATTTAAATGTTAATGGCGTTCAAAGTCTGAGTTCAGCAGAACATTTGTAGAAAACTTCATTAAATGGGGACTTTGTTAAAAGGAAGTTCCACTCTAGTTAGTAAAGTACCTGAAACAAATGCACGTTCACACTATATCATGAAAAAATTATGTTAATAATTTTATTGTGATTTTGCAAATTATGAATATTATAATGGCAGAAAAAATGCAGATTTTGTAAATTTTAATTTTGTGGTATTATGTACACTGTAAGGCCAAAGTTGACCGGCCACTTGCGATTTTTGACGTTTTGTAAAATATCTAGAAAAGTACTTGAGGAATTATCCTGAAACTTCAGGTGAGTAAACAAAATAATAGAATATATTTCCGCAAAGATTTTTTTCCTAATGCCCATATTGGACCGTCAACAAATTGAAAAAGAACGAAGATCTTTTGGATAACCCTGTCAAACCGTCAAACCTGATGTAGTAAAAACGTTCAAACTGCAGATTATGATTAAGTGGCTTATTATAATAAAATGTGTTCATTTATATGAAGATAGCATATATACTCGTAGAGAAATTAAAATTTTTTATAAAAAGAATCCCAAATATTGCTAAGTTTTTTGCTTATAATTATTACAGTTATCTTAATAAAATTTACCTGTAACCTGGGTTGCAGTTACATGAAAAAATTTTGGAATTCCAGTTTCCTAAAAATTTTTTAGTAATCTTAAAGATTTCTTGATTTTCTGTGCAAATCTGTATCTGTTACATGAATTTTTCCTGTTGCCGTTACTTAAAAAGTTCTAGGAATCTCAGTTTCCTAGAAAATTTTTAGTAACTTTGCGGATTTATTTTTTACAGTGTATGTCATGATAGACAGCTACACTGAGAATTTTAATCTCGAATCTTAAGATATATCTTAATTAAAAGAGGGATTCCATGAAGCCTGGTATATAAATAATTGAAATGGTATAGAAATAACTGCTTTAATGCGATTCGGTTAAAAATTGATCGGAAAATATCTCGCCAAATATCCACCATTGAATTCCTCCCAGATTTTTTATCGAAGCTAAAACCAGCCGAAAATCCAATGAAATGGTTGTAAGTCTTCTGGTGGACATTGTCTGGAGGACCTTGGGATTCAAAACCGCTCACAAACCTTTTGTAACCCAAGTCGATGATTAAGACTGCATTGTGAGATGCTATTGAAGCCATTTTTGACAAGGGCTAGAAAGGGAGTAAGAAGAAATGTAACACTTCACATTTTGGTTAAAATAAAAACATTAAGAATCATCAGATTACATTTTAAAGTTATTTTGAAATTGAAGTATTTTGTGTTCATAAAGTGAAGATAAAATTTAAAGTCAAATATACTGTTAAACTCAATTACAAATTTTATTCTTCATTCATTACAATTTTTCTTGTAAACCTTAATCTTATAACATACAAAATAAGTACACAAATCATTTTTATTGTAATTCTCAGAAAAGTTTTTAAAACACACAGTTAAAGTTTGAAAATAAAATTTCAAATATGACCTATAACATAGTGCTTTGTTTAAGAACTGTAAGTATATGTATATGTAATATGGCATCACATGTGACAAGGGGAGGAAGGGGGTATGGTGAAGCGTGACATATTGTGACAAAAGGTAGGGGGGTTAAAATATTGAAAAAAAGTGTGACACCATTTATAGACACCCCTTAAGTTAAATATTGATCGGCACATCTCTTACCAAATTTCCACCATTGAATTCCTCCCATGACTTTTTATCGAAGCTAAAACCTGCCGAAAATCCAATGAAATGGTTATAACTCTTCGGATGGATGCTGTCTGGAGGACCTTGGGATCCGAAACCGCTCACAAATCTCTTGTAGCCCAAGTCGACGATTAAGACTGCATTGCCAGATGCTATTGAGTCGTTGGTGAAACACCATGCGCCATCCTCTTTGTTCAACCGCCCTGCAGCAGGTGTGGAATATTCCCCGAGAGGGGATGACATCGATCCATCTGCCACGTATCCGGACGATAAACCCAAGGGACTGTTGCAGGTATCTGAGTAAAATATAAAAGAGAATTTACACTTTAACAAGTAGACTTGAAAATAAAAACAATATGATTCAAAATAGATAAAAAAAAAAAAAAGTTTTTATCTTTAAATTTTTTAATACTTGTAATTACAATTATACATATTTATATTCACCAATCACATCAGGTATTATAGTTGATTTAAAATGGGTTTGTTTTCCACGTTCATTTATCTATAAAAATTATTAAAATTTTCCTTAAAAGATAATCTATAGACTTATAGTAAGGTGGTCTGGTGTAATAACGCCAGGCGGGGTAATAACGTCAAGTGCTAATATTTTGCATAATTATGAAATAATCTGGTAAATGACACCCATGTGCTCTGCGCAGAAGGGTTTTGAGTCATATACATCGCAAAAAACAGCTTCAAGTTAATTTGTTTCATTTTTAGGCCTTATTGTTTTTACAAACAACTAAAATTAACGCTTGATCTAAAATTTGCGAGATACGTTTTGTGATGTGAAGACTGTTTTTTTTACCCGGAAATACTTTGTTAATTACATAAATTTGTAGTACATTTCATGGACTTTCAAAATGTTGTTGAAGATTTTGGATATCTTCTCGAGATAATTTGTAATTTAAAATGTACAGCGCAATAACTATAACGGGGTAATAACGCCAATCCTTGGCATTAATGATACTGATTCAAATAAACACAGTTAAAACTGTGCAATGTTTCTAATATTTCTATTTAAGCGGTCCTTTTTAAGCAAAAAGAAGCTCACGGTCTGATATTCTTTTGCCTCATCCTCCCCCCCCCACACACACACACACACGCCACACCGTTATTTTTCTTACACTTTCACAAAAAATTGAACATTTTCAATAGCTTAGAATGCAACTTGTCAATTTCTAAGTTTGTAGAGTTTATATTTTTAGAATTGGGCAATCTACATGCAATTATTCCATCTTATTTCATAGTTTTGTTTGCATGGCGTTATTACCCATATAGGTGGGTGATAACGCCAAATAGCATTGGTCAAGAAATCACGCTATTACATTTTATGAATACATATCTGTTAAATTATTTTTTTTATATAGATAGTCAATGAGTTGCTGTATCAAATCATATATTTTTTGAAAAATACAAACTAAAACTGAACTGTGAAAATTGGTAGAACCTTAACGTGGCGTTATTACCCCAGGGTACCTTATTCTCTGTATATTTCAACAAATTTATTTATACTTCTTCAGTTTTTAATATAACATTTCATAAAATTTTATTAAAAACAATGAATCCAATTCATATTTTCTTTAAAAGCACATATATTGCATGGAGTATTTAGGATTTTAAAAATGATAGTGATTCTTCAACAAGTTCAAATTAAAAATATGTTAATTTGTCCACAAATTTTATAAAAACAATAAATCCAATTCATATTGTCTTTTAAAGCACATATATTGCATGGAGTATTTAGGATTTTAAAAATGATAGTGATTCTTCAACAAGTTCAAATTAAAAATATGTTAATTTGTCCACAAAATTCGTCCTTCAACTTGGACATATTTAATTTAAGTATTTTCAAACCGTGGTGAACACGCCCAATGTGAGTTTCTAGTAAAAGCCAATCAAATGCATGAAAAGCTGACGATAGAAAAGTCTTCCCGAAAGCAGACAATTAAATGCTTGAGAAAAAAAAAAAAAAAAAAAGTGTTACACTAGTTGCAGGAAAACGGACGACTTTCCGGATACTTTTATCGATTGAAACTTTTACGTGTAATAAAAATTATAAGCTTCGATATGATCGAGTTTTGTTGCATCCGTTCCTTTCTAGGCTTTTTCTGATGCGGTAAGTTTTCTGAAATCTGAAAAAAAGAGAAGAGGTCCATTAAGAGACTGGGTGGCATGTTTATCGCCCCCCCCCCCTTTCTTTTACAAATGATCATATAAACTTTGGAGAAATACTAGATAAATATTTAAGTCATTTTAAAGTTAATTTTTGAAAGTATAATTTAAAATCAGCCAGATTTACTCCGACTTAGAAATTTCTGGAATAAACATTCAACTATGCGTTGGTTAATCCTCATTGGGCAAAATGTATGATTGGCATCACGCTCCGTTTTTCCTATTTTCAAATAGTACAAATTTGCTTCGTTTCTATAGTTTTTATAATGGTCTTAATGGTGTTGGTTAATGAAATCTCAAATTATTTTAGTTAATGTTAAACTTGTAGGGGTAAAATGAATTTTTAATTTTTAAATATCTGCCCAGAAAATTAATATTTTAAACTTCTTTTACTGTGCGCTCTTTGTAAAATTGACTCTATATTTTTTATTTGCAAAAACATATTTTTAAAGTAAATGCTTAATTCATTATTTTATGTGTTAAAAGCTGACGAGTTGTTGATTTTAATACTTCAGATAAAAGTAAGTATATATTTAAAAAATATTTTTTAAACTTTAAAAAAAAAAAAAAAAAAAAAAAAAAAAAAAAAAAAACTGAAAAAAAAGAAAAAAGAAAAGATAGAGAGTCTTTAAAGAATAATGAACACACGCAAAAAATATTTTATAAAATATTAATTTTCAGGTAAGATATTTTAAAAGTAAGAATCTATCTCACATTCATAAATTTAATATTGGCGAGTGAAATTTGAGACTTGACTGTGCATGACTGCTGTGTTTCCATGTACAATACTACCAAAAAAAAAAAAAAAAAAAAAAAAAAAACAGAAAAAGAACATTTAAATATTAAATAAATAGACAGAAACCCATTGTTCAAAATGATGCATAGCAACATAATATTTCATTAAAAATGTATTTTTTTTTTTATTGCTTAAAAGCTTGGTAACAAAAACCTCCATTATGTTTTACTCAAACTAACGCTTTAAACATAAAAAAAATCCCTTTCGGCATGGCCTATAGGCGGAGGTAGATTTCGAAAAGTTTTCATCTCAACAAAAAAGAAAAAAAAATGATTAGAGATAAACCCAGTTTAACTACTTTATTCAGCCGCTTTTAAAAAAATTTTAATTTTATTTTTCTGTAAGAACTGGTTTTATCAAAATCGTCTTAAACGAAATTCTACTCAAATGCCCATTTTGGCAACATATTTTGAATTATATTCTTACTTTATTTAAAAAATTGACCAATATGCTCATTATATAGTTCCTAAATAACAAAAAACTGTTAATTAAATTCGTTTGACAGCAAAATTGAATTTAAAAATGAGTCATAAGTCATAAAATAACCAATTTATTATTTTAATACATCCACAATTCTTTAATCAAGATCGCTTTCAGAAATTTTATGCTAAGTGCCCACTTTGACAGATTTTTTTAAATATATATTTAGCCTTTATCAAAAATCTGACCAATACGGCACATTACACAGTTCCTAAATAACAAATAACTGTCAATTGAATGCGTTTGAGAGCAAAATTGAATTTAAAAATGAGTCATAAAATAAACAATTTGTTATTTGAATACAACCTCAATTCTTTTATCATGATTGCTTTAAGAAATTTTTTTGCGAAGTGCTTACTTTGACAGCTTTTAAAAAATATATATTCACCCTTTATCAAAAAATCGACGAATACGCACATTATATAGTTCCTAAGTAACAAAAAACTGTCAATTGAATGCGTTTCAGAGCAAAATTGGATTTAAAAATGAGTCATAAAATAACCAATTTGTTATTTGAATACCCACAGTTCATTAATCATGATCGCTTTCGGAAATTTTGTGCGAAGTGCCCATTTTGGCAGCCTTTTTTGAAATATATTCTGCCTTTTTCAAAAAACTGGCCACTCCGTCACATTATGTAGTTCCTATATAAGAGAACCTGTAAATTGGATGCGTTTGAGAACAAAAGAAAAAAAAAAAAAAAAAAAGAAAAAGAAAAAAAAGAAAAAAAAAAGATTTAAAAATGACTCGGTAAAAACGCAATTTCTTAAATTTCCTCAAATTTCAATCACTATAACTTCGTAAAATTCTGTTCAAAATACCCTTTTTGGCAGCCTTTTTAAAAATATATTCTGCCTTTATCAAAAAACTGGCCAATACGTCAAGTTATATAGTTTCTAAATAATAGGACCTGTAAATTGGATGGGTTTGAGAACAAAAATGAATTTAAAAATGACTCAGAAAAAACGCAATTTGTTATACTTAATCAATATTTTAATGACGATAACTTCGGGAAATCTGTTCGAAATACCTTTTTTGGCAGCCTTTTTAAAAATATATTTTGCCTTTATCAAAAAATTGGCCAATACGTCGCATTATATAGTTCCTAAATAAGAGGATCTGTCATTTAGATGCGTTTAAAATCAAAAATGAATTTTAAAATGAGTCAGAATATAAGCAGTTTGGATTTGAGGTTTTTTCTCCAACTCCTATTTTTGTTTAATTTATTTTTGCTATAAGAATTGGTTCTATGAAAAACTTGTCAATATAAAAGTTGTAGATATTATTGTGAAGATGTAAAATAAATTTAATTAGATTTGATTGCTTAAGAATTGAGTAATTTTTGGGTTTTTTCTTTTTTCTCCCCCCTTTTCCTTTTCGTTTTTAATTTTTTTCATCGATAAAAATTGGTTCTATCAAAAACTTGTAAATACAAAAGTTTTAGATAATATTGAGTACATTTATATAAAATTTAGTTGGATTTGATATCTTGAGAATTGACGAAGTTATGAATTTTTTTCTCCCAAAAACCATGTTTTTTTCGTCCCTTGAGCCCATTTTTAACTTTGTCAAAAATCTGTCATGCATAAACTTTTGGCCCATTCTTTAGAAGTAATATAAACTTTAAACTGATTCTATATCTATTTTAATTTAGAAGTTATCGCGTTTTTTCTGTTTTCACAAAATCCCTCCTAACTTCCACCCCCTTGGTCCGATTTTGCCCATTAACGAACTCGACCGAGATTTTAAGCTCCTTGATTTTATGTAAAAGTTTGAAGAAGATCTGAGCATAATTATGAAAGTTATCGTGTCTAGAAGAAAGTGATATACACCGATAGATAGATAGATAGATAGATAGACAGATAGATAAACTTTTTTACTGATGGTAGTTTTAGGGTCTAGGAGTCATGATTCGTGTAGATCCGCAAAAATTTTTCAGAAATTCCAACATGGGAGAGAATGCAATAGGTAGTATTTCATACGAAATCTACCTAATATCAATGACAATTTTTTTCATCGATATTAATAAATTAGCTTAAATATTCTGTTTTATTTTTTAGCAACCATTAGGTTAAAATTAAGAATAAATGAAACGAAAATTTCAAAAAGCGATCTTTCCAAATTGTACTTAACTACTTAATTGTCGCGCCGAGACATTCACGGGCTGCAAGCTTCACGGCTTCTATTCAGAATTGTTCGATTCCCACCAGTTTTATAAAATAGTGTAATTGGTTTTATTCTGATATCATTTCACTTGTCATTAAATAAGATAAATATTTTTTTTTCAAAAAATTGGTGGCAATAATGAATTTGAATTTTTAAACCGTCATTTAATGCGACCATTAAGTAGTTAAATGCCATAGGGTGTGCGTGATTCTTATCATAAATTAAACATTATTTTGAATCAATAATAACCCAGCGTAATAAACTAATGTACTTGTCAATTAGGAGTTTTAGTTTATGTAGCCGTATTAAGCTCCGTTGCAGGCACAAACAAAGAAAACAAATGTTCGATCAATGACACAGCGCTCCTTTTTTCATTTTGAATGGGCGGATAATGTATAGGTAATGAAAATCTATAGAAAGCGTAACTTTATTATAGGAATAACTATTTTGAAATAGCAAATCATATTACGCTTATAACTAAAAAAGTAGATTGTCTAGAACCTCACAATCACATGAACGCGTGGAAAAAACCCAGCAAATGTATATTATTTTTTGAACCCTGATCTTCTAAATCTTGGATTTCCAATTTTAGTAGTTAAAAGTTTCTTTTAAAATTTTCCTGGTCTTTATGATTTTGTTTTTGCTTTCAACTTAAAATAATTAAACATTTGGAGTAAAAGAAACTAAGGATTGTGACTCCCCCTACCTCATGGGAGACAATATGTAACTTTGTTTTTCTTTTTAGATTCATGTGTTTAAAAATTATCTTTAACAGGAGGTTAGAAAAAACGGAGACCTACAAAAGCGATGATAGTTTCAATTCTTCATTAAAAAAATTGGTAGAAAATTTATTTGGATTTTTAATATGTTTTGTTATTTGTTACACTTTTGTATTGCTTTTATGTTGACTTAAAAAAATTTCTAGCCCAGGAATTCTGACAAAAAGTTCTCATTAATAATTTAAAGTTAAAGTTTACTTGGGTCTGGAGTGGACTACAAGCACTTCTAAATTTAGTCCTCTTTGGATTTTGTTCTGTTGGCATTCAAATGTAGTTATCGCACTTTCTTAATATGTAATTAAAATTTTTATAGCATAAAATATCTTAAACTATCAAAGCCATCAGGCATTTTCCGCACATGTGATAATAACCTTAAATACATCTAAAATCAAATTTACATATTTAAAAGAAATATTTTCTAAAGGTCCTAATTTCAGGCGTTTAACTGCCTTCGATAGCATTCACTTTAGCTTTTGTATAATCTTTTATTTTCAAATGAAAATCTAAACCATACAAACTTACAGTTGAGCGTTATCTCCAAAAACTTGTTATCGTTGAAAGTTTTTAAAAAAATTTATGGATCAAAAACATAATGTTTTCTTTTACTGCATAAAAAATTTGAGAAAAAATATTGATATTTAATGGTAAAAGAGCTTGCAAGAATATTTTTTTTTGTTTTTTCACTCAGATTTTTATCGGTTTTACATTTGAGAATATGCAACAATATATAAAAAAATTTGTCATAAAATATTGATGTCTAATTCTAAAATAAATATGTTTCTTCTTACTTTTTTTGTTGTTTTGTTTTTGCGTCAGGTTCTTTAATAGAAAAAATCTCTTATTATCTGAATTACCTGAAATTTTAATTGGTTATAAATACTATAACTGTTTCCAAACCTGTCTAAAAATTCTGTGAGAAAATATGCACAGTTAATTGTGAAAATGTGAGCCTTAGCCGAGAGATGCCGTGTGTAAAATACCATGTTTTGCGTTCCGGTAAACAATTTCAGATTTTTTTTTCTTTTTTTTAAATTTTTGTTTGCTTGAACGCTTCGAAATTTTTGTAATAATGTAAATCCGGTGAAAGAAGATGTTAAAATATTGTGCCGAAACACCGATGTTTAATTACAATTAGCACATAAAAACGATCTTTCCAGGAGCCTCAAAGTAACCTGTAGTTTTCAGAAAAGGTTAAAATTCCTGTTTTTTAACACTTTCAAACAAAGTTGAAAAGTGTTTACGCATTCGGTTTGTCTGTCTGTCTGTCCCTCTGTCCGCGCTCTAACTCCCGTAAATATTCTCGGATTGCTATGAAATTTTTATATGTTATTGATGCTTACCCTAGCACGAACCTTATTGAAAATGAAGTTTCTTCTATGATTAGTTTATTTACAGTGATAGTCAAAAGTTTTCCGATACATTACGACCAATGGGAAAAAAATCATTTAAAATGAATTTTAAAGGTGTTAAACCCTATGGAACTTATTCAAATTTACATGAATTCGCAAAGTGTACTAAAATACACATTCTGTAAAATATGCAGTCAAAATATTAGTTATTAATCATTTACAGGACCACTCAAAAGAATTCCATTACACAACAATAAAGGCGGAAATTGTTTGCGACATACTTTAATAATGTTAAACGATTTCAAGTATATCATAAAATTGATATACGCCGCTGAGATTTTATATTTAACACAAAATATGAAGTGCATAGCATTTACACGGACACACAAAATATTTAAAATCTTATATTTTTATCCGAAGTACTATATTATCGATGATAGTTGATGGATGGTTGAAATCTATTTTCAATTATGATATGCGCTTTTAAGTTTTACTAAATGTTCTGCAAATTATATGGTGTATATAAATGTTATATTTGATATACAGGGTTACACAAAAGAGCTCATAAAGGTTACTGAATATGAGAGTAATTAACTTAAAGGTGTTTTTAAGTAATTTATGCATTTTTACGTTAAACTGCTTTCAGTTTACTAAGAAATGTTTGTAGAATATAGATGAAATGATATACAGGGTCACGCAAAGAATTAGCTACATGGTCAGCCATAATTGATAATTTCTGGAAAAGTGATTTAAGTAATTTTAAGAGTGTGATTGTTTGAACTAAATTTTAACAAAATGTTGGAGTGTAATAAAGATACTAGGAAAATTACAGTGCTGAACAAACGTATTCAAATATTTTGCATCTATTAGAATAAAGTGCTGAAAGTGAAATTTCAACTAGTTAGGCATTTTCTCACTAAACTAAATTTTTCCATTATGTAGTATATATATGTGGGAATTTAAGTGATTAACTTATGATTTAAGCAAAACTAATATTCTTGAAAATATAAAAAGGTTTAATAGACATAAAATATATATGTAACATTCAAATATAACAGTAGAACTGAATGTAACATTCAAATATAACAGTTGAGAAACAACTGAATATTATTCAGTTCTACTGTTATATTTGAATGTTACGTATTTATTTTATGTCTATTAAACCTTTTTATATTTTCAAGAATATTAGTTTTACTTAAATCATAAGTTAAACACTTAAATTCCCACAAGTTTTGGGGGCTTGTTGCCGGGATTGAATGATTTCGATGATTTATATTTGAATTTGAATTTCACGATGAAAGCTATTTTGTACTAAGAAGATAAAAGTCTAAGAAGAATGTTTTGTTTTTAAACTAAAACGTATTATATAAAAAAGGAACTGTTTGTCATATGTGTAATAATTAGAAATTATCCGTTATCAAGACAGCAAGATAGGGCAATATTTTGTTTTGTTGAAGTGTAAAGAAAAATAAATAATGTCCATCCTAAATAAGCAGCTGACGAGGTCGCCAGAAACGTCAGGATAACCGAGAATGTGGGAATAAAGGATGAAGTATTCAGCAATAACAGATAATAAACTCAATGATTTAATGAACGTGATATCCCAAACGAGACTCAGGTGATGATGCGTAAAAAAAAACGAGGTGTTCTATAGATTTTTCAGCGATGGCGAGTTTAGTGGATTTTTAATGCAAAGCTCGGGGAAGCTTGTTTATCCTGAATATTATTCAGTTCTACTGTTATATTTGAATGTTACGTATATATTTTATGTCTATTAAACCTTTTTATATTTTCAAGAATATTAGTTTTGCTTAAATCATAAGTTAATCACTTAAATTCCCACATATATATATATATATCATTCGACGGCTCAAATACAGGGCTGTTCAAAAGCATTGAATACATATTTGGCTATGGACAGTAACATATTATTCCCCTAAATAACAAAGTTTTGTTAAAGATTTCAGGAAGTGCTGATAAGTGTTTCATATTCTATGCTTAATGCATGATTTTTCTTACTTGTTAAATTTAATTGCCGCATCTAACAAAAAAGGTCTCCATACTGGGCATACTCAGATTTTTTTGAAAAAAAATGCTAATTAAACTACTTATATATGAAATAAAGGATCAGTCAAAATTAACGGCGGAATTACAGTAGAAAGTCTATAAAAAAATAAAATACGTTCGAATATTTGGCGTGAAAAGACAAAAGAATCACGTGATTTGCCGAACGGCACTTTTCCTCGCCAAAAGCTAACGATTTAATGCAACTGAAAACTGTTGAATGTTTTAGAAACAACATTTCATCGCCAATCGATGAGAAATTGCCAAATAACGAAATTTTCATTATTTTTTTACGGACTCTGTATGGAGGTTCCGCCAAAAAGTTTTTTATAAACGTATATATGCTCATGAGAAGAACATTCTGTAACTTTTTCAGATGTTTAAGAATATGCTCGTATAGAGACTTTCCTTGTAAGAGAAGAAAGTCTCATCTTTAAAAAGGTAATTTTTGGTAAAAATTGAAATTATTTCGCCTCTCTGAAATTGAACCAGATGGGTGGATCAGCTGAAAACAAAAATAAAAACGAATTTTTATGATTTTATTTCAAAGGGTTTTCGGCGTTTTAAACATAAAAGTATCAAATTTAAGACTGTACCACCGCTTTTTCGTTTCCCGAACAGTTTATTCGACAGGCGCTTTGGCACAACGGCGATGAAAAAAAATATTCTTTTCTTCACGTCTATGGCACTCCGAAAATGGGATCACTGTATCCAGTTACGCCATTGCCTGCATGCACTTTTTAAATTTCAATTTTTAACCAATATCTCAATTACTTATTTTAAAAAATGGAAAATCTGAGCCTCAGGTGTGTCAGAGAAATCTTGGACTATTCTCTCCCAAATTTTCACATTTCTACGTGCGGTAGATATTCCTAGTTGTTGTACACACACGTATAAGCAAACAACCTTATTTTATTAATCTAGGTATTCCAATTTAAGAAATTTTGATAAAACATAACTATATGGAAACTTACAATAATAAACAGTCTATAAAATATCGTGGGCGCAATGAAAGATGTTATAGATACAAATAAGCCTACAAGAGTGTGGTTTGTAATCTCAGTCTTAAACCATTCTTTAAAAAATGCTGCAGTAAGATATAATAATTTTTGCATATCGCAAAAAAAAAAAAAAAAATAAAAAAAAAAAAAATAAATGTATGTTTTTAAGTAAAAACTGATCCGTAAGTCCACGGTTCTTTAAGTTTCTTTTTTTTTTTTTTTTTAACTTACCAAAGTAACCAATGTTACCGACCTATTGTAGAGCAGTACGAAAGCGAATTGTGGTATTAATGAAAACTATCCTGTTGAACTGTAGCCGACGTCACACTTCGCCTTGATTTTCATTTCGTACTTGTCTACAATCGGTAAGTAACTGGTAAGTGACCGGTAAGTTGTGCTGAACACTTACTTTGTTTACAGGCATCAAAATCGCTCTGGTATAAGATAGTTACTTACTTTCCGAGCAGCTCTGTTGAAGCCATCGTTTTTCACCGAGTCGCCTAAAATTGGAGACGTCTCGTGTAATACCATTTTTAAAGTGCTATTACACGTAAAAATTTCAAGCGACAAAAAATCGTTTGCGACTCATCAGCTTCCTCTCAGTTCACTGACTGTTCGAGAAAAGATTTTCGCTTTATCAGATTTCCAAGTATTTGATTGGCTGTTACTGGCGACTCGCTTCATTTCAAGATAGGGTTCCCAGATTTGTGTCATAAAAAAAAACGGAAGATTTTGATTGACACTAGTTACAGTTTTAGTTTCATCGATCTATCGTCCTTTTTTATACAAAAGTATGCTGAATGTACCAATAATGTTTTCGGAAAAAAAACTTGCTTAAAAAGAGGTTATTAATTATCCGTTTAACTGTTAAATTCCAACTGTATTTGTATTACATTATTTTATTGACACTATTTAACTAATTTTGAAGTCATATATCCCATTATGAATGAAAAATTAGGTTAACTATAAGAACAAAAATAAATTAAAACATCCTGCAATCCAATTATAATAACGAAAACTTAAGTAATGGACACCTTACAAAAATAAATGTTTGTATAAGCATAAGGGGAGATAATAAATCAAACCAAATTTTAAAACGTAAAATACACTAATACTAAATGAAAAAAAATATTATGTAGATACTTATAGTCTATAATGATGACAAGTTCAGATAATTCATTATACACAAGAGTTCGCGAATGCGCAGTTAATATTATACCCTTCTTCCAATATTTTTTTTTTTTTTTTCACTCTGATGAGAAGCAAGCCGTCTTCATTTTTGATGTGCATGTGTATAACTTTTCTCTCGGTAAAAGATGTAAAGTTTTAAAACTGAATAAGACAAAAAAAAAAAAAAAAAAAAAAATCTTGAAACTATCAAATGTATCAAATGCAGAAAAACGGAAGAAATCGTTGTACGGGACAAGTTTAAACGTGCATCATACGATAAGCCCAAAAATCACTAAAAAACGTAGTATTTACAGAAAAAAACATACTACGTTGCAACATTATTTCAGACGTCAAAGACGCCGACAGAAGATAGTTGCTTGCTTTCCAAGCGAGTTCCCTGGAACCATATAGGATAACATGCAGACGCCCAGAATCTGAAGCGACTTTGACCCCTCGTGTAGTAACACTATTAGAGTGTTGAAAATGAAGAAGATTGTGTACGAGATTCTGCCATTCACAATGAGAATTTGATATAATTAGTTGAAGCATTCACAGTCCGAAGTAAACTCGGAGAATACACTGTAAAAAATATGACTATTTTGCTGCATCGTCACTCCACCGCTTTTATAGAACTTATACGACTACTTCAGACTATCATGGAGCATTCACATTGGCCAAAAGAGTGATATTCTATAAAAGCGAGGGGGGGTGACGATGCAGCAAAATAGTCATATTTTAGGTAGATTTCATATGAAATACTACCTATTGCAATCGCACCAGTTTATATATATATCTATCTATATATATATATACAGGGTGATTCATAAAAGATGGGCAGAACTTTAAGGGGTTATAGTACACTTAAAGACAAATAATATTAAATAGGAGACTAAGGGTCCCAGACGTATTCCCAAGGAGATAGGGGGCATTAAAGTTTAGGATCCGAAATTTCAAATGATTATAAAAAATGGAAAAATTGGTCGATTCGTTTGCGGTTTATGCAAAAAATTTTCTTTATGCCAGTATTTTCTTGAAATAAAATTTTAAAGTTCAATTTCAAAAAATGCCGATAGGGGGCGCTTTAGACTTTGGAGTAACAAACAACTATTTTTTAACGTTATTTTTTGTATTTCTTTAAATGATTTCGAAAGCTTAGACTTAAACTTAAATTTTGATCTAAAAATCTGAGTCCTAACGAGTAGTTAAGTAGCGTAAACTGAAATTTGAAATTTGAAACCCTTCTCCCCTCAGAACAAAAATCAGTTATTCCCGATCTTTGTGTCGTAGATTAGGCTCTAACTACTGCAGCGTTTTGCTAAAATTATTCTTTATGTCAGTATTTTCTTGAAAATAAATTTTAAAGAAAATTTTCAAAAAATTCCGATAGAGGGCGCTTTAGACTTTGGAGTAACGAACAACTATTTTATACCGTTATTTTTTGTGTCTCATTAAATGCTTTCTAAAGCTTAGACTTAAATTTTCAGCCCAAAATCTTAATCGTTAGACCTGGTTAAGTTTCTGGGGAGAGGGGTTTGAAATTTCTACTCCTGAGCACAGTTCAGTTTACCATGTCCACACATTGTGTGCTGTGATACGAGGTAAAAAGACACAAATTAGGATTATGTTACCAAAGCATATTTATTAACATGTAATTACAATAAATGTTCAAAATTGTGACCACCAGAGGTTATGCACGCAGAACAACGGCGAAGAATGGAACGGCGAACATTCGCGAAAACATCAGGCTTTTCGAGCACTTCCCCTACAGCGGCGGAAAGTCTGGCGACCAGTTCCTCGGGGGATTCAATGGGTGTCTCATACATAAGAGCCTTCAATTGTCCCCAAAAAAAGAAATCGAGGGGTGAAAGATCTGGCGAGCGAGCAGGCCAGCAACAGGACCACCTCGACCAATCCATCTGTTCGGAAATGTGATGTCCAGATAGTTGCGGACGTCTCGTACGTAATGGGCTGGCGCTCCATCGTGCTGGAACCACATGACCCGCCGGATGCGTGGAGGAACAACGTTTAACAGGTCTGGCAGCACATGTTGCAGAAATGTGTGGTATGTTTTACCGTTGAGGCGTTCAGGAAGAAGGTACGGTCCGATTAGGTGGTCTCCGAGGATTCCTGCCCAAACTTTGATGGAAAAGCGTCTCTGATGAGCATGTGGATACATAGCATGTGGATTGACATCCGCCCATACATGTGCATTGTGTGTGTTAAATGTACCTTCACGTGTGAAGGTACATTCATCGGTGAAAAGCACAGTTCGTCCAAAATGTGGATTTAGCGCGTTCTGCTGCAGAAACCAGCGGGCGAATTCAATACGATTTGGATAATCCCCTGGAGACAGTTTCTGGACTCGTTGCACATGAAACGGGAGCAAATGTTCATCCTTCAGTACCCTCCAAGTCATGGACTGTGAGGTATCCACCTGCCTAGCCACTGTTCGTGTACTTGTACTTGGCTGCGCCGCTACTACATCCAGAATGGCTTCTGCAACAACTACTGATTCGTCCTTTTTTGCACGACCTGCATTCGACCGGGAAGCGAGAAATGATCCCGTCTCACACAACTGTCTGTGCAAGCGCTCGAAAGTTTTGCGGTTAGGCAACCGCCTGTTGGGAAATCGCTCTCCGTACATTCGTTGTGCCTCTGCACCATTTCCATCTGCCGCTCCGTAAATTAAATGCATCTCAGCCTTTTCCTTATTCGTGAAGGGCACCATCTTCCGATTCATTACTACAGCGACTTACACGTGACTCACCGTTCAGTGGTTTTTATGCCTGAATCGTGTCGAAATTTTGCATACGTGTTCTTCTTCTTCCCCATTTGACATTTGCATACTTTCTGTCTCCTTCTTCACCCGGTGACTAGCGTCAGGAATGGAGCTTTAACGTTTGCATGAGCGACGTTTCCAACTGTGCCAGTGCCTTTATGAGTGAATTCCGACTATGCAGTCCTTGACGAAAGTTGTATTTTTGCCTCGTATCACAGCACAGAATCGGTGGGCATGGTTAAGTAGTGCAAACTGAACTATGTTCAGAAGTTGAAATTTGAACCCCCTCCCCTCGCTACTGAACCACGCTCAGCGATTCAGATTTTGAGCTGAAAATTTAAGTTTAAGTCTAAGCTTTAGAAAGCATTTAATGAGACACAAAAAATAACGGTATAAAATAGTTGTTCGTTACTCCAAAGTCTAAAGCGCCCTCTATCGGAATTTTTTGAAAATTTTCTTTAAAATTTATTTTCAAGAAAATACTGACATAAAGAATAATTTTAGCAAAACGCGGCAGTAGTTAGAGCCTAATCTACGACACAAAGATCGGGAATAACTGATTTTTGTTCTGGGGGGAGAAGGGTTTCAAATTTCAAATTTCAGTTTACGCTACTTAACTACTCGTTAGGACTCAGATTTTTAGATCAAAATTTAAGTTTAAGTCTAAGCTTTTGAAATCATTTAAAGAAATACAAAAAATAACGTTAAAAAATAGTTGTTTGTTACTCCAAAGTTTAAAGCGCCCCCTATCGGCATTTTTTGAAACTGAACTTTAAAATTTTATTTCAAGAAAATACTGGCATAAAGAAAATTTTTTGCAAAAACCGCAAACGAATCGACCAATTTTTCCATTTTTTATAATCATTTGAAATTTCGGACCCTAAACTTTAATGCCCCCTATCTCCTTGGGAATACGTCTGGGACCCTTAGTCTCCTATTCAATATTATTTGTCTTTAAGTGTACTATAACCCCTTAAAGTTCTGCCCATCTTTTATGAATCACCCTGTATATATATATATATCTCACTTTTTTATGGACACGATAACTTCTACAATTCTTCACCAATCTCCACCAAACTGGTACATAAAGTCAAAGGGGATAAAATCTCGGCTAAGTTCGTTAATGGGCAAAATCGGAACAAGGGGGTCGGAATAGGGGGCTTTCTTGTGAAAACCGAAAAAACGCCATAACTTCTTAATTAAAGTAGATATCAAATCAGTTTAAAGCTTATATGACTTCTTAAAAATGGGCCAAAAGTTTATGCATGACAGATTTTTGATAAATTTAGAAGTGGGCTCAAGGGGCGAAAAAAACAGGGGTTTTGAGAGAAAAAAATTCATAACTTCGTCAATTTTGAAGATATCAAGTACAACTAAATTTTTTGTAAATGTTCTTAAAATTATCTAAAACTTTTGTATTTACAAATTTTTGATAGGACCAACTTTCACCGATGAAAAAAATTAAAAACGAAAAGAAAAAGGGCGGTGAAAAAGAGAAAAATCCATAACTCCGCCAATTTTTAAGATATCAAATCTGATTAAATTTATTTTACATCTTTTCAAAAATATCTACAACTTTTATATTGACAAGTTTTTCATAGGACCAATTCGTATAGCAAAAAGAAATTAAACAAAAATAGGAGTTGAAGAAAAACATCAAATCCAAACTGCTTACATTCTGACTCATTTTTAAATTCATTTTTGATTTTAAACGCATCCAAATGGTAGATCCTTTTATTTAGAAACTGTATAAGGTGACGCATTGGTCAATTTTTTGATAAAGACAGAATATATTTCAAAAAAGGTATTTTGAACAGAATTTCCCAAAATCATCGTGACTGAGAATTTAAGGAAGTGTTCAAATAAGAAATTGCGTTTTTTTCTGACTCGTTTTTAAATCCATTTTTGCTCTCAAACGCATCCAATTTACAGATCCTCTTATTTAGGAACTATATAATGTGATGCATTGATCGGTTTTTTGATAAAGACAGAATATATTTCGAAAAAGGCTACCAAAAAGGGTATTTTGAACAGAATTTCCCGAAGTCTTCGTGATTTGAAAATTTAAGGAAGTTTTCACATAGCAAATTGCGTTTTTTATGACTCGTTTTAAAATCCATTTTCGCTCTCAAACGCATCCAATTTACAGATCCTCTTATTTAGGAACTATATACTGTGACGCATTGGCCAGTTTTTTTGATAAAGATAGAATATATTTTTTAAAATGCTGTCAAAGTGAGTATTTCGCACAAAATTTTCCGAAGCAATCATGATTACAGAATTAAGGATGTTTTCAAACAACAAATCGGTTATTTTATGACTCATTTTTAAATCCATTTTTTTCTCAAATGCATTCAACTGACAGTTTTTTTGTTATTTAGGAACTGTATTATGTACTGTTTTGGTCGATTTTTTAATAAATTCAGAATTTATTTCAAAATATGTTGTCAAAATGGGCATTTGAGCTGAATTTTTCTTAAGATAATTCTGATAAAACCAGTTTTTGCAGAAAAATGAAATTAAAAATTTTTCATAAACGGCCAAATGAAGTTATTAAACTGGGTTTTATCTCTAATCATGCATATTTTTTGTTGAAATGAGCACTCTTCGAAATCTACCGCCGCCTATAGGCCCAGCCGACAGGGATTTTTTTTATAGTGTACTTTAAAACTGACTACAACAACAGAACAGACTTTCGTTAAAAAGTTACATTTAAATCTGCAATTATTTTGTTTTCCTACTGATACATTTACGAAGCATGTTGTTATAAAAACTAAAAACTAAAGTTTTGTGTTGTCTTGTGTGTGTGGTGTTTAAGGTATACTAAGTGAAAAAAAATCATCTAACCAAAAGGGAAGATTTTAACTGTAATGTTTAAAGATTGTCACAATAAAGTTAATATAAAAGTGCAATTAAAGAAGTTTTTGCAACTACCAGAAGCGTTAAACATGGATCAATTCACCTTCTCTCCCATGATATTTTTAAAACCATTCTTTAAAATGGCTTAATTAAAATTATATTCTGGCTTATAAAAGCAATTTCTATCATGCATGAAACCATGATTTGTAATAGATATCAGTAAAATTAACCTTTGGCACTATACGTTGTCGGATGAGAACCGACAAGTTTTGCCGCTAATATTATTTCAGAATTAAGCTTTGGTTACTACTATTTTAAAAAGTAAATATTTATCTTTTATCTTCTAGAACATTCATAACAGAAACCTACCAAAAAAAATTTTTTTAAATAAGTGATAGCTAAATTGGTGATCGCCATTTTCAGATAATAATTTTCAATGAATGTAAAGTGTTAGACTATAGTCGAAAATAGATTTTAAAGCATTGCTTTGTATTTCTTAGAAAGTCTAAAAAATTAAGAGCCTCAAATGAAGTATATGTGAATGAGAGAAACAAAATAAATTTGGCTCTTGTGTAATTTTCAGTAACAGTTACGCATATTGTAACACCCGTGACATTAAAATAAATATACACGAGGGCAATCCCATCGAATTCGACGAATGAAATGTTTAAAAGATCGATTTGGTTTTTAAAAAAGCAAAAGTAATTATATTATTGAATCAATATATAATAAATATATTTCCAAACTCAATGTCAAGTTTGCCAGTTACAATTTTGCATGCAAATATTCGCACATCTTCAGTTAAAATTGTAATCTGAGTGCCGGCGAAATCCAAAAATTTTTATTTTATATGCGCTCACAGAAAAATAGTTGTATTAAAAAAAAAAAAAAAAAAAAAAAAAAAAAAACTAATTTCATTTTTACTATGACAATATTTTTACTAACTGAAGTCATCTGAAAGTAAAATCTCAATCTCAGTGTCCATAATGAAAAGAAATATTGAAATGTAATATCGTTATGAGTAAAAATGCGATGTTTTAAATAGTGACGTCATTTTCTCTTCAAATGTTTTTTAAAAGTTACTGTTATTAGTAATATGAAAAAGGCATCCATAATAATATTGTAATTCCCATTTATCTGGTTGCTGAATGACATCATTTTCCTCATTTGAAATTTTTCTTATTTTGCTTTAGACATTAATTTTTATCATAAATTATTTTCTGTTATTTTATTTACATTATTAATATTATTTCTCAGTAAATATTTTTTAACCTCAATTAGTGCATAATTATCATTTTATTGTGATTAAATTTTGCGAAAACAATCAAGTTTTTTCTTTTAAATGCGAGGACATGTTCACTGATGAAACAAAGCTTCTGACTGGTGGAAAGTGATAATGGAAAATAAATTTTTATCATCGAGAGAAAAGCTAAACTGAGTTGCCACCATTTTGAAGGAATATCGTAAAAAGCATTTAAAATAAAAAATAAAATATAAAAATGGAAATAAATTAAAAAATAGCTAAAATGGGCATAACTACAAATAAATGGCTTTCAAAAAAAATTTTTTTTTCAAAATCGGCTGAGTAGAAAATTTAAGGCTGATCACTAAAAAAAAACAGCCAGTTCTTTTAAATATATAGATTCTGAAAATAAAGTGTTGTCACAAATAATAATCGATCAAGTGCGAATGTTACTCGTCCACAAAGGGTTACGTACAACAAAGACCTTAAACAAAGTTTAAACTTGGCACTGTGCCAAACCCGTTTCGAAAGAACATCGCATAGTTACAACGCCGCGTTTGTCCGTGCAGCTGTTTTATATGGTTTTAATTAATATCCGGTCAAATTAGGGACAATTTTTTTCAAAAATCAACAGTTCTTCGATTATTCCGCGTTGATAGATGCTTTGAGCTCCCGTAAATTAAAGTTTGTATGTAACGGGAAAATGCGATTTTTCTAAAACTTGTTATTTAGGGTAATAGCTATAGTTTTTCTGCATGTTTTATATAAAATCCTTCTACCCCTAATTCTTTTCATAATTTTAGTTTCAATATATTCTAAAATAGGCGGATGCTGTATATTTGCAGCGCATCTTTCACGATATTTCTGAAAATGTAATATCTAAAATTAAAACAAATATATTTTTTACTTCTGTGATAAAAGGTTTTTCGTACAATACGTCACACGGTATACAAACAAAAAAAAAATCAACTACCTGAGTAGATATTCTTAATTTTTTCTTTCAAATATTTGCAAATAGCTAATAGTTTATAAATATATGGATTGATAGTCTTTATAACTCTGGCAAGTTTGAATTTTTCATGTTCCATAGATTTCGGGGAAAACGATTATGACAAACGGCCAGACAGACATCAAAGTGATCTTATAATGGTTCAATATTTACTTTATAAGTACAGAACCCTAAAACACGAATAAAGCTCTTGAAGTCAATTTTCTTATTTCTACAAAGTTTCTTGTGTAGTAAAATATGCAATATTTCTTTATCAAATAAAAACAATGCGTAACTCAGTCACTTCAAAAAAAAAAAAAAAATCAAGAAAAGCTATATTTTAGTGAAGAAATATTCATATTTATTAGTTGTCTTTTAAAAAAGAATGTAAGCAAAGGTGGTGGCGCAAAGATGACATTAAAGAAATCGATTTCGCTTTTTTTTCTTAAATAACTACATAGTTTTATCATTTAAGTATTTTATTACGGTTGTAACTCTAAATTTTCCCGCGGTAAAAAAACTGTACATAAGTGGCAGATAGATTTCGCAATTATGATTTGTAATTTGTGCTGAAAAAAACATTTCGAAATTCAAACTATGTGTCATTATTCCAAAAACAAGAGGTATGATGTAAGTGGATATTTGGAGATCTTGCATACAATACTTTATTTACATTTATCATTCCAAACAACTTTTCCACCGCAAAAAAAAATATTCATGAACTGTTGACAATTTAAAATCATGAATTTATTATGTACTCCAAAATTATTTCGTAAATTAAGTTTTTGCCGTTTATCTAAAAAAAAAAAAGGTTAGGAAACACCGATATAAATAAATAAATGCCTAGATACCTAACATACAACATAAAATCCTTGACATATACTATCACCTCCCTTCCCTCCCCCTTCTCCTCCTTCTGCAGATATTTCATGCATTATTTAAAATATCAAATAAAATTTTGAGTAGATGTGACGATTAGAAATTAGCGTGCATCAAATGTATCGCAACGAGCGTCCGTGTACATTTTTATTTTCTATATCACCCTATAAAAAAATCTATTTCTTTTTATGCATCACACTAAATATACTTTTTTCGTACCATTGGATGGACGCATATGCCCTTAAAGACAAAGATTTTATTATACATGATAATTATTTTTCAATCTTTTATTTGTATTAACTAGGGCATATAATTCAATACTCTGCCCCCTGGAAAGCATTTTGAACAGATTTTAAAAGCAATTTGATCAGCATTAAAAAGATTTCGGAAGATTGAATTACAATTAATAATACAGTGGCGATCTTCCTATAAATGGGTTTCCATTGATTTCTCTTTGGAATTTTAAGGTCAAATCAGCTGCTGTTAAAAATACACAATGGCTGTTTTCGTCTTTAGTTATTTAAGACCAGTTAAAAATTTAAAAATAACCTATTATGAGATTAATTAAATAAACAGTCTTTCACTCTCGGTATTTTTTACAACGTTATGAGAAAGTTCTTTTTAGTAAGGAATTTTAAATGCATCGTTTTAATCTGGCGTAATTTTCACTAAACTAACTTAATCTGAAATTTAATGAAAGTTCGTGCATTTGTTCTTAAAATAGAGCAATTTCGATAATCATAAATAATGCAGCATAGCAGCACCATCTAATGAGCTATTTGCACCAAAAAGTTCTCAGCACCAAATCATATCAAGGACTAACTGAATCTAAAGTTTCATGAAAATCCGTGCATTAGGTCTAGGGATATAGCTATTGTGGAAGTTGTAAATAATGCAGAATATCAGCGCCATCTGTTGATCGATCGATATGCATAAAAAATTAATCAACTCTAGTTTCTATCAAGGTCTAACAGAATATAAAATTTTGTGAAACTCTATACATTAGTTCTTGAGATAGACCGCCCACAAAATTTTGTCACATGCAGACTCACAGTCAGACATTTTCTAAAAAACCCTCCATTCAGGACCTTTTAAAGCGTATAAATCTGCCGAAAACCAGAATTCGAAATTTTTCAGGAATGCAGTACTTTCTTCTTGAAAAGATAGGTGAAAGTAAAAATCGGCATACAAATACCACTTGACATATTTCAACAGTTACGCGAATAAAGCTAGTTTTGGCTTAAAGTTATCCAATAACATTATATAACTCCAGTAACAGAAAATACATATATATCTATTTCGGAAAATCATTTTTCTATCTTTCACAACTGAATTTACAATTGAGGTAACATTCACTAAGGAACTGCAAGAAGTGTAAGTCACCGATTTTGACGAAAGTGGTATCGTTAGAAAGATCTCATCCAGAGCAGTAAAAAACTCAATGGAACCCCGTCAAAAATGAGCCGTTTTCGAGATATCCGACAATTTATGTCACGTAGCTAGTGCACACTTAATGGGGGACCGCAAAAAAATTTATTCTTGATCTTAACGAAAGTGGTATCGTTGAAAAGATATCATCGTGAGGATTAAAAAACTCAAAGGAGTCACCCATCGGAAATGAGACGTTTTCGAGATATCCGACAATATGTGTCACATTGCTAATGCACACTGGTGGGAAACTGCATTAAGTGAGATAAATTGTTGGATATTTCAAAAACGGCTTATTTCAGATGGTTACTTCCATTGAGTTTTTTACTTCTCACAATGATATCTTTGCTACGACACCATTTTCATCAAAATCGAGAAAACAATTTTTTGCGATCCCCGATTAAGTGTGCACTAGAACAGAATGCACTAGCTACGTGACATAAATTATCGGATATCTCAAAAACGGCTCATTTCTGACGGGTAGTTCTATTGAGTTTTTTCTCCCTCATGATGATATCTTTTTAACGATACCACTTTCGTTAAAATCGAGACTAAAATTTTTTGCGGTCCCCCATTAAGTATGCACTAATTACGTGGCATAAATTGACGATACCTCGAAAAAGGCTCATTTACGACGGATAGTTCCATTGGATTTTTTACTGCTCTCGATGAGATCTTTGCAACGACACCACTTTCGTCAAAATCGGTGACTTACACTTCTTGCAGTTCCCTAGTCAGTTTAAAAATAATAGTACATACCATTTTCAAGAAATCCTGAAAGTAATCTTACAATTCCACGTCCAAAAATTTGTAAAAACAAGTTGCTATTTAAATTATTCAATATTATTCTTTTTTATTTACAATAAAATACTAGTACTTATAGATGCTTAATGGTTTCAAGCATATTCATGCTCATCATCGGGTTTAAAAAAGGATAAAAGCCAGAAGTTGGACCTTGTATACCTGACGGGCTGATCCAAACTTCAAAGTGCGAAAGGAAGTGAGGCTATGCTGTCAGGTTATTCCAAAGTTCTACAGAAGTGAGGGGCTGCTTTGCTCAAGTTAATCTCAATTTGCAATACCAAATTTTTGGAACGATATACGATAACGTATCGGTACAAGTATAATTAGATGATGTAGAATTTCTATTGACCTCATCATTATTAACTTTTGAGCAATTCCATCTCAGCTCAGGCGGGGCATGTCAATTCACCATCACAGATTTTTTTCAAAAAAATACAGTAGTTACAATTAAGTAAAACACAAAATTTCCCAAAAGGATTTTTACCAATTTTTTTTTTTTCCTCCGGTTACAGCACTTTCAAGTTTGTGATAAAATTGACAATTTTCAGAAAAACTGAAAAACGCTTCATTTTGAAATGAACACAGTACCAAACATATTCAACATATTCAGTCATTTTATTTTTTACAAATAGTTATTAAACTGAATTTTACTTTAGCACAGTTTTAAAAAATATTGTGATATTTTTACTTAATTTAAAAAAATAGTTTTTAAGTACAAAAAATATAATTATTACTGAATTCAAGATTTTTTTTTCAGAATGAAAAAAATATTTTAAAGCTAAGCATTGATGGCAATCCAAAGACCTTTAATAGGAGTTTTAGAGCAAATTTTATTGTAACCCTAAGGTGCACACAACTTTTGTAATTCAATTTTAAATTATGCAATTTTAAATTATATCTTGTAAAATCGCTACTTTTGAAGTGCAATTTCTCAAAAGCACCATTTTTAAAAAATCTGATAATATGCTCAATAGATACCTTATTAATTTCTAATAAACACCTTACAAGCAAATCCTGTACTTTTGCTTAGAAAATTTTATATGATTTTTTGAAAATAACATGTTGTGTGTTTTTTCAAAAAAACAGAAAGTCAAGCTCTTTCTTATTTAACCAAATTTGTGATATGATTAATATTTCAAACTAAAAAATACAACCCTGGTACATAATTATTACTGTTAAAATATAGCTAACCATTTGCTTAAGTCTAAAATTGTATAAAATATAGCTATTAGTAAAATTAAAACTGATCATATGTCATTTCATTCCATACTCATAGATGTATCAAATTCACCTACAGTGTGTTAAATATTTTGTTATGTAGTATTGGGTATAATATATTAATATGCAGATACATACATTACAGAAGAATTAGGTACTGAAAATTTCTTGAATTAACTTCAACTCCTTATCATCGTAAGTGTGAAGTTGTGCAGATTGTCCTATTGGAACTGATTTTTCTATTTTTAGAAGCACATTTTCCAATGGTAATGCACATTCATCTTTTTTTTCTTTCCAGATTCTTCTGGCCACTGGAATGCTTTAGCAGGATTATGGGGGTACATGAATGATACTTTAATGTCACGTAGTTCTCGTGATATACCATTGATTTGTCCTATCCACCAATTATTTTCATAAATGCATCCAATGAAATCAATCCAATTTGGAAATCATGTATTGAATATTGTTTTTTTATTTGGCTGGAGGTTTCAACTTTTGTCAATATATTTTTAATCGTTTCGTCCCATATAACCTTCATTATTTTCAATCTCCTCAATAATATTTATATGGTATACCAGCAATAGATCTTACATTGGCATATTTTTTCTCTTTATTAGCTCTATAAGCTTGAATAATCTTTTTGTCTAGATGTAGCAGAATGATATTTTTTAACAGAGAAGAAAGTTCAGCAACAAATCAAACAGAATCTCGGATAGCCCTTATTATAACAAATTCTGAATAAAAACACCTTCACTAAAATGTTCTATTTTTATACAGCATTAGTGAATGGTAGATTGTAAGATAATAATTGTTAAAAAGAAGTTTAATAAAATAAAAAAAAAAATTTCATGTTGATTTTTTTAATTAAGAAAATTATAAAAATGTTAAATATAACTGTACCGTTAAAATACATTGTAATAAGTCAGGATCAAAAATTTGAAATTTTTAAATTCATTGAAGTTATTAAAGAAAACCTTTAGTTATATATGTACATCTTAGAACATATTAAAACATAATCATCATAGAATATCAAAATATATTTTAATAAAAGTGTGAAAATAAAGTTTTATAATATTTTCCTCTAAGCAAAAATATACCTGTTGAATAGCAATCTAATTGTTGAGTACTAAAAGGAAAGAAAATGAAAAGAAACTCAGATTTTTCTTTTTTTAAAGGGGAGTTTGAATTATTTACATTTTATGAATAGGAATTTTTGAAGATTAGCTCATATTTATCTGCCATAATTATGCGCATAGTATTACCTTTTCATTAAACAATAGAAATCATATTATTAATTCAGTGAAATAAGAAAGAGCTTGACTTTCTGGTTTTTTGAAAAAAAACACACAACATGATATTTTCAAAAAATCATAAAAAATTTTCTAAGCAAAAGTACAGGATTTGCTTGTAAGGTATTTATTAGAAACTAATAAGGTATCTATTGAGCATATTATCAGATTTTTAAAAAATGGGTTTTTGAGAAATTGCACTTCAAAAGTAGCGATTTTACAAAATTTTGCATAATTTAAAATTGAATTACAAAAGTTGTATGCACCTTAGGGTTAAACTCCCATCCTCTAAAATTCCCATTAAAGGTCTTTGGATTGCCATCAATGCTCAGCTTTAAAATATTTTTTTCATTCTGAAAAAAAATCTTGAATACAGTAATAATTATAATTTTTGTACTTAAAAACTAATTTTTTTTAATTAAGTAAAAATGTCACAATATTTTTTTAAAACTGTGCTAAAGTAAAATTCAGTTTAATAACTATTTGTAAAAAATAAATTGACTGAATATTTTGAATATGTTTGGTATTGTGTTCATTTCAAAATGAAGCGTTTATCAGTTTTTCTGAAAATTGTCAATTTTATCACAATCTTGAAAGTGCTGTAACCGGAGAAAAAATTTTTGGGGGGGAAAATCCTTTTGGGAAATTTTTTGTTTTACTTAGTTATAACTACTGTATTTTTTTTAAAAAAACTGTGATGGTGAATTGACGCATATCAATACTGCCTGGCTGAAATGAAATGGAATAGCTCTTTTGTTAATTTTATAATTTCTGTATTATTTTACCTACTTTAAATTAATCATAGTTTAGAAATAGCTGTTTGACACCTGTTGAGCTTGACATCTGCGATATGTTCTGTTAAACACTCCTTAAATTTCTGTTTTGCCATACCGGCATAGTCTGTTTTCCTTTAGCTATCTATTATAGTAACTGGGGTTATGTACACAGAGCCCGATCAAGCTGAAGTTGGGCCCAGGGCCTGTTAAAAAGTTGGGCCCCACTCCCTGCCCATTTTCAGCGACACTTTCACAAAAAAAGGTTTATTTAATGAGCTGATAAAGTTGTTTGTGTAAAAGTACCTAGGTTAAATGTTTCTAAAAATTTTATTGAATCATTCAGAATATTTAAATTTTACATTTCATATTTTGTAAAAACAATATTATTTGAAAAGTATTTGATTAGGGGAAAAAAAATCAGCCACATAATTTGTGGGCCCCTGAAATTGGTGGGCCCAGGGCCAAGGCCCCGGAGGCCCGTGCATTAATCAGGCCCTATATGTACAGGGTGTCCATTAAATGACTGACCCATTTTGAATGTAAATAACAAAAAAGCGGTTTGAGATAAAAATGTGCGGTTTGCTGCATTGTTATCAGAAAATCAATAAATTTTTAGATATGCACTTTTTTAAATAGTTCGAATTGCGGCCAACAGATGGCGCTGGCGGTGGCAACAGGCTGTCTAAATTCAGACATTACTCTAGTTATCATACGCTTGATTTTTTCGACTCTGATTTCGCAGAGTCGAATCTCAGTCGACATGTTGAATCGACTCTCCACTCAACTACAGAAATAGAGTTTGTTGGAGGGAAAGAGATTAAAAATAACATTTATGATTGAATAATGTCTACTTTCCTTAATAAAAACCAACAAAACTTACTTTTTAATAAGCATTGACTTTTCACACATTTACTATAAGTATATTGTATTAAAAAATGCGTTTGTAACCAGTTAACGGATTCTCTTTTTACGTGCAATAAATTGAAAACATGGGATAAACACCCCTTTTTTAAATTAAAAAATCTTAATATTTAAGCTAAACATTTCTTCCATTAAATTATATATTTTTTTTTTTTTTTTTTTTTTTTAACTTTAAGGGATAGATCGAGCAAACACCTCTTGCCTGTACGTCGTGCAGTGAAATCAGAAGTTAAAATAGTGGTACGCAAATAGTGGTGTGAGGCAAGTTCCTCTAAAGAAAAAAAAAAAAAAAAAAAATAAAAGCGGGGCAGTTACTTGTAAATCAGCACATAAAAATATATTAAACCTTAGAATAAAGGTTCGTCTATAACAAATCCTGCCTTAAACATTTAAAAAATTATTGATCACGACGGAGAAAGTAATATACAAAACTACCTGCTAAGACGGAGACCTGTCTAAAATCAAATATTTTTCATTTTTGCGCAAACTAAATTTATTTCTACGTTATATTCTTATTTTGACATTTAACATATCTGAAAATTTTATAACGAAAGCCACGACAGATTTTAAGATTCTTTTTTATACACAACCCTTATCTCTTCTTCCCCTGACTGCAAACGCATTACGCTAAAATGGAAGGATACTTGAAAAAAAAAATGCGACTTACCGGTTTTTATATCCTGCGAGTCACTCCTTTCTAAAATTTCATTACAGAAAGTATAATAAATCCTGAATCATCATAGAGTTATCATAGTTCTATCTATTTTAGTTCAATTTTATAAATATAAATATTACCAAATTATTGAAACCTAAGTGTTCTTCAGATGTAATTTTCAAAATTTTTTAGAATCATTTTTTAAAAATATTGTTAAATGTCAAAATATGAATATAATGTAGAAATGAATTCGGTTTTCGGAAAAATGAACAATATTTCGTTTTAGGCAGGTTTCCGTCTTAGCGACTGGTTTTGTATGTTGCTTTCTCCGTTGAAACCAATATTTTTTTTTACATTTAAAACAAGATTTGTTATAAACGGATTCTTTCATTCGAAGGTTTATTATACTTTTATATGCCGACTTATAAGTTACTGCCCCTCTCCCCCCCCCCCCCAACACTATTTCCTTACCACTGTTTTAACCACTTAACTGATTTCACTGCACGACGTGGGCAAGAAGAGTTTGCTTGATCCATCACTTGAAGCTTTTTAGCACTACTAATATTTTTAAATATAATTCCATTCTATTTATTGGAATAAATGTTTAGATTAAATATTAAGATTTTTTCAACTTAAAAAAGAGGTGTTTATCCCATATTTTCAATTTATTGTACGTAAAAAGAGAATCTCTTAAAAAGTTACAAAAACATTTATCGAATACAATTTATTTATGGTAAATGTGTAAAAAGTCAATGCTTTTTAAAGAAATACGTTTTGTTGTTTTTGTATTAAGTATAATAGACATTATTCATTCATAAATATTATTATAAATCTCTTTCCATCCAACAAACTATTTCTGCAGGTGAATGGAGAGTCGATTCTACAATTTGACTGACAAGGAAGGTCTCCATACGGGCATACTCCGAAAAATCTGAAAAAATTACGGAATGTTCTTCTCATGATGATATATACGTTTATAACAAAAAATTTCGGCGGAACCTCCTTACCCTGTCCGTGAAAAAATAATAAAAATTTTGTTATTTGGCGATTTATCAGCGGTTGGCAATAAAAAACAATTTCTAAAAATGTTTTTTTTTTTTAAATGTCAAATGCATTTTAAACGAAAAAAGTTTCATGTTCAACGTGTTTAGATAAATTAAATATCTTTGGTTTTGTCTGTTTTAGTTTGTTTTAAGTATAATTTCGTTATATCGATATTTATGTACATTTATATTCAAATTTAACCATCAAAATTTGAGATTTAAAATGAAGTTCAAATTTAAATGAATTAAAATTGTTTCAAGTTCAAAGTCCAGTAAGCGTTGTCAATTCGATTTTGTTGCTATGGAAACAACTCGGTTTTATTTTTGAATACGCTTAAATGTATGAAAATAATTTTACTGAATAAGATTTTTTTATGTATGAAAATATTCTTTCCAGAGGTAAATTAAATAACTACAGTAACAAATAATTATATGTTACAGGCCAAACTAGATTAGCCTAGGCCAAACTAGTTTATCCTAACGCCCATCGGATGAACTAGTTTTTCCTAGGCCAAACCGGTCTATCCTAATGCCCACCGGATAAACCAGTTTTTCCTAGGCCAAACTGGTTTATCCTAACGTCCATCGGATAAACTAGTTTTTCCTAGACCAAACTAGTCTATCCGGAAGCTCATAGGACAAACTAGTTTTTCCTAACTCTTATAGAATAGACTAGTTTAGCCTACTGTTTATTGGTCTGAACTAGTTTATCCTAGGCCGATCTAGTTTATCCCAGGCCAATTCAATTTGGCGTGATTTTATTGAATTCCATGACCGCCTCAGCGCCAACATTCTAGTTTGTCCTAGGCTGATCTAGTTTATCCTAGGCCAATGTAACTTTACGTGTTTTTAGCTCGCAGGCGCCAAAGACTGAGCAATAATGGGCTCGCAGGTTCTGTATGTATGTATGTATGTATGTACACATGTACGTACGCATGTATGTACGTATGTACGTAACGCGATAATTTTTGTTAGAAAGGTTCTCAGTCCGGCTCGATCTGTCCCTACTCGATTTTTGAAAAATAATCAGATTTTACTTCACATACAAATAAGATTCCTTTTAAAAAATATTGCATATATATTTATTGGATAAATTTACAATGTATTTTTAAATAACGATGTGTTCGCAGAATGGAAAATTCACAATGTATTACTGATTATTTAGATTCTTAGACTCTTCAATATTCAAAGGCCCCACCAGTGGCCGCGAGGTTCTGACCTCCACACTGGTAGACGGTAGGTGCTGGGTTCGAACCCAATCGCGACCGTCGGCCTAACCGTTCGAAGTTTTCCGTGGTTTTCTTCGAACCTTGCGTAAATACGGGTTAGGTTCCCTTAGAAAGACCCCCACGGAGGGCAACCCACCCCATGGGGCCAGGCCCGTAGCCAGGATTTTCTTTCGGGAGGGGCTCAATTTTGGAATTCTTTCTATTGTTATAAAAGTAATTTGAATAATATTCAGTAAAAAATTTAAAAATAATCTAGGCTTATCCTAATGTGTGTTTCTACATCGGATACTTGTTAACTATGTCAAATATTGCAATTTCATATTTAATTTTTTCAATTTCTGTTGCAATTTTTAACTTTTAAGAGCATTTCCAATTTCCAAACCGATTTGGGAACCGGAGAGTTTTAAGGAAAAATTTTCTGCGAAACTTAAAGCACAAACTAACAATGTTTAAGATAAGTCTCAAGTAGGGGAAAGGTGGGCACATTTGAACTGGGGGCATCTTTGAACACTAAATATTTTCCTTCAAATAAATTATTTTCTAAAAATGTCAATGGCAATACATTACTATTGCTTCAGTGCAATAAGTTTGCAAAGCTCATCCATTTTGTATGCACAAGACTGTCTAAGCAAGATATCTATTTTTCTCCCTCTTTCTTCACTTAAGAAAATAACGTTGTAAGATTTTTGTTCAAAATTTTGTATCCCTTAAATTTTGATTTATTGTTCAACACTTAAATAAAGATGTAATCTTTAGTTTATAAGTTTTGTTTTATTCAAATTCAGCAGCCGAATTGAGTAAACCGTTGTAATGTTGAGCTTTATGCGATGGAGCACCCTTGAACAATAAAGCTGGGGCACCATTGAACATCTAAAACTCTGAAGTAAAAAGTTGTTGATGTACGTAAATGTTACTATTTTTGGAATTTTTTCTATGTGAAAAGAGGTTAATTAAGAATATCAAAGAGCAAGAACTTATACTGTTAACAATCCTTCTTTACTGCAAACATGTATTACAATCTCTGGATGTATCAGCGATTGGAAGTTTCAAACCTAAATTGATAATGGCATTCATTTATTTGGTAATTGCAAAATCTGGATACACAATAATGATTCATGGTTTAATAGGTTTGTCTAACAAAGCCTATACTCTTTCATTTACTCTTTCCCAAACTACGGAATCACTAGTACTTTTGTACTAGATAAAACGGAATTTAAGTCAAGTTTTTTCATAAAAAGTGTTAATAAAGAATTTTAATTTTCCAGAAGCATCAGATATCATATTGGTGTATTACAAGGATATTTTTAAAAAGTTTTCTCACACAAACATATAACTTCAGAGACATTCTGTGTTGTTTCAACAATCATTTTTGACATCAACTTTGATGGATTTAAGTTTGGTTAAATAATCGAAAAATTATTAGTTTCAATAAAATTTAGTTATTAAATTTTATCCGTATTACTTTATATTCCTGAAACATATGCAGCGTTTTATGAAAACTCAATATTTTCATATTTTACTTATTTGTTCAAAGGTGCTTCTTACTTGTTCAAAAATACCCCTACATGGGACAGGTTTGAACAGAAATATTTCAGCTTTTTAAATCCTCACATTTTTTTTTATTTATATGGAAAACTTTTAATTTCTGGTTCATTGATGAAGAAATGCACTGTTTTTATTATGTAATACTTAAAACGCAAAAAATATAATTCAAATAAGAAATGTACTGATTTTTAAAAAAATTGTTCAAATGTGCACCCCTCTCCCCTATCCTATGAAAAAAAAACATTGTAAAATATTGAAATGCAAACAAATAATATGTATTGATTTAAAACGCAGGATTAATGTTAACGTGCGAGAATATGACATTACGAGTGCGAGGTCTTGAAACTATTGATCCATAAATAAAATAAATTACATGCATTATTTTTTTGAAAAAGAAAATTTCTACAGCCATATGTAATCATAAAAATTATGTTTGTATTTTACATTCTCTTAGTATAATAATTATAAATGACAATCATGGTAAAATAAATTTACTAGCAGTGTTGAATTCAGGCACTTTTCTCTGGGAGGGATTTTTGGGGCTTCGGGGGGGGGGGGGGGAATTGAACTTTTTGACGATTGAAAACACAAAATCACAATTTTTCCGGGATGGGATATCGCATTTCTCCGGGGGGAGGGAGAATTTCCCCCTGAATTCAACACTGTTTACTAGTGCAATAGAAGCAATCATCATAATTTCTTCTTAGGCACGATGCTGATTGACTTATCAAGAATTTCTGTAATTTTCCAAAGAACGGAAAATTACAGAATTGGGGGGGGGGGGGGATTGCACTTTTTGACGATTGAAAACACAAAATCACAATTTTTCCGGGATGGGATATCTCATTTCTCCGGGGGGAGGGGGAATTTCCTCCTGAATTCAACACTGTTTACTAGTGCAATAGAAGCAATCATCATAATTTCTGCTTAGGCACGATGCTGATTGACTTATCAAGAGTTTCTGTAATTTTCCAAAGAATGGAAATCATAGAAAAACTACTCAGTTTATCATCAACCATAACGCTTCGAGTCAGATTTAATTATTTTCTTTGCCGAAAAATATATTTCAGCACTGACTTTTGTTACTCGGCTTTCAACCAAAACTGTCAGCAAGTGTTTGATTTTATCGTAATACGTCACATTACAGTACTAAAACTTTTAAAACCTCTGTGTTGGTGTCAACATTAGCAATTTGTTTGCACCCTAAATCATATTCAGTATTCACTTGCTACATTGACATTTTATCCTAAAAATATTGCATCGGATTCTCTAATTTGCTTGCTTTTTCCAGTGAAGCACATCCTGGAAAATGTAACTGGGAATCTCTTAGAATGTCTTCATTCGAAATGAATCGATAATTTAAATTTTGAATAAGACTTTCTACATGGGGAAATAAGACCGTGATATTGTAATACTTGTCAGTGGATATAATTTGAGGGTTTGTACCTGTTGCCTGTCTAAATGTCAGTCTTGAGATCTTTATTTCAGTTTGGAAGATGTCTTCCCGACTGTACAATAAAATCTCACAAAAGATTTCTACTTCATTTTTCTGCATATTTCTGTAAAAGAATTAGGCATCTTTAGCATGGGTTACAGTCAATATTATATTACGAGTTTTTTTGAAGAACCCATTATGATTGCCAAACAGAAAACCTTCTGATAAACAGACAAGCTTATGATTCTTCTCCCTGACTGCCAAAAAAACTCCAGCTGTTGAAGAAATCTTCCATGTATTTTTCGAAAAGTTTTCTGAGTTAATACAAATGTATTTAAGTAGCTCAACAAAAGTCAATATGCTTTCATGCCTATCCATAAAATTTGTATTGTAAATGCAGAAAAGCTATATTCTTTTGTTTTCTAGGATATATGATACAATTGCTTCTGGGAGCGCTAAATTTGCCTTCAGAGCCCACAATAGTCACAGAAAAAATACTCAAAAAGACCCGGATGATCATGTAAAGTCTATGGGAGCGTTCTTTTCTAATATCTCGCTCGAATTTTAATATTTTTGGATGATTTTTTTGCACAAGATAGCTGAGAACAATCCACAACCGGGCTAGTTTTTACTTTTTCGATTTTGGTTATATATTTTTTATATTACGATAGTTTCAGTTTCAGAACCGGTTTAAACCGGTTTCGAAAGTTAAAGTAATTTTTTAAAGAAAATCTGAAACAAAAATTGAAAAAGTAAAAACTAGCCCGGTTGTGGATTGCCCTCAGCTATCTTGTGCAAAAAAATCATGCAAAAATATTAAAATTTGAGCGAGATATTAGAAAAGAACGCTCCCATAGACTTTACATGGTCATCCGGGTCTTTTTGAGTAATTTTTCTGTGACTATTGTGGGCTCTTCAGGTGGTTTTTAAAAACTTTTGTTGCTGCTTTAACAAGTCCATGCATGATATTTTTGAATGAAGGGAATCAGCTTGTTATTGGACAAGGCAAGATTTAAACAATAACTTTCAGAGAGGACGTATCTAATTTTTAGATATTCTGAAGAATTCTAGAATGAACCCCGCTAACATGACCAAACTTTATTGGCTACTTTGTCATACGCCTATGCGACACATTTATACATGCCAAGACTTAGTTCATCACAATGTTGTAAAATTACTTTTCTTGAATTTTGGAGGTATTTATTGGAATAACATGTGAAAAAAAATTCCGAATTATTGGGTTTTGTGAATTTTATAGTTCACATATCTAGCACAAATGGCAAGCAGTTCTGTGCTTGAAATGTCCATAGTTTCAACAGCAATTAGAGCTAAAACAGATCGCAATATATATTTTGACAATTGATACTTCGGTAACTGTATCCCAGAATATTTGATATCATTCTGAGTTTCCGGGGTGAAATAAATATCATTTCTAAGGATATTTATAATGTCTTGTTTCAATTCATTCGCTCCAGACTTTGCTCAAAACTTAAAAGAACTCTTAACTAGTCTTTTTTATACCAACTTCTCTAAAATTAGAGGATCGTCATCGTGGTCAGTGGCTATTTTATTCTGCACAAAATAAGATTGTTTCAAGTATTAGTTCAAGATCTTCTCTAATTTCTTCTTTTCCTGGAACTCTTTGAAAACTCAGCAATGAAATAATTCTATTTCTATTTTCCTGAAAAAATCTGAAGTTTGTTAAAATAATATAAGGTTTGTGATAATCTAACTGTATATGTTTTAAGAAAAACATTTAGCCTTTTTCCAATGACTGAAACATGTAGAAAGTAATCTTTCTAATTTTTCGTGATCTGTCTTATGCCGTATGCGTGTTATACTTAATTTTTCTTAGTCAAATTAATGATAAGAAATTTCCCTTATTCGAATTTTACTGCGTATAAAGACAGCAAAAATTACTTTTTAAAAAGGATTTATATTTTTAGTGGTACATACCGATTAAAAAAACAATATATCCAAATAACCGATATAATGAAGGATTACCGTCACTGTAATTCAATAAATGGATATTTTTGCAGCTAAAAATGCAACTGATTTTAATGTAATGGGAGATAAAAACAAACAAAACTTATTTTTTTATCATACAGATAATTTTGTATTTCCAAAGTTTCGGGAGGGGCTTCAGCCCCCTTAGCCCCCTCCCTGGCTACGTGCCTGCATGGGGCCTATATCTCATAGCGTAGATAATCGGCCGACAAAAATACACACACACACACTCAATATTCAAAGAGAGATTTATTAAATAATTCATGTAGTTGAGAATAAAAGAGAAAAAGGAGAATTATAAACATCATAACTTTTGTATCTGTTTAGTAAAAAGTAGATTTGTGAATATATTTCTCTGTCATTCCCTCTGGAGGTATCTTGCCACTTGAAGATCTCGTCATCTAATCAAGGTTCTAAATTACGAGACCAACTTGAGTAGCCATTTGCAGTACAAACAACAGGATGTAACGCTAAGCAACCGAGAAAGCAAAGTATGCTCAAATTAGAAGCAAGTACTGCAAATATGATGACGAGAAAAGCGAAGTTATCAGGTTTATTGCGCTACGCGGTGATTAGGCAGTCACTCGCCCCAATACCAGTTATCTAACCCTTTAAGTTGAGGTAACTCGGCAGGTAGGGGGCTGGTCATCGGTTAAAAAGAAAGAAAGGTTTTTCTCAAATCTAAAAGAGCTATATCCTAACACATTCATGAACTAATTCCTTTTTGGAAATGCATATGATTAACAGGCATTCTCTATCAGAAAATATGCAATGGAATGCCGTTTACCATTTTTCATAAAAACGATGCTTTTTTGAGAAAAAACTATTAAAATTACGTTTTGAATCGAATTTCCGGTACGACTTCATGGAAAAGAAAAACTGTGACAAGAATAGATTATATGTCGACAGGTAATTAATTTCTTCAAAATTTAAAACGCTGAAATTCCAAATTGTGTTCAGTTCCGATCTTGTTCAAATATCTAAAAAATATTATTAATAATAATAATAATAATAATAATAATAATAATAATAATAATAATAATAATAATAATAATAATAATAATAATAATAATAATAATAATAATAATAATAAATTGTAATTTAAGAAATTACACCAACCATTTGAAAAATGTTTCACTCGAAACATTCATCTATCATTTTAAGCTAAATGCTAGTTGTTTTATTATGTATTATCCGTGCCACTGCTATAAATGACTTTATACATGCTGCAATTTGAAGGTACGGTTCGTTTAAGTTATATCACTCCATTGTCGCCAAGCATAAACGTTGGCGACGAAAGAAACATTTCAAACTATGTAACATTGTTTGTGCGAAAGTAATCATTATTAAAATACAGCTTTGGTATATAATGTTATACTTGTAAGACTTTGGCATATACTGTTTGATTTTACAGAGCAGAATTTTGGTGATGGAGGTTTTAAACCAAAGTCGATCGCAGCACATACATCTGTGAATGGGTCCATCAGACAATTAATCAAAAAAGATTTTTTCCAGTTTTTCCCAAGCCGATTGCTTTTTAGTTTTCTTTTTAGGTGGTGGAAAATCAAGAGTAATAGCTATAATATTTTCCGGCTTGTATAAATGCAATTCTGATCTCAGCACGGCACGTGTCTGCAGAAAAAAAAAAAGCAAACACCATGTCCAATGCATCATGTCTCTACGGTGGACCTACGGTATTGATGTTATAAGCAATGATTCTTGACACACGTTTATACTTATTCTAAAGAAAAATATGTTTTCTACCGGCCATACCCGATTTTGAACCAAATTAGATAAGCCTGGGCCAAACTATTTTATTCTAGCGCCAATTGGATAAATAAGTTTTTCCTAGGTAAGATTGTAACCTTCATTTTCCCCTTCATACTTAACCAATAAACCCCCAAAACTGTTCAGAGAATTACCTTATGAGAAAGAACCTATATCCAAAATTTGAAGTAAATCCGTAAATATTACGCCAAAAACCATTTATCTAAATTTTGGGGATGGGGGGGTTCTACATTGCCCTTTCATTTACACTTAAATAATAAAGATCCACAACTAATCACGGATGCGCTTTGTCAGAATGATCCTATATCTAAAATTGTTAATGAAAACTGATAATTCTGCATAAAAAATCCACTTCTCTAAATTTATGGGGGGATTAACCTCCCCGTTCGCCCCTCCCTTTTTTTCTTATCCAATGAATTGCCAAAACTAATCAGAAAAGTAGCTTATCAGAATGAACCTACATCCAAAATTTGAAGCAAATCGGATAATTCTATCAAGAATTATCGCGTGGCGTACATACGTACCTACATGCGTATATACATACGTACAGAACCTGCGAACCCATTATTTCTCAGGCTTTGACGCCTGTGAGCTAAAAACACGCAAAATTACATTGGCCTAGGATAAACTAGATCAGCCTAGGACAAACTAGAATGTTGGCGCTGGGGCGGTCATTGAATTCAATAAAATCACGCCAAATTGTATTAGCCTAGGATAAAGTAGATCGGCCTAGGATAAATTAGTTCAGACCAATAAACAGCAGGATAAACTAGTCTATCCTATAAAAGTTAGGCCAAACTAGTTTGGCCTAGGAAAAACTAGTTTGTCCTATGGGCCTTAGGATAGACTAGGTTGGCCTAGGTAAAACTAGTTTATCCGATGGGCGTTAGGATAAACCATTTTGGCCTAGGAAAAACTAGTTTATCCGATGGGCGTTAGGATAGACCGGTTTGGCCTAGGAAAAACTAGTTTATCCGATGGGCGTTAGGATAAACTAGTTTGGCCTAGGCCATTCTAGTTTGGCCTAAAATCGGGTTTGGCCTGTCACATATATATATGCAATTTAATATAGATATCTGTATATAATATATTAAACTCTCTCATTGTTTATGTTTAAATTCATTAAATACGATTTATACGGATTCTAAAAATTCAAAAGTTTTCAGTGTCATTAAAATCGTTTGCTTTTGGCGGGGAGAAATGCTGCTCGCCAAATCGTGTGACACTTCCGTCTTTTCACGCCATATATTCGAAAGTATTTTATTTTTTTACATGTTTTCTAATGAAATTCCGCCTCTAATTTTCACCGATCCTCTATTAGATACATAAGTAGTTTAATTAGTATTTTTTTTCAAGAAAATCTGAGTATGCCCAGTATAGAGACCTTCCTTGTGAGATTCGACTCTGCGAAATCAGCTGAAAAGTTCATGCGTATGATAACTAGAGTAATGTCTGAATTTCGGCAGCCTGTTGCCGCCGCCAGCGCCATCTGTTGGCCGAAATTCGAACTATTTAAAAAAGTGCATATCTAAAATTTTATTGATTTTCTGATAACAATGCAGCATTTTTATCACAAACTGCTTTTTTGTTATTTACATTCAAAATGGGTCAGTTATTTAATGGACACCCTGTATGTATCTGTTGAATCTTCTATAAGGATAGGATTGATGCTATTGTGAAATCTTTAATTTTTAAGATAATACTTGCTTACATCAAATATCTGGTATTAAGAACAGGATACTGAGAAAGTTAAATACAAAATTTTTTCTACTTTTATACGCAATATTTCTACAATATTCGCTTGGTCTTGCAAATAATTAAAAATATCTATCATGTAATGTCGTACGACTTTCTTCCAATAATATCATGTTATGTGTTTCATTATTTTTTATTCTTATACATCAAATTGTTTACGAGATTAGTATTTTATTAAAAAGTTCAGTTTTATTTTTTCCCCGAATATTGAGAAGGTATTATTTTAAACGAGAAATTTTATTTATTAGCTGTATGTATATAATTTATTATTCAGAGCTTATTATTTTTAATACAAGATTTATAAACTTTACTTATTTTGTCAAAAATGCAGCGTAACTTCAAAAATCCGGCATTAAAGTCACCTTTTCTCCACCTTTTCTTTTGCACTTCCAACTTACGGAGGGACGAAAAGTTGCAAGTTAAAAACATGCATGATTCTTTTCTGAAGTTTTGGAAGTTTTTTAAAATTTGTCAGATATAGTACGAAATCTTTTTTAAAAACCAGGTAATAATACCTCTGAAATAAGCATTTAAATTTTTTTATTGCGGAAAAAATGGGCTTGTTAAGAAAGTTAGAAAGTTCAGTAGGCTTTGTGAAAACATTGTGTGCACTTGTAAATTATAAAATCAGATTGTCGACAGTTTACGGCATTAAAAAGCAGAAGCTAAATATATTGCAATATTATACCAAAAGATGATGTCCCGAAAGTGTAAAGAAACGTTACAGTAAAAAACATTCATGAAGAAAAAATTTAATTGTTCAATTTTTTTAATTTTTTTAATATAGAGAATTTCAATTCAAGAAAGTTTTTTTTTTTTTAAATCTCACATAACTATCCCTTGGTTATGAATTAAATTAAAATTAAAGGCACTATTTACAATATTCATTCAGAAATGCGGAATTTTCAAAATTTCTATTTAATCTCGATATTCAAAATGCGATAAAATCATGGAAAAGTGTTACATTTGTGCAGTTAATTCGATCCACCAGCCACCTGTAATGTAAACTATATTTTAGAATCTGTGAGATAGTCTAATTTAGAGCTAATGGGATACGGATGGTGGCCATTTAAAACTCATTTCTTGATACTGTCTCATATGAGCCATGTGAAAGTGGCCGCAGCCCACATCCAATCAGCATTAAAAGATTATTCCCTTTTTAGAATTTAGATGACACGACATATGGGGTGCATGGAGAAATTACTGTGTACGTCTTAGCAGTTGTATAATTACATTTAAAAATAAATTTAAAGGAGGAGAAAGTAAAATAAAAATTTTAATTCGAAAATAGCTACTTTGACCTTGAATTTTCGTAGAAAACGAGAAAAAAAACTTAATATGATATTAATAAGAAACACGTCGCACTACTTTTTATTTCAAAAATTAATCTTTGTGAAGTTTTTAACAAGAGCTAGCTATAAATTGTAATTTAATATCGCAACAGTAGGATTTAAAGGGAATGTGGATAAGAATAAAGCATTAATACAAAAAATTCTATTGGTCCGAATCTTTCTCTTTAAAAATAACTTGACTTATTAAATAGCAGAATTAAATAAATAAGCGCAATAAATAAATATAAGTGGAGTAAAATAAGAAATAGTTAAAGATCGTTTCTCTTCTTTCCTTATAAACTACTTTTAATCTTCTGCAATTCTGTCAAAATCTTGTTATATACTTTTTTTTTTAATGATTCTTATTCCACTTCTTATCTTTCTTAAGGTTTGTAAAACTATAATGTAAACCTTTTCTGAGTTATCAGCGATTCCAAAAAGCCTTTCTTTATCTTCAGAAACAATCGATTTCTGAGACTGAAAAACGTATTTCTGAAACAAGTTTCTTTGCTGCAGTATTTAAAAAAATATCCTTTCTAATGGTTTTTACATTATTAATTTCTCAACTTTCGGATCCTGTCGTTCTCAAGTAAATATTTTCATGTTAAACAAACTTGATAAATTAACAGCATTAACATTAAAATAAACATTATTTTATTACATATGTAAATTCTGTATATATTTGGATATGTAAATTTTACTATGATGCTATGTTTACTTGAGTACTTATAGCATCTTAACCGTTTGCACATCGAATTAATATCGCAATATAATTATAATTTTGTTTTTCCCATATTACAGCTTCAAATGTTTTAATTTAAGCATACAATTTTAAAAAATAACAAAAAAAAATATTTCTGCATTTGGTTGTTGTTGTTGTCGTTGTTGTTTTCATTTCAGTGTTTGGATTTTGGAACATGATTATTGATTGACAACCTGTTCAAATACAGTAAATTGTAATTTCTGCTATATGCTATAGTGTTCTTGTATAGTGTTCTTGAGTATTTTCCCGAATTTCAAAAACATTAAGGTTCCTTGCGGTAAAATGTAAGTAATATAAAGAAAACGATAAAAGAAAATAATACATTTTAATACAAATTAATGAATTTACATTTTCGTTATACCTGTGATAAATGCTTAAACAACATAAATATTATTTTTTTCAAAGGTTGAAATCAAACTTATATTTTATAGGAAAAATAAGGACATCGTTATTATGTGGGAAAATATATGTTTTGTATTATAAATAATGCAATGTTACCATTTGGGAACATTGGGGTTTAAACCGATTTTTCTGGTTGTAAACTTATCAATATACTGCAAATAGTATTCGGAAACATCTCCGAAAATTACAATTAGCAAAATAAACTTTTTTTTTCAGTAATGGCTCTTTAAATCTTGAAATTTTATCCGTTTGAGTGGTTGCTAAAGGTAAAGGATTACTTTTCGGAATTCTGAGTACCTCGGACGCGGCTATATTAAATTTTCAGAAATCTACCCTCTGACATTTTGGCAGAAAAGCAAAATTGTAATGTAGTTTTCTTTGTATTTTATTTTAAATGCTTAAAAAAGTTCTACCACTGTTATAAATAACTTAATTTCGAATATGAATATAAGCTTTTATAGCATTAATCACTACTTTTGTACTAAAAATGGATTAAATCACTAGAATTATATTACTTTAAATAATGCTTATAATGTAGTGAAACCTGATGCTTAGTAAATATGCTAATATAGAATTGTCCATGAGGAGATTAAAATAGATAAGAACTAAACTGGAAAAAAAATTGTCTTTTTCTATAGCATATTTAAAATAAACGAAAAGTGAATTCCTAAAATTCTTTTCTGCTCTAATGACATATATCATCGAATTAATAATAATGATTTTTGTATCAAATTCAATAAATCAAATAAATTTTTAAATGGCCTTTTTTTGTTTGTTTGTTTGTTTGTTTGCTTAAAGCCTCGCAACAGAAATACTTTAAATATTGGAGCACAAGGAAAAATATCAATACAATGAATTTTGAAATATTGCTTAATATTCATCTAACTCATAGGTTCCCAACGGGGGCGGTAGCGAGTCTAGAGAAAAAAGGGGGGCGTTAGGAGAGTCAAGGGGGGCAGTGATGGCGTACCTATCTATTTAGGAAGTGATATAGAGAAAATAGTTGATCTCTTCTTGATTGCCCAGTCCGTGACAAAAACTTTAACTGCACTTTTAAACGGAATTCCATACAGACGAGCGTAGATCTGAGGAGGGAGGGAATTGAATTTATTTTAGTAATGTCAAAAAATCGCGGTGAACACGGAGAAGGGTTAAAATCGCGAAGAACAGCATTTTATTATACCAGGCTAAAAACATCGTTGTTGCAATTCTTTCATGAATGTCAAAATATCACAGTGAAACACGAAAAATCAGAAATGACTTGCATTAAAAATCATTATGAATTCGAAAATTGTGGAGTATAAAATTCGTGATAATTGGCTGAATAAAAGTTTTAAACAGAATTCTTTTTTATTAACATGTATTTCGAAAAATTCTGAAGTATGAAGACATGCCTGAACAGAGATTTTTAAACGAATCCATTATTTGAGTCAGTTCGAGAAATTCGTTTATCCTTTGTGAAAGTGATAAAAATCATTTTATTTATAAATTTGTACAAAAGTAAATTTATTTAAACTTAAATAAGAAAAAAAATTATATTTAAAAATGTCTGAATCGAAGAAGAAATGCCGTCAGTACAGTATTGAGTATTTGAAATATAGATCTACACTCTCTCCTACCAACCAATCGTTACCTATGTGCTTAATTTATCAAAAAGGTTTTTTTAATGAAATTATGAAGTTTTCTAGGCTTCAAGAGCATTTAAATAAATGCGTGCTGATAGAAAACACAAAAATGCATCTTATTTTTCAAAGTTTGGAAATTTTTTTTTAAACACTCAACTGCGTATATAAAACCTTTTTCAGTCGTCTTCTAAACAAAAAGATGACGCACTACGAGCCTCATATAATATTATATTATTAATCGTAAACGTATGAAAACCGCAGACAATCGGCGAAAAATTAATCTTGCCAGAGAGAAAATAAAAACTGTTCTTCATCATAAGAAACCGTCGGATATCATCAGAAAAAATCCTGATTAATAATTCGGTACAAAGAGGAATAGATGGCTAAAGGCGCTGAAATATCACTATGCTATTACTTAAAGACCTGCAAATTTTCCATTCAACTCGAAATGTTAGTGTTACCAAATAACAAAAACTCATTAAAGAGGGAAACAAATGTCAAGAGTTATTATTTGCTAAAAATTTTGAAATTGATATAAAGAGAGAATCGATATTTAAAACCACGAAGTTAGTCAAAGAGAAATAAATTCGTTTTCATAGTATTTTCTCACTTGCTACTGATGTTACTCCAGCAACGACGGTACATCAGAAGGGTTTCATTAACGCATTTCAAACAAACAGTACTAAATGTGTTTTCTGTACATTCCATTACACATCATCAGCATTTGGTTTCAAAAATTTGGAATAAACATCTATATACGTCGCTTCATTACATTATTAGAGTAGCCAATAAGAATAGAAGCAATTCATTAAATAACAGGATAGTTAGCCAACTATAGTGAAAATCATTTCACTACAAAGTAAAACAATTGTTTCATTTTGTAGTGCAATTGCCATTATCACTTTGCATCAAACTTGCAAATGATTACATTCAATCGCTAGCTCACACAGAGGTTCGTTGTCTCTGAAAATTTATTTGTCTGAATCATCTGTCGACACATTTGATTCAGTATTACACTTAACTGAAAACAGAAATGGAAAAATGTGGAAAAACCTGATTACATTAAAATGACATCGATTACTTGACAAACATGTTTAGAATCTTTAATTAAATCAATTTAAACATCATAAATATTTTTAATAAGACATAAGATAATGAGTTGAATTTATTGAAAACAAAAAACCTTATAGCTGCTTGTGTGGGTAAACTTCTTTTGTCCAAACAAAATCTAAGTAGAGGAGAATACAGCCACTTTGCCGCATTATTCGCAGTCTGTGAAAACAGGAATATTTGCTTATTTACTGCCAACACTTGGATGTTCTTCATGAAATTTTCTCAGGACGATTCTAAGATATTTATGCATGAATATGCCGAGTTTGTTTTTAGATCTTTTCTCAAATAAAACCGCAGTACCACCATATTTGGAGGAGGAAATCGTGAAACTCACAGCAAACGAGAAATAAAAATAAAATTCAGAATTGGATACCAAGAATTCAAAAGACAAAGAATTCAAGATTTCAAAAGCCAATACAGCTCTCTAATTTGGATTGTGAACGAGAGTACATAAAATTTTTAATTTCTTTTCCTTCATCAGGTTTGGCTGAGAGTGCGTTCCGTGCAGTAGCTAATTTATTAGTCGAAGAAAAGGAACAGACATCTTTGAACTTGACAATTTGTAACTGATGTTAAAGAAGTCGGAATCCGACATGAACAAATTATTAAAACTCCGTCAGCCTCAACCATTTCGTTATTTTTTTTAAATTCTTATAGGTTTTATGTTTTTTTTTTTTTTTCAATTTTTCTTAAACAAGTTTTTACTACATTTGATGATCGTTTTAATTAACTTCTACTTTATGATTTTTAATAGATAGATAGTCAGATAAACCATAGATAATATGCAACAATATTTTAACATTATGTATAATTAACTATTATGGAAGAGGGGGCGTTGGCATTTTTTTCTCTCGTAAAGGGGGCGGTGGTCCAGAAAAGGTTGGGAACCTATGATCTAACTGATTGCAATTCATATTATACAAGTATTAGAAAATGCTCTGGTGAGCAAAAAAAAAAAAGGTTAACATGTTTCTAAGTATGAAAAAATGTTTGACAAGCGCTTCGAATTGAGCATGAGAAAGGACAAGGGGTCCCTTCTTGGCTGCAGCTCACTGTCAATGCCAAATTTATAAAAATCATATTTGCGCTTTTTCCAAAAGAAAGAAATCAGTCACAATTGCGAAAAAAATGTGTAGCTCAAAAACAGCCAGAAAAAACGCAGCGTAATTAAATATAAATGGAAGGCGAAATAGTTCCAGAAACCTTAGTTCCTGTGGCGTATCCAATTCATTCAGTGCCACCAAGCATGTCTACAGCATAGAAAACAGCACAGAAAACTGATTTGTATTGCAGTTGCAATGCAAAGTAAAGAGTGCAGTTTGCAGCGCAGAGTCAACAACGCAGTTCACATGTAAAGCAGGATTGAAAATTTTACTAAAAAGAAAGACGGAAAATTTTACGCAAATTTCTTTTATATGGAAAACGCGCAAATATGATTTTTTCAAGTTTGGCATTGACAGTCAAGCTGCAGCCAAGAAGGGACTCCTTGTCCTTTCCCATGCTCAATTAGAAGCGCTTGTCAAACACTTTTTCACACTTAAAAACATATTAACCTTTTTTGTTGCTCACCAGAGCATTTTTTAATACTTGTCATTTAAATTTTTTGTTAAAAATTGAAGATTTTTTTATATCTTGAAAAGCAAAATATTTGCTGCCAAAATTTTATTGTTGTGTTAGAATAACTAGCAGGAGCTTAGCTTGGTTAAAATGAACTTGGTGTTCAACTCGATATAGTATTTTCACTTTATCAGTTTCTCTGTATTATTACTATAAAACATGTTATTTATAATAGCATTATTTTCAAAAAACATTCAATAAGAAAACTATGTATGTATGCGCCAAGTTCATAAATTCTACATTATTTTAAAATTTACAACGAAAGGACATCGATCAAAATCACTGTTTTAGCTCGACTCTGATTAGTTTAACAATGCATCTCGAATAATATTAAGAATGTATTAAAAAAGAAAAAAAAATTCGCATTCTGAAAGACAATATTTTTTGCCAAATTTGGAGACATTTTTTCATTTGGCGCCAAATGTTTTGGCTTTCGTAATCTTAATAGTCTATTTCTTGGCCAAATGTTGCCAATATTTTGTCAAATATCGCCAACTGTTTGGCTGTTACCGTATCCTTGTGACCCTGACCCATATTGCCAAAAATGACCCACTAATCAAATTTGGTCAAACATGTGACTTACTTCAATAGTCTTCAGGTAATGAAAAACAATATAATATAAAATTGAATCAAAATCGTTTAAGTCATTTCTTAGGTAAAATTAGCTTGACAACATTCGGCAATGAAGCGTAACTACCCACTAATAAAAATTTGTTTAACATGCGACTCAGCACAATAGTCTTCTCGCGACAAAAAATGTTTCGTTACAATATTTAGGTAAAATTGATTGAGTCGTTGTTATATAATTAGAATTACCCTAACCCAATGACTCAAAATGACTCACTAATCGAATTTTCGCGAGCATGCGTCCTAGCCCAATAATTTTCTCTTGTCCGAAAACGATGTAATACAAAGTATAGCCAAAATGGTGAGAGCCATTTTCTACATTAAATTATCCTTATGATTGACCGACAAATTACCCTTAGAATCGAAATCTCTCGAACATGTGACTTAACTCATTAGTTTTTGCATTCCGAAAAACGTTAGATAAAAAATTTAAATGATAAAATTAGTTTGACCTTGACCCATTATGACCCAAAATGACCCATTAATCAAATTTTCTCAACGTCTGACCTAACCCAATGATTTTTTTGCACCCAAAAACGATAGAATACAAAATTTAGTCATAATGCGCGAGACAATGTCAAGATAAAATTAAAAAGACCCAAAAGTGACCCACTAATAGAAAATTTTCGAACATGTGACCTAGCCCAATAATTTTCTCGAACCAAAAATATGTTGTATACAAAATTTCGTTAAAATCGATCCTCCCGTTCTTTAGATATAGCTTGACATGTCCCATTATGACTCATCATGATCCTTATAATCGAAATCTCTCAAACATATGACTTAGCCCATTAGTTTTTTCATGTCAAAGACCTATTACATATAAAATTTCGTTAAAATCGATCACGACGTTCTTTAAATACAAATAGCTTAATCCAGACGCTTTATGACCCAAAAAGACCCATTAATCGAATTTTCTTGAACATATGACCTAGCCCAAAGATTTTCTTGAGTGCGAAAACGATAGAATACAAAATTTAGACAAAATCGTGCCGGCCATTTTCTAGATAAAATTAGTGTGATCCATAATGACTCAAAAATGACCCACTTATCGAATTTTCTCTAACAGATGGCTTAACTCAATGGGCTTCTCGTAATTTAAAACAGTAGAATACAAAATTTGGTCAAAATCATTAGAGCCATTTTTTAGATAAAATTAGTTTGACCCATAATGACCCAAAAATGACCCGCTAATCTAACTTTTAAAAACCTCTGACGTAACCCAATAATTTTCTCGTGCCAAAAATTGGCTGTATGCATAATTTCGTTAAAATCGATTCAGCCGTTCTTTAGATATAAATAGCTTGACCCTGACCCTGACCCGAAATGACCCACTAATCGATTATTATCGAACACGTGACCAAGCGCGATGTTTTTTTTCGTGTCCGAAAATGGTAAAATACAAAATTTTGTCAAAATCGCCAGAGTCGTTTTTGAGATAAAATTTACACACACACAATTTTTGCTCGTATTATAGTATAAGATTAAGAAAGTTATTGCATTGTCATATAAAATGCATGATATCTGCAAAATAAACCAAAGAGTCGAACGAAAATAATTGCAATGCGCTCACAACTTTATTCAAAGAACTTAAACTAAATGCTTCGCAATAAAAACAAATATTTAGGTTTTTCACGTGATTTATTTAATTGCAATGAATATGCAATTAAACACATGCATAAAAAATTTATACTTATTTAAACTTTGGTAGCAACGAATAAAAAAATTACAACAGCAACAACAAGAAACACCGTTCAACTGGAACTTTAAGACACAAATTCGATTTTCTCAGCGATCGTCAAACATACTAAGATGAAAAAAAATCGTTTCTAAATTTTACAAAAAGGATTAAAATAAACCACAAATGAAGTTAATCCATCCATGGGATCGTTAGCTATTGCTTGTTGAATTTTAGGTGTTCATTTTTTCGTTAAAAATTGAATAAAAAACTACAATAAACTACGATAATTTTTTAATGCTATCATTTTGTTCGTCTCATCGAGTTTTATCTTTTGAAAAAAAATCACTGTCGTACGTCAACTGGTTCGCCAGAAATTTCAAAAAGACGTTTGCATTTTCCATTTCTTAAACATATTATATCAAACGCTACCGCGTTAGCTATGATGTAATTGTTGACCGATTTATCACATTCATTGGGTAGATATCAAATGCTACTATATAGCACATTTATGTAGAATTAATTTTAAAGAATAAACATGAAAAAATTATTATTCAATCTTAGACATCTCGAAAGTTTATTATTTAATTTATAATTATTTTGTTTAAGTTAAATAAAAAATGTATAAAAATAAGGATATCTACACTATATATATAAAATCCTTAAAAAACGATTTTATGAAATGACTGATTAAGTTTCACGGCTATTTCTCCTGAAATATGGGAATTTGGAGGGGAAATTAACACCAATTAGCTGTATTAATCCATTGATGTCAAAACTGGTAATATAATTTTAAAATCTTAATTAGCTTTCGAAATATTTTTTTTTCTCATTTTAGTTACATTTCTGTAGTGACAATCTGTAATGTCAACAACATTATTCCATTTTGCAGAAAAAAAGGCCGGGGGGGGGGGGGGAGTGAAAAACTTTATGGATTATTGGATTTCTTCATTTTCGTCATTTTCATATTAATAACTGAAATATTATATTCTATTTCAACCGATAGAAGAACAACATTGCACTTAAATTATCTTTTCAGTAAAATTTGAAAAAGAAAAAAGAAAAACAAATAACGACAATATTTTTTGAATAAAGGACATTACCATGATTTTGGAGTCTGTGAAGCCTGAACGGGGGATATATATATTTTACAAATTCCATTTGTAATTATTTTAATTATTTTTTTTTACTCCCTGTTCAATGTGGTATAAGTTATTTATATAACGATTATATTTATTTCTACTAAATTTGTGAACGATCCTTATTTCGCAGCAAAAAAGATGCTTCAACTTATTCTCTGAGTTAGAAATTCTCTGAGTTAGAGTCTCTGAGTTACTTATTCTCTGATCTTAGAAAAATAAATCTTTTTTTTCCCCCTTACTCTGTTGTGTAATAAGACAGTTTTAGTAAATATAACTTATAAGGCAGGAAAAGCATATGAAAATTTAAATTTCATATATTTTAAAGAAAAGTTTTTATTGATTCAAATACGTTTTAAAATACTTCTTTACTCCATTTAACATATGACTGACACTGAACTTTCCGTTTTGGCCGCGTCAGTCACCGATGACTTACAATCTAAAGTACCTGCGCTTCTAAACAATGCGCATGTCCTGACGGGGATTTTACTGAAAATTCGCGTGTAACTCAACATGTGTTAACCCTTGGCACTCCGTTGTATCCGCTGCGGAGACATCATCTTTCCTTGCAAAGTTCGTTTTTGTCATCAGTAATAAACCAAAATAAAATTTGCCTTATTTAATCAGAGCATTTTTGAAATTGTGTACTTGAAGGAAACTCAAATTATACAAATAACTACTTAAAAGGTGTTGCAAAAATATAGGTATTATTTATTTATTTTACCTGAGATCTTTCGAATGCCTACGCATTTATTATCAAAGGAACATAAAAGAAGATAATTGATTAGAATTAGAAAACATAAAAAAGGGGGGGGGGCGTATGGTTTCTATTTCTAATCAATTATCTTCTTTTATGTTCCTTTGAAGATGAATGCGTGGGCATTCGAAAGATCTCAGGTAAAATAAATAAATAATACCTATATTTTTGCAGCACCTTTTAAGTAGTTATTTGTATAATTTGATTTAATAACAAGGTGTAAAATTTCCACAAAAGACACTAGTATTAATACAGTGGTTTTGACTCACTCTAGGAAACTTGTTTTAAAAATGTGGTGCTGGGCAAATAAAATTTGTGTAAGAAACGCCGGAGTTCGAAGGGTTAAAATAATTTTGAAGTTGAAACTACGTGTCTGTGAAAAATGATTTAGGACCTAGGCATTGGACACTGCTGACAGTGGACACACTATATAATTTTATTATTTTGATTACAATTCTTTAAGAGTCATGCAGATCGTCATATTAGCGGTCAGCGCGAAAAAAAAAAAAAAGTTTAAGTACGGCTGATCTAGAAAGACTCGGAGCGAAGATGATAACGTGGAATCCATGAATTTTTTACAATAACTAACCGTGAATTTTTTACAATAACTGTGCCCCCTACAAGCTAAATTTGCCAACCCCGTTTAGACATCCATACTTATTTTTTTCCTATGATTAATAATTTTTAAGACCAAATCAGCTACTTTTAAGAGATACAATTATCGTTTTCGTGTTTGATTTTAAAAAAAAAATTAGTTTAAAATATAAAACAAACTAATGTAAAATGAATTAAGTAGAGTCTTTATCCCTCGGTAATTTTTATCAACGATATAAGAAAGTAATTTTAAATGCGTCGTTTTAAATTTAACGTAATTTTTACGAATTTTTTTTTCTTTTTTGAATTTTCATGTGAAAATACTTTTTTTTGTTATAAAGGAAATATTATTTGCACTATCTTAGAATTCACAACACTATTTGAAAAGATTTCCTCGAAATATGAAATAAAATGTCTCACGCAAATATATCTTTTAATTTAAACTGCTTTGCATTATTATTTTTAATAAAAATGCCTTTTAGCATTTTGGTTATTTTAAATCCGGCGTTATTTTCTCCATTTACAACTGTTAACGCATAATAATGTATTTAATATTTAAAAATTTCCTTTCTCTTTGAAAATTCACGTAATAATGTATTTTTTATGGCGTAATTTTCAACACATTCAATCGTTCTTAACACGTTATCATATAAATCTAATTTTAAGTTTTTTTTTCTGTTTTTAATAGCCACATGTTATTATTTTTGCGCTGTTTTTAAAATTTAGCAATAATTTAAAATTATATCCTTTTTTCAAATATGCAAAAAAATATCTCTCGAAATTCTAAAAATTGAAATAATTTCTCAAAAACTGAGTTAAATTTTAAAAAATGCAGCCTGCACACCAGAAACTTCTAATGTATAAAGTGATCTAAAAATGATTAATCTCCTACGTATAATTTTTGAGCATATAAAACTTTGTTACCGGAACGATTTTGACCAACTTTAAAATTAAGTATTTTTTAAAATAAATATTCTAATTTAAAATTGTCTGCATGAACGTGTTTATAAAGCATTTCTGCATAATACCATCAATTTTCATGTTTTTGCATGCAACAGTTTTCTAAATGTTAACGAAGAAAGACCCCCGGTCACAAAAAATTCATTGTCAGCGGCGGTAAGAGTGTAAGTTACTTTTTTTAGAATACAGATATTATTTAAAAAAAGAAAAAAAAACGTATAAACGCCAATGTTCCCAAATGGGAACATTGCATTATATGTAATACAAAACATATTTTCCAACATAGTGACGATGTCCTTATTTTTCCTATAAAATATAGGGTTAGTTTCAACTTTTGAAAAAAAAAATATTTATGTTTAAGCATTTATCACAAGTATAAGGAGAATGTAAATTCATTAATTTGCATAAAAATATATTATTTGTTTTTATCGTTGTCACTATACTGCTTACATTTTAACGCTGGGAATCTAAATGTTTTTGGAATTCGATAAAATAACTCAAGAACAATATACAATAGCATATAGCGAAAAATAATTTGTCATATTTGCATAGGCTGTCAGTCAATAATCACGTTCCAAAATGCGAACACTGAGATGAAAACAGCCAAAAGGACTGCAGAATTTTTTTTTCCTTTTATAAATTTGTATGCATAAATTAAAATATTTGAATCTGTAATATAGGTAAAACAAAATTATGAATACATTGCGATATTAATTCGGCGTGTAAACGATTAATAAAAAGTCTTACCTGTTCCATCCTGAGCATGCACTATGAAAAGAAGAGGGAAGAGCAGCAAAAGCCATCTCTTTAACACCATCCCCCAAATCGGCACATGCCTTTCTCTCTCCCTCACACGCTAAACGGCTCTATTGCCTGAACGATTAAATCACAAAGAGGATAAAAAAAATATATGTGTCACAAACAACCTGCCGATTGTTGTTTACGTCAAGTCGTTATGGTTACCGATAATTCTCCGATGAAGATTTAAATGTCTCGTACTATATTCGGCAGACAATGAACTTTATTTAACTCGATCTTTATTGCGACGTAATCACGGCTAGAATATTGATGTTAAATTATGCAACGCATTATGCTTTCACAACTATAAAAAGTTTAAAAATTAGAATAAATTCCGAAAAATATCAATAAGTGCCAGAAAATGTGTATCGAATTTCAGTAAGCTTTTTTTCAATATAATTTAATCTTTAAAATAAATATTTTAACCCTTTACATCCTGATGGTACTTTTAAGTATTATTAAAGAAAAGTCAATGTAAAATTTATTTAATTACTCTACTAATAAAAGTAGATTTCTCTTTCCATACAAAATAATTTGCTCAATCATGCAGGTCATATTCAAAATATTAGAATAATGGAGAAAAAGTGATAAGAACAAATTATTTTTCATTTATTTATTTTTAAAACAAAGTAAATGTAATTAAATTTCTTAAAAATTAAATCCGGATTGTTTAAATAAGATTTCAATATTTACAAAATATAAAATGCAGACCAATAAATTAGGTACACATTTTTCTGAAACACATCAAACAATTAAAATAAAATTTAGATTGATTCGAAATATTAAAAATTTTTATTTTACGCAATATTATTACTTTACGAATATGGAGCAAATGGTATTTAATATTTTGTAGCATCCCCTTTAGCTTTCGTAACAGCGTACAATCGATCTTGCATACTATATACAAGGTGCTTACAAACATTTCTATCAATTTTAGCCCAAATGGACTTCATACGTGCAATTGACTCAATTTTACTTGAAGGACGATTTTCTTGGGGGGGGGGGGGGTCATCACTATACACTTTATTATACACAAGTTTTCGATGGGATTAAGGTCTGGTGAGTTTCGTGGCCAAGGGAGTGCCTTAATGAGGTGTTGGCAGAACTAATTCTTAGTTGACATCGAGATATAAAGTGACCCTAAATCTTGTTGAAAAATGAAATCATCTTCAAATATATCTTCTGTTGATCGAATAATGTAATATTTCAAAATTTATTGATATATTTCAAAGTTAACTTTTTTGTCTACGATGGACAACTTTCCATGTCCTTCTACACTCACGCAACCCCAAATCATGACACTGGCAGTATATTTTACGGAATGTTTGAAGATTCTTTATCAAATGCTTCTTGCTTCATTCTCCAAACTCGAATACTTTGACTAGTATATGAAACACAAAACATGCTTTCATTACTAAATAATATATTTCTCTAATAGTCTTCGTTCCATAAACGTCTTTATTTACACCAATTCGATCTTATATAGTTTTGTTTTGCAGTCATGAGAGGTTTTCTTTCCGGTCGAGGGATTCGAACTTAAATTTATGAAGACGTCTTAATGTTGTCGATGTAGAAACTTCAACTCCTTCTTCTTTCCATTTTCTGTGAGAAAATCGCGCACTATTAAAACGGTGTTTCTTAACTATAAATTTCAGTTTCCTGTCATCTCTAGTAGATGTTTTTGGTTTTCGATCGCCCAGGGTCGTAGCTAAGGGGGCTCTATGGGCGACTCAGCCCCCCCCCTAAAATATTTTGAGCCCCCCTTGGAAAAGGTTCCAAGGTCACTAAATGAATTTCTGTTCCGAAAATTGTAATGAAATTCTATTCAAAAATCCAATTTAGTTTTGAGACCTTTTCACAGTTTTGCAGAATTACTACTAAATTGTATCTAAAATATTTGTTTCAACACTTCCCCCATCCTATTTGTACATATGAAGCTAATACGATATTTATTTTGTACCAGTTATATACTCAAAATTTTCATCATTATATACTTTTTTTAGCATAAAATAAAATTATTACAACAGCTTAATAAGAAACAAAGTACCTACAATGTGAATATGCACTAATTTACTTTTCTGCGTCAGAGCGAAAGAGAAAAAAAAAATATGAGCGCTTCCTACATTCTCTTGAGCCCCCTCCCCCCCCCCTATTGTTCACTTCTAGCTACGGCCCTGCGGCCGCCACGCCATTTCGCTGATTATTTTGAGATTTTCCATTTTTTGAATGTTATGTTAATATTTTACTAGTGCTTGATTGCGAAGAATGTAAATAATTCGCTATATAACATTGATTTATACCATGCCGATACAAATCAACCATACGAAGTTGAATAGATTCAGGAATATCACTCACCCGACCGATTTTGAGACGAAAAAGCAAACCAACTGCAAAAAGTATACTGATTTTTAAATAAAATCGTCTGAATTTAATCAATGACGCCACCAGTTATGAATTGGTGATAATTAAAGAAGAACTATTGTGAAGTATTCTAATATTTTGAACCATTTGAATAAATATTCCAGAATTTTGAATTTGAACTTTTTAAAACATTGTTTTTTAATTTATTTTTTCAAAAATGGTATTAATTTGAAGATAATAAATAAATTTAATCAACAATAAATTCTTAATAAAAATATCGCTTGCATATTTGCATTAAAAAGTAGTAAATTACCAAACAATATTTTCAAGTAAAAAAAAGTAATTATTCTAATATATTTTGAATATGAGCTGTATTTTGAAAGCATAGTGAAATATTCGAAGCTGAATATTTTTTAATGTGGCTATTTTTTTAACCATATTCATAGGCGTAGCTTTTATCCTATTAAAAAATATCATACGAGAAATTTAAAATTATAAAACACTTCTCTGTTACAGGTAGGATCACAGTACATTATAAAAATTGTGAGATTTGCATAAAAGTAAATTTGTTAATCAATCTAATTAATCTCGTAAATATTTTGCAAAAGAAAAAAAATGCTCTAATTACCTATTTTTAAAGGAGATGTCCGTAAATGAAGTCACTCTTGGAAGGGGGGGGGGAGCAGTTCGAGAAACTATGGCAGTTTGTGACATGGGGGAGGGAGAAGAGGTAAGAAGAAATGTGACATCACACATTTTAATTAAAATAAAAAACATTAAAAATCAGCAAGTAAAATATTTAAGTTATTTTGAAATTAAAGTATATTGTGTTCATAAAGTAAAAGATAAATTTTACAGACAAATATACTATCAAATACCATTCCAAAATACTAATGTTTTCAACTGCTCTTCCATATTAATATTGTATTACAACAGTACATTTATTATTATTATTATTATTATTTTGTAACTTTATATCTTATTTCATGCAAAATAAGGACACAAATCATTTTTATTGTTATTCTCACAGAAATCATCGAAACATGCAGTTAAAGTTTAAAAATAATATTTTAAATATGATCTTTAACTTAATGCTGTATTTCTAACTGCAAGTATATGTATAAGCAATATGGCGTGACATGTGATGAGGAGGGGAGGAGAGTACGGTGAAGTATAACACTTTGAGACAAAGGAGGGAGGGGGCAGAAATATTGAAAAAATAAAAAAGGTATGAAAATTAATTATGGACAGCCCCTAAATCAATTTAAATTTTTTTTTAAATCTAAAAAATCAAGTTGTGATTGATTTTTTTTAATATGTTGTTCTGGATATCTTAGACATTAAAGTAAATAATTATTCAAGAGAAACAATTTTTTTATTCTTAACTGAGGATATAAAGGATTAAATGTTTAAATCTTAAATTTTAAAACTAAACTTTTTAATTATTTTAGTTTAAACTTTAGCTTTAAAGTTTGACTTTTAAAATCTCGCGGCAACGAAAGTATCTTTATTTCTTTCATGGAACAATCAAAATGTCATTATTTAGAAAATCCCTGCCGGCTCAGCCTACAAGGGCAGGTAGATTTAGAAGTTAACTACTAATTTCACTTACAAAAACTATATCAAGATTAAAGATAAACCCATTTTAATAATTTTATTTGGCCGCTATTGAACGAGTTTTTAATTTCATTTTCCCGTAAAAACTAACTTTTTCAAAATCATGTTAGTACGATATTTTTTTTTTCTCAATTCCTATTTTTTAGAATTTTTTCCCCTCTGTAAGAGTTGTTCCTATCAAAAACTTGTCAATATAAAGTTGTAAATAACATTAAGATTTATAATAAATTTTAGCAGATATGATATTTTGTGAATTGATGAATTATTAAATTTTTCTTGTCCCTCTGCTTCTTTTTTTCGGCAAGATTTGATCCTATCAAAAACTTGTCACTGTAAAAATTATACATAAGATTAAGAAAATTTATAATATATTTAAGTGTATTTGATATCTTATGAATTGACGAAGTTATGAATTTTTTCCTTTTGAATCTCTATTTTTTTCTGCCCTTTGAGCCTATTTTTAATGATATCAAAAATCTGTTATACATAAATTTTTGGTCTTTTTCATAGATGAAATAATACCTTTAAAATGATTTGATATGTATTATAATTAAAAATTTGGAATTTTTTTTTTGTTGTTGTTGTTGTTTTCACAAAAACCCTCCGTATTTCCACCCGTTTGATTTTATGTATCAATTTGGAAGAGATTTCTTCAGAATTATGAAAGTTATCGTGTCCATGAAAAGGGATATAAGTAGATAAATAAAGTTTTGAACTGGGGAATGATTTTGGGCTCTGGGGATCATGATCGGTGTAGATCTATAAAAAAAAATTCAGAAATTCTAATGTAGGGGTAAATGTAATAGGTCGTATTTCCTAGAAAATCTATCTAAGAATATAGACCACCGGTTGCCATAATATAAACAGTGTTTGAGTAGTAGCTTATGAGGATTATAGATATTTTAAATTGTTGAATCGGATATTATTTATTTATTTACTTATTTATTTATTGTCTCTTGTGCACTATAAAATAATTATAGTCGACAAGAAATCCTAACCTAACAGGATAGATGTTAACCTGAAACAGAAATGCTCAAACTCGAAATCAATCTAAAGGCTAGAAAAAATTTTCTATATTTTAATGAAATTACATTTAAAAAAAAAGCCTATAATCACACGCCTCTCTTTTTCTTAACATATAATAGTTGCGTAGGAGCCCGTTGTGTTACTTTTAAATACATGAGAATATTTATTTATTTTTTTTTTTTTTCAGAAAATGAAATTTAATTTTATTGCAAATTTAAAAAGAAATTACAGTATTAATTTTATTAAATAGAACATTTCAAATAATAAAATGTATTTGCAATTTAAGTCAAAAACTTTCCTAGTAAGAAATGCACATATTCCATAGCAATGGTAAAAACACTAATAATGGCCCAGTTAAGGACGAATTTTTTGGCTTTTAGCTAATAATTACTGTTCCATGCATATTTTTGTCATGATGATGATAACAAAAAACAAGAAAAAATGGAAGAAGACTTTTCTGTAAAAAAAAAAATAAAAAATAAACAAAATAAAAATTTATTCCTTTACAAAATTTGTTTTACTAAAAAGTACAAAAACATCAGTAATGACCCACTTTGAATCGTAATGGCCCATCACTTAATTAGTGGTGGTCCACCGAAATTTATTTTTCCTTTTTCTTTCTTCTACCTTTACAAGAATAAAATATTACATTTGTGAAAATTTTCGATTTCCGGTTTTCGAAGTATTTACACGTTATATTGGGTTAGAAAGACCAAAAACATATTTTTGCAAAATGAATCTGTATGTCTGTGATTCTCTGTCTGTCTGTATGTGATACAAATTTTACGAGCGCTCTATCTCAAGAGGTAATGCGCAGAGTTTAATAAAAAGTTATATTCAGCCAGTGACTGATATAAATTGGCGCTGAATAGTTTTTGGTGTATATTGCTCAAAAGATGGTGCTGCTATGCAACATTCTTCACAATTTCAGCAATAGTCCAATCTCCATAACTATTACATGGATTTTCACCAAACTTCAGACTCAGATAGTGCATGACATGATTTGATATTTTCTATATTTTGGTGAAAGAATTTCAGGTACAAGAACTTTGTCGCATTTATACATTATCACAATTCGGGCAGTGTTATCTAAAAAACTTCATGTAAAAAAAAATCATTTTTCTTAGTCATAGTTGTATAGCGTAACGAAGCTGACAGCATTATTTTATAATGATTAATAAGGCATTTTGGGCATTTTTCTTCTTATCTAAATTGTACAGAGACAAAGATCGCTAAAATAAAAAATTTACCGACGTTAATGTTTTCTTTTATTAGCATTCTATGTTGTCTTTGAAGGCTTGAAATGAACAATTCAGAATAATTTTTCAAATTATAATTGGGCCCCCATGGGCACATATAAAACGAAAATCAGGTTCAGTAAGCAGTAAAAATTAGTAGATACCCCACACATAAATAATTATACTTCGGTTTATTATTTTATTTGTGTATAAGTTCTGGTAAAACAAAATTTAACAGAACTTCCTCTATGATAAATGTCACATCAATTTTTCTTGTCCCAGGCCCTAAATATGTAGCTACGATATTACCATCAATAATTAATTTCTGTTTCTTCTCTTTTTATTTTCTTTTTACTTTCCATATATGTTTTTTTTTTTCTTTCGACAGTAGTAGATTTTTTTTAAGTTGCAGTGTCATTTATCTCTTCAATTTCTTGCTTCTGTACCTGAGCTGATTCAGCAAAGTTCAATTATTTGTAATTTCTGCTTTTAAATATACTAGGCAGAACCCGTCGAATTTCGACGAAAGAAAATGTTTAAAACGGAACTGTTTCATTGATTTATAATAAACCTACAAAATTAGTTATAGTAAAAAATGCATTTTATATTGGTAAGTCTAACTCTTAACAAACGATATTTAATGACAAATTAACAAAATACTATTTATATAACTCAGTTGGAGAAATTGTTAAAATTAAATTTTAATTGTACATGTAAGCAGTAAAAAATGATAAAGATCTGTTATTATGATAAAGTTATCAATTTAAGTTCTTATGCTAGCATTTCAAAAATGAAAAAAAAAGCAAAATTTATTTAACTTTGACGAAATCATAGACTTTTTTGGCACAGATGTCATATACGCACCACATTTGCACGTGCTTTTTTCTCTCGCCAATGTAGCGAAAATTTTGTTTTTGAATGTAAGTTACAAATTGCATGCAATAACAACACGTTATTTTTTATTCCAATATAAAAAAAATAAAGTGAAAAAATGAAAAATATTCAAATATTAAAAAAATATATAAATAAATGATAGTTTGATATAAAAATTATTGATATAATATATCATAAAAATAATTTAAAGAACTAAAATAGAAAATAACAGTAAATAAATATGAATATAATCAAAAAGGAAACAATAAATAAACAGTTATAAATAATAAACTTAATAAGCAACAAAACAGCAAATATAATTTTCACAATAAATCGCAAATATTAATATATATTGCCATATTGAATGCATGCAGTTGTATCATTTAATCAGCACATTTCACTGAAATCTTTAATTTTCCCCATTTCCTCTCCCTAACAATTGTTTTAAACTTATTAAACAGGTAATCTCCTTGGCACAGCTGTATAATGCCAAATTGGCGGGAGGAAAAGCACGTGCAAATGTGGTACGTATATGACATCTGTGCTATTTTCCCCCGTGAAATCTAAACCCGGCGTCATTTTCATCATATCAAAATTTACAAATGCACATTTCGTATCTTTATTCACCTTTTCAGAAAAAATTGGAATTTTAATTTGATCATTTTGACTCAAAACTTGAAGTTTCAATGCTATTAGCTTAAACAGATATTAAACTGTTGATATTCTTTTACGTGTAAATCAAATTTTGTAGATGAATTCAAAATTCACCGGGTTTTATAACAGAAGATATTTAAATTTCAATTTTTTCCCTTTTAATGAGTAAATGGCAGCATAAAGATACATAGTAACAATTTCTTTCCTTTTTTCCTTTGTCTTTAATAGAAATGAAGTACTCCTGTTGCCACAATTAGAAAAGCTTTATTAAAAACTACAAAAAAATTAATATTTTAAAAACAAATCAAGATACAGCTTTCAAACAAATTTCATTTAAAAGTATATTTTTTTTTCTACACGATGGTGTAAGAATTGAAAATGTGAGATATATAGAAATATATTTAAAAAATTGTAGTAGCAAAATTGCAATACTGAAATTTCATTTAAAGTTTGAAAGTGTTGCCATTCGCAAAATGACGTATGCGTTACGCACAGATACGTTTGGCCTTTATAATATAGATTTTTAATTTAATACGCAAAAATGATTTAACACATCTGATGAAAGCTTCTTCTGGATTCGAAAAATGCAATTCATGATTAAAATGTACATCAAAATATGAGATACCAAAATGTGATGAATAATTTAGGACTCTATTTTAAAATGGGTTATCTAGACCAGGAGCTGGCCGTCGATTTTCCTGTGTATCGAGTACAAGGACCGGACATACATCAAAAGGAAGGCTTCAATGTGCACATTAAGAATATCACTGGCTGCCAGGTCCTATCCTGTCGGAACCCGAAGGCAGCCGCACTTTTATTACGTCAATTTTGAGTGTTTGCCTATGCATCGAATACAAGGAACGGACATACATCAAAATGTAGGTTTCAATGTGCACATTAAGAATATCACTGGCTGCCAGGTCCTATCCTGCCGGAACCCGGTGGCAGCCGCACTTTTATGACGTCAATTTTGAGTGTTTACCTATGAATCGAGTACAAGGATCGGACATACATCAAAATGTAGGCTTCAATGTGCACATTAAGAATATCACTGGCTGCCAAATCCTATTCTCCCAGAACCTGGTGGCAGCCGCACTTTTATGACGCCAGTTTTGAGTGTTTATCTATGTATCGAGTACAAGTACTGGACATACATCAAAATGTAGGTTTCAATGGGCACATTAAGAATATCACTGGCTGCCAGGTCCTATCCTGCCGGAACCATAGTTTGCAGCCTCACTTTTATGACGTCAATTTTGAGTGTTTATACATATATACAGTATATACATTGAGTGACATACATCAAAATGTAGGTATCAAAATGCACATTAAGAATATCTCTGTCTGCCAGGCCCGATACATAGGTAAACATTCAAAATTGGCATAATAAAAATGAGTCTGCCACTTGGTTCTGGCAGGATTGGACATGGAAGACTATGATATTATTAATGTGCACTTTTAAACCATCATATTTATTTACATATGGTCCTTAAATTCGATACATAGGTAGACATTCAAAATTGATGTCATAAAAGTGTTGCTGCCACCTGGTTTCGGTAAAATTGGACAAAACAGACCCTTATATTATTAATATGCATTTTCAAACCTACATTTTGATGTGTGTCCGGACGTTGAATTCGATACATAGGTAAACACTCAAAATTTACGTCTTAAAATTGAGGCTGCCTGCCGGTTCCGGCAGGATTGGACCTGGCAGACAGTGATATTCTTAATGTGCATTCTGAAACCTACATTTTAATGTATGCCCGGTCCTTGAACACGATTCATAGGTAAACACTCAAAATTTACGTCATAAAAGTGAAGCTGCCACCGGGTTCCGGCAGGATAGGACCTGGCAGCCAGGGATATTCTTAATGTTCATTTTGAAACCTACATTTTGATGTATGTCCGGTCTTTGTACTCGATACATAGGCAAACACTCAAAACTGACGTCATAAGTGTGCGGCTGCCAGCGGGTTCCGGCAGGATAGGACCTGGCAGCCAGTGATATTCTTAATGTGCACATTGAAACCTACATTTTGATGTATGTCCGGTCCTTGTACTCGATACATAGGCAAACACTCTAAACTGACGTCATAAAAGTGCGGCTGCCACCGGGTTCTGGCAGGATAGGACCTACCAGCCAGTGATATTCTTAATGTGCATATTGAAACCTACATTTTTATATATGTCCGGTCCTTGTACCCGATACATAGGTAAACACTCAAAACTGACGTCATAAAAGTGCGGCTGCCACCGAGTTCCGGCAGGATAAGACCTGGCGGCCAATGATATTCTTAATGTGCACATTGAAACCTACATATTGATGTATGTTTGGTCCTTGTACTCGATTCATAGATAAACACTCAAAATTGGAGTCATAAAAGTGCGGCTGCCACCGGGTTCCGGCAAGATAGGACCTGGCAGCCAGTGATATTCTTAATGTGCACATTGAAACCTACATTTTGATGTATGTCCGGTTCTTGTACTCGATACATAAGTAAACACTCAAAATTGACGTCATAAAAGTGCGGCTGCCACTGGGTTCCGGCAAGATAGGACCTGGCAGCCAGTGATATTCTTAATGTGCACTTTGAAACCTACATTTTGATAAATGCCCGGTCCTTGTACTCGATACATAGATAAACACTCAAAATTGACGTCATAAAAGTGGGGCTGCCACCGGGTTCCGGCAGGATAGGACCTGGCAGCCAGTGATATTCTTAATGTGCACATTGAAACCTACATTTTGATGTATGTCCGGTCCTTGTACTCGATACTTAGGAAAATCGACGGCCGGCTCCTAATCTAATCGTTTTTTGCTTTTATTTCCGATAGAGGAAACAGATGATCAAAAGGGTGACGTTTATGGGATTATTTGACATTCTAAGATAAACAAGCTTGTAATTGCACGTGAAGCGTAGCAAATAAGGTGCGTTCTTACGGTAACGAGGTTTTAAAAATATTCAGATCTTGCTGTTATAGTAAACAGTACTTCGGATATAGTATAGTGGTGGAAATCCTTTTTGTGTTTCTGTAAATATACAGGAAGTAACTTTTATTACACCTCAGCAACGTATATGAATCTCATAAAACATTAAATAGTTAATTACAATTAAAACGCGCACCAAATGATGTTCTCCCTATACCAATTTGTAATGGAATACTTTTGTGTGGCCTTATAAATCAATAACAAATGTTCTTTGCACCTGAAATTGTGCAGAATTTATATTATGATATGTATTTCATAGATACATATACATTTTATTATGTTCGAGTGAGTGTAACACCATTAAAATGGATTTGAAACATTTTCCCCCATTGACCGTAACCAAACGGAACACTTTTGATTGTCCCTATAGTTGAACTATGCATCCGATTTTGATAAAATTTGAAATAACGCAACAAAATTATGTAATAATTATGTATTTAAAATTTCAAACGATTAAAATGCATTTGAAACTTTTTTTCCTATTGATTGCAATGTAACGGAATACTTTTGATTATCCCTGTAATTGATCTATGCATCTGATTTTCATAAAATTTGAAATGGCTCTCCAAATTATGTAATAATTATAGATTTTAAATTGCTAACGATTAAAATGCATTTGAAACTTTTTTTCCGTACTGACCGTAATGTAACGGAATACTTTTGATTGTCCCTGTAATTGATCTATTCATCCAATTTTCAAAGAATTTGAAATGACTCGACAAAATTTTATAATAATTCTATATTTTAAATTTCAAACGATTCGGTTGGGTAGTTTTTGTGTTTTTATATGCAGACGGACGGACGAACGGACTGAACGACAACTATAGGTGCTACGTATTTACATAATTACGAACGCACCTAAAAGCGAAAGGATTCCGACTTTGATTGAATTTTCAGCATTTAAGGAATGTTAAAGGAGTTTTATTATTAACCTCTTCGTGACGTTCTTCTGCTTTTTGTATAATTTTTTGTTTTTTACCACCGGTTTTTCATAACAGAAAATTTTCTGTTTTTGAATTACGAAAATGCTCTGATTAAATAAAGTAAACTTTACAATAAAAAATAACTGGAGAGAATAATGAAGGACTCTGAGTACCCTAAGTGGCACATATACCGGTCGCTTATCTCGAAAGGGTTAACGATGTGTACAGCAGTAGAAAATTCTATCAAAAAGATTATATAATTAAATTATGTAATATCTTTCATATTTTGGCTCTGAAAAATGCATCCTTTATTGTGTGCCTCGTGATAGAAACACGGTGACACAGTGATATTGTCGCTGCAAGCAGGGTTCTCGCTGTTTCTCGCCATTGCGCCAAATTCCGACTAAAATATTCATTTGGCGAGTAAACAAGCGATTAGATTCGCCAAATTGCTAGTGCTCATTTTTTTATTTTTCTTTCTTTTCTTTTTCGATTTTCATATATACATATGCATATATACATATTTTTAATATGTACATATTTTTAATATATTTGTAGCGGATAGTTGAAATTAGATTAATAACAATTGTTGTCCTATTATAAAAACTTAGGTTATTTTAGACCATATCGAAAAAAGGGGGTACATTAAAGGATTAAAGATAATGTTTTTATGCTACACGGCGAATCTATTTTGCTAATACTTTTTTCATTTGGCGAATGTTTTTTATTTTTAATTAGCCAAATTACTAACGTTTGTCAAATGTCAGCGAGAACACTGGCTGAAAGGGAACGGTACTTTGCAGAAAATTTTAGCATCGAGCAGCAAAACGTAGCTGATAGAAATAGAGTAGATTCCCTTAAATCCGCAACTCTCTAAAATCTACATGTAATTTATAGATGTAAACAATGAAACTTTCAATCCAGAAGTAGTGACAAAATTTGACTTTTTCGTTTTTATATCAGTTCTATATCTATTTTAATCTGTAATTTTCGTTAATATAACTATATTCATGCTTTTTCATAAAGGAAGAATAAATTTATTTCTGAAAAAATTCAAGATATTGCTGATATCACTGGTAATCACAATCTTTTTGACAAATGTATTTATGCATAAATCAAGCTTTTTATTATTGTTAAGTTTCACTAAACCTGTAATAAAACTTCCTGATTTTATGATTTTGAGTGATTTAGAGTATTACACCTCTATGACGCAAGTCTCATTAAATAATCTAACTATACATTATTGATTATTTACTTGACCTTAACTTTTAATATTTTAATCATTTTTAAAAAATTACCTAAATTTGCATTATTTTAGTTTATTACTTAATTATTTTAATATTTTACTATATTGTAAGTATCCATTATAATTTTATATGTGTGGTGCATTAGTGCAAACTGCAGCAATTCAGAAAAAATTTTATAATTTATTTATTACAAATTACAGTAAATATGCTAAACAATTCCTCTAATGCTGATTTATTAACTTTATGTTTTTGGCCTTTTTTTTTTTCTTTGACATGCAGTTTAGAAATAGATAAGACCATGCTATATAAAAAATATAACACCTGGTTTAGAATACATTTGTTTTTCAGTGCCCGTTTTTTAATTCTGTTATGCATAAATTCGCATTCATTTCTAATGTAAAAAAATAGCAAATTGCAGAAAATTTTGTTGTTAATCTGGTTTGTCGCAGAAAGCTTTTAAAAATCTGCGACAGGGATTGGTCTCATTTATATACGATTCTTGTGTTAAAATATTATGTACACGAACTTGGATGCATCTATGGAGCACCGCATTTAGGCGCATTGACTTTATTTTTTTTTCTTTATGCATAAAATATAGATTTATAAGCATTGTTATTGAACTCTGACATTTTTTATTAGTAAAAACAATTGATTCTACAGAGAAAAGGGGAACATTTGATATCATTTTTCATTTTCAAACTGCAATATTTGTTTCATATGTATGTTATACAATTATTATTTCATATGCAATTTGACAGCCTTATATACAATATGAAGTGACATGAATAATGAAAACGTTTGATACTGTGAGCTATTTATTCACCTTTTCATTGCATGGGTTTCGTCATTAAATTGCCCTCAATTGTTCTGTTTGAATTCGTGCAGTGGCAAAACTTACTAAATGATTCAAATAATAATTCAGTTGTTCTATTCAGCGTGATAACTTTTTATCAGTAAACTAGAAATGAATAAAAAAAAAATTATAATATGAGTTCGCTACTTATTTTTAATGAACATCGATGGACCGCAGATTTTGTATGCTCACTAATAATAACTCGTCAAATATGGCAATCCCGAAATTTTTTTCTACATTATACATGTTAATACTTCCAGAAAAGTGAGCATCATAGCAGTATCACCGATGACGTGATTTAAACTAAAATCTAATCATCAACAACTTATGTCAAATATTAACTGAATCTGAAGTTAATGGAAATTCGTTCGTTAGTTTTTGAGATAGAATCACTGCAGAAATCGTAAAAAAGCGCCACCTATTGAGCGATTTACTCCAAAAATTGAAAAATAATAATTTATATCAAAAATTGACTGAATCTGAAATTTGGATAAAATTCGTGCATTAGTTTCTGTGATAGAGCTATTGTGATAATTATGAATAATTCCACATAGCAGCACCTTCAGTGAGACGATTAACACAAAAAAATAACAAGAATATTGCCTAGTTAAACTGATAGCATTGAGCTCACAGGCTAGGCTAATTGTACATTACAGCCTTACATTTTCAAGAATTAATGCTGTTCGAAAACCGAATTAAGGGAAGAAATAGCATCCCCCTCATTTCCTCTTTTTATACTTAATCATTGTACCCCCTAAACTAATCAGGGATATGCTTTATCATATAAAAAAGCTAGATCCAAAATTCAGAGCAAATCGGATAATTCTTGAGGGAGTGGAGGATTAGCACTTGGCCTCCTTTTTTATACTTATTCAATGAATTCTCAAAACTAATCATGGCGGCGCCCGCATCAGAATGATCCTATGTCTAAAATTGGAATGAAATCTGTTAAATTTTCCATGAAAAACCCATTTTTATAAATTAAGGGTAGGGGTATTAGCCTCCCATTCCCCCTCTTTGTGCTTATCCAATGAACACCTAATACTAATCGCGGAAGTGCCTCATCAGAATGATCCTATATCTAAATTTTGAACGAAAACTGATAATTCTGCATGAAAAACCCATTTATATAAATTAAGGAGAGGGGCATTATCCCCCGTTCCCCCTCTTTATATTTTACCAGTGAACACCTAATACTAATCATGGAAGCGCCTTATCAAAATATACCAATATCCAAAATTTCAAGTGAATCGGATATTTTTATCATGAATTATCGCGTTACGTACGCACGTACATATATACATACATACAGAACGGGCGGGCACATAAGCTCTCAGGTTTTGATAGCCTGTTAGCTAATAATAACCACCATATCATATCAAGGACTAACCTAATCTAAATTCTTATGAAAATCCGTCCACTAGTTCTCGACATATAGCTATTGTGGAAATCATAAAAAAATCAGCCCAGCAATGCCATGTGTTGGGCGATATGCACCAAAAACTAATCACACCAGTTTATATCAAGGTTTAACTGAATCTAAAGTTTTGTGAAATTACATGTATTAATTCTTGAGATAAAGCGGCCATAAAATTTTTGTCACATACATATTTACAGAGTAACAAAGTGACAGATAGACTCACAGAGAGACATTTTGTAAAAACATGTTTTTGGGGTTCTCTGACCTCTAAATGTAAATCCGTCAAAAACTGGAATTTGAAAAATTCCACTAATTCCAACCCAATCTTCTTGTAAATATTGAAAAAAAGTAACTTGTTTGGTGTATCAATTCCAAAACTTTCTTCTGTCTCATACGTACATCTTAATATTTCAGAAAATAGTTACACATGTTAATACATTATTTATAGACAGAACCTTTGCAATTTAATAAATCGAAAATTACCTTTCTGAATTTCTGGGGGCAAACAACTTTCATCAAGAAATTTGAAACTCAGTACTTTATAGTTTTGGAGTTTTGGCAGTTAATCGGTTTTTAAAAAAGTACATTAAAAAATTAATGATTGATTTTTCAGTGCTTCACGGCGAATTTACATTGCAAACTATTTTTTCGCTAGGCTGCAGTTTTTTTTTTTTTTTTTTCTCATTAGTTAAATTACCAAGACTTGTCACATGTCAGCAAGAACCATGTTTATATCTACACCCATACAGTGCTGGAAAAAGCTTAAGAAAACATGTTAAAAGCTGCTATCAGATTCACCAACATTTCGAGAGACTTTTGAGCCAATGCTTGATTTTCTCGAATTTTCCGAGAAATATCCGCACAACATATAGTGTGATAAGAAACAGCGATGTCTCCAACTTTTTTCTGCATTTCCAAAAAAGTCTTCCTTAGACCAGACTTTTCATCCAACATCGAAAATTTTAACGAATTAGAGATAATCGATTGATATGAATAGGTGATAAATATTAACGCCTAGTATAGTCTGTCTCAAAAGTTTAAGCCCTCTGCAAATCTCGTTTAAAATAATTGAAGAAGAAAATATTTTATGCTAATTTGCAATAAATATTCAACATTTAAACAAAATAAAATAAAATAAGCCATTTTGAGTAGTTAAAATAAAAAATATATTTATTTTTATTTATTTTTTCATTTTTTCTTGAAGAAACGCTGTCTCAAAAGTTTAAGCACTTTATGCAAATTTTTTTAGAAATACGGGATTGGTATTGTGTAATGACGTTGTATGACATCATATTGCACTTTTATACAAGTATAAAAGGTGAGAAAATATTTCCTAATGTTTTAAACATAACAAAGGGTAAAAAATTCACAAAATGTGAGATTTTGAAAGATTTTAAATTGAAATCTCAAATAAAACTGTTTCTGAAATTGCAAAAGATTTAAATTGATCAAAGCTATGTATATATCAAGTACTTTCTAGAAATGATAATTTTAAGCGGAAACCAAGATGCAGACGACCACGTATGACGACTGTTCAGATTGATCGGAAAATACGGAAATTGATATTTAGACAAAATATGTCCCCATACGGCAAGTTAAAAATAATTTCAGAGTACAGATGTCCAAAGACACTATAAATAGACGTATTAAAGCGTGTGGTTACATCATGTAAAAGAAATTGGCTCGCAAAACGTCTCTTAAATTACATCACAAACAGGTAAGAATGAACTGGGCTAAAAAACACATGACCTACGTGGACAAATGTCTTACTGTTTTATTCAGCGATGAAAAAAAGTGGAACTTTGATGGCCCTGATGGTTGGAAGGCGTATTGGCATGAGTTACGGAAGAACTGAAGGACATTTTTCAGCAGGCAGCAAGGCGGTAAATCCGTTATGGTTTAGGGGGCATTTGGGACATTTGCCAGCACCTCTCTAGCTTTTCTAAAAGGAAGAGAAGAGTGAAAAAAGTTTCAAGAGACCCTAAACCACCATTTGCTTCCATTCGGTGACATTTTGAGGGGTTTTGAATGAACTTTTCTGCAAGACAATGCCTCAATCGACGTATCCCATTCTACAAAACTTTGGATTTTTCAGAAAAATGATAAAGTACTTGACTAGCCAGCTTTAAATCCAGACCTAAACCCGATTGAGAATGTCTGGAATACTTTAACACTCTAAGTTTAGGCAATGGAAAGCACTATGACTACATTGAAGAACTCCAAGAGGCTATTGAGAAAGCATGGTATTTTTTGCCACCAGAAACCCCACAAAAACTAATAATTTCGACGAAAGCACGTTTATTTGAACTAATCCGAAAACATGGAAAAAAAATTGTTACTAAAAGTTCTGTAAAAATTATAAATATGGTTGTTTTTGACATTGTGCATAAACTTTTGAGACAGTTTTTTATAACTTTTTTTTTTAATTGTATTTTTTAAAATTATGTAATTTATTTTTTTTTTCATTTTTGATATCGTTTATTTAAATAATATTGCGAAATATGTAAATAAAAATTTTTTATTAATTCTAACTTTTTATAATTCATTAAAAATCGATATTTTATGCTTGTGCTTAAACTTTTGAGACAGACTATACTAGTAATACTTCTTTTCCTCTTTTTCTCCGACTTTTTCCAAGACAATTGTAACCTTTTTCACTCTTTGAACGTGAAAACGTTGGGATTTAAAATCGGCTGAAAAATTTGCCGCGCATAAAGTTCGTGAATCTGATAACAGCTTTACAGTAAAATTCCGAAAATAGTTATATGGAGTAACACATAAATATTGTGACACAAATAGAAGACCATGAGTTTTAGCTGTAGAAACAACTCGTTTTATTCATCAAACGAAAGAGACGAAAATTCTATTCAAGAAGCAATCAAGATCATTCGTAATGGCTTCTTCTCACGGCTATGCAGGGAGCAAGGCGCTTCTAAAAATTCAAGATAGCCGCTGCTGGCAATTTTCTGTATGATTTCTACCCAGTCTTTTACCAGAGCGCCTTTCATTGCATCCAAGGACTTGTGCTTAATTTCACAAGCTTTTTGCTCCAGGATTCCCAAAACAGCGAAGTTTGTAGGGGAGGGAGGGGAGTTTTTGGAAGAATGCAAAATTAGCCTTTGTACACCATATTTTTCTGCAAACAGTGAATTAATATCAGCGACAATAACAATTAAACAACAAAAAAAGCACATGGAACAAGAATAAAATAATAATATAGCTCAACAATACGAAAAAAACATTAAACTAAATTGACATTTCCCTCTCGTCACACTATTAATGTGTCACCCTTTATAACTTAAATTTAGATACAAATATCTGATATGATGTAATATGTGAATTTAATTCGATTTTAAAAGTTCAGAAGCATTTTTTTCTACAAGTGTTAAAGTTTGTATAATATTAACAAATGGAAATAAGTTTAGGACCAGTAGGAGAAAGTTGGATAAAACCAAGTAGGTGGATAAAAACGGAATCCAGGCTTTATGGCTTTATTTGTGGCAGTATCCTGTGGAAACTTCTAGAATTACTTCTAGGCGAGTGACATGCAAGCTCCCAGTAAGCAGAAGTCGTGTAAATCAACTCATTTTTCAGTGATGATTTTTTTAAAGTTTCGAGTGAAGAAGTTACAAATTCGAAGTCTGCAACGTTACGTTACCAATCCTGAATATCTAAAAAGTTAATTTAGGTAAGTATACTATATGATAGCCTATTATTTATTTGATATTTTAATGTTCTGTATTGGTGTCTATGAGCTGTTTGAACAATGCTAGAGCAACATTTCATCAAAACAGCGTGGTCGGACAAAACCGGGTTGCAGGTGGTCGGACATAACAGGGAAGTTTTCGGTTTTGGACAGCTCATTTATTTGCGTGATTGAAATAGAATTAACTTGTTTATGTATTTCTTTTACGACCTATGACTATTTAAATCCTGTACAAAATTACTATTTAAATTAATATGTTTTATGAAAAGCTTCTTATTCCAAATTAAGTTGAAAAAAAGAAAAGACAGGAAATCATCGATATTCATCAACCGAGAGGCTTATGGAAATGGAAAAGAATCCTTTGGCTGAATCCCAAAAATTGCCTGAACAAAAACAAGATCCAGATATAAATCTTCTTGTAGAAACCTATTAGCCTCAGTCTGAGAAAGAGAATGGATCTATAAAGAAGCAGTCAACGCCGACATCGAAGGCTCCAGTTCCTGTAGAAGACGAAAATTTAAGCTTTCTGGTTCCTGTGCTACCTTCTACGTCCTCTGAAGGTCTGACAGAGATATCAAGCATCCTTTTGCAGTCTCACCACAGAATATAAAGCCTACTCCAGTACAAACGGACCCTAGGGCCATCGGGGATTCCGACAAGTGGCGAGGGAAAAAAGCTATTCTTACTTCAACCCCACTACAAATTAGAACTCGAACAAGAAGAAAAAGAAAGGATGAAATAACAAGACATGAAGAACTTAGCCATAAAAAAAAAAGTTTCAAGATGGCAGAAAAAATGTAAAAAAATCTGAGGTTGAAAAAAAGAGGCCAAAGAAAAAAAAGCGCTTGACATTAAACGAGGAGAAGGATAAAAGTGAAGCATGCATCTTTTGTAATGGCTTATATGAACAATATAAACCTAAGGAGACATGGATACAGCGCATTCACTGCAAAGGATCTTCATATGAAACGTGCAGCAATGTAGATGAACAAGATCGAATTTTCATTTGTGATTTTTGTGCCTAAAAATTTTAACTCTTAAAACAAAACTTAAATCTTTGTTATTTTATGTAGATTTAATATAGATTCATAATCTATAAATATAATATTGCAATTTCTGCAAATTTTCCTTTATTAAATAGTATTATTGCAAAGTTACAATGCTCTTTTAATTATTTTTTCCCGTTCCTGATTTTATCCAACTAATTTGGTAAAACCGATCAAGGTTTAAAAAAAGTTCTTTTATGATCTCAATTGCTATTGTTTGCGACTGAATGAATACTTTTTTTCTTCGCAAGGTATCAAACAAATTTCGACAGTTTTGTTCACATAGTGCACACTGACAAAAAGAAAAGCATTAGGGTCCCGGTTTTATCCGATTTTCCCCTATATTATTTTAAATCTAGAATATTGAGATGATGCCTTGACTGCAGTATTTTATGCGAGACCGATGTGTAATGATTATAGGTTAGTAGTTACCAGATTTGAAGTTATGGGATATGCAAGTGCTGCTTTCAATGTGATTCGTGGGAAATCATTGACTCAATAAGAAAAAGTTTAAAAAGGAGATTTTTTGGATTGTAGGTTTACTGAAAGGCAAATTGGCCCAAAAAGCAAATAAACTTAAAATTTTTGCATACAATTAGGTAGATTTCATAGGAAATACTATCCACTAAATCGTTACCATGGTAGGACTTTTGAAAAGTTCTTTCATGACTTTTCAGTATATGTCCTAGAAACCCAAAAACATCGCCACCTAAAAAGTTTATATATATATGTATGTATGCATTAAATTTTGTCCACGAGATAACGCGCTTTCAAACGCACCAAAACATTGAGATGATTAATATCTCTGCGGGGATTGCAAATGGACAAAATCGACCCAAAAGAGTGGAAATGGGGAGGGTTAAAAATTTTAGAATACCGCCTTAAAATGATTCTGATAAAAATAGCTCTTACAAAAAATATGCCTAGAAAAGACAAACACTTTTCTTTATGGCAGTTGCCAACAATTAAAAAAACACACAATAAAATTCTTACTACCAGAAATACTTTTCTGTTGCAAGATTTCCACGTAAAAATGAAAAAAAAAGGAATAGTTTAGCAAATTAAAAAAAAAAATGAACATTACGTCATAACTTAACTGTTGCAAGATTTCCACTTAAAAAATGAAAATGAAATAAATAGTTAAAGTTCTATTACACGAGGGGTTAAGGTTGCTTCGAATTCCAGGTGTCTCCGTGTTATCCTATGCAGGACCGAAACTAGATGAGGGCAGAGGGGGCACGTGCCCCGGGTGCCACCAGAATGTGAAGGTGAAGGGGGCGCCAAATTAAGATTTTGTTTGGTGTGTTTGATACAAAGAATGCATATATGTGGAAGGGAGGCGGGGTGCCAAAATCCATGTTTGCCCCGGGCGCGAAAAAGACTAGTTTCGACGCTGATCCTATGACGCCAGGGGAGTCGCTTCGAATGCAAGCAACTATCCTCTGTCGGTGCGTCTTTGACTCCTGAAACGAAGTGAATCGCCAGTAACAGCCAATCAAATACTTGAAAATATGATGATGGAAAAGCTTTTTCTCGAACAGCCTATGAACTACGTGGATACTGAAGACTATCGCATGCAGCTTTTGTCGCTTGAAAATTTTACCTGTACTTTTAGATGAATTTAAACAAAAGTCAATATTACGTGATATTGGAAATATAACCTCCTCAGTCCTGATGTCACCTGGAGGAGACACTAAACAGTATTTATTAAAACTTTTACTTCATTCAAAATTTCTATTCCAGACTTTCAATAATTCGTTCCTATTATTGTTAATAAATGACAGCATATTGCAGAATGCTTTTTTGTTAGAAAAATAAATGTTTTCGTTCATGTAGCGGTATACAAAAATGAAGTCGACAAAAAGGAGGAAAATTACATACGTACAGGTAAGTTCTTTTATCTATTATTAATAAATTCTTTAAAATTTTATTCGGCTTAGGATTTTATAATATAAAGATCGTTCTTTTTTATGATACCATTTGAGTTAACCTTTAAGTGCTCTAAGTGTTAAAAAAAGCATGGTCAATTTAGTATCCCCTGCAGAAGACATCCCGTCATGCTCCAATAAATCTGCATTTTATGAAGTTGTTGATAAAACTATTTTCTCTTAAATTAAATTCAGTATTTTTATAAAGATTTTCTTATAGTAAGCTGGGGTTACTTTGAGACAGGTGAAGTAACGTTGTGACACGTGTCTAGTTTTGGTATTTCGAATCTCACACTCTGTCCTGTGTGGTAGGAAAGCACTCAGCAATAACAACTCCCAGTACAGAGTGCCACATAACCTAACGATTTTTTTCCGAAACTCTAACACGAAATACACAAACTAGACCAGATGTCACAAAGTAATCCCATCTGTCACAAATTAACCCCATCTTGCGGTATAATATGATTTCAAATATACCAGCTAGTTATTTTCTTTATTTTACAGTGTAAGAACAGTTTTAAATTAAACGTTGATTCTTTTATTATTTTGAGGAATATTGAACATGTTTTGGTATCCATTACTTATTTTTAACTTCGAGAATGTGGAGTTTAAAAATTTACCATAACTTTTATGCAAAACAAAAAAAAACAGTTATCTAAAAATAACATTATTTTATATTAAATTTTTGTTTTATTGTAAAAAATTTTACAAAGTTTGTATCTGAGTGTGTTTATAACAACATTTATAAATATGTACATAAGTTTATGTGTACATTTCTATGTGTCTGTATAAATATATGCACAAGCACTACACTGTGCACATTTCTAAAAAAATTATAAAAGATAATAATTAAATCAATTAAAAACATTATTAAATTAAATGAAATTAAAATTATTCATGCTTAATTGTATGCAATTTTAGTAACAGTATTCAAATTGTATAAATAAATAAATAAACACACAATAGATCCTTTATTTTGTCCTATAAATGAACAATCTACATCATCATCTGAAGAAGAAGCTCAGAATATGTATACCGAAATGCCAAAACTTAAAAAATATATTGAGAAAACTCCAGTAAACTCTCAAAGGAAAAACACCAATCCAATAACAGTGTAGATTTTTCTCCCCAGAACAATTTTCATAAATGTATACCGAATGAGCTAATAAATATTATAACTAAATTTATGAATCGCCGGCATTTAGTAGATATTGGAAAAAGACTTTTACTTACAGAATCTGATTTTTTTTATTATTATTATTTATTACAAATACAATGATTTATCTAAAATTTTCTAGAATACGGATGTACTGACCGATGTCGAAAGACACCCGCGTTCCAGATAACATGTAGCGTGATAGGTACTTTTCAATTAGAAGCAATTTAAAACTAAGAGATGATATCACAGTAACCAACGAAGAAAACACTAAAGATAATTTTTGGAAAGTGTGACCTATTTTCCAAACTGTTGTATCAGGATGTCTGTTCAATAAAAATTTCTCAGCCGAAGCAATACATGAACAAATTATTCCATTTTATGGCCATGCACCAGGAAAACAATTCATCAAAGGAAAACCGAATAATTCCTGTGGACTGAAGGTCTTTTTAGCCGCAGCTCCAGATGGTCTCCCATTAGACTATTTTATGTATCAAGGAACGGGAAACAAAATAAATACAGGTATAAATGAGAATGATGGAAAATATTTAGATACTGGTGGAAAAGCAGTGCTTAAATTTACAGAGAATTTACCTCCTGATTATACCTTGGGCAGATATTTTACATCAATATCTTTGTTGGACGTCCTTCATTATAAAGCTAAATGCCAAGGAACAGGTACTCTGCGAAAGAGTAAAATACCATCAACTGTAAAATTTAAATCCGACGCTGATATTAAAAAGCTTGGTCGGCTCTCAATTAACCAAAAAATTCGAAATGATCAACAAATTTGTATTTTGAAATGGTTTGTTAACGAATTATACGTGCTTTTTCAGCTGACGTTAATCATCCTGAAGATGTACGCAAGCAATGGCCAAAATAAAGAATATATTTCAGTGAATCTTCCATCCATTACAAAGAAGTATAATGAAATAATAGGAGGTGTTGATTTCTTTGATCTTGTTCTAAGCTATTACAGAATACATACAAGGACAAAAAAAATTAACCATAAGAGTCATCATGCATTTTTTTTATTTTGATGTAGCTGCCAATTGGATAGAGTATAGGTGTCACCAAACGGTGCTAACAGTGCCAAGAAAGAAATATTAGACTAACTTGCATTCAGAGTTCATCTACAAGAATACCTTTTCTATGGCACAGAAGAATTCTGTGGCTCAGAGTATGCTCTTGGTGAGCCGTCAACAACACAGGAAAATCGATACAATCAAAAAATTTTCCGTGGTAAGCACTCCTTTGCGAAAAAAAAAAAAAAAAAAAAAAAAAAAAAAAGTTGCCTGAGATTCATAAACCATCTACAAAAAAATCGATGTAAGATGGCTGGTTGTAAATCCAATTCTGCAAGGATTCGATGCACTGATTATAATTTTTTTTTTATATGTTTGCAAGAATGCAGACATTTTTCAAATTATTTTACGAAAAATAATATTTAAAAAATTGATTTAAAAATACTAATTGATATTTATGAAAGTATATGCAATTACTGTATGCATATTTTTTTAAATTTAAGTTTCACTTATTTCTAAAAGATTAGATGATTACCAATTTAATTTTCAGACTATTATATACAACCAGACATTATGTATGTTCTTTTCATACAATTAAATAACTTTTTTAATCTTAAAAATATATTTTGTGTTATTATAAATGTGAACTATAACATTAAAACGCTATTTGATCGTAAAATATTTAAAAATATATGCATAAATTTATACTTCGTATTTAAGGGAAACCCGAACCCCATTTTCGGCCAAAAATTATCAAAAGTTTAAAAAAAAATTAATCTCAGAAAACGATAAAATACATATTTGCGAATATCCATGCAAAATTTCAGAACTCGGGGACACTTGGAACAGGTAGAAAATGAGCTTTTTTAATTGTACTCACTATAGAGTTTAAAGGACTAGCGGCCATTTAAAACGTGTTTTCCTGAAAATGACTTTTTTCATATTTTGCCTAAGTTCAAAGCACTAAGGCTCAGTGGTAAAATGATTTAGAAACAAAGTGTTTATGTTTTTAGAATCTTAAAAAAAATTGCAACAAAAGTAAGGAGAGATATATTTTTTAACTATTTCTGAAAATTTTACATAAATTGTTAAACATGAAAATTATAACGAATTTAAAGAAATTTACCATGCGTTTTTTTTTTCTTTTAGCCGATTAAAATAGAAAATTAAAAATATCTCTCCTTAGTTCTTTTCTATATACTATAACACTATTTAAGAAATTTTAGTAATACCAAAATATTGAAAATTGAATGAGGAGTAATAATTTTAAAAAGTGTATTTTTCGACAAAAAAAAATCATAAAAATCCCCATAAAAATATACTTTTTAATAAAAAGTGGATTTTTTTGCTAATTATTCCTTACAAAAAGATTCTTAAGTAGTACACCAAAATTCATTACTTTAAAATCAATAATAAAAATTTTGGGTTTTTTCTTACGGGTCTCCCTTAACATATCGTATGTCATTATGACCGGATGTCTCCTGCAGGAGATACTAATTTTCTCATTTAAAAAAATAAAAAAATTAAAAAGTTTCAGCATTTTTTATTGTATTTAAAACCCATTAACAAGACTTTATGTTACAAAACTTCATTTAACAAGAAAAATAAATTAAGACTCAAAGTTGGTCTCAGCACTGAGGAGGATAAAGGATATCAGCAGGTGAATATGTAAGAGCTTGAAAAAACGTATTGAAACATGATAAAAATTCGACTATGGGAATATTGGTATATTTTAACATTTTAATGTTCTCTTAATTTGTTTTAATTATTTTTAAATCTATTTCATAAAAATGTGTCAAGCAAGACAAAAAAAAAAAAAAAAAAAAAAAAAAAATCCTTTTATTCTACGATTAAAAATTGACCGAGTAATAGCTGTTTAAAGTTGGAGCATATTGTTTGCTGTTAATTCGGGATCATTCACAAATTTAGCAGAAGTATAATTTCGTCAGATATGCTAAAAAAATGGTTGCGAGTAAAACTGGCATAAGTAATGCAAAGTTGAAATATTTAATCATTCTAATAATGCAAAATATAAAATTTGAAATAAACATATTAAGAAAAAAAAAACAGATTTTTTGCTAAAGAAAATGAGTAAAATTAATTGCCTATAAAATGATACTATTTTTAAATGTTGTTAAATAACACTAGATTGCAAAAAGTGGGTTACGTTATATTTTTCAGCTTTTGATAACTGCATCTTATGTATTCTTTATCGCTGAATCCGAAATTGACCTTATTTTATTTACCATCACGTTAATATTTTTTGCAAATCATAAATTTTAAAGTTCAAAAAAGGGAAACATTTGATATTATAAAGAAGATTAGTTTTAAACTTTTAATATTTATTTTTTTGTATTTTTTATAGCTGAAACCGAAAATGATCGATTTTCGGGATTTTTTGAAACGATTTTTTAAAAATCGTGTTGGAATTTTTCGCAAATTGTAAATTTCAAAACTAAAATCAAATCCCCCCCCCCCCCACCCCTTCATTGGACACCTAAGCTGTTAAATAAATAAATAAATTAGTGAATTTAAAAAAAATTAAATTTAGTTTTAAAAAATCCATCTTTTTTATAGTATTAAATTTTTGCTATATTTTAACTTTGACGTTTAAGATTTACAAAAAAAATTCTGACATGATGGTTTGAAATGAAAGTTATTTTTGGATTCAGTGCTAAAAAATACACAGAAATCAAATATCAAAAGTTAAAAAACACAGCCATCTCTTCTATTTTATAGCATCCAGTTTTTGTAATTTTTTAACTTTGGCGATTTATGGTTTAGGAATAATCTTGTCATGATGCTTAAAATTTAATACAATTTATTGTTTCAGCGATAAAAAATACATAAAAGTTTAAAAAAAACACGAACATCGCCGTCTTGTGTTACCTAATGTAAAACTTTTCTTAAATTTCTTGGCGGTAATCTATCCGCAATTTTTTGTGTTATTTTTTTTTAAATAAGTATAAATGGTAACCAACAAAATCATAATAATATTGTATTGTCATCGGATTTACATCAATATGTAAAATTTAATCTCGATCGGATATTTTAAAGCGAGTTAAAGTTCGAGTACGAATTTTGGACTGAAAAAACATACATACGATCGTTGAAGTTAAATAAAAATTTATGAAAATAAGATAATCTTTCATAAAAGAAATCATGAAAAGAAACAGTTTCAAATCCTTACAAAATAAAACATATGTTGAAATACAATTATCTTGGATAATCTGAAACTTAATGAAGGTTAATTATATTGCCATATTTGTACGATTTTTTTCAAAGCGCAGACACACATGAAGTAAGTTCTTGGGATACTGTAAGCATTTGATATAATATTCCTCCTCAACGCTTGGTAGAACTCATTTGTTTTTAGATGCAAGAAAGTGATATAAGTCATGCATTTTTAAAGTTTCCGAACTTTATCAATTTTAGTGTTATATGAACAGAACTTTTTTTTTTCTTACTTAACAGTATAATAGCAAAAATTTACTAAGCATAACTTATTGGACCGGAGTACCGTATGAAAATCTAAATTTCGTAATTTTTTTTTAAGAAATGTTTTTATTGACCCAAATCGCTTTAAAAATAATTCTTTACCTCATTTAAAACATTTTTGTATTTGGAATTACATGTCTATAACTAACGGTTTGTAAATTAATCATTAAACCACCCCTCAGATTGACATCCTGTATATATGTGCATGTATGCAATGCATGTTAGAATTTTCATAAAAGATTTAAATCCCTAGAGCTCATTTTTAATAAATTGGGCTTATCTCTTATCTTGATTTAGTTTTTATTGGTAAATTTGCTACTTAACTTTGAGATCTACTTCCGCCAATAGGCCGAGCCGGCAAGGGCTTTTTTCTTTATGATCCAATGAAATATATTAGAAATAATAGAAGCGGGCAGCTATCAAAACTCTCAGCACGGTATAAACGGAACATTATTAAAATAATGATTCAAGATTGTGCTAATTCTTCTAGTATAAAATCAGCGCTAGATGTTTCAGTAATGTTTAGAACAGTTTGAAATGAATTTAAAAGTTCCGAATTATTGAATTATGTAAAATTAAAAATCTACTGACAAAACTACAGAAAACATCCAAACAGAAAACTACTAAAACTACAGAAAACATCACATTGATGCAAGACAAAAATCCACATCTTGCCATGTCTTAAAATTAAATCTTTGAAGCAAATTAGTTTATAATAATCAAATAATATTCACTCATGTCTATACAGATTATTTACCATCGTTCTGGTATGATTTATTAAATGAGCCATATCTCCTTTCAAAATGTGTACAAAGTGATGGCGCAATCGTGATTTGAAAATGCTTCAATCAAAAGAAAAAATATGTTTGGTTTTTACCGATGCAAAGATGAACTTCTTTTATTTTCATGTTATTCTTGATAACATGATTTTAGTTGATATTTTCGTTCCAATTACAGATGAGATTAGAATTTGGTATTCCTTTAAAATAACGCTTCTATTTGCAGTCTGTATCCACTTGAGATTGGTTATCTATAAACAAATTCAAAACTTCAGACAACCTATCTAAAAGTCATAATCTTTAAAACACTTTAGAACACTTTAAGTCCTGACATAAATCTTATAGAAAACATATGAGGAATCCCGGTTCGTCAAGTTTAGACCAACAGAGAGCAGTTTGGTTCGATTTCTTGAACTGAGTATAGCCATTTTGGATATATGGAAACAAATATCCCTTTCCATATGTAAAACCTGGCCAAATCCTTATCAAAGCATCTTTTAGAAGTCATCAGTGTTAAGGGGGAACAAACAAAGTGCTACAAATTAATATAAATCATTAACATGTATAATGTAGATTTTAAATATACTGGTTCTAATTCTTTTCTACCAAATTGTGTTATCCAGAAATGAATTTTTACTTTTTTTTATTAAATATAACATTGTAATTTAAAATAAATATCAAAATTTGTATAACTTTATGTGTATAGTTTTGCAGTGATATTGTTTTTTTCCTTAAGTGAGATCTTAACTATTTTTATTGATATTTATCGAAACTTTTTATACCATTGTATTAAGTACAGCTTTAGAATGACGGCGAGGTGCCAATTTGACATCTACTAAGGGAATTTATTTCGGTTCGAATCATACATTTCTTTCTAAAGTATTTTTTAAATAAACAAAGAGAAAAAAGGTTAATTAAATAATTTAAACAGTTTTAAATAAATATTCTGATGTTGAATATTTTTTTTTATAAAAGCTGTATGAAAAGTCCCGTCTTTCTATTGTTAATGGGACTTCACTTGCATTATCAATATTCTTACTTAACAGAAATGCCTTTTTATTGTCTATTTATACAAAAAGAGAAAAAAATTAGAAAAACATAATCATAGCGTGACAAATAAATGTATCCCACAGCCTGTATTTTCAGTAATGATTTCAAAGTAGATTTCTGAACAAAGTAAATAACTTATTTATTAGGAATATTTTTTATGCACAAAGTAAAGTATTCCATGAAATTGCACAAAGATATTTCCTAAACCAATTTTTCCTTTGTTGGGAACCAATCAAGATGTGTTTCGTGGTTATTTGGTCCACGTGTGGAAACACGAAACAATGATAACTAAAATTAAAATAGCTTAATGCATTCAAGTATTTCGAACATATTTCAGTAATTGATCTTAAAACATGGCCAAAACAAAGAGAAAAAGTACTTCTTAAAACTAACTTAATATTTTCTAAAAGTGTTAAAAATATATTTAAAAGACAAATACATACTTTTATTTATTCAGATCTTTGCCGTTTAAATGTTTTTTTATGTTTTTAGCAAATATTAAGTAAGTTTGTTTTAGAGTGATTTTCATAAATAGTTTTATGCTTCTTTATTCATTGGTTTTACTGTTAAGTGGATAAATACATAAAAGGAATAATATAAGTAAAATAAATATACAAAAAAGCATTTTAATTTTAATAATTTTAATAAAAGTATGAGCAAAACATAAAACAATACATATTTAAAATTGGGGGGGGGGGGAATAAGGTAATCTGAAGTATCTGGACCACACACAGGCTATTGTATAATAAGCCATTGGGGTCTGTTAAGTGGCAGCTGCTATCAACATTGCACTCCCCCCGCCATCTGTTCTTCTTAATCCCTTGGAGACGTGCGACACGTATATGTGCCACAAAAAGGCTTAAGAATCCTCGTTTATTCCCACCAATAAAATTTTACTGTAAAATTTGCCTTATTTAATCGAAGCATTTTCTTGATTTAAAAAGCCATAAATTTCTCTTTTTAAAAACCGGTGACAAAACATTAAAAATTTCGTAAAAGGCTCCCGTTGCGAAGGGGTTAAAACTACAGCTCATATTCAAAATATTAGAATAATTGAGAAAAAGTAATAAGAAAAAATTATTTGTCATTTATTTATTTTTTATACTAAGTAAATGCAATTAAATTTCTTATAAATTAAATCTGGAATGTTTAGATAAGATTTTAACATTTATAAAATATAAAATACAGCACAATAAATTAGGTATACAGCTTCCTTAAACACACCAGAATATTAGAATAAAATTTAGATTGGTTCAAAATATTAGAATATTTTATTTTACGCAACAATATTACCTTATGAATATGAAGTAAATGGTAGTTAATATTTTGTAGCATCCCCTTTAGCTTTCATAACAGCGTACAATCGATCTTGCATACTATATACAAGGTGTTTACAAACATTTCTATCAATATTAGCCCAAATAGACTTTATACGTGCCACTAACTCAGTTTTACTTGAAGGAGGATTTTCTTGAAGTTTTTTCTTCATTATGCACCATAAGTTTTCGATGGGATTAAGATCTGGTAAATTTGGTGGCCAAGGAAGTACCTTAATGTTGCGTTGGCGGAACCAATTCTTAGTTGACACCGAGGTATGCGGGGACGCTAAATCTTGTTGAAAGATGAAATCATCTTCAAATAAATCTTCTGATGATGGAATCATGTAATATTCTAAAATTTCTTGATATATCAGAGTATTAACCTTTTCGTAGACGATGCATAACTTTCCAGGTCCTTCTGCACTCATACAACCCCAAACCATGACACTAGCAGCAAATTTTACGGAGCGTTTAAGGCATTCTTTATCAAATGCTTCTTGCTTCATTCTCCAAACTCGAATACCTTGATTACCATATGAAACACAAAACATACTTTCATCACTAAATAATATATTTTTCCAATCTTCATTGCTCCATAAACGTCTTGATTTACACCAATTCAATCTTATACGCTTTTGTCTTGTAGTCATGAGAGGTTTTGTTTTCGGTACACGAGATTCAAATTTAAATTTATGGAGACGTCTTAATGTTGTCGATGTAGAAACTTCAACTCCTTCTTCTTTCCATTTTCGGTGCAAGAATCGCACACTTTTAAAACGGTTTTTCTTAACTATACGCTTCAGTTTCCTGTCATCTCTAGCAGATGTTTTTGGTTTTCGGCCACCATTTCGGCGATTATTTTGAAATTTTCCAATTTTTGAATATTGTGTTAGTATTTAACTAACGCTCGATTGCGAACAATGTAAATAATTCGCTATAAAACATTGATTTTTACCGTGCCGATACAAATCAACCATACGAAGTTTAGTAGATTCAGGAATATCACTCACACGGCCCATTTTAAGACGAAAAAGAAACAAACTGCAAAAAAGAATACTGGTTTTAAATAAAATAGTCTGAATTTAATCAATGATGCCACCAGTTAAGAATTGGTAATAATTAAAGGAGAATTAATGTGAAATATTCTAATATTTTGAACCACTTGAATAAATATTCTAATATTTTGACTTTTCAAAATAATTTTTTTTGCAATTAATCTTTTCAAAAATGATATTAAATTTAAGATAACAAGTAAGTTTAATCAACAATAAGTTCTTAATAAAAATATCGTTTGCATATTTTCATTAAAAGACTTTAAATTACCAAACGATAGTTTCAATTTCTAAAAAAAAGGTAATTCTAATATTTTGAATATGAGCTGTACGTGTGTCAATTTAATCAAAACTCTGCTTTTGCTGTAATAGGCGGCCGAAAAATTATGTTTTTCTTATTTTGCAAACAACGTCGATTTGATTGACCTTCCTTGGCTTTTTTTAATATTTTTATTAAATAATCCTTTTTTTAAGATCACTTATATAAATACATTGGTATTATTGGGTGTCTATATACACGTATTTCATGTTTCAGATGTAAGGTCTGTGTTCCAGAAAGTTTTCAATACTGGGGTGATAACTAGAACATGTACCAGCGATAACTGGATCATATGGGATCCAGTTACCTCAACAGTTTTAAATATTTTTCTGTAATTTTCTCTTGCAAATAGAAATTATTTTCCCCATTGTTTTTGTTTGCGATAAAGAAAAATATAAAATTCCTTTATAAAAATTACCGTAATTTCGGGTGTATAAGCCGCAGATCAAACAATTCTTTTTCGACCCAGAATTTTTTAAGAAACAGATATAACTAGTTAGATAGCCGTAAATATTTGCCTTCAATCATTAAATAACATTTCTGGGCCCAAAAAGAATTGTTTGATTCGCGGCTTATACACCCGAAATTACGGTATATAATAAAATTTTAAAGAAGCACGTTGGAGAATACCAAACCAAATTTTCTTAAGTGAGATAACCAAACCTCAAAATTTTACGATTCAGATGAAGAGGAGTATGAGTAAAACAAAGTTACATCATAGGAACATTATTTTAATAATTCTGTTTGGTATAAAAACATGATTATATTCTCCATAGATTTATCAGACATTAACGAATATTATTGAGTTAAATAAAAAAGAGAATAGATATTAAGGTATTTACGTAAGCGTTTGTTCATTGCTTTTTCTTGTTCAGTATTTTCCTTAAAATATCTATGTTACTTTTATACTTCTTACTTACAAGGAAGCAGAATTTTTTGAAAAAAAAAATACTAATTAAACCACTTATGTATCTAATAAAGAATCAATCAAATTTAGCGACGAAATTACAGTAGAAACTCTGTAAAAAAATAAAATACTTTCGAATATTTGGCGTGAAAAAACGAAAACGTCACGTGATTTGGCAAGCTGCATATTTCCTCAAAAAAAATTATTTTAATGCAACTAAAAATTCTTTATCAATAGATTTTAAAAAGCGTGTAAATGGTATTTATAAATTTAAATTTAAACAATTAAGGAGTTTAATACATATATTTTCTTTTTGTAGTACATATTTATGTTGCTTGTTGCTGCTGTTATTTAATTTTATCAATGTAAAAATAATTTCTTTTTTTTTTAAATGTTTTCATATATCTAAGCGTATTCCAGAATAAAGACCAGATGAAGAATACTGCAGTAATACATTACAATATCGGAGAAGTTCTTGTTTCCATAGTAACAAAGTTAAATCGAAAAACTCATTTAAACTTTTTTTTTTTTTTTTTTTTTTTTTTTTTTAAGATCAAAACGATGACTTTCATTTATTTATTTATAATATTTTATAGTTAACTTTCAGCATATATATATGATAAAACTGCAGTTGGAACAAACTAAAACTGACAAAACTAAAGTCATTAGCCTCCGATGCTATTTCTTTCAGACAAGCTAAAAAGAATCGTGTCAAAAATTGTGGCCCACTTTTTCTTAATCTGGCCGTTTAAACGAGACATTCATACAATCTATATATCTAAAAGACCTGGCTGTTTTTTATCTATATATTTAAAAGACCTGGCTGTTTTTTATCTATATATTTAAAAGATCTGGCTGTTTTTTTAGTCATCAGCCCTGAATTTACTTCTCAACCGATTTTGATAATTATTATTTTTTTTTAATGAAAGCTATTTATTTGTAATTGTGCCCATTTTAGCTATTTTTTAATTTATTTCCATTTTTATATTTTATTTTTAATTTTAAATACTTTTTACGATATTTCTTCAAAATGGTGGCAACTCAGTTTAGCTTTTCTCTCGATAATAAAAATTTATTTTCCATTATCACTTTCCACCGTCAGAAGATTTATTTCATCAGTGAACATGTCCTCGCATTTAAAAGAAAAAAGTTAATTGTTTACGTAAAATTTAACCACAATAATATGATTGCATATAATTATGCACTAATTGAGGTAAAAAAATATATTTACTGAGAAATAATATTAATAATGTAAATAAAATAACCGAAAATAATTTATGATAAAAATTAATGTCTAAAGCAAAATAAGAAAATTTCAAATGAGGAAAATGATATCATTCAGCAACCAGATAAATGGGAATTACAATATTATTACGGATGCCTTTTTCATATTACTAATAACAGTAATTTTTAAAAAACATTTGAAGAGAAAATGACATCACTATTTAAAACATCGCATTTTTACTCATAACGATATTATATTTCAATATTTCTTTTCATTATGGACACTGAGATTGAGATTTCACTTTCAGATGACTTCAGTTAGTGAAATTAATGTCATAGTAAAAATGAAATTAGTTTTTTTTTTAATAAAACTATTTTTCTGTGAGTGCATATAAAATAAAATTTTTGGATTTCGCCGGCATTCCGATTACAATTTTAACTGGATGTGCGAATATTTGCATACAAAATTGTAACTGGCAAACTTGACATTAAGTTTGGAAATATATTTATTTTATATTGATTCAATAATGTAATTATTTTTGCTTTTTTTTAAACCAAATCGATCGGGTCTTTTAAACATTTCATTCGTCGAATTCGACAGGATTCCACTCGTTTTGTTGTTAAAATGTATTTCCTTTTTCTCAGAGTCTATAAAAAAGCGTTTAAACTAAAGAAAAAAACCGTTTTTCATTAATCTAGTCAATGAAGAAGTAGCAAGTCAAATTGTATCTCTTTATTATTCCGAAATTCCAATGTCTCAGAGAGAAATTGCTAATCAATTGGGTATTTCACGCCGTTCTGTTTGCTATTATATTGATAAACACAAGAAAAATGAAGTTAGTTCATTGCATTCTAAACGGGGTCGCCCTTCTAAAAAACATCTTTTTTTTTTTTTTTTTTTTTTTTTTTTTTTTTTTTTTTAATCGGAGGCGAAACTGAATGCTGCAATGGCAGAATCTACATTCAACTTGTGATTGTGTTCTTTGAATTTCAAATAACTCTTGCAGTTAGTTTAATGGAAAAAATCATTTTGAAGCAAACTTTATACGAGTAAATTTAAGAATCTTTTAATTGATATGTCGTACCATTTTCTAATTTCTTAAACATTCTTTACAGTTTGTAAGAAAACTTGTTTAAATATTTTTTTAAATACAAGTTCAACATGAAACATTTTTACCTTAAAAAGTATTTGACTTTAAAAAATTATTTTTTGAAATTTTATTTCGTCGCCAACCGGTGATAAACCGCCAAATAAACGAAATGTTCATTATTTTTTTACAAACGTTTTAAAAGGATTCCGCCGAATTTTTTTTATGTAAACATATGTATCCACACAAGAAGAATACTCTGTATTTTTTTTTTTTTTTTTTTTTTTTTTTTAGAATTTTCGGAGTTTGCCCGTATGGAGACTTTCCTTGTTAACTAAAGAGCGTAGGTACTTATTTAATTCTTGTGTGTTTTGTATATCTAATAATGAGAGTGGAACATAGACTTACCTGATCCAGTTGCCCCATAAAAATGAGGCAATTGAACACATAAAAACGGAAATATGACATGCATTTTTTTAATAGTTTTAGACATTAAAATGTAATTTTAAAATTTTTGTTTGATTGATCTAACCTAACTGAACACACTTACAAAGGTTCAGACTTTAATTCAAAATGAACATTAAAAATTCGCTCCTGTAAATTGAATTATTGGAATTTCCTGAGTCACTTTGTAAAATCATGGCCCAGTTGTCCCATGTAGCTTATGTTATTTAGGTTGCTTAAACGCTAGATTTACGGGCATTGATTTTGTAGATGTTTTTGCTTTGTAGTTCTTTTGACAGTTGCGATAAAATTGTCGAATTCTTCATAAGTTGTTGTTCAATTTCACTGCCCAGACGGCTTTGCGGCTTACGATCTACGCTCGCCAATCCCCGTTCAGGCAGCAGAGATTCTAAAAACACGCTAATTTGATTTGTTTGTAAAACATAATGAAAAAATGAATTTAATTAAACGATCAGTTAGATCACCCTGTAATTAATTTTATATTTGCTGGCAAGATCTAAACCAAATCACAAATAAAAGCTGAGAAGGGATATTTATTCGTTTTTCTAAGTCTTAATCCCCCCAGCACAATCTAACACAGGTGTTGGGTACACCTATACCCCGGATTCATTTTATAACCAAAACCCCCAAAAAAACTATCTTGTAAGGGCCTATAATTTAACAGGTCTTGGTGATCGCATTGGCCTAGTCGGGTAATAGACAACTCCGAAAATATAAAGTTAATGGGGTTGTCATTAAAAGAAAAAAAAACATCTGGGCATTGCGTTGTGACACTTTTAGACGATTACCCCACCTATGGCCCAATTGATTAGCTAAACGAGAAAAAAAAAAGAAAAAAAGTAAAACTTAAAATATATTAAAGTTAGATTTCTCCATACTTAGCTAGCCAACCCCACAAGATATCCCTAGTCACTAATTATCCTCATACTGCAAAATAGGTAGAATTTTACGAAATAAACAAACATGGTTAGCTACTGAAAAGAAAAGAAAAAAAAATAATTAAAGAATTAAAAGAAAGTTTCCATAAATGACAACTAGAGGTTCTACTAAATATAATTCATTTATTGAATATAATTATAGGAATAAAACATTTACAAAAGGTGAATCAGAAAATAGTACCATTAATTACAAGTTAATAAAAAGAATATTTTTAAAAAAAATGACAAAGTTCCTGGGCAGCGTACTAACTAAATTACAAATCAATCATAGGTATGTATATGCATATTAAAGAACATTATATATATCGAAATGAGTGTACCTGGTACTCCACTGACCATCTGAGCATCCCAGTTTCTGGACCTGGAGAGTATCCATACAAAGACACGTCAAGATACCCACGTAAAAAAATATCGTCACATAATAGGGAGCTCGCTTCTCTGCATCTGACTTAATTTCTGAGTTTTAGTACAAGGAAAATTCTCTGGGAGCTCCAAAATTTGCATACGCGACCTGACTGGTGGAAGGAAATTATCATACACCCCATAATTCTATGCACCAGCCAATCGCCTCTCCTCGTAATACGCCTACGTGCAGCCAGGGGACCAAAGGCCCCCCCCCCCTTATATTTCGGGGCCCATCAACCCTCGTACTTCCCACGATACAGGCTGGGCCCCACACATAGCGATTACATAGCCATAAAACATGGGGTCATAAAAGAGCTACTTTTCTTTGTACACCCTGTCAGAGTACTGCTTTTATGACTTTTTAGTACCATACGGCGTACCCTTCAATTAAAACTTCCTCTTAGCAATTCGTTTGCCTGGGAAAAACTTAATCCATTGTTATTCATCAACACAGATACATACTACTGCCCTTGTAGGAACCTAGCTGATACAATCATACTGTACATTTAAAGGCACTTACATTCAAAATATTCAAATAATGACAATAATAATAAAAATATACATATATATACAATAAAACATCAGAATATCTATATACAATTAGTCTTTTACTCTTAAAAGATCCTAAAATGTTGGAATCCCACCAACAATATTCATATTTTCTTTCATTGAGGGACATTAAGGTAGAATCAACTGTCATCGAGAACTCTAATGGATGTTTTCGTGATTGATTATAAAGCCCAGTTAAACATTTGAAGATCACCTTATATGAACTAAGAAGGAAGGTTCCATACGGGCATACTCACAAAAATCTGAAAAAATTACAGAATGTTCTTCTAATATTGATATATTTGTTTATGAACGAAATTTTGACGTAACCACGATAGAACGTCCCTAAAAAATAATGAAATTTTCGTTTATTTGGCAATTCATCACCAATTGGCGATGAAACAAAATTTCAAAAAATACGCTTTTATGTCGAATATTCTTTAAGCTCTTCGCGACGAAAGCCGTTTATTTAATTTTTAATCCTTTATCATTAGTTTTTCAAAGCTTAAAACTTTTTGTAATTGACTCACGAAAATGCTCTTATTAAATAAGTAGGTAAACTTTACAATAAAAAATTACTGATAGAAATAATGAAGGATTCTGAGCAACAATTCAGAAGCAAATTTTAGATGCATTAAAGTATTTTGCTTATGGTGAGGAAAAATCTCTTTCGCCAAATCAATTCTGGAATTCCGCCGTTAAAGTTAACTGGTCCTTTATTACATACGTAAATAGTACAAGTAGAATTTTTTTTTTCAAGGAATTCTGAGTATGACCAGTATGGAGACCTTACTTGTAAGCAAACAATGTCGTTGCCTCCCAGAATTTTTTAACAACGATAGAAAAAACCGTTTAAAATAAGACATTTAAATGCATCGTTTTAAATTTGATGTAATTTTAACCAATTTTTTTTTTTTTTTTTTTTTTTTTTTTTTTTTTTTTTTTTTTTTAGTACTTACATAATCCTTTTTTTCCTTCTAGCTCAAAGAAAGTTATTATTTATGCTGCCTTAGAATTGCGTTATATAGTTAAAATACCATGCAACTCGAAATATAAAAACAATATGTCGTGTAAATATACTTTTAAATTTAAACTGTTTGGTAATATCAATATTTAGACACTATAAATATGACGGAATTTCCCCCTATTTACAAACACATAACAATATAATTATTATTTTAGAGTTTTCTTTCTTTTTTAACTTTTACGTGCCAATACTTTTTTTTGTGACATGATTTTACCTATATCTTGCTCTTAACATGTGATCATTTATTTACTATTTGAAAGTTTTCTTCCTGTTTTAAATAGTCACGTGTAAATGCATTTTTAATTGAAAGGATATACACTGACGGAAAAAAAAAATCCCAACACCAAGAAAGACTTGTGTTAGCCAAACGAAATTTTGTAGGCGTGTTTATACATCTGAAAGATGACATTGATTCAAATTTCGGGCTTCGCTCATAAGTGTGGCGCTAGTAGCGCCACGCACAACTTTAAAGTCAGGTTTGCTTTATACGAGTGCTGTAAAGTTCGTGAGCATTTTTCTCTTCAAAATTTGACGAATTGAGTTGAAGTTGATCATGAATGCCTTTAAGAAGACGAAGAAGCTATTATCATCAGCTCCCCGAATTGGAAAGAGGTCGTAAATTAGGGCTACGAAAAAGTGGATTTTCTTTCCGCGATTTTGCAGAAAGACTTGGACAGAACGTATCCACTGTGCATGATTGTAGGGAGCAATGGTCAAGGGGTGGTATTGCCTCAAGAAGACCAGGTTCCGGGTGACAACGTGGCATTACTGAGAGGGAAGACCGTCGTATTCGGCGTACGCCTGTGGCTCATCGTATTGTGCCTGCGACAGAAATTTGAGCCGCAGTTGGTACCACAATGACACAACGAACTGTTAGAAATTGGTTACTTCAAGGACAGCTCGATGCAAGGCATGCATTCCACTGACTCTAAGCCATTGCCGTTTGCGACGCCATTGATGTCAAGCCAGAGCTCACTGGAGGATGGAGTTGTGGTGGTTACTCGATAACCCCCCCCTTTTTTATTTTAATTCAATTTTATTAGCTATTTTATTTACTATCATCTCCTTTTTATTAATGTTCTCAATTTAAATATTATTTTGATTTCGTTTCTTTTGATGTCGTCGCCTGTATATTTTTCTTCCTTACCTAGCTATCGAATGTTCTAAACCGGTAAAATCTTGTTTGAATTCATTCCTTCTGGTATGGAAATCTTTCTAGAACCATCTCGATCGTTCTAAGGGTGGTATTTCCGGTTAATCTGGCACTCCCCTTGGCCTATCAAATTCAAATCCACAGGTGACGTGATTTAACCAGCTAAGTGCCTGGCCACCTCCTTTGGCCTTCATTCTTTAAGAGTTTGTCATTTTTTTTCCTTATTAAATTCATATTTCACTATACATTAAATCGTAGCTTGGCCTATTTTCCCTCGCTCTCCTCATTCGAACGTTGCCAACTTGGCGTATTCCGGGTTTACAGTAACCCTTGTTCTTTTCTCCCTCCTGGCTCTGCGCCACCAGTGCAGTTGCGCAGTTGGAGCGCGGTTGAGTTGGATGCAGTTGGGTGAGCGTAACCGATGCAGTTGAGATGTGCCGAGAAGTTTCGTAGATGCCGAGAAATTTAGCGGGCGCCGGGGCAAGTGTGCGCGCCCCGAGGTAGTTAAGCGGATGCTACATGATGGAAGGTTTCTTCAACCGATTTCCATGGCATTTTTTTAGTGAATTCATTTTTCCTCTGAAAAGAATGCAGAGAAAGTGATTCATACTTAAAATACATCATAATTTAATTTCCTCTTCGTTTCATCATAAATTGGTCATAAGTATAAATATAAATTATCTGAGCATGAAAACGGCTTCCCCAAATTGAAGATATTGAATATCTTTTTGTGATTTTTTTCAGGCATATTCCTTTTGAAGTAATATTTTGATTGATATTCTAAAATAATTGAGTTTTTCATATCGTTCAAGAAAATGTTATCATGTTATCAAGAATGCATACAAATATATATGAAGAAGAGTTGTGTTAAAAATATGTCGACTTATGTATATCATCCTTGTGGAGCAATTGTTGTACGAAAATAATAATAATTCTACTTATATAAGTTTGTGCATGATAACAAATGAATATATATCCATATAAAAATATTCACGTCATGAAGAATTTCACAAGTGAATATAAATAAATATACTTGTCTTCTTCAAAATTTTCTCTTCATTTTATTGTGTCTATGCTTATTCATTTGTCTACCTGAAGTTGTCTTCTTCAGCCAGGAAGTCCAGGTAACTTTTCTTCTTATCATTTTATATTTTTACATCTTTGCTATGAGTTAATATTATCATAGTTAAGGATTCATTATTAAGAAATATCATGGTTGCCTTTTGTCATAATACTTTTTATTTAAGGGTCTTTTGCTGGCCTCCATCCAACGCAATGTCATTTACCCATTATTACGATCACATAACCTACATTTGAGATGAAACAAAAAATAGGTGTTCTCATCTCCTTCTCTTCTCACCCTCTCCAAACACCATAGTTAAAAATTCCCGTGTAAAAAATTTAATTGGTGCCGTGACCAACGCGTGACCATCTATTTCCTTTGCTACCATTGTATTTTCGTTATCTATACATATTTTTCAACAAAAAAAAAAGATTATATCTTCATTATCTTCATTATCTTCAATTATATCTTCATTATTTTCAAATTATATCTTCATGCAGTGATCAATATTTTATATTTATATTTTGTTGAGTGTGATGTAATAAATGAATGCATAATATATTTTGATTTTATGCTGAAATCATACTTTTTTGAGCAGTACATTATATATAACATAATTTATTGATATATTTTTCTTGCCATGATATAATTTATAACTAATATATATATTATGTAACGAAGGTGCTGTATGTTTTGAGCCATATGATATATATATTTACATAAAATTTTTGGGCCATGTTATTTTGATCGGATGATAACAAAGATATGTTGGTATTTTTCTTCTCTTCGTCATATAATTATTCTTCTTCTTTATATATAAAAATGATGTATAACGTAAATGAAATTCGTTCATATTTTGAATAATGGGTCAATTTATATATTATTTATTATGTGACCAGTCTATAACCAAATTTAACCTGTCATTTATTGAGCTCTCAGTTTAATTATATCATCATGCCCCCCAAATCTAAATTAAATATTGCAATACAGCCATTCGACGGCAACCCTCAGACTGTGGAATTCTTCTTTGATCAATTATCTGATATACAAGAGTTAAATAATTTTTCCGATAAAGAACTTTTTGTTCTCTTCAAATCGAAACTTGAGGGCAGCGCCTTACTCTTCTTTCTTGAAACACAGTCTCAGTTCAAGAACTATAATTTCCATGACATTCGGAAAGCTTTTATAGACTATTTCTTACCTTCAAAAAAGACTGTTTCTCTCAAATCCTTGCAGAATTTAAGCTTAGATTCAAATGAATCAGTCAAAAATTTTGCGTTTCGGCTGGATAAACAACTTCGGCTTGCATACCCTAAATTGGATCCTTCTGCTCTCAATTCATTAAAATTCACTCATTTTCTTGAGGCTTTGCCTAAACAAATTAAGCGAAAAATTCTAGAGGAAAATATTTCATCTTTCGATTTAGCTCTTGAACGAGCAAATTTTCTTGAGGATATATATGACTCTCCCCCTAAAAAATCTTACGAGAATTATAATCAAGCCTATTGTTTGGATTCTGAAAAAATCCATGATAATTCTAGTGCTTCTAATAATGTTCTCCATAAGTCTCCTATAAAGCATACGAAGGATAAAATTTATGTCAATTCTCAAACTACCTTCTCACCTTTGCAAACTCCAAAAGACAATTCTCATGCTTCTAGTAATTTTAAAAGAAAAGCTAGAACATATTCTCCTTCTCCAAATAGACAAGAGGCTACAGATAAACATAAAAATAATTTTCCTCACCATAGATTTTATCGGAAACGTCCTTATCATCAACTCACCTTCGACAAATTTTCTCACAAAAAAAACTCTGCATCCTTTTATCACAAACGAGATGTTGTGCAGTGTGCGTTCTGTGGAAAATTCAATCATCGTATGGACACGTGCTACAAATTTAAAAATGTTGTAGCGTATATTGGGTTCTTTTGATCTTATGGTTAGACAACTTCAAACTCTTGCTCTTAGAAAAGTAGAAAATAATTTATTTACAGACTTCAGAACAACAGAGTCTTCGAAATTCACAAATATTACTGGATATTCAAAAATAACTGCTCAAATCTATCGTACAATTACAGCTTTAGACCCCAGAGACTCTTTATACAACGTCTCATCACTTAATAACATTCAAAACAACATAGATGAAACTCAAGCAAACTTGCTTACGCCTTGTTCACTCAATGACTGACTGGTAAATAATAACAACTGCAGCTCGTATCGCTCTCCTTATATAGGTTAGCAGCATGCGGCGAAGTTTCTACAACCTTCTAGAAAAAAAACCGGAAAACCACGGAACAACATTCAATGTATCAGTAGACCTAAGGGGGGGGGTTACCATAAGAGGGAAGGGCTACCATCGCCAACAATCGCCAAGCTTGTCGCCAACTTGGCGATATATCGCCAAATTTGGCGACCAAAATTAGTCGCCAAAAGTGACGCCAACTTGGCGATATCTCTAATATTTCGCCAATCTGTCATACACATTCACTGAAAATAATAGACAAGTTTGCTTGATAACAGAGACAATGTAATAAAAACTAATATTAGTAAAGAAATGGAGCTTAATAAGATTATTTACATTATTTTACAGTACAAACACTAATTATTTACAAAATTCGTAACACTATTATTAGTGCTTCCAATCAAAACTCTTCGTCTCAATTTTTGTCTAATTCTCACAGAAGGAAAAACTATACCTCCTCTGAAAATAAAAACAATGTTTATCATTTAAACAAATAAGGGAGACTGGTTCTACTGACCGCCTTCTCTCCCGTAATTCTCATTCAGGGTCAGTACACTTTAGTGACAAACATAAACAACAATTTGACAAAAACTCTTCAATCACTTTAGTATCATCCACAGCTGTCCAAACTCCCCTGTAACACCTAAATTTAACAAATCTTCATGTTCACATAATTCTTTGACATCCAAACAAAATTTTGAAATTGATGATGATGTACAAGAAAGACATGTCATATGCAGTTCCTTTAATAACTCGTATGTTCTTCCATGCATACTGATAAACATTCAACATAATGAAATCTCAACGTTAATTGATACTGGATCAAGTTTGTCACTCTTGGATCAAGAATGCTTTAATAGCATTAAATCCAGGCTTCACTACAAATTCTTATCCAGAAATGTGTCTGTATCTACTATAAATTCTAAAGTTTTTTTCAAAGGATGCATAGAGATTGCATTTAAAATTGATAAATTCTTCTTTCATCATGTCTTTTATCTTACAAAGATACAAAATGTTCATTTTCAAGCCATACTTGGATTTGAGTTTATCAACAAACATTCCATAACTATTTCACCAAGCTTTAAGTCTATCTTGATTAAGGATAAACATATTCCTTTTCACAGTTATAACGAATCTCCTACTTGCTATTTCATGAATTCTGAATATACTTATGATAATTCAAATGTGCCATATTCTTTAGATGTACACAAAATGCCTTGTTATGAAGATTCTATATCAAATAATCTAAGTAGTGGTACTTATACTGCTGATATATGTGCAAATTATGGTGATACAAATTTACAATTGTTCAACAATTATACAACCTATCCTTACAATTATAATTTTCAAAATAGTGGTTTGTTTACAAATAATGTTGCTAACACTGCTATGAATTTTCATAATCCTTATATTGATGGTAATTTTACTTATTTTTCTAACTATGTTCCAACTGATTATGGTAATGTGGTGAACTATGTATCTACTAATGATAATATACCTGGCAAGAATTTTTCATCTGAAAATACTAATGATGGTAGTTATTTTGGTGAAAAGCAAACTCATTTAAATATTGGTAATAAAATTTTGGTGAATTCCAACATGGTACAATTATTCAATAGGGAATTAATTCCCCCTAATTCATTTGTTTATTTACATGTTAAGTACTTGAATCCTCCATCTGAATATTTTATTTTCAAACCTTCTTTAAAAAATAAAGGTCTTGTTTTACATGAATCACTGCATTCCAAATCTTCAATTCAAAATAATTTATTTTTGGTTGTATGTCAGAATATATCAAAGCTGGACATTCATTTAAATAAAAATGCAATTATTGGCGAATGTATTAATGTAGATGAGAAAGACATTGAGGAATACTCTTTTGATTTAGACTTTGAAGACGAATATTGTAATTTAATTTTACCATCTGAAGAGGTTAAGAGAAAAAGTATCCAAGAACTGTCTCCAAATGACTTTGATCTAAAACACTTACCTCCTCATGAAAAAGAATCTTTAACAAAATTATTGTGTAGTAAAGCTCTTGCTTTTTCAAAATCTCTTGACACTTTAGGTCATACCGACCTGGTTAATCCTCAATTCACAATGCTAAATTCTGATCCAGTCAAAACCCTACCTTTTCCTGTGCCACAGGCACTTGAGCAAGAAGCTCTTGACCAGATTAATCAAATGTTAAATGCTGGCATTATTGAGAGATCAAATTCATCTTGGGCCTGTACCATGCTTCTTGTTAAAAAGAAGAGAACTGATATGTCAAAACCTCAAAAGTATCGTTTGGCTCTAGATTTAAGATTGCTAAATTCCATTATAATTCCATCTTCATATCCTCTTCCTAGAATTCAAAATCTATTGGTGCAGTTATCAAAATTTAAGTATTATACTACTCTTGACTTGCCCTCTGCATACTGGCAGATCGCTGTACCTAAAGATATGCAAGATAAGCTCAGTTTTACTACTCCATGGGGAATTTTTACCTACCTACGTCTCGTGTTTGGCTTGAAGACAGCTGCAAGCACTTTCCAACAATTAATTGATTCAGTTATTCAATTATCTCAAATTGATTCCTGTTATGCATATCAAGACGATATTGTTGTTGGCGCTAATTCATTTGAAGAAATGACAATGTAACTCACAAAGCTCTTAGACACTCTTATTGCTAACAACATTACTCTGTCTCCTGAAAAATGTGCCTTCATGCAAACTAGTATTAACTTTTTAGGATTCCAACTCACAGATCATAAAATTCTTCCTATTACAAGTAACATTTTAAAGATTACTTCATTTCCAACGCCTAAAACCAAGAGGCAAACGAAAAGTTTTATAGGTTTATGTTCATTTTATAGGTCAATTATTCCTAATTTTGCTAAATTGATTACTCCTCTCATTGGAGTCACCAAACCTAAAAATAAATTTTCTTGGAAAACTGAACAAGAAAATGCATTTAAAAAATTACAAGACATATTCTTTCAGAAACCTATGCTCAATCTTCCTAAGTGGAATGAAACCTTCTATGTTAATACAGATGCATCAAAGACAGCAATATCAGCTGTTCTTATGCAGAAATTTGATGGTGAACTTAGACCAATCTCCTATTATTCCAAAACTCTATCTCAGTCAGAAAGACAGTACCCTGCCATCAAATTGGAACTTTATGCCATTTACAAAGGCATAACGGCTTTTAAATATTATATTTTTGGTCGACCCTTTATTCTATTATCCGATGCCAAACCTCTTAATAATTATAAAAAGGCTACATCACCAGCTGATATTACTACTCGATGGATGTTAGAACTGTCAGAATACTCGTACACATTCCAACATGTTCCAGGCAAAGAAAATGTCTTAGCAGATTTTCTGAGTAGAACACCTCACATTCCTACTGAAGATCTCCATAATAATCCAGATCTTATTTCTACACAGAATCCACTACCAATTGTAGATAATCAAAAAGATCTACATAATGAAATTCCTCAATTTCCATGTGGTTTAGTTGACAAAATGCACCACACATGTCATCTTCAAAGTGACTCTTCACCTCCAAATAATGATAATAATCAAGATCCATTATTAGAAATTCTTGATCACACCATTTTCTCTGAACAACAAAATGACCCAAAAATCAAAAAAATTTATGAAGATCTTAAAAATAACAAAAAATCTAAAAGTTTAAATGGCTACTATATTAACCCAAATAATGAGTTACTTTGCTACAATGGACATTTTTCTTCAGAAGATATTGAGCTACATAAAGCTGTTTTACCTTTATCACTTATAGCAAAAGCCTTAAGAATTGCTCATATTACTCACACTGGAATTCATAAAACTATTGTTAATTTAAAGAAAAGATTTACCTGGAAAACCCTTGTTTCTGATACCATTAATTATGTCAACTCTTGTGAAATTTGTTTAATAAACAAAAATCATAAAAAAATACTGCTCCATACTTGCCAGCACCACTTCCAACAGCTCCCAATCAAAAAGTCTCTATGGATTTACTCGGCCCATTAAGAAATCGTCAATATGTGATGACTATCATAGATCACTTTTCTCGTCATTTAGAATTATATGCCTTGAATAATATCAGTGCTGAGTCTGTTACAAAAGCTTTATTACATTACATTTCCACTCATGGAAAACCCGAATTAACTCTCACTGATCATGGCTCTCAGTTCACTAGTGATATGTTTTCTTATTTTAATAAAAAGCTTGGCATTAAATTGGAACACAGTTCTGTAGCCCATCCCCAGGCTAACGGATTAAGTGAACGAGTTAATTCTCAAATAAAATCGTCTGTGAATACAATGGTTTCCCAAGGATGTGATGTACCAACTGCTCTAAAAATTCACCAATCCATATATAATGCTACACCTCATCCAGCTACAAAATTCACTCCAAATCTTCTTCATTTTGGGAGAGAAATAAGTGACATTTATTCTAATTACAAAACTCAAGTGTCCTGGAAAATTCTCAATACTGCCTATGAAATTCATAAATTAATGGATGTTATTGAGAAAATATACTATCAAGCTTATAAAAATAACGAATCTTCTAGGCAAAAAGTGTACCAAAAATCGAGAGAAAAATTAAAGTTTGCCAACATCAATGTTAATGACATTGTTTATGTAAAATTTCCCACTGTGTTTAACAAAAAGGTACAAGGCCCATACGTGGTGAAGAAAATAATTTCTCCTGTACTTATTCAAATTCAAGATTCCAATAATAGTCACGCTTCACCCATGTTGATTCACACTAACAGAATCTTGAAGCTTCAAAAGAGAAATGAAGCATTACAATATCCTTCAGTTTCTTCTAGAAATGCATCACATGATCAAACATCTGTTGATAATGCATCTTCTACTCCTGTGAGACAACTCTCTCCTACTCAAGTGTCTAATCATGATGCTGCTTGTAACACATATCCTCGAATTCTTTCTTCTTCTATGTGCCAACAAACATCTTCATGTTCAAGTAAATCCGTACAGTCACAAGTTCCTCTTGGTGGCACTCACACTGATGTTAGAAACAAGTCTACCCAATATAAAAATTATGATCTTCGCCCTCGCACTCATAAAATGTATAAAAAATGAACTAATCTTCTTTTCTTTTTTCAGGATGACTCTTGATTTGTAGCATAGTCAGTTAATACTAGTTAGACTGATATTCGAGTAAGAAGAATGACTGTGTACTTTTTTTGTTTTCTTCCTCCAAGCTGCAGGCAGCTGTTATTTTTTTTTCTTTTAAGTCTTCTTCTCCTTGAGGCAATTCAATGGTCATCCTCCAGATGTATGTATGGTTTTAATATATTTTTATTATTCACTATATTCATTTCTAAACCATAATTATTGTAATAAGTATATTCTCTCAAATATGCCATATACTACTACTTCTAGCCTTATAAAGTTTTTTTTATTGCAATAGTTGGTGCAAAAATTGAGAAAGAATTTGTCCTTTTACATTCTTACTAAAATATTATGTCATTATTTAAAGTTATTTTTGACAAATGTTTATCCTACTAAGAAAAGTGGATTGTAATTGATGTAAGGTAAACATAAATATGAGTACTCATAAAATCATTTTCCCTATTGTGACTTATATAATAATTTCTCTTTACAATGCATGCATGCTCTAACAATTAACCTCTTTTAACAAAAAAAATGAAAATGCATGATAAACTTATCCATACTAATAATTTTACTCTTATTATTGAAATATAAAAAAAATGAATGACTCACAATAAGTATTATTTTTTTGTATACTTCTGAGTATTTGAAAGTTATTAAAAAAAAAAAGGTTTTTGTTATTCTATAATTATACTTTGGATCCAAAGATGTTGGTTGAGTCATTATATACTGATATAAAGCAAATACTTGATATATGACAAATACAAAAATGATCACTTGTCATTTAAAAAATGTTTGAAAATTGCAAATATTCAAGATATCTTATATAAAATTTTTGACAATTAATTTTTGTTTGTAAGTTGACATTATCGAAGTCATATACAAGACTGACATATTCATATAGGTTCCTTTTATCAGAATATAAATATCCTATGTTTTATGTTTATCTTGAATGAAGTATAGTATTAAAAGTATTTATGCAATTATTGTCAATTTATGTTGAAAGTGTTCAAGAATATTCTTTTATGAGAGTGTAAACATTCTCTCTTTGAAAATCATGTGTCACTTGAAACCATCCATTTTTTATATACAGTTATAGTATGATTCAGATACAGCTATAGTTTGATTTATTTTATTGTCAACTGGAAAATATACATATACATGTTGTTGTATAATCAAATATATTTACATATGCTAAAGCATTTAGTTATCATATTGCATTTTGCACAGCTTAACAAGAAACTGTTCATAGTTAAAGACTGTTGTTTCTGCAAATATATATGAACTTTGATTTTTTTTGATACATGATAAGTACCTCTGGAAGAAATTTTGTATACCTTCCATTTTAAATATTTGCTATCTTTGGTGTATTAACATAAGGACTACTACCATAATAGTAATTATTTTTATTATTTAATATCATGTAAAACAATTATTTGTATTCTTATAACTATTTCTGGTGCATTTATTTTTTTGTAATTATTTTATATCTTTGTACATGTTTTAGAAAATATTGCCTCGATGAAAAAATTATTGAATTTTTGTCATCTCTCCAATATTTTCTTTTGGGGAGGCCCGGGTAGATATGTGGTGGTTACTCGATAACCCCCCTTTTTTTATTTTAATTCAATTTTATTAGCTATTTTATTTACTATCATCTCCTTTTTATTAATGTTCTCAATTTAAATATTATTTTGATTTCGTTTCTTTTGATGTCGTCGCCTGTATATTTTTCTTTCTTACCTAGCTATCGAATGTTCTAAACCGGTAAAATCTTGTTTGAATTCATTCCTTCCGGTTTGGAAATCTTTCTAGAACCATCTCGATCGTTCTATGGGTGGTATTTCCGGTTAATCTGGCACTCCCCTTGGCCTATCAAATTCAAATCCACAGGTGACGTGATTTAACCAGCTAAGAGCCTGGCCACCTTCTTTGGCCTTCATTCTTTAAGAGTTTGTCATTTTTTTTCCTTATTAAATTCATATTTCACTATACATTAAATCGTAGCTTGGTCTATTTTCCCTCGCTCTCCTCATTCGAACGTTGCCAACTTGGCGTATTCCGGGTTTACAGTAACCCTTGTTCTTTTCTCCCTCCTGGCTCTGCGCCACCAGTGCAGTTGCGCAGTTGGAGCGCGGTTGAGTTGGATGCAGTTGGGTGAGCGTAACCGATGCAGTTGAGATGTGCCGAGAAGTTTCGTAGATGCCGAGAAATTTAGCGGGCGCCGGGGCAAGTGTGCGCGCCCCGAGGTAGTTAAGCGGATGCTACATGATGGAAGGTTTCTTCAACCGATTTCCATGGCATTTTTTTAGTGAATTCATTTTTCCTCTGAAAAGAATGCAGAGAAAGTGATTCATACTTAAAATACATCATAATTTAATTTCCTCTTCGTTTCATCATAAATTGGTCATAAGTATAAATATAAATTATCTGAGCATGAAAATGGCTTCCCCAAATTGAAGATATTGAATATCTTTTTGCGATTTTTTTCAGGCATATTCCTTTTGAAGTAATATTTTGATTGATATCTATACATATAATAAAACAGTAGGACCCGGTGTGTCTGTACATTGAAGATAATTGACAAAAATGGAGTCAGGGCGATAAAAGAAAACCAATGAAACACAAAAAAAATTTTTTTGAATTTTTTGTCTGTCTGTCTGTCTGTCTGTCTGTCTGTCTGTTTGTTCGAGGTTATCTTCGTAACTACTGAATGGATTTTTATGCGGTTTTCACTAATGAAGAATGCACACTCCCGGGCAGTGTATAGGCTTTGTTTCATCAAAATCGGACAACAGACAAAAAAGTAACAAAAAGAAACAAAAGAAACTATTAGGTGCGCTGCTCACGTTTTTTAGTACATAACGTTTTTTAGTACATATAAAATCCAATAGATGTCACTGTGCGATTTTAAAACGCGCTATCGTTATGTTTTCGCCAGTCTACTTAAGTATGAGAAAGTTTCAAGCTGGCTGTCGTTCCATGTGGTTTAGTCGGTAGAACGTCAGTGCGCCATACTGATGGCCCGGGTTCGATTCCCAGCATGGAATTTTTTTTCACTATGTTGGCATTAACGCCTATAAGCAATTAAAAGAATTTGAAATATTGTATTCAAGGCGAATTTTCTCTCTGGGAAAATTTCCTTGCATTAATATGTCAGTGTAATTTTTTTTTCGATTTAATTTTTTTTTTCGAAACTTTGTTTTTCTTAAAAAATTACAGTAAATATTTGATATTTCCCAACGTTTTTTGAATGATCGACTTGCTTTTTTTTTTTTAATGTATGTCTGAACCTTATCTAACTACTTCTTCAAGATTTCTTTAGATAAACCGACCAGCGTAGCGGGCGAAGGCCGCTAGTTCTAAAATAATTGAGTTTTTCATATCGTTCAAGAAAATGTTATCATGTTATCAAGAATGCATACAAATATATATGAAGAAGAGTTGTGTTAAAAATATGTCGACTTATGTATATCATCCTTGTGGAGCAATTGTTGTACGAAAATAATAATAATTCTACTTATATAAGTTTGTGCATGATAACAAATGAATATATATCCATATAAAAATATTCACGTCATGAAGAATTTCACAAGTGAATATAAATAAATATACTTGTCTTCTTCAAAATTTTCTCTTCATTTTATTGTGTCTATGCTTATTCATTTGTCTACCTGAAGTTGTCTTCTTCAGCCAGGAAGTCCAGGTAACTTTTCTTCTTATCATTTTATATTTTTACATCTTTGCTATGAGTTAATATTATCATAGTTAAGGATTCATTATTAAGAAATATCATGGTTGCCTTTTGTCATAATACTTTTTATTTAAGGGTCTTTTGCTGGCCTCCATCCAACGCAATGTCATTTACCCATTATTACGATCACATAACCTACATTTGAGATGAAACAAAAAATAGGTGTTCTCATCTCCTTCTCTTCTCACCCTCTCCAAACACCACAGGAGTGGAGATCTGTTGTGTTTTCTGATGAAAGCATGTTATGCCTTCGTGCCAGTGATGGCCGTGTGCTGGTCAGAAGGAGGCCAGGGGAACGCCTGCAATCAAACTGTCTGCGGGTTAAGAACACTGGATCTACAATCTGGAGTCATGGTCTAAGAAGCAATTTTCTATGACACCAGAAGGACTCTCGGGCTTATCCCAAGCACATTGACTGCAAATTTGTAAGTCAGTCCGGTAATTCAACCTGTAGTGCTACCATTCAAGAAAAGCATTCAAGGGGCGTTTTTCAACAGGATAACGCGCGCCCTCAAGCCGCTACTGTAACGCAACGTGCTCTACAGAGTGTCGACCTGTTACTTTGACCAGCGAGATCACCAGATCTGCCTTCCATTGAGCACGTATGGGCTATCATTGGATGAAAACTCCGGTGTCATCCCCAGCCAGCACTGACTATCACAGTATTGACACAGCAAGTACAACAAGCATGGAACTCCATACGACAAAGTGACATTCGGCACCTGTATGACACCATGCATGCACGTGTGCAAGTATGCATTCAAAATTCTGGAGGTTATAGCGACTTTTAATGTAACAGCATTTCACATTTGAAATGCATTTTATTGACCTTAAATTAACCTATGATCTCGAAAATCTAATCAATTAAACATTTTAACTAGACAAATACACTGTCCAAATTTCATTACTCTACAATAAGTTTTTCTTGGTGTTGGGATTTTTTTTTCCGCCAGTGTATTATTTTTTGCGTTTTTTTTTACGATTTTGCAAAAATTTTAAATAATTACTTTTTTAATTGCCTTGTTATACTGATTTTAATTTCCTCTTGAAATGATGAAAATTTAAAAATAAAACCCTCAAAATGTAGCTAAATTAAAAATTAATTGCAGTCTGCACAGATAAACTTTTGAAAGTATGTTCCTAAAAAAGATGATTAAAATCCTATCGATAGTTTTGTTCTTATAAAACTTTGTTAACGGAACTATTTTGACCAATCAACTTTAAATAGTTCTTAAAATAATTATTAGATTTAAAAACTGTCTGCTTGAGCATTTTTATTAAACATTTCCCATGAAATATAGGAAACGCCGTACGAAATTTTTTTATCAAAAATCATTATCATACCGGTATGTTATATATACAAACCACCGTGTGAATATTTTCTATCCAATAATAGAATTCGTAAAGAAATCCACTGGGTAGTTTTTGAAATTACTTAGTACAATAGCAATATACATATAATACCTTGAAATGCATCCAGTGGTATCTAAGAAAATGGAACATAAATATTATTTTATTTATTTACTAGCAGGCTATGCCCGCTCCGCTAGTCTATATTTCAAAGTCAACCGTGGATGAAACGAACTGGTGAATTTAAATTTGTATTTTAAATAATTTGGACCTCCAGCAGCACCTTGCTCATTGCTGAAAACGATTTAGACACCATTGTGATATTCTTAAACGTTGCGCAAAAACCAGCTATTTAGAAGTAACTATTTTAGTTTATTAATAACAGTGCACATTTGGAAGCGAAATGAGACCATTATGGCAACAGGATTTAAAATTTTCCCCTATCTGAAGAAATATTAATTATTACAGTCGTTACCATGGTACAACTTCTGAAAAATTTCTTCACAACTTTTCATTATGTGAAGCCAGGAACCCAAAGCTACTCCCACCTAATAAGTTTATATATATATTAAATTTTGTCCGCGCGATAAAAGGCACAATTATGCAAGAATCATCTTCAAACTCGTCAAGTACATTAAGATGGTTAATATCTCAGTGGGAATTGCAAATGAGCAAAATCGGCCCAAGGGGGTGGTAATTGGGAAGGGTTCAAAAATTTGAATACCATCTTAACATGGCTTTCACAAAACCAGCTCTTACAAAACAATAGCAGGAAAAAAAATAAACATTTTTTGTTACAGCAAGTTAATGGTGTGCCTAAATAAGATATGCACCAAGGAACAAAATCCAAACTATTTAACGAGTAGGTAGCAAAAGCAAACTTAAAAAAAAAAAAAAGATTTTTTTTTCTACATATCGACACCACATTGACTTATGCGTAGAGATTAGAGTGCTCGGAAGAAAAAAAAAAACGGAAAAATTGGGGGAAAAAACGGGTTTTTTCAGTTTTTTTTTCCAAAGGCTTATCTTTCAATTTTTCCAAACTGGAAAAATTGAAATTTCATTTGTAAAATAACATATTGAAAATTTTGTAATAGCTAGATTCTCATACTTTTAATTTTATTTATTTTTATGTTGAGTGTTCCACATGAAAACTAAAAAAAAAAAAAAAAAAAAAAAAAACCACACATTAAAATTATCACTACAACAATTACTTTATTATTGCAAAATTTCCTCCTGAAAAATGAAAACAAAATTATTTACTCTTTCGTATTTAAGCATTTTCTCTTTAGTTATTTAAGATAAAATTGGGTAAATTTGTATAATTTGGCGAACGAGTTGGCGAAATTGGTTGACGTGATAATCAAGTAGTAGCCAATTTACACTTTTCATATTTCACAAAAGACACGATTATCTTGCAACTACAATGTGGCAAAATCCTCGTTTTAGAATACCAAAGAAATTTATGTATATTTTATTATTTTCTATCATTTTAAGCAGCAATTAACAATAAATAAAAAGTAACTGTAGAACAAAACAACAAATATCATTTCAAAAAAGAAAAAAATAAAAGTAAATAAACAACTTATCATCAGATAAACAACTATAGCTGGGTTACCATATGAGGCAAATACTGCCATTTTGGCGCCAGAGAGATACCTCGATGAGTATATGATCAAATCCGTGACAAAATTTCCATTTGGAAAAAAAACCTTAATCGGTATTTATACTGCATTTTCCCTACTTATGTATAAGAAAAAACTTTGGCACCGATGTCATGTATGCACCACATTGGGGCAATTTTTTTCTGGCGCCAATTTGGAGAACTTGGTTTTTAATTACCAATTTCATAAATATTTTTAATTATTTTGTATTATTTGAAAAAAAATAATAAAAAAAAGTTTAATTAATAGCTATAGAACAAAATGATTTATATTATTTTAAAAAACAAAATGAAAGTTAATAAATAGTTTATTAATAAATAAACAACCATAGTCGGTTTACCATGTGTGGCATAAAATCGCCATTTTGTTGCAATCGTGCGAATGTGGTGCGTATATGACATCTGCGCCAAAACTTTAAAAAGTTGCAATTATATTATTTTACAGTTTGCATGAGGAAGACATTTATACTAAAATTTAAACATTATGCGAATTTTTTTGCTATAACTGCTATTTATATCTTTACAATTGAACATTAAAAAAATATCCTAAAAATGCTCTCACACATTTAAAAGAGAGTGAGAGAATTTAGTAATTGTAAACATCGCTCCGGCTTATGCCTTCTTGGTATAAAATCGCATTGTTTGATGACAAAAGTAAATTCAAACAACCAAATAAACAAATAACATACAATTAACAGATAAAACCATTTTTAAAAGTAATTCTGCTATTTTGTCCTGTAAGACACATAATGGTAGAATTAGATTTTAAAAATAATTTTTAAAAAATAGAAAAATATTATTTACGTTTTATCTAATAAAATATTTAAAATACATTTTTGTTAGCCTGCGCGAAAGGGAATAGCGAAAGTTTGATTGAAGAAATATTGAAGAGGAAATGGTCAATTAAAAAAGACTTGTAAATTTTATTCAGCGGGAATTTTTCATTTCAAAATGTTGAATTTATCTATAGTAATAATGCATAATTGCATAAATTTACTTTGAATTGCAAAATTTTTCCTTCAGTACTACTTGGTTATATCGTCGACCAATTTCGCCAAATTATACAAATCGCCAAACTATCAGCCAGATTATATAGATTAGCATAAATTTTCATTTAAATAATGAAAAACAAATTAGCAGAACATATATTAAAGTAGAAATAAAATGTCGAATTAAAAATCACTTGATGACATAATTAGTATTTATATTATGCTTAATGTCAAGTGAGTGTGACATTTACGATCATCCATTATTGACATTTAATCTTGGAATTTGGGGGTAGATTTTTAATCGATGGGGTAATCTTTCCTTCTTCAGTTTTTAAATTTTAAAACTGAAATTTTTCCTGTAAGTGAAATCGACGAAATGGCGCAAAAAAAATTAAATTAACAATGAAAACATTTGCAAAAAGGAATAAAAGAGTTATACTCATATCCAGTGCCGTAATTGGGCGGGAACACGTGGGAACGCCGTTCCCAGAAATATTTAGTGTGTTAGTGTAAAAGTAAATAAATAAAATTAAATAAAAATCGCACATGAGGATAAATTCTTCTTTTTTTCCAAATCAGTCGAAAGGATAATGATTGTTATGAATTATAACATACTGAAAATGACCCTAGAGTCCTCTTATGGTCTGTGAAAACTATACCCAATTCAACGTCGGAATGCGAAAGAATAATTCAACTGCATGAAAAACATCATGATCTATATGAAAATTTAAATCTTCGTTGAAAAACTCACTTCACTTATATTTATAAGCTGTGTAGGGCCTTCCTTGAAAGAAATTTGTCTTGAACCTTATGGACATTAATTTTGGTTGTCCTTAGGAAGAAGATTGGCAGACGAGACAGTTTGTTGAAAATCAAAAAGTACAGAAAAAACCTCTGATTATCGTTCTTTATCAAAACTTCTGTTATTTCAGTTAAATTTTGCTTCATGATTTAAAATATTATTAAACGAACTATAAAATTCATTCAGAGAATGCTACACAAATACAATACTCTAAAAACTAAAAGATAATAATTAAAACTGTTAATTCAAAAAAGTTGATTTTGGGATAAATGCTTTAAATTGGCTTTTTGCTTATCAAAAATCCAGCAACGCCAACAAGTACTCTGTGAGAAAGTGAGTTCCCACAAATATTATTTTCCAATTACAGCACTGCTCATATCTATATAATTTACGATTGAATATTAAAATATACTCTAAAAATTATCTTCACTTGAAAAAAAAAAAAAAACAACATTATTGCGACCATTAAGAACCTAAGTCAGGCATTCAGGGGCCTCGCTAAGGGGGGGGGAGGGGGGGGGGAGCCTCCCCCCCCAAACATTCGTGAATGTTGTTACACTTGGCAAATTCACAAACTTAGTTGGCAAATTTTCTTTAAAATTTTAATAAAAACTATAATATATTTTCAATTTTTGATAGAATTGGCAAAAATTACAAAACTAATTGAGAATATTATTAACCTTTTAACTAATTGAGAATATTAGGGGCTATATTACATTTTCTTATTGTGGTAAGTTGGCAAAATTGTAAAATGAGTTGGCAAATATTGAAATTTGACTTGGCAATTTTAGGTCCTCTCCCCCCTCAATAAAAAGTCTTAGCGATGGCCCTGCAGGCATTAAGTCAGTAGTGCATTTTCGGCTTAAAAACACATTCTTTGGCGACAAAAGCAAGATGAAAATGGTATAGAAACGAATAGTAACTCACAACTTACAGTGTCTTTTACAATCAGATCTGCTTTTTCTGCTGTAAGTTATATTATACGGAAATTCGATAAAAAAGAGAAAGAAAATAATAAAAAGGGAAATAACTATCATTCAAAATTCATTTAATCAATTTCTGAAATTCATGTTTTTATTCTAACACCAGGGATAAGTTGACAAAAGTTGAACCAATTGTTCTATTTCGCGTTAATTTATTTTTTAAGCATTACAAATATTTTTTCAATTTCAAGATAAATATATTTTTATAATATTACGCCTCATTTAAGTGGTCTTTCTTTATTATTATTAATATTGTCAGTAGTTATTTTCTGCTATTATTTGCAAGATATTTGTAATATTTCTAATAGATATAGCCATTTTAATTTTTTTAGCAATTATAATTTTCGCCAAAAACAGCTACTGGCAACCATTTTCTCAAAAATAACCGAAAAATACGAAATTTTCTACGAAAAATCAGAGTTATCCCTGTAAATTTGAGTCATAAACCTTCAGAAAAATATTTCCTATCGAATGATACAATCGTCAAAAAAATCCATCGGGTAGTTTTTGAAAACGCTCGTTTGGAAGTTTCAGAACTTATGCTTTATAATATATATGATTTATTACTTACCCATCATAGGTAGTATAGGGTAAATCTTGCAATCGTTTTGAAAATCGAAAAAAAAATTGACGGATTTACAGGTTTCAGATACTGGAGATTCCGAAAAACATATTTTTAGAAAAAAAAATTGCCGTCGCGCGTCAGTCTGTCTGTCTGTGTATGTCTGTAAACGCTCTATCTCACGAACAAATTGAGTTAGAGACCTTGAAATTTTGTATGTACTTATAGTATGTAAGAATGGCACGAAACCTATTTAATATCAGTAACCTCGATTATCCGGAACTATTTTTTTCGGACCCTCGAAAAATTCGTTCCAATGAAAGGTATATAAAAATTTCCGTTTTTTTTTTTTTTTTTTTTTTTTTTTTTTTTTTTTTTTAAGGAGTGGACGTAAAAGACAATACAATGTAACAAATGTTGCATAAAGAACAAAGTCAATCGGATTATTAGCTGCTGCGATATTTGTAACTCTCTTTTCCACATTCTTCAATTTTTCATGATCCTGTATTTCATTCTAATTTCAATTCATAGATATATTTTAATTGGAAAAGAGATGCTTAATCCGACGCAGTAAACTGTTAGTTAATATGATTATTATTTTTGAAGTTATAAGGATGTTTCTTTTACGTAGTTCGGTACTACTTGAGTAGTCCAACATTTTATATAATTTGTCGAAATTGGTTCATCAGCAATTCATTAATAGAGCATTACTATGTATATTAACAAAATTTAAATATACCGTTTAAATTTTGTTTTGGAATTGCATTGTATTGCATAAATAGTTTTCACATGTTTTATTTTCATATTTTATTTTATGCATATCAATGATGGGTAAGTATTACGGTGGCCCCCAACGACTAGTTTATTTCACAATGGTATTTGATCCCTTCAACAAAAAGCTTCCTTGTTCCCAGCGAAAAAGATAGACTGATTGTTTGAAGCTGAATTCTTCTCCAATCTCTTGCGTATTTATCTTAACAGTTTTATTCTATGAATTTAAAAGTTTGTTTTTTCCTACTGCATACAACATTTACATACTGTCTAAAATCGCAAAAATATTACCCGGGATTTAAAAAAAAAAAAAAAAAAAAAAAAAAAAAAAAAAAAAAAAAAAACTTTCGAAGAGGAGAAGATTTGGTCAGAAATTTCAGAAACCAATTGTTTTCCGAAATTAACAGAATAGTTTTATCAGAAATATGTGTTCCGAAAAAAGGCCTTTTTATTAAAAAAAAGTTCCTGTAAACCTCATAAAACTATTATTTCCAGAAACATTTTTTTTTTTATTTTGTTTTAATGATTTCCGAAAATAATGAAAAGTTTTCCTAATTCTTAGCAACAGCAAGATCATGTTGGGTTTTCGTAACATTCCTGCTGTATTAGGACAGTTGTTAAAATATTATTGCAGTTTATGTAAATATTTTAAAAGAAAACTATTCTTTTATTTATCAGACGAATGAAAATATCGGTGCGAATGACATTATTTGCTGATTATAGCTTAATACAATATCGCTTTCTTTAAGAACAACCATAAGTTGGTCACGAAAAGCTCTAGTGTTTATTTGTATAAAGCTTCACAAAATCGAGAACAAATCAATAAGGAAAATGTTGATATTATTAAAACCTCACGCAATTTTCTAGCATGCGTTATCAATCAATACTATAGCAAGAACTTTATTACCTAAACCTGCAATCTGCTGAATAAACAGCAAATGTATTTTTACTTTCTTCTATATATATGTATGAATAAAGCATTGTAACTGTGAAATTTTTCGTATGCTCCTTTTTGTTAGATTTACACACTTTGGCATGTCCTGAACGTAATTCGACTATTTTTAGAAAAGGTCGCCCTGTTCGTCCCTCATTCTGTAAATATGGGAAACACATTTTGTGGGCCCGCTATTTTCAGAACAAATGCAGCGATTTTCATCAAACTTCATATTATATTAAAATTTAACAAAATGAGTGTTGATTAGGTTTGGGTTAGGTTTGGGTTCATTATCACAACAGGTGGCATTGTTATGCTATGCTTTGTATGATTTCCATGATTGCTATATCTCGGCATGGCATATAATTTCATTGAACGTGATATGCCGTTAGTCCTTGGCACATGTAAGTATTGATAAGATTTACATTTCTATTGACATCCTGGTAGAGGCGTCACCTGATGTATACAACAGGTGACGCTTCTATGCTCTTTTATACACCATTTCTTTAATAGCTATATCTCTGCATCTATAAGATGAAATTTGATCAAATTTCCTATCCAATTAGATCTTGACAAAATTTAATTCTTATGTGTCTACTAAATGATATGCATCTTGATCAACAAATGGCGCTGCTATACTTTGCATGATTTCTGTGATAGCTATATCTAAGCCTTTATGGGATGGATCTTCCTTAAATTTAATATATAAGATGTTTGTTTAAAAGTATGTTGATTCAATTTTGGACTTGTCCACTCAAACTGGGGCGCAATTGTGCTGTGTTTTTCACCATTACATTGAATGGACACAAACATAATTTAGGTTTTTTTTTTTTTTTTTAACTCAAAAGTATTACTTTAATTATGAAAATTATTTAAAAAAACTCATATTTCAAAATATTATAAATTAAAACCTATATTTTTTTTCACATAAACGGATTGGCTGTTGTCAAAAACTTGGATGTGTAAGTTGACAGTTCATTCAAATCATTATTTTTCGAGATATAGTGAAATTTTACTTTTCTAAAGCATAAAAGTCATTCTGGTACTTTCTATCGTTCATTCACATATAATAAAAACGAAAACAGAAAATTTACTTGAATATCTATCAGATAGATATCTATCTATAAATCTATCTATATATTAAAGACCAAACATATCTGCGCATAACGCATACGTAATTTTACTAATGACATTACTTTTCCATGTAATTTCGGCTTTGCAATTTTTGCTATATACTGTAAATTTTATACTTCTAAACACCGCACATTTTTAACTTTTACACCATCGTATAGAGAAAGAAATGTATTTTTAAATGCAATTTGTTTAAAAGCTGTATATCAGTTTATTTTTGAGATATTATTTTCTTATAGTTTTTAGTATCAATTTTATAATTGTGGCAACAGAAATACTCCAAAATACTCCATTTTTTCTTAAAATTGAAAAAAAAAATTAAATTAAAATGTGTACTATGCCAAAAATATCGTCTGTTATAAAATCCGGTAAACTTCGGTTTTATTTCGTTTTTATTCATCAATTATTATTATTTTATTTTTTTTTTTAGTTTATTACAAACTTACTTTACAAAATTGCACTAAAAAAATATTTGAGTGATTTTTTTCCGCATTTACTTAAAACGTATCAGAAAGCTGAACGAGCGCAATTTTATTTATCAGTGTGTAATGATATTTTCCGAATTTTGAAAAAAAAATACAGATGAATGAATTCTGATAAAACATGGAGCTATTATAAACAAACAAGTGAAGGCCCAAGAGATGAATTAGAATATTTATGATTTAATTTTGAATATACACACATAAAAAGTAATCAATTACTTTCTGAATACGGTGCCAAACAATTCCGATCGACTATGATTAAAAAAATTATTTTCTGAAGAAATAAAATACTTTTTTTCCGATTTTGTATCATATTTTCGATTATCACTTTATTTATAGTACAGTAATCCCTTACCAATCGCGGATTTTAAAAACGCGAGTTTTGATTATTCGCGAAATAAAAAATGCAGAACATTTCAACGTTCGTGAATACTGAACTTGGTCATTCGCGAATTTTGTTTTGTAAAGAATATTTTTTTTTTCAAAGTAAACTCATTTTTGCTTTTCCAATTCTATGAACTACACGACACTGGACACTTATCTACTGTATAGAATAGACCAGCGTCGGCGAACCTTTTTACAGCCGCGTGCCATTTTTCCCCAAAAAATATATTACATGACCTTGACGTGGACCTTGGAGGATTTAAAAATCATGATGAAAGAGAAATTGTTATTAAGGTTTTTAAAAAATGGGTAAAATACTTATAAGATATTACATTGCAATAATCATAAAAATAATTGCATTTTAGAAACAATAAAAAATGTTATTTATTATTTTGTTGCTTTTCGGAAGACAAAAAATTAGTGCCAGGTTCAAATTCATTTAATAATTACGACAAAATACAAACTGAACTGGATTTATCTGACAACTACTTTTTTTTATATTTTTTTGTATTATTCATTTTCGAAAATAATGACCTAATGGTCATAGATAAAAGGGAAAAACTTTAACAGGACAAACTCTAGTTTTTTTAAATAGCTCTGAAAATAATTTCACCATTTTATTTTAACTTTACCATTGATACTTTTACTAATTTTATTTTACCAATTTTACTAATTTTGATATTAGTTTTATTTAATTTTGCCATTGATACTTTTACTAATGAGGCAATTTACGTTATTTTAAAAAACCGCAATTAAAATTATTCAATTTCCAATTAATCTAATTTAAACACAGTCAGATCATACAAGTTTATGTATTTGTTACAATATGACTTAAAATTGATTTAGAGCCACAAGCCACAAGCAATAACGTGCCAAAATTATTCTTTAACATGCCACAGGTTGGCCGACCCTGGAATAGACTATTGTATCACTTCATGGCCTAAGTTGCGAGAACTTCAGCCCTTGTGTTGAGAGAAAATATAAATAAGTAATTTCCTTTATTTTTTATGCAGAATTTTTCTTTTTTTTTTTTCTTTTTTTTTTCATTTTTTAAATTTCAAATTCTTATTGCAGATGAGATATTTTCTGCAAATATCGTCGGGAAAATTTTAAAACATCAACAACAGCTTGTTGAAAAAGCTATAGAATGCGATTCTTCACTGGTGAGGAGGCTTAAATTTAAAATACAAGTCGAGGCCGCAACTTTTCCTTACATGGAAATGTATAAACAGAAGACCTGTTCTATCAAACTATCGCACATCACTAATTTTTTTACACCGTACACTAGCAAATAAATTTTTTACAATATGTTTATATTTATTCAAATTTATTTAAAGCATGTCGTTTTGATGTATAAAGCTTAATGAATATATTTTTAACCGACTTCCAAAAAGGAGAGGAGGTTATCAATTCAACGCGTATGTATTTTTTTTTTTATGTATGTTCACCGATTACTCCGAAACTATCCAACCAATTAACTTGATTTTGGTGTTAAATGAGAGAGCTTGCTCTCGAATTGGTACCACTTCCGTTTCATAGAAATTGGTTCAGTACTTTTTTAGTAATTAGGCAAAAACTAATAAAATTAATGATTTCTCGCAAATCAGTAGTAATATGGATGTCGAATAAATTTACTGATGCCAGGATGGCCGAGCGGCCTAAGGCGCTTGATTCAAGATCTGGTTTTCGAAAGGCAGCGTGGGTTCGAACCCCACTCCTGACGTACGTGTATACAATAATCTTTTCCGTATTATAATTTTAAATATATATTTAACAAGTCAAATACTAATTATGCTATTAGGAATATTTTGTATTTAACTGTTACCACAGAGTATCAGAGATTTTTTATTAACGCAATGCTTTATCAGTGAAAGAGTAGTCAAAAAGAGAATAGACTTGCGAAAAGTAACATGACATTGAATAAGTTCTCTGAAGAGAAGAAGTCCGGACAGCCGAGCGGTCTAAGGCACCAGATTTAATTTCTGGTTTTGAAAGAGAGTGTCGGTTCAAACCTCACTCCTGACATATGTGTATACTATACAAAAAAGTTTGCCGTGTTATACATTTTTTTAAGTGACTTCAAAAAAGCAGAGGATGTTATCAGTTCGGCGCGAATGTATTTTTTTTTCTACGTATGTTCACCGATTACTCCGAAACTATCCAACCGATTAATTTGTTTTTTGTGTTAAATGAAAGAGGCTACTCTTCCATTGGTACTTCTTCCATTTCATTGAAATTGGTTCAGTACTTTTTTAGTAATTAAGTAAAAACTAATAAAATTAGTGATTTCTCGCAAACTAAAAGTAACATGGAACGATGACTAAGCTCGCCGAATGGAGTGCATTCAGGTGGCTGAGCAATGTAAGACAGCAGATTTGATTTCTGATTCTTGAAAGAGATCGTGGGTTCGAACCCCACTCCTGACATACGTGTATAGTTTACAGTGATTTTTTCCCGTATTATAATATTTTTATTAACTGACTTCAAAAAATCGTTAAATTTTAACTAAAAAGAGAAAAATAAACTTTTCTACCAAAAATTGAACCGACTTCAAAAGCTACTGCAAAGTGAAAAATAATTTTTTTACAGAATAGTATTAAGAAATTAAATTAAGAGCGTAGTATTTATCATGCATATTATTATATTTATGTAGATTAATTTGATTTTTTGAAGTCGGTGCCAGCCAAGCCAAGTTCAAAATTAAAATTAATTATCCAATGCAAATCGTAAAAGAATAAAGTTAAATTTTTAACTAAATATTAAATCGTAAAAAAACTCGTAGATACTTGGATGCATGTCTATTGGAAAATTACATGTAACTTGGCTTGGCTGGCACCGACTTCAAAAAATCAAATTAATCTACATAAATATAATAATATGCATGATAAATACTACGCTCTTAATTTAATTTCTTAATACTATATTCTGTAAAAAAATTATTTTTCACTTTGCAGTAGCTTTTGAAGTCGGCTCAATTTTTGGTAGAAAAGTTTATTTGAACTTCAATTGCTTTTTTAATTTAAAAAAAGAAAATTAAATTATACAGTTTAACCCGCTTTCATGTACGAGAAGATAGTCTCAACATTCGCGAATGTTTTCGGGAACTTAACTCTCGCGAATATTGAGGGATTACTGTACTAGGTAGAATACATTCACAACTCTTACTATACTTAAGGCTGTTCTGAAATGCTCTGCTCAACAAGCATAAAACGTTTTGACACATTTACAAATTCATTTTTTAACAGAATGATAAAAAAATTGGAAGGCTGGATTATAGAAATGATTTCGAATTGAACTCAGCTTTCCATTTTATGATAATTAAATTACCTATCGGGTTCTAAGCGATTTCGATCACGTGATTACCCGCTTTTCTTTTCTTCGTAAAACTGTTTTTTTTTTTTTTTTTTTTTTTTTTTTTTTTTAAATCTTTTGTGGGGAAATGCGGTTTAAATCACAAACTTTCACAGCTTGTTCTGAATCATCTATTGCGTTTGCAAAAAAAAAAAAAAACGGAAAGGTGAAAGCAATTAGATAGTTTCTGACCAACAACACCTGCTAGTTTCATGCATTTCCGAACAAAATTAAACTAAAATTCTGATAAACGCTATCTTCTTTAGCAGAGGCATGAACATTTAACATTTCTTAAGGCTGTAGCTTTCATCCTTTCAAGCCTTTCCGATTCTTTTTATTTACCCACTATGAGTACAATTTAAATGAAATAAAAGTTCCTGCCAAATTTTCCATTTATATTTCATTATTTTTTTTCTTACTTTTATAGAAAATTTTCACACCTTCATTGATTTTTTTTTTCCTTTTGATCACCCCATTTTATTGCAGCTTTACAGAATAAATTTACATTATTTTAGAAATATAATCATTAACCCATTATGTACGATGTAAAATAAAAAGATTTTCAAAAGCACTTCATTAAAAAAGCTTTCATTATCTGGTAAATCCTCCCTCACATTGGTTGGATAAAGGCTCTTCCATATAGCCATTTTTAAAAAACAGCACGTGATTATGGATTACTAATTTATATTACTACAATCTTTATTCCTGCTATGAAAGTTCAATATTTCCACATTACTTAAAACGTACTTAATTAAATTTCTATGATATATTTTTCTGAGAAAATCTTCAAAATATTTCTAAAAAAATACGCTTTAAAGTTATATGCTCGTCACAATCAATTTTTTCACACTTGTTTCAATTATCTGCATAAAACAAAGACAATTGTTTGAGCATTCCATTACTTTGTGCTGTCACTTATTGGCAAAACTCTGAAATTCTTTTAAATGTGAAAACTGAAATGTAGATCATCCTCCGTTATGGTCAACCCTTTTACCCTGTCTCCTCTATATTATTTCTGATGGTCACATCCTTTTTTAAGGGAAGTAAAGAATGAAGTATTTTTCTAAAGTTTCCACAGACGCTTTTGACATACCAGGGGAACATTCCCGGGTGTAAGTTGCGGATTTGGATGAATGTGATATCAAAAGAAAGATCTCGTCATGTACGCTTAAAAGTTCAACGGAACCACCCGTCCGAATCCAACCGTTTTCGAGATATCAGCACTTCAAGTGTGAATGAATAAATAAATAAATTGACAGGCAGGTATATAAACTGTTCGCAAATTAAAAATTTCTTTGCAACTGTTTTAAATTAGGGATGCACAACCAGTGGCCCGCTGGCCAAAAGTGGCCCGCGATGGGTTAACGTGTTGCCCGCGAACTTGTCAATTTACAACCAGAAAAAATTACAATTTTTGTTCAAAAGTAGCCGAAAAATATCGTAAATTTCGTTAATTTACCGCGTAAAAATATAAAATTTCGTCTCTCACTTAAGAATCTTAGATCGGGCACGGAAAAATCGCGAAATTCATTGATCTAGTGCGGAGAAATCGTAGATTTCGTTCATCAGATATGAAAAAATCGCGAATTCTGTCCATGAGGCTCGAAAAAAATAGCAAATTTAGCCGATCGGACACGGAAAAATCGCGAATTTTGTCGATCAGGCACAAAGAAATCGCGAGTTTTGTCGATTAGGAACGGAAAAATAACAAAGTTCGTTAATAAGGCACGGAAAAATCCAGATTTTGCGATGATGCACGGAAAAATTGAAAATTTCGTTGATCGGCTGCGAAACAATCAATAGTTTTGGAAATTTATCAAGAGAAAAAATCGCGAATTTCACATTGCCACGTAAAAAAAATGCAGATTTTATCCAAAATTATTTAAAAATAGCGAAATTTGTTGATTGGGCGAAATGAACACATGGAAAAAATGCAGATTTCGTCAGCTAAAGGCGGAAAAATCGCAAATTTCGTTGGTCGGACATGGAGATATCGCGAATTTTGCCGATTTCACGCGGAAAAATTGCAAATTTCGTCAATCACGCTCAAATAAACTCGCGAATTTCGTCTATCCGGTGAGGAAAAATCAGGAATTTTGTCGATCAGTTGAAGAAAAATTACGAATTTCGTAGATCGGCTTTGCAAAAATCGCAAATTTCGTCGATCAGGGGAAGAAAAATCGCGAATTTCGTCGATCGGCTTTGCAAAAATAACAAATTTCGTCATCAGTTTCGTAAAAAATGGCTAATTCCGTCAATCGGCTTTATAAAAATCGCGAATTTGATGATAAAATTTGTAAAAATCGCGAAAACCGTCGATGTGGTATGGAAGAGTAGTGAATTTTATCAAGCATTCGAGGAAAAATTGCAAATTTCGTCGATCAGCATCGTAAAAATTGCGAATTTCGGCAATCGGCTTCGTAAAATTCGCGAATTTTGCTGATCAGGCTCGAAAAAATCACGAATTTTGTCGATCAGGCTCGAAAAAAATCGCGAATTTCATCGATCGGCTTGGTAAAAATCGCAAATTTCGTCGATCATGCAAAGAAAAACCGCGATTTTTACAAAGTCAATTAACTTTGTAAAAATCGCTAATTTTGTCGATCATGCGAAGAAAAACCGCAAATTAAGTCAATTAGCTTTGTAAAAATCGCTAATTTTGTCGATCGGCTTCGTAAAAATCACTAATTTTGTCCTTCGGCTTCGTAAGAAAATTTCGTCGATCAGCCGCAAATTTTATCATGTGAGAAAAAAGCGCAAATTTCATCAATCGGCTAAATAAAAATCGCGAATTTCGTCGATCGCCTTTGTAAAGATCGCTAATCTTAATGATCAAGAGCGGAAAAATTGTGATTTTAATCGATAGAAGCATTAAAAGTGAATCTTCTAGCCTTTATTCCAAAGAAAAATCATTGAAAATAGCACAAGTAAATCTGCAGAGGAGCCGAACGGCCACAGCTGATCTTATCAATACTCTTTACTCCGAAAATTACTCTTTAGCTTGTATACAAGACTGTTACATTGACAACAACCGACCACATGATCTACCAGCAGGAGCACCTTGCTACTCGTCAAATAATAGAAATGCGTTCATAATAATTGTAGATCAGAGTTTAAAACGCATTCAATTTGGAAAGTTTGATAATACAGTTGTAGTAAATATAACTGTTTCAAAAAATACTTTCACTTCATAGTTTCACAATATTCTCCGCCATCAGCGAATTTGGAGCAAGATCTTCATTCATGGGATACTTTCCCGGGCTACTCGCCTAATCTCCTCATATTGGGGGATCTTAACGCCCACAGCATTCTTTGGGGGCTATCCTTCTGATAACGAAAAGGGTCACCAACTATTTTCTTTTATCAGTCAACATCGACTAATAGTTCTTAATGATCCTCACTGTTTACCAACATTTGAAACGGATCACTCTAGAGGCTGGCCAGATGTTTCCATGTCATCTCTTCCTTTCTTTTCCAGAATTTCATCCTGGACAGTTGATAAAGACTTAAATTACGGTGACCATAGATTAATTACAATACTAACAGATATTCCATTACCTAAACACTCGACAAGGAGATACCGAACAAAAAATATCTCTTTTAAAAAGTTTAATAAAGAATTGGCCTTTAAATTAACAGAAAACAATATAAATTTCAACAACATACCAAATCAAAATACTTTTGATGAATATTACAAACTTTTCTTAGAAATATTACATACCTTATGTGACAAACACTTGAAGAAAAGAAAAAGTATTTTTACCCCACAAATTACCTGGTGGAATGATAACTTACGAAAGACACGAAACTTTGTGAAGGCCTTGCAAAGAAAATCCAAATTACCGTCAGCTTCACAAGAAGACAAAATTAGATATAAAAAAGAAAAAGCCATCTACAAGAAAGCGATCATGGATTCAAAAAGACAAGCTTGGTCCAACTTTTGTGGCAATACCAAAGATCCTTTTGGAAAAGCTAAGAAAATTGCATTCCAAGAATTCTATCAACAGGAAGTAATGGCGTTGGCAGACTCAAACTATCCATTATATACTAGGGACTTCTTCTACACAGATCTAACAAATAAAATATTTGGCCCCTCAATTAAATTATCTCAAGAATCGTTTGATTCTGATGACTCAGCTCCTCCGTTCGTAGACCAAGAACTCCATGCTGCCATTTACTCTTTTAATCAAAACAAGGCCCCTGGGCCCGACAAAATAGACCATTTCATATTAAGAAATCTTTATAAAACACAGAAGAATTTACTCTTATCAATGTACAATACGCTACTGAAATTGAATTACTTCCCTTCAGATTGAAAAATTGGAGAATTAGTATATTTTAAAAAGAAAAACAAATCATCTGATGATTATCAATCTTATAGACCAATAACTCTTCTCCCAATATTTGGCAAAATATTAGAAAAAATGCTTTTGAAACGAGTAAATTATTTCTTATCACACTCATAATCTCTACAATCATCTCAACATGGTTTTGAACAAGGTCGTTCAACAGAAACGGCATTACAAGATCTTTTCTCTAATATAGAAATCAAATCTCAAGAAGATAAGTATATCTCTTTAATTTCTATAGATTTTCAAAACGCGTTTGATCGCCTGCCATGGGTCATAACTATAGAAGAACTTGAACTTTTAAAATTAGACAAACCCTATCTTAATCTGTTTAGGTCATTTTTAACATTAAGAGCAGCCTACTATAATTGGCAATCAAATTCACTACATTGGTTTGGCAGGGGCTGCCCACCCTGGGACCCTTTCTTTGGAAAATCTTCTTAAATAAATTATTAAAACTTCTTAAAAGACATGGTTATAAAATAATAGCCTACGCCGATGATATACTATTAGTAATCTCAGGCTCCACAAGGAGAAGCTTAGAAGATTCGGCAAATCATGCTTTACAACTCATCAGCGACAGGGCAGATGTTAATCGTATGTCAATCTCCTTCGACAAATGCTCAGTACTTCATCTTTAAAAGCCCAAATCTCTAAAACGTCCACCAATTTTTAAGATAAGAAATAAAAATTTAAAATCAAATCCAACATTGCTTTATTTGGGGGTTACCTTAGATAGTAATCTTACTTTTCTTCCTCATCTTAGAAATAAGAAAATTGAAATATTAAAAACTATTCAAAATCTTTTCAAATTCTCTTCCTCGTATCGTCTTCCAAAATATATTTTAAAAGTGTGGTATCAAACAATATTGGAGAAAAAAATATCTTATGGTGCACCAATCTGGTTTCCAAGATTGCAAAAATCCCATGGCTTACGCATTTTATCATCAATACAAGCAGAATGTCTCTTGATGATTTCCAAAGCATACAGGAAAACGGCAACCTCTGCCTTATGCATATTAACTGGAATAATTCCGCTACAATACCAAATAAAAAGAGAATCTCAAGCTGGGCAAGTATTAAGACTTGGCATACCATCAGAAGAGTTCGATCCAACCCTAATACAAACAAGACTAAAAACGTGCCAGATAAAATCATTTAAAAAGTATTTACATTGGATAGAAGACATACCTCCGAATTTAACTAACTTAGTGGAAATATACACCGATGGCTCAAAAACTGAATCTGGCACAGCCTATGCCTTCTGTACTTTCTATAACAATCATTTAATTCAAACATATCAAAAGTCCTTAATAAATGACAATAGTGTTTATCAAGCAGAATTGTAGCTATTCATGACGCAATAATCTGGGCAAATTCAAGCAATTTTCAAAATATATTAATTCAAACAGACAGTTTATCAAGCCTACAAGCCTTAAAAGACATTAATACAAGAGATATATTAGTAACCTCAATCATATTACTATTGCAGAAAACTACTAAAAATTTTGTTTTCAAATGGATAAGAGGCCACACGGGCATAAAAGGAAACGAATTAGCGGATACCTTGGCAAAAGAAGCTACGCTGGAATCATCACAAATAGAAACAAAATTATATCCAATACCTGTATTCTATACAATAAAGAAAATTAAAGCTAGATTCGCTTCAACACTGGCAAAACTATTGGGACTGTGCAGATACCGGCAGATACACATACGAATTTCTACCGAAAATTTCAGAAGACTTTTTACTTTTTCATCGAAATCTATATTTATTCGCTACCAATCATGGTCCTTTTTCTTCATATCTAGTTAAATTTAATAAAGTAGATTCTGACCTCTGTACTTGTGGGAACAGAAGTACCTCCTTGCATTTCATGTTAAATTGTCCACTAACTTCAACCTTTCATCTGCGAAAGCCATCAAATATGAAATTAAATGAGTGGTTTTCATATGTATTGAAATGTCCGAAATTATTACAGAAAATAATTGACTGCATCACCCTCGTTGAAAAGAATCAGTATATATTTCAACTTGCGCATTAGCAAGCTTATCAAATCATATCTCTGTTTAAACATATCTAAAAACATTTACTCTATCATACTTATGATAGTTGAACTTAGTTGAACTTTCTAAATAAAAAATGCATCTAAAAATTTTTATAGACATTCACAAACTCTTAATTGTCTTAATTAACTCTTCTATTTTAAATTTTGAAATTTATGCATTTTAATATTGTAAAAACTTTAGGTTCGCCCAGAAGAAATTGGGCAACCATTTGTGAAACAATTGTACTTTTTTCTTTAAATAATAATAAATGTTAGGTGGGGCTTGTTGAGCTCAAACCATATGGTAGGCCTCCCCACCTAACTGAATCTGAATCTGAATCTGATCAGGAGCGGAAAAATTGTGAATTTTCTCGATCGGCTTCGTAAAAATCATGAATTTCGCTGTTCGGCTTCGTAAAAATCGCGAATTTCGTCGATCGGCTTTGTAAAAATCGATAATTTTGTTGATCGTCCGCAGAAAAATCGCGAATTTTATCGATCTTGCGAAGAAAAATCGCGAATTTCACTGATCAGCTTTGTAAAAATCGCGAGTTTCATCGATCGACTTATCGTAGTCGGGTAATCATTTTAAAATATGGCAAATTAGCGTGTTTTTAGAGAGCAGATTGCGGGGAGTGGGCGAGCGTTAATTTCAAATACACTGGTGTGCAAATTTTAAGGATGGAGTCCCAAAAGGCCAATTTTCAAGGGATTTTCAAGCGATAATTTTCACGCGAATATTCAAAGGAAGTAATATAATTTGAATAACTACTATCCCTGCATAACAGCTAGTCCATATAATATCTCATTCAGGTCACACATGGTCACAAGAGTTACAGTCACTACGGCGAAACAAAAAATAGGAAATTCCATATGTCTCTTTTATAAGTCTCAAATGACAACTATATGTGACTCCCCTGACAAGTCACTGCGACTGCTGCTTTGTGTCGAGTCACCAGGTGACTTTATACTGTCGTTTTATTGAGACTCTCATGTGACTGTCATTTGAAGACTCAATTTTAAAGTCATTGTGAATATTGAATTATGATAAATCACCAAATAATGTCACATTAAAGTCACATGGTGACTTTCTGTCACAAGACTTCGTCAAATGGCGACAGAAAACCTACTGTGAAGTAACCATTGTGAAAAGTGGTGAAAAGTCATCATGTGACTTTAATGAGGCATTATTTGGTAATTTATCATAATGCAACGTTCACAGTGACTTTGAAATTGAGTCTCCATAAAAGAGGTCACACGAGAGTCTCAATGAAACGACATTGTAAAGTCACCTGGCAACTCGCCGCAAAGCAGTAATCACAATGACTTGTCAGAGAAGTCACATATAGCAGTCATTTGAAACTCATAAAAGAGACATATGGAATTCCCTATTTTTTGTGTCGCCGTAGTGACTGTGACTCTTGTGACCATGTGTTACCAGAATGAGATATTATATGGACTAGCTGTTATGCAGGGATACTAATTATTCGAAATATATTACTTCCATTAGAATATTTGCCTGAAAATTATCGCTTGAAAATCCTTTGAAAATTGGCATTTTGGGATTCGTCCTTAAATTTTGCACATCAGTGTAGGTATATCGGGTAGATATAACAGATAATGGAATCAAACACAGATGAGCAGGTTTTTTTTTTTTTTTTACATTACATCATTCTTACCTCAGAAGCTTTTTTTTACATATTCAGACTAAGACGCATCTCTAACTCAATGGCGGATCCAAGGGTGGGGGGGGGGCGATGGGGAGGTCGCCCACCCCCCCTATAGCCCAATAAAGGGTATGAAAAACGACATTAGATGCCCGTACTGAAAAAGGATTGGACTTAAATTCGGGTCCGGCGCGGCCCTACCCGGGCCGCTACATTACAATCCAGAAAGACTTGAGACCTTTGGCGCGATAAAACGCAATGAGCCAAGAGCGCTAAAATCTTTCTACCCTTTCTCCAGTAACCCATTTGTTTACAGAGGAAGTTGAGTTTCAATTCATGTGCGTGGAAGAGGGTATGAAAGAAGAAATATGATTAACTTTCGGGGGGGGGGGGGGGGGGGGGGTTGTACTAAAACAATTAAGTTCTGCGTCTAATATATGATTACTATCTTAATTAGAAATCTCAACTCTTGTGAAAGATGTTATTACAATGTTATTTTCAAGGTTTATGAAAATCTTCTGCGTCAGCGCTTTCCAAATCCCAACCTTTTTTTTTTTCTGTTACCCTTTTATTAGTCATTTCATTTCGAAATAACCCATTTCTCATAAATAGCCCCCCCCCCCTTTTCCACTCACCAAGATAATGTAAAAATGCTTTTGTTTATTAGCAAGCTTCTTATTTCAATCATATAATTGATACAAATTACAGTGTCATTTCTATTATTTTAGTGACTTTACTAATCCTCTTGTGATTTTCGTCATTATTAATACTATTTTCGCATACCCCAGCTTGGGAACCGCTGATCTGCACTATCTAAGAGCTAGAGATATGTTTGTTATTGTTTTTTAAGTGCATGTTCTGTGTACATAACTTGTACATGTCTTACATTATAGCTATATATATTGTATTAAAAAAAATAATAATGTTTTTTTTAATAAAATATTTGCTAATTTAATTTAACCCATTAGTGCCTGGCATCCCATTTTTGGGACGGTTATAAAAATGACAAGTAAATGCTTTTCACACCCGTAAAAAGGAAGATAAATACTTTCTTTCGCGAGACAAATTCCTCGGTAAGTTAAGATAAAAGTTGCTCATATTTAAAAAATGGTAGGAAATGCAAAATCTAAATTTTAACGAAGACAATAATTCAGGCATTAATGGATTGAATAGAAAAATACATTTGTTCGTTTATTAAGTAAAATGAAAATGAGAAAAATAACCGCAATATGTATGTTAAAACGGCAATTTTTCAAAGTTATTTTAAAAAAGAAATAATAACATTTAGAAAACATCTAAAAGTAAAATTAAACATTATTTTACATATGTTGTTACTATTATTCTTAACTTCATCAACTAGATCTATGACAAATAATACAATCAACATTTATATTATTGTTAAAAGCTTTAAATGCTAAATATTCAAAGTTTTTTTTTTAAATTTGTAATTAATAATGAGACTTTTTTAAATTTGCTTTTATTTATTGACTCATACGTGAAACGAATTTAAAAAAGAGTATGTGGTTAATCATTAGAACTATTGCATTTTAAAAAATCATAGTATTTAATAAAATGACGTCTGTTATCATAAAAATTAAATTAAATACAGTGAATCCCCCCCCCCTCCCTGAACGATCATTTTTTTATGAAACAAAATTTATTCGCATAGGCTCAATACAAATTTTACCTCATGTTTTTTTTTATTCAGGTGGCTTTTAAATGTTTAAATCTCTTATTGTCTTTATAAGCAATGTATTTAACTCTGATGGCGAATTAAAAATGTTTGTCAATAAACTCCGCTGTCCTCTTTCGTCAGGAAACTCTCAAAGAAATAGATAAAGTAATGAAATCATCATTTTTGTTCCCGCCCATAAAAAATGCATTTATTTAATGAACTTTGAAAGGATCTTAAAATAAAAATTATAAAAAAAAAAAAAAAAAAAAGCGTAACCTCAAAACAAGCGTCAATAAATTAATTTTTTTAAATCTACTGTAATTAACTTTTGTTTTGATAGTTAAATTAATTTTTTTTTCTGGTGTATAAATAAATTTTAGTAACGTTAATTGTTACCTTTTTCCAATAATTAAAATCTAGATTTAAACAGAACCTCCATTAAGAGGCCACTTCTTAGAGCGAGTACTTTTTATTTTAACGAATGTGGTCGGTTTAGAAAAGTTTTAATCTATATATATATATGTATATATATTAGAAAACATAATGACAGCAACGCTTCAATAACATTTTCTTTAAATGTTAATCGTTCTATGTCATGAAAGAATAAATTTTAAACGCAGCCGTATTAAATATGTTCATTATAGATTTTTTTTCTTTATACCACAAGTTGTCAAATTTACAAATTCCATTTTTAAAGTGAATGAAAAATTTAATAAAAGCTGCTTTTTTGTGGAAAATATGTGTGCAAAAATAATGTTTTTTAGCTATAAAAAGTTATATTGTCCCTACTCTATCAGATTATCTCAAATGTTGATCTTTGTTTTTGTAGCGATATTTCATTATTAACTTGCAATTATATTAATCATTATTGTTTAGATTATTTCACTATAAAATTTATTTTCAGAAAGGAAGCACTTATTCATCGGTCTTAATATAATAATAAAATTGATAATCTACAATGTTTAGAAATTTAATATTTACACAAAATACATAATTTTGCTATGTATTTTAATTTAGAATAAATCTTAAATCTTATAAACAAAAAATATTACACCTAAAAAATTGTTTATGTTATTTTATTTAAATACAAAATAAACTATTTTTTTTCCTTTTTCAAGTTGTAAATCTGGTACTTTTTAAATAGTAAAATCGTTATTGGCAGCGATTTTCCACCACCTCTGATAGTATATTTCGTAAAAAAACTTTTTTTTACGTTTGCAATTCTTGTAACACAGTTAATAGATTTTTCTCTTTCGGTATAAATACTAAACTTATAAGGTTCAAAATATCTTTTCGGGGGCAATTGGACTTTTAACAGTAGTTCAAACAATCAACGTTTATCTGAATAGTCATTTTATTATTATTATTATTATTATTTTCTATCTGCTTTATCACCCAAACCAATTTTAGAATTTCTTTATAACATTCTAAATTTACATTTCTGTTTGAAGAGTTTTACGATTTTACAAAAACTAACAAACTGCATAAACAAAACAATAAAAAAAAATGTTGCAGGTGTAGTAAAAATATAACAACAATGCGTAATAAAATCATTTAAAGTTGTAAAGATTTGAAAAATCTAAATAAATGAAATAATTTATTCCCATTATAAAAATCAGAATTACAATTAAAAAAAATAACAAAATTTATCATTTGTTTTGGGATAATAGAGGAGTCATTTTCTATTTCCAAAGCATTTAACTATACAGGGTGATTCAGCTCGTCGGTGACAAACTTTAAGGATCGATAGAGCACACCTAGACGAACATTTTTGAATAGGGAATGTAGGGTCCCTGACGCGATGGTAAGGCGCTAGGCGCTTTCGAAAATTTGGGTGCCGAAATTCGAAACGTCATAAAAACTAGGGAAATGGTTAGATTTTCTTGCTTGTTGCGTCGAAATGATTCTGTTTGTTTAGACTTTCTTCAGTACCAATTTGATAAGCGTATCTCTTAAAACATGGATAAGGGGCGCTGCAGACTTTGGAGAGCTAGACAACAACTTTAAGCCCGTTATTTTGATAATTTAACACATGCTCGCCAATGTTTATACTCTAACTTAAAGTTTGAACCCAAAAGTAGAGCCCTGCAAAAAGCGTAAGAGCCGGAATAAAATGTCAAAGTACAGGGTGGTCGAAACTCGAAGGCTCCTAAGAGATAAACAAACAGATTTCTTGACTTATGGCATGCATTTTCATGATTCTGTTTGCTGGGGCTCTCTGAAACTCAGTTGAACGGTACAAAAAGAAACATCGATAGGGGGCGCTTTGGGCAAAAAACATAATTCGTTGACATTTCGGACGCTAACTGGAAACGGGGCGCTACGATCAGTTAGAAACAAAACAAGAGAGTAATTTACTTATCATAAGAAGCTATTAAAACTGCAGTTTTTTTTTTTTTTTTAACAAACATAGCTGGTTTCAATCATGCACAATGCGCGCAATAAAATTTACATAAGGTGCTTTTTGCTGATTTATGCAAAAGATATCGTACCATATCGATATGCAAAAGATACGTAATGCGTAGACGACAACGCGAGATGACGTAGTTGTATGCGCAGACACGTCTTTTGAACGTGCGGTACCTACTTAAGCTTCGGGTTACTTGTCTGCAGATCGGTAGTAGGATGGAACGGTACACAAACTCTGAATTGGCTGACATGCATTTGGCGTATGGCGCTGCTGGTTGTAATGGACGAGCCGCTCAGCGGTTGTACGCCGAGCGTTACCCCAACAGGCAAATTCCCTGCCATGCCTTCTTCGCTCGAGTACACCAAAAGTTGTCCACAACGGGATCTTTCGACGGAGGCAGGCCTGAACGGGAGCGATCAGTGAGCACCCCCGACAACGAAGAGGCTGTGCTTAACCTGGTTGAGGACAACCCAGGTCTTAGCACGAGAGATATCGCCAGACATGTTGGCATTTCGCAAGCAACTGCGAGGCGCATCTTACGTTCCCGGAATCTGCACCCCTACCACATCCAGCGGGTGCAGTTGCTCAGAGAGCAGGATTTTGGCCCTCGAGTGGAATTCTCAAGATGGTACTTGGCGATGAGATCCAGGGATCCCCGTTTTGTAAACAGCATTTTGTTTACGGACGAGTCCACCTTCAGCCGGGAGGGAATGTGGAACGCCCACAACAGTCATGTGTGGTGTGATGAAAATCCACATGAAACCAGAAGCCGAGCAGCCCAGGAGCGTTTCTCAGTAAATGTGTGGGCCGGCATTCTGGGGGATTGCCTCATTGGCCCTTATTTGTTACCTGAACGGCTGACAGGTGGAAATTACCTGATTTTCCTGGATCAAGTGCTGCCGCAGCTTCTGGAGGAGGCGCACGTACCCGAAGGTTCGCGTCGCCAGATGTGGTTCCAGCACGATGGAGCTCCGGCCCATTACACGAACGACGTGCGTCTCCATCTAAACGCAAGGTATGGCCAGCGGTGGATCGGGCGTGGGGGTCCAGTTCACTGGCCTGCCCGATCACCAGACCTCACCTGCTTGGATTTCTTCCTTTGGGGTTACCTGAAGGCCGAGGTATACCATACACCTGTCAGCAGTGCTGAAGAACTTGTGGCGCGCATTGTGGCAGCTGCAGGGCAGATCAGAGATACTCCTGGCATTGTTGGAAACACACACTCCTCAATGCGACGGAGGTGCGAAGCCTGCATCATGGCCCAAGGTCGAAATTTCGAGCATCTTCTGTAGTGTTATTTTTTGTAAATAAATTTCCAGTATCATTGATGTTTTTGGTCTAAATTTATTCAGAAGTGTTGAGCAGAGGTAGAAAATGTGTTTTCATTATTACTAACTGATCGTAGCGCCCCGTTTCCAGTTAGCGTCCGAAATGTCAACGAATTATGTTTTTTGCCCAAAGCGCCCCCTATCGATGTTTCTTTTTGTACCGTTCAACTGAGTTTCAGAGAGCCCCAGCAAACAGAATCATGAAAATGCATGCCATAAGTCAAGAAATCTGTTTGTTTATCTCTTAGGAGCCTTCGAGTTTCGACCACCCTGTACTTTGACATTTTATTCCGGCTCTTACGCTTTTTGCAGGGCTCTACTTTTGGGTTCAAACTTTAAGTTAGAGTATAAACTTTGGCGAGCATGTGTTAAATTATCAAAATAACGGGCTTAAAGTTGTTGTCTAGCTCTCCAAAGTCTGCAGCGCCCCCTATCCATGTTTTAAGAGATGCGCTTATCAAATTGGTACTGAAGAAAGTCTAAACAAACAGAATCATTTCGACGCAACAAGCAAGAAAATCTAACCATTTCCCTAGTTTTTATGACATTTCGAATTTCGGCACCCAAATTTTCGAAAGCGCCTAGCGCCTTACCATCGCGTCAGGGACCCTACATTCCCTATTCAAAAATGTTCGTCTAGGTGTGCTCTATCGATCCTTAAAGTTTGTCACCGACGAGCTGAATCACCCTGTAGATTTACACCACAGTACCCTGTTTACACGATACAAAGAGCTGCAATTCATTTCTCCTCCCTAAAAACTGGTTTTCTACTAACGACAGCGGCAAAAGCTGCCAACTCCAAGCCGCCAAAGGGTCTCAAGTCTTTCTGGATTGTAATGTAGCACCCGGGCCGCGCCATCTTTAAGTCCTGCAGCTGGGTCAGGACTTTACACTTTCAGAATCGGGGCGGGTTGAGTCTTATTTTTTCTGCAAAGAGGGATCGAGCCACGCTTTTTTTTCAGAGAGGGCCTGGCGTGGATTTCGTTCTTCCTAGAGGTAAACGCTCGATATGAGATCGACCCAGACCTTAAGCAATGGTGAATCTAAGGAAGAGGGGGGAGGAAATAGGGGCAAAGGGGCGGTCGCCCCATCTGGTCTAGTAACGGATTATCCTCACGGGAAATAACCTGGGACAAAGCTCGAGCCTGGCACGGCCCGGGTTGTGCCAGTTTAAATTAACAAAGTCTGGCTTGGTTAGGTCTTCTCTTTTTTTAGAACCGGGTCGTATCCTAATCTTATATTTTTTGCAGATTTGGGTCGGGCCATACTTATTTTTCTTTGGGACTGCACTGGACAAAATTTCCAGGTCGGGCTCGGCCCAGAAGAAAAGCTAAATGTTCGGTCCATCTCTTATCTAGATAGTATAATAAACATTATTGCTCCGACCACGACCTGGCACTCCTCTAAATTTTTCCCATAAGCTGGAGGTCTGCACTGGCCGGAATATCCAGGCTCGGGCCAAGCCTGGCCCGAAGGAAAGTTGTTTTGGCCCGGCCCGGTCCGTTTATATTTTTTGCATTTTTAGGCTAAGATCGTACAGAAATCAGTGAAAACATTCCCAACAGTGGCGTAGCTAAGGGGGGGCGGGGGGGGGGGGCGGTCCGCCCCGGGTGTCACCCTCGAAGGGGTGACACCCGAGCGGCCTTTATTTGCAAAAAAAATATGCATAATCTTACAAGATTTCGGAAAAAATTCTGACGTAAAATGAATTTTCTAGGGCAAAACTAGGCGCAACAGACTTAGTTTTCTTTTCTTGGAGAAAGTGAAACGGTTAAAAAAATGGGGTGTATAAATTAGATTTGCAACAGTGAGGAAAAACCCATTTACGCAAAGTGCGGGTAACCAAAACAAACTTTAAAAAGAAAGAATTTTTTTCTACTTATACACGCAGCGCCATGCTAAATGAGGGACGAAGGGGGCAGGCCCCGGGCGCTGAAATTTAGAAGGCGCCAAATTTATACTACCATCGTCATTTTTGGTCTGTCACAAGAAAAAGTTGGGAGGGGGGGCGCCCCGGGTGTCAACTTCGAAGGGGTGACACCCGATCTTTATTTGTAAAAAAATATGCATAAGCTTACAAGATTTTGGAAAAAATTCTGACGTAAAATGAATTTTCTAGAGCAAAACAAGGCGCAACAGACTTACTTTTATTTTCTTGGAGAAAGTGAAATGGTACACCAAATGCGGCGTCTAAATTAGGTTTGCAACAGTGAGCAAAAACCCATTTACACAATGTGTGGGTAACTAAGACAAACTTTAAAAGAAATAATTTTTTTCTACACGCAGCGCCGTGCGAAATGGAAGAAGAGAGCGAAGGGGGGGGGGGGGGGGGGGAGCGCGGTCCCGGGCGCTGGAATTTAGGGGCGTCAAATTTATACTACCATCGTCATTTTTGATCTGTCATAAGAAAAAGTTGGGATGGAAGGGGGAGTGCCAATTTCTAACTTTGCCCCGGACGCAATTTTCTCTTTGCATGTCCCTGTACATACGCGCTGCATTGACTTATGCAGAATTCGCGATGAGTGATGAGTCATTGTTGTCAGGGGTAGTCATAAAAATAACAGAGGATATACGCTCAAAGCAGAGGGTATATTCTGAAGAAAGAGGGTATACCCTAGAGTCTGTATACCACAAGCTTTCTTGGGTAACAGAGGGTATAAGACGTGTCTTTAAAAATTACAGAAGGTGTACGGCGTATACCCCCGTATACCCTTCACTACATCTCTGATTGTTGTGATCTTTTTATTTTGGAGATCCTGTTCGCTTTCGTCAACGTGAAACTAACAGAAAAAAAGTATGAAGTACTAGAATAGCTAGAACATGATTAAAAATATTATCTGTATACATTTAAAAATAATATTAATTTTGTAAGCCTTAAAAAGCAAATGAGTTTTTTTTTCATAAAAACACTAGTTTGTTCTTGAATGTTTCTTTGTTTCAATTATCCAATCAAAATCTTTTAAATATGTTCGATATCTATCCAATGACGGGACCTTCATCGCGAAAAAATACATAGACTGTCTGGCACCGAAGAGCGTCACTTCTGTTTCATTTTTTATTCTTTCTTAGTATTTAGTTCATTATAAAATCATGTATGATAAGTATTCATTTGAAAGATGTATTATTATAATTTGTATTATTATAATTTGAAATGTTACAATTGTTAGAATATAGGGTTTTATCAATTAAATTTTTTGGTCTAAGATTGAAAGATCCAAGTCCAAGCAGTTAATAGGTAATTAAAACTTTCTTTTTTATTTAAAAATTAAATTTTAATTTGAAAACAAAAGTGTTTGAATGTTCTCTATAAATGTAAATATTCGAAAGTCATGTCATTCGTGAATTTTGTACATACGTTTGAGCAGGTCTGCCCAATACCGCAATCCAGGGTGTCCTTTGAATGTTCTCTTTGTGTTCCTTTCATGTTCCACTGCATCCTGTTTCTAAGTTTTTTATTTCTGTATAAGATTGAAGGGAATCTGTCTAAAGTAAAAAGATATTTAGCTTCCTTACGATTTTCAATCCAATAAATTTTACGGCAGAAAACTGTCAACAATAGAGTGTTTTTCGGTCTGGATCGATTTCACCCGAGACAGATTTTTTACGTATAAAAAGCTGTTTAAAATACACTCTGCTTTAAAATCATTGTTTATACGCTTCTGTTATTACAAGCAGTAATAAGATTTTTGGTTTCTTTCCTTAGAAATTTTTTTTAAGAAAGGGGATCATTAGAGAGATGAAATATTATATTTACCATGTTTCATATTTTTTCGACAATTTTTTTTTTTACATAGGTCACTACATATAGAACAGCTCTACATATAAATCATAGAGAGCTTTATGTTATCACCTTCCTTTAGGAGCAGTATTTTTATGCACGTGTATCGACAACATTATTATAGCGAGTTAAGAGCCTACACTAGTTATGTGGTAACTCGAACGCTAATGTTAAACCTGTTGGAGTATTTTTTACGATTTTCTCTATTGTTTTAAATGATTTTTTTAATGGGATACCTGAAGTCAATATCCATTGTCCATTTGTACTTTTTGAGTTTGGTTATAGTTTTTTACTTAAGGATAGTAGTATCACTTTTAGAACCGGGTATAAATAAGGTTACTGATCTCTTGTCTAAATTTGTATTTTGTTTGTGATTTTTTTTTTAAATACGAGTTTTTATACAGTCCTTTGTCGAATTAATAGTTTTTAATGCAGTCCTTTGTCGAAATGCATGTTTTACGCGATTCTTTGTTGAAATTCGCAATTTTTACGAAGTCTTTCGGAGAAATTCGCATTTTTCTCACGATCTTTTGGCGAATTTTTTTCCCCCTGTCTTTTGATGAAATTTGCATTTTTTCGTGGTCCTTTAACGATATTTTGCGCTTTATCCGCAGAATTTTGAATAAGTTCGTGTTTTTTCCTTGATAATTTGACGAAATTGGAGGGTTTTTCCTGAAAACGATTGACAAAATTGATTTTTTACGACAACTGCGATGTATGAAATTCACGATTTTTGGTGATCGATATACCGGATTGAGGAATTTTAAAGTTTTCAGCATGAAATGACTTAAATTTTCGACTTTGCTGTTAATTGGGCGCTAATAGCAAATAAATCGTACATAAAATTGGCAGAATATTTTTAATTTTTTGATGCTAAAAAAGTTTAAAAAATAAAAATTGTTTCGTTCCTAAAATTTTCTGCAAAGTTCATAAATTTTTTCTGCACATGGCGTGCAAGCGTGGGTCTATATTATAGAACTCTGGATATTGGTATTGGTATAATTAATATTTTGATGCTCCCTGAATCCATTTCCCCCATCTATATGAATGTATGTTGATTTCTTCTTTTTTTTTAAAGATTCCAAACCAAGTGGTCCCAAACTTTGTTTTTGGTGTTTTTTCGATAATGTCTCAATGTAATTTGTGTGTATGTGTGTGTGAGAGAGCTAATACAATATTGCCAAAGTTTTGAAATTCTAATCACGCACATATATATGCAATAAGTTTTAAATAGCAAAAACGGATTCATGGATCCTCAAATGTAAAAATATATCAATTTTGTCGTAATCTGATTTTAAACATGAATACAATCAGGGTATGCTAATGTATAGCAGATAAATTTTTACTATACTATCTGAAATATAAAAATAATTCTCTTATTCCTGCTCACGTTTATGTTGGTGGTAGTGTGTGTGTGTGGGGGGGGGGGGGGGGGGTGACACCATTTACGTCCGCCCCGGGTGTCACCCACCCTAGCTACGCCACTGATTCCCAAGCCCGGCTCGGTTTAGCTTGACTCAATTTCTACTATTTCGAAAGGAAAAAAAAATCAGATTTTTATCATACAATTAAGATTTCTTTAAAGAATACTGCATACATACATACATACATGTTGGATGATTTTACTATATATTTTACAGAAAATACACAATAGCAACATTTATGACTGCTTAGATTCTTAGACTTCCAGCATTCAAATAAAGATTCATTAAAACATTAATATGGTTTAGAATAAAAGAAAAAAAAATAAAGTTCAAATCATCATAACTTTTGAAGCTGCATAATAAAAAGTAGATTTATGAAAATATTTCTACATTAATTTATTAAAGACTTTATCAAATACAAAGGAGTTAATTTCTGATACATTTCTGCATTCATTTCTTTTCGGAAACGCATAAGATTAGCAGGCATTTTTATTCAGAAACTGTATAATCAAATGGCTTTATCCATTTTTTGATACAAGCAATTTAAGAAATTACTGCCAAAGCCAACGCCTTGGATTGAATTTCCAGAAGCGTCAGCATGGGAAGGGGGGGAAATCTGCAATCACGTGACAAAAATCTTTTATGTCTCAATAAGTATATACAAGTATCTTATTTACCAAAAAAGGAAAACGCTATTCGGTTCCAAATCCCTTGGATAGTCTGGCTTGTCAGTTTTGTACTTTTACAGTTAAATTTTAATCAGAAAATGTGTCAAACTTTCCCATTGTTGAGAAGAGAATTTAAGAACAACCAAGAAGTTTATTTCCAAATATTACGTTAACATAAATTCTTTATCACTATTAATACTTTTGAAAATCGTATTGTATGCTCTACACATCTTGAGAACGATCGAGTCTAATTCCGGGCGAGCTCGACGATATGCAGAAAAACAATACAAGCATGATCTCGGCCCTGCACGGGGCTGCTAAATAAATATTAAGCCCGGGTTAGACACAATGTAACTGTCCGATGCCGATCTCTACACTGTACAAGTTACATTTATTTACTGATGTTGTCAAACTAGTATCGGCTCGTGACGCAATTTATATTTATTCTCGTTAAAACCATATTCATGGTAAATAGCTGATATTTTATCGTTTTTGTTTAAATCTTTATAACGGGTCGGTGGGACGCTAAATTTTTTTAAAGACCCGGCCCGTATGGCCCATTCAATTATTTTTCCGGCCGGGCTTGAGCCGATTATTTTGTTTGTCCGCGCGGACCGCTGAAAAAGTTATTCTAATTCTGCCTGCCCAGCCCGTTAGAAAATTTGAAACCATTCTACCGGCCAGACCCGTAAGCCGGGCCGGGTACAGACCTCGGGACAGGCCCGGGCCCGTGCAGACCTCTACCGTGAGCCCAAGTTGGGCTCGCATCTGACTTATTTGTTATTCGTAAAAATTATACGTATGTTGTGCATTTGTTTACAAAGATATTCAAAGATAATTACAAAGACAATTCTTTATAAAATTTATTTGATTTGATAAGTTACAGAGATGCATTTTTAAAATATTGTTTTCTTTGTAGACCTTTAAAATTTTGATTTATTTTTATCATTCTTTTTTTATTGGACTGATTTTCTTTCAGGATTTTCATTTGAATATAACAGCCTAAGTCAAATTTTTACATAGTGTTTGTGTACATAATTGCCTAAATAATTATTAATATTCTTTTTCTGCTATTTCAAATTTTGACTATAATCTGAAAAAAAAATAGTATATGCTATAACAAGAGTGTTTTATGAATAATTTTAATTGTAAAATGCAGGCCGGGTTTGAGTTGAATTTTTAGCTTTTTTACTATTGGGCCGGGCCAATAATTTGTTCGTGCGGGTTGGACCTGAAAAATTCTGCTCGCGTAAATCTCTAATCGACATATCAAAGCCATCTTTAATTTTTTTTAATGCTGCTTTCAACCATTATAACAAAGCTACTGAATATACCGGCTGTCCTAAAATGAACTAACTGACTTTTCAAATTCAGTAATTTGCAAATAATGAAGCAAATTAAAACACCTGCAGGTTGGTTATAGATCGGGAAGCGGCTCCACAATCTATCAAGGCTCATCGATTTCATGGGTGAAGTTGTAAATTAGTTAAAACTCTATTCGCATATTAAAATACAACTGGTCCGCCATTCAAACTTCGTAGAAAAAGAAAACACGTGAAAACCGTATTTTGCTGATTGACTGATGGGTAAGGTTTATCGTTGTGTTTTTCTACACTGGAGGACTAGGAGCCGTAGCGATTCTGTTCCGAATTTTCTGAAAATTAAAAAACCACCAATCTAAAAAGTTGGGCATAAAAATAGTCGCAAATTTAAAAAAAAAAAAAAAAAAAAACTCAAATTTTATGAAAGAATCGTGAAGAATATGCAAACTTTATCAAAGAATCGCTATAGAAACCTGAATTTCATCAGAGGATTTTGAAAGAAACACCAATTTCTTCAAAGAATCGCAAAAAGCCGCAAATCTTTTGAAAGTATCGAAGAGAAAGCGCAAATTTCTTCAAAGGATCGCAATAAAAAGCAAATTTCGTTAAAAGATTGGGGAAAGAACCCAAATTTTGTCAACGGATCGCGAAAAGAGCGCAAATTATAGCAAAGTTCTTAACCCGGTCAAAATTGGGTCAACCCGCACTCTTCTCTCAAGAGTGAAAGCTCAATTCGAAACTGACCCAAATGCGAAATAATGTATGAAAATCTGCCTCAAATGCGCAAAGCGCAGCTAAAACATAGCAGTCAACCAGACCAATAGCAAATTGTAGTAGTCAGCCGGACCCAAACCCAACCCGAAGCAAAAAAAGTTAGAAATTAATTCGATCCACAGCAAACAGTAGAATTCAATCAGACTTAAACGAGACTCATTACAACAACAACAAATTTGCTCTGACCAGCAGCAAAAAAAAAAAAAAAAAAAAAAAAAAAAAAAAATCGAACAGGACAAAAAACCGACCCACAGCAAAAAATAGAATCAGACCGGACCCAAACCAGACCTGTAGCAAAAAATTAGAAATGACACGACCCGCATTGACAAAAATCAGCTCCAACCCGTGCATCATATTGGCGTTTCCAACTTTCTAAAATCGCACCTCCCCCCCCCCCCCCCCGTTGAGGACTCTCCAGATCCGCCCTTGCTCTAACTTCAGCATCGATGTTACCAGTTCATATGTCAATAGTCTATTTATATGTTAAAGGATTCCAAATGCAGAATTTGAATTCGTTTTAGTCCTATGTATTATTATTTTTTAACTTAATTACGCATTTTTTCATAAATTATTTATTTAAGAAAATATATTTGCCTTTATATATATACCTGTCAATTACGTAATAAAATAACTGCAGATTTATTATTTTATTAATTATTTATTTGCAGCTAAGAGTGAAAATAGGCCACGTCATTCTCTGCACGTCAACTTCTCAGCGAGCGCTGTTAAGGCTCCTGTCCCTGGACGACGACGAAGCGTTAGCGAGCTAATGCTATTCCTATGAGGAGGTTATTTTATAATACCTGGTTTGCATTTTGACATTTCTATTTTTTTTTCTTTATTTGTTTATTTAATTTTGCCTTGGAAGCTGAGATGCATGCCGACTCACTCCTTTTTTTACTTTTTCGATTTTGGTTGCAGATATTTCTTAAAAAGACAGTTTCACTTTCGAAAATCGGTTTTGAAAGTGAAACTAACTTTATAAAAAATATCTGCTTTCAAAATCGAAAAAATAAAAAAGGAGCGAGTCGGCATGCATCTCAGCTATCCAATGCAAAAGAAAAAAAAAATATTTAAAAATGTCAAAATGCAAACCAGATATTAGAAAATAACCTCCCCATAGGAATAGCATTAGCTCGCAAACGCTTCGTCGTCCAGGGACAAGAGCCTTAAGCTTTTTCCACAAGCGAGGGCATGATGTATATTTTGCGAAGAACAGTTACGTTTTTAAAAGTGCAAGTGTGTAACATTAAAAGTGTTTGTACAGTATATAAGAAAAACTACGCTTTTATTATTGATTTTAAATATGTTCAGTCCTCTATCTGCTGCAAAATTTCACAATCATTTTTCGCATGAATTTAACGTTCATTGTTGAAACAGTAACCATAACAAACTGCGTCCATCCTTAAAACTATAATAAATTATTTTTAAAAACTAATATTCGCAATTTGTTGTTCAGTGCAATAATACTACAATTATCCAAACGTAATATCTAACATTTCGTGCATGCAAGATAATAAAAAAAAAAAAAAAAAAAAAAAAATCTATTTATGTAGGTAATGCAAAATTCTGAACACGAAATCTTTTATTCATGCAATAAGCAACAGAACACAATATGTAATATTTGCTTTTACAATGATGTGATAAATGTCCCTGAATATTCAGCATTTTATCTGAAACTAAGTTTATATTTGGAATGGCGAAGTCTTGTTAATTTTTTATGAAAAGTGATTACGAAACGTGGGTAAACATTTTTCGCTCATCCGTGAATCTAATTTACTTCGTCATGCAATATTGCAAATTAAGAATTCTTTGTTACTTTGTGAATAATAAAGAAAATAGAACATGTTAAACCAGCATTATGTAATGAATGTGTATGCGATCTTAAATTTCTCGTAGCAAAAGCGTATTGCATTAAAATGGAAATTAAAAATGATTTTATAAAACATTCCAACTTTTTCAAAATGAATAAAATAAATGTCACTATTCATATATGTGTTTTTGGGCGTATTTGTGTTCATGTTTCAAGTGAATTGGGATTATTAGGTTAATTTCTATAGAATTCGACCAGCTGCAAACACTTCGCTTGTTTGCCTACACAGTGCACTCTCACCGTTGTCCAATAGCCAATTCCTAAACCGTTAGTCATGGACATCACATCCAATTACAAAAATGTTTTAAATGAGGTTTCAAAAACTATTTTAAAAGCGATTTGGATCAATAACTATATTGAGTCAAAAGTATTTCTTAAAAAATTACGAAATTTAAATTTGTATGTGGTCTTTCGGTCTTATAAGTCCTTTTACATTCAAAGCTTTTTAGACGCAAAAAGTCCCGTTATTCTACGATTAAAATTGACTGACAAGGAAGGTCTTCATACGGGCATACTCAGAAAATTCTGAAAAAATTACAGAATGTTCTTCTCATGTGGATATATATGTCTGTAAAAAAATTTTTGGCGGAACCCCGATAGAACGTTTGTAAAAAATTAATGAACATTTATTTTATTTGCCGATTTATCATCGGTTGGCGACAAAATAAAATGTCAAAAAATACTTTTTTTATGTCAAATTCTTTTTAGGGTAAAAATGTTTCATCTTGAACTTGTTTAAAGAAATTTTATTTATATAACTCTGTTTTGTCAACTTTAGTTTGTTTTAACTATATTTTTGTCATAATGTATTTAGAATGAAAATTAATTGTGAAATTTTATGAATTAAAACAAAAATTAAATTAATTAAAATTGTTTCAATCTCAAAATTAACTCCAATTTATTTGAGCTCTCTCGATTCAATTTTGTTGATATGGAAACAAAAACTTCTCCAATATTGAAATGCATTACTGCAGGATTCTTTGTCTGGATTTTATTTTGCCATACGCTTAAATATATAAAAAAATACTTTTCAATATGAAAGTTTTTTTATATATAAGAAATTACTTTTAAAGTTATAAAATTAAATAACTGCAGGAAAAGCAACAGAAATATGTAATATAAAACACATCTATACGACAAACTCTTTCATTGTTCAAATTTAAATTCAATAAATACTATTTACACTTATTTTAAAATTTAATTGACAAGAAATTTTCAGTTGCTTTAAAATCGTTTGCTTTTGGCGAGGGAAAATGCTGCTCGCCAAATCGCGTGATGCTTTCGTCTTTTCGCGCCAAATACTCGAAAGTATTTTATTTTTTTACTAAGTTTTTTCTGTAATTCCGCAGCTAAATTTGACTGATCCTTTATTACACACATGAGTAGTTTAATCAGTATTTTTTTCAAAAAATTCTGAGTATGCCCAGTATGGAGACCTTCCTTGTGAGTAATAGCAGTTTAACACCTTCTGTAAGATTGTCTTTTACAAAATTTTTAATCTTTTACCACCGTTTTTTTAAGGCAGAAATTTTCGCCCAATTGAATCGCGAAAATGCTTGTATTAAATAACGCAAATTTTAGAATAAAAATTTACTGGTAAGAATAATCCAGGATTCTGAGCGACTTAAGCGGCACATATATTGGTAGCTCGTCCCAAAGGGTTTAAAGTTGGAGTATATCGTTTGCTGCAAATTAGGGATCATTCATAAATTTAGTAGAAATATAATTTCGTCAGGTATATTAAAAAATTGTTGAGAGTAAAATTAACATTACAATACAAGTTTGAAATCTTTAATCATTCAAACATATTAATGTAAAATATAAAATTTGTAATAAGCATGTAAGAAGAAAAAACAGAATTTTTCTTAAATAAAATGACGAAAAATAACAGCCTAAATTCTTTACAAAATGATACATATTTTTAAATGTTATTAGATTACAGCAGCCTTCAAAATTTGGGTTATGCCATACTTTTTAGCTTTTCATAATTGATTCTTATGTATTCTGTACCGCTAAATCCAAAATTGACCTTGATTTTTTACACTCTAAAAAATAAATGTGTAAATTTACACACAAAAATGTGTAAATCGATGATACAAAAACGACATGTGTATATGTGTAAATTGGTGTGTAAATTGCGCCAAATGTGTAAATTTAAAAATACACATTTTAATGTGTAATTTGATGATAAGTCCAAATGTGTAAAACTTATCTGATAACTCTTGAAATACACACTTTAATGTGTAAGTTGCACTGAAATACACATATTTCTGTGCAATATTTTTACACATACATATGTGTAAAATTCTGTTTTTACACATATTTTGTGTAATAGGGACATACACATAATCTTGTGTAATATCCAAAATACGCATATTTTTGTGTTATATGCAGAATACGCAGATTTATGTGTTAATATTCTGTTCTTACACATATGTATGCGTAACATGCAAAACACACACTTTTGTGTAATATTTAAAATACACAGATTTTTGTATACAGAGATTTACCTTATGCTTTGATATGTAAATTCTAAAAAAAAAGTTTTCATGATCACGGAACAAAATTGCATAAAGAACAAACTCAATTATACTTGGCACTTATTTTTTTTTTTTTTTTTTTTTTTTTTTACTGACTTGCAAACAAGGCCACAAATCCCAATATGCTTAATTTACAAACAATCAGGATAGTCTCAAATTATAATATGTTATCTTTCAGTTAGATTTGGTTTGAAGTCGGAAAATGATGCATTCATAGTTTATGAACAGGAATGTATAATTTGTATATAGACAGTATGAAGACTGTCTTTTAAATTAAGTTAAAAGTTAAAGTTCTTTCACACAGTCTTACAAGTGTAACAGCTTGTGCTGTTTTCAATTTATTTAGAATTTTCGCTTTTCTTAAATTCATATTTCTCCATATTCTGAAAATGGCATAATTTTATTTTGCATTTATGGCGGACAAAATGGGTTTTTTTTTTTTTTTTTTTTTTTTTTTTTTCACTTGTTGCGGTGTACAGGATAAAAATAAAACCGTACCTTTTTTTTTCTTTTTTTAAATAAATTATTACAAACTTTTTTTGCGTGGGCTGTGCTAATTGTATTTTTGCACTCTCTTTGAAAGCTTTTGCTCACTTTAACTTCCAAAGTTATCATCACACATGTAAAGCTCCACAAATAGCTAGTCATTTTTAACCACGAATGTTCAATCAGAATTATCCTTTAATATAATTTTACTAAATGCGTGAAAAAAGCGTCCAGGGCAGAATTCGAACCAGGGACTTTTAGCGTAAGCTGCCAGTCTGGCATTAGTTAGCTTTATTTAGTATATAATTCTAGTTCTTTGGCTGAATTGTGTCCGCCAGATTCATCCCCGATAGCTCATTTGGTAGAGCATTTGGCAGCTCTCATAAAACATCCCGCTTCAAACCTAGGCCAAAATACTTTTTAATTCTGTTAGAAAAATTACCGGTGATTTATTTACTAATTAAAATAATGTATTAAAATTAATATAGAATTATTCTTTTATCAAACTGTGTGACATTTAACAGCAATATTTGTTAAAATTACTAAAGAAATATTTCTGCTTGAATGTTAAAATCATAATCAATATAAAATCTATATATAAAAAAAATATTCTCTTACATTATACATAGTACTTTTTGTAATCTTTAAATTATAAGGGTTATTGATTGACTGAATTGAAAGATTATTGATTACTATTGACTGAATGAAATTAATTTAGCATTTTAATACGCACTTTGAACGTTAAATCACGAGTGATTATTTAATTACATAACAACTATAAAAAATCTTAAATATAAAAAAGAAAACCGATACTAAGTACTTATATTTTAAGCATTTTAATTGTATGATATTAATTACTATAAATAATATATGCGATTATAATGCAGTAGACGTAGTTGATACAGATATGGTTGACAGAGAAAATGGGGTTTACACCAAAGTTGCACTTACGATGTCGCCAAAATCATCCTGAAATATATATATGCACGGTGACCGCCCACTTGCATTTTTAAATATTTTGTTAAATATCTAGAAAAACACATGAGGAATTTCCCTACAACTCCAGGTGTGTGTAAACATAATAGCACAGGCCATATATTATCATGAACATTTTTTCCCGATCCTCCATAGGGGACCCGTCAACAAATTGAAAGAGAACATCTATCTTTTGGATAACCCTACCAAAACTAATGTAGCAAAACGCTCAAATTGTAGATTATGATTAAGTGGATTATTGTAATAAACTGTCTTCATTTTTATGTGGATAACATGTATACTCGTAGAGAAATTAAGTTTTTAATAGAAATAGTCTCAAATTTTGACAAGTTTTTTTATTTATAATTTGCAGAGTTCTGAATATAAAATAATGTACTTTTACGAAAATATGACAAAAAACATTGTACACAATACTTTTTAATCAAAATTAATAATAAAAATTGTTTGAAAAATAAATAGGTTTACTGAATAATTTTTCACTGCGCATGCGTGAACGCTATAATGTATAATGTTTTTTGTCATATTTTCGTAAAAGTACATTATTTTATATTCAGAACTCTGCAAATTATAAGTAAAAAAACTTGTCAAAATTTAAGACTATTTCTATTAAAATCTTAATTTCTCTACGAGTATACATGTTATCCACATACAAATGAAGACAGTTTATTACAATAATCCACTTAATCATAATCTATAGTTTGATGGCTTTTGCAACATTCGTTTTGACAGGATAATCTAAAGGATATTCTATCTTTTTCAATTTGTTGACAGTCCCCTATGGAGTTTGATGAAAAAATCTTCAAGGAAATGTGTGACCTGTACTTTTATATTTACGCACTTAGAGTTTCAGGATAATTCATCGTGTATTTTTCTAGATATTTAACAAAATGTTTAAAATCGCAGTTGGCCGGTCAACTTTGATCATATCTTATATATGAAGACGTGAATTTCAAAGCTGGCCTTATCCAGAAAATAAAAAAAAATATCAGGAAATCGCGAAAAACCTGACTGCGTTCAATGGTTTTCATTATAACGCGTGGTTTTACAATAACAGAAATGCACGATAAAACTATTTTTTCTGCAGATTATAATGCTTTTTCGATGTAGGCTCATTAATATTAGAGATTGATAGTAATAATTCGATTTTTTAAATTTTGAAACTCACGTTCTCATATATACATTCCAAACATTTATTTTCCATAAGCATTCTTATATAAGTAATATTTACGTCTTATGTCCTATATATTTATGCATCTATGTCATCGTTTACATCTTATGCACAAGTCATGTAGGTATGCTTCACATATGATGACTAGAAGATGACACATATGATGACACATATACAGGGTGTTTCAGCGAAGTGCGGACAAATTGTAAGGGGTGATAGAAGACATGATAACAAACATTAGGACATAGGAAACCATGGGGCACAAACGTCTTCTGTAGGAACCAGGGGGCATCAAAGTTTAGCGTCCAAAAGATCAAGCGGTGATAAAACACGGAAAAAAAGATCGACTCATTTCCAGTTTTCGCTGTAAACTTTGTTTATATCGAAAGTTTGTCCAAAAAATTTTTTAAATAGAACTATCAAAAAATGACGGTAGAGAGCGCTGTAGACTTTGGATTACGAACAACTACGTATAACTGATTTCTTTTTTATTCTGTTAACAGTTTTCTAAAGATTGGACCTTAACTTAAATTTTGAGAACAAAATTGGAATCATCCCAAACGGTTAAGATGTTCAAATTGAGCTGTGAACAAGGAGGGGGGGGGGGGTTAAAACGCTCATAATCAATGAGCAAAGTAATTGATTTTGTTGCGGTTAGAGTGCAGGTCATTCCCTTAGTAATAGATTTATTCAAAATGACGTACAGTTTTTGGTGCCCTCATTTTTAGATATAGGGCGGCGCCGATACTTTTCCGACATTTCATCGACATTATCCCTGGGTGTTTTACTAACAGACCAGCTGTACTTGCAAGAAGTGTTAGAGATATAAAAACTACTTGTAATCACATGGGAATGTAATGTTGGAAATGCTTTGTTTGCGAGATATGGTTAAAAGAAACGGAAAAAATAGCAACAGAAAGAAGCAGAAAATCAGCAAAAGGTGAATGTGATACATGTGTGTGTCATTTCTTTGGGTTTTGTGCTGCCCGTACCACCTAAGTGTAAAAAAAAGGCAATTCAATACATACGTGAAATTTCGCTACTTATTCATTCTGGACGATTCCGATTTTGAGATAAACATTTAAGTGAATGTTCAAACTTTGCTAAACATTCAACCTAACTACAAATATCCCGTCAAAAAATACTGGTTATTCATTGCTCCAAAGTTTGAAGAACGTTTTGCAATCCCCTTTTGCAATAAAACCTTACAATAAAATGTTTTGTATCACATTCACCTTTTGCTGATTTTCTGCTTCTTTCTGTTGCTATTTTTTTCGTTTCTTTTAACCATAACTCACAAACAAAGCATTTCCAACATTACATTCCCATGCGATTACAAGTAGTTTTTACATCCCTAACACTTCCTGCAAGTATGCTGGTCTGTTAGTAACACACCCAGGATAATGTCGATGAAATGTCGGAAAAGTATCGGCGGCGCCCTGTATCTAAAAATGAGGGCACCAAAACTGTACGTCATTTTGAATAAATTAATTACTAAGGGAATGAACTGCACTCAAACCACAACAAAATCGACTACTTTGCTCATTGATTATGAGCGTTTTAACACCCCCCCCCCCCCTTGTTCACAGCTCAATTTGCACATCTTAACCGTTTGGGATGATTCCAATTTTGTACTCAAAATTTAAGTAAAGGTCCAATCTTTAGAAAACGTTTAACAGAATAAGAAAGAAATCAGTAAAATGCAGTTGTTCGTACTCCAAAGTCTACAGCGCCCTCTACCGTCATTTTTTGACAGTTCCCTTTAAAAAAATTTTTGGACAAACTTTCGATATAAACAAAGTTTACAGCGAAAACTGGAAATGAATCGACCTTTTTTTCCGTGTTTTATCATCGCTTGATCTTTTGGACACTAAACTTTGATGCCCCCTGGCTCTTACAAAAGACGTTTGCGCCCCATGGTTTCTTATGTCCTAATGTTTGTCATCATGCCTTCTATCACCCCTTACAATTTGTCCGCACTTTGCTGAAACACCCTGTACATTATTATAAAGTCATATATGCTCTATAATTTGGCAATCCATCTTCAAGAGATCGCTGCAACACATAAATACCTAAACAAGTTCAAACTACTTCGATTCTAAAATGTACAATGAGTTTAAATACTATTTGAAAAATAAAATTGAAAAATAAAATAAAAATTTAAAAAAAATTGCAAATGTACCTATTTTCTTTTATGGGTATGAAGTAATCTTTTCGCTTTTTCGATTTACTCGTATATTAACAGTATTTCTACGGATACCAAATGATAATTTTTAAAATTTTAATTTTTGTTGTTTTTGAATGAAATACGCTTAAAAATGTCTTCAATGTATGAAAAATACTTTTTAATTATTTCAATATAAAAATCACACACACATACATACACATACAAAAAAACAACAACAACAAAAAAAAAAAAACAAGAATTGAATTTTGTTAAAAAAAATGGGATTTTATTTTGGTAGAAATAGTCTTAAGAAAACTAGGGCAACTATGGTGTGTAAAAATGTGTAAACGTGTATTTTTATATCAATTATTGTGATAAACAAGCTGAAACATAATTATTTCAAGTGCTATTCGATGTTGAAATTGCAAATATTTATTGGATTGTCAAAAGGAACCATTTTAGAAATGTATAAAATAAATAAATGAATAAAAATATTGTTATTTTTTCATGTTTAAAGTAAACAAAAATTTATATACTTCACATCAACTTCATTCTTTTTCAAATACAAAATTGTAAAGCATACGAACTTACCTTTGTAAAAAATCTCCTTTTTAGCTATTTACCATCATATTACAAATTCTGCAAAGTTCATTTTACAATAACTATGAAAAACTTATCAAATAAGAAATAAAACTTTGATATGAAAATTTATCTCAGTATCGCTGCAAGTTGACAATTCTAAAAAATATTTAGGCTGACAACTGCTATGTTTGAAGATAGCAACAATAAATATAACCATATTTTTTTTTAAGCTGACAATAAAAGTAACATTGATTCTCATTGTATGAGTAACTTTCATTTTTTGGGATATTGCAGATATACAACGTGGTGATATAAAAGATCAATTTATTTTACATAAAAGTTTACAAGCAGTAAAAAAAAAAAAAAAAAAATTAAAATCATTTTTATTATTATTAAAAAAATAATTTTAATAATAGATTGCCGAAATTACATTTTTATTTGTGAAATTATACATTTAAACCAAAAAATTCTTAATGTATGATAAAAATAAACAACGATCGTTAATTGTTTATTTAACATAGCACCGCATCTACTCTATTTCGCCTATAATGTGGAATTTTTAATTAGTTTTTTTTTTTTTTTTTTTTTTTTTTTTTTTTTTTTTTTTTTTTTCAAGTATGTATTTGGTTTGCTGGATGTTTAATGACAGAGTCACTATAAATCTAATACTATCATAAATAGCACAATGAGTTACAATCTATTATGCAGTTTTTAAAACGAAATGTGGTGAAAATTTTATTTGTATATGTTTATTAAAAAAACAGATATATATGTGACGATTTCAGGAGAACTCGAATTATTTCCACTGGTTAAACAGAAACACGCAGTCATGGCAAGCGAGGGAAAAAACAAAAATAATAAATAAATGTAGAAGATCCAATAATTAGTCATGGGCTGCTGTAAATTCATTTATTAAATTCGTGATAATGAGGAAGGAAAAGCTCCTTTTTGCAAAAATTCCATCATTATTTCAGCGAACTGTCCTCATCGAAGAAGCAACCCAAGAAATCTTCAGAAGAATCTTCTCTTCATCTCGAGACTTCCCCCTTTTAAACTAAAAAGAAAGTTCTGGAACATTCGGTAACCTCAAACCATCATTCTTTCATGTAAACAGAATTCTTGTCCAGTTACGAGACTATTTTAAACAGACGATAAATTTATTTAAAAAAAAATATTATTTAACCAATTTATAATTGACTCCGAATTTTAAATATCTTAGGCAGACGATTTTTATACATGATTAATTTTAAGAGAAAAAGAAAAGAAATGAATTTATTAATATGCACATTATCGTTGACGGCGGAAAAATAAATAAATAGATAAAATAAAATAATGATATTTTTTGAAAGGTGGTTTTGGAATAAATTTAATAAGAATTTCTTAAAAAGGGTTGATAAAAACATAGAAGAAATCAGTTTTATTTGGAATATTAAGAAATAAAGTTTTAATTAAGAATATTTTTAATTTAGAGCCATCTTTTTAAATTTACGCATACTGGAATAATGTTTTTTAAGGCAAATTAAGAATTTATATCGTCTGCACACAGATTAACAGATTAGATCTAGAAATAAGATTTTAATTTAATAATTTAAAGTAAGTACGGAATATTATTATAAGAAAATTAAGATAGTATAAAGGTTAGTTTTGGCGAAAAAATTTTTAATTTGTAATATTATCCCCCCTCCCCAAGACTTTGTATGAAATTGATAGTTAAATAAAACTACAAGTTCAGACAACAGAAATATAATAATTTAGAAAAGTTAAATTTTGGAATAAAACTGTCAAACTCAGGAAGCCAAGAGATGGAAGAAAAGAAAATTAACGCAATATAAAAAATATTAGCGATTAAAATAAAATAGTTAAGAGAAAATAATTCTGAATTAAATTTAGGTAGGAGCATTTCCCTGAAAGAAATACAATAATGTTACAACATCACTTACCATTTGTAAGTGCATAGGAGATAATACATATAATAACAGTAAATAAGTTATGAATATTAATAAGCAAGAGATAAAAATATAATAAAAACAATAAAAGTTCGTTCTCATGGAAGTTTAAATAACTACAATGACTTAATGCATAGTTTATTTTAAATAAGTCCTTTAAATGAAAAAAGTCTTTCAAGAATATATAAAAGAGTCTTTTTCAATGTCCAGTGAATACAGTCTCTTTAATTAAATATCTCCAAATCTAGTTTAAGCTTTGTTTTTTATGTTATGTTGGATCCAACATCTTTCAATAATATATCAATTTTTCAATAATAAATAGCATCACTCTCAATATCAATAATAAATAATATAGAAAAATTTAAATAATAACAATGTCAACAATAATAAGTAATAGTATAATAAGACTCCATATCCTAATATTTTTCAATAAGAGTATAATTAATACTAAACTTCATCATAGAAATCATAATAATAATAATAATAGTAAAACAAGAGTATAATCAAAAGAAAATATCACTATTTGTTTATTATTGATAGGGAAAATATTGGTTGAGGATAAAAATAATTACATAGCAACTAAATAATTTTCTTATCTTCTAATAGCATAAGAAAGTATTTTTTGCTAGCCGAAAGTAATAATAAAAAAAATCATAATAATTCCAAAATCCAAATAAAATTAAATCTAACTACTTAGAAAATGGACTCTCAACCAGTATTTCCTTACAATAATTCCTCTCTGATACTCTTTTACAAAATTGTCAAATTTGGTTATAAGTTTTCAATGCCAAATGTAGAATAATGTTTTATCCACACATGGTTTATAAACTTTAATAATAAAATACAATAGGAATAAAAGGTGTCATTCTTAATTGAGAAATGGAAATAAAAAAAGTGTGCTTTTTTGAAAATCTTTTAATCTGTAGTTTTCACAATCACTGAAAATCACATATTATGTTATAGGTTTGAGTAGAATCATTAGATTTTATAACTATTATCATATAATATCTGCTGAATAAATAGAGTAATACTAATGACAAATAAATGAGTAAATATAGTTAGACTTAAACACCCTTAAAATTAATTTATCAACATCAATTTGAAAGCTTTTACAATCAAAGTGTTCACCCCATGCCTGCATAAGGAGCCCAATTTAATCCCAAAAACTCCCAAAAACAAGTAATATTCTTGTAGCGCTCCAAGAACATACCCGCTGATGTTGAAAATTATGTTTTTTTTATGGTAAATTTAATCTATTGTCTTGACTTTAGTTTGATCTAGTGATTGTATCTGAGGTTTTGTTTGTTTTTTGGATTGCTCATGAAACAGTTTAAAATCTTCGGGTGAAAAATAGGGTCTTAATTTAGAAACATGCACAATAACGGAATTCTGTCCTGTCTCATAATTAAATTTATCTATTTCATAAGTTACATCAGAAAGTTTATTTATAATTTTATATGGTCCAGAGAAAGTAGGTTCTAATTTTCGAGTGTTAGGGTATTTGAATTCTTCATAAATTACAGAGTCTTGTATTTTTAATGGGCATTCGACAAAATGTCGATCATAGAGTCTTTTACTTTTAAGGTGAAATTCCTGAGTTCGCGCTTTCGCAATTTTGAGGGCTTTGTCTACTGATGTTGTATACATTTTAATTGCCTCACACAAAACCATTACCCACCATTTAAAAAAAAAAAATTGAATCAAAATTATCGTGAAAATGATAACTATATTTAGCTGCTAACTTTAACCAGAAATTTTATCTAATAAAAATAGAAATTGTAAATATCATAGTTATACCTTAAATTGTGATCAACTTTTTAATTCTATTATTTTATAAATCATAAACAGATTCAAAAATTTTAATTATAGGTAATTCCTTACTTAAAACCACAAAATTTACTAAAAAAAATTAATCACATTTATCAGTCAAAATTCCAGCAACAGCCTTGCACAGTTCCATATTCTTACTGAATTTAAATAAATTATAAGAATCCGGGAACCAAAGCTCACTGTCACTAGAAATTCTAACAAATAAAGGAAAAAACATAAATGTTAATTTAATTTTCAGCTCAAATGTTTAGTTGTAGGAACATTATCATGAAAATACTGCATTCTGAGAATAGTTCTTGATAACAAACAAATATCTAGGTTTTCTATATAATTCCTTATTATTACAAACTTGCCTTTAATCGTGCATAAAAATGTCATAATAGTCTTAATAAGTAACAGTAAATATCTTAAGAACATCATACTCCTCAATTAAATCCTTAAGAATAAAATATTTCAATCTACAACACATAATAATGATAATAATAATGCTCATAAATTGGTAAGTAAGTAAGATTCACAGATAAATAATCAAATAAATAAATAAATTAGTAAATTAATAAATTAACTTCAAATTACTCTCATCAATAAAATAATAAATAAATAAATAAATAAATAATAAATACTTTCCATCAATCATAAATAGAATTGAAATAATAATCAAAACATTTAATAAAATAAACTTACAGTTCAAGAACAATCTTCAATAAAATCCAATCTTCATTAAATTCCTCATCGAATACCTTTCACATACTCACCACTTTGAAATCATTAACTTTCAAAAATTTGTTATTATGACCATGATTATCTTGAGTCATCAGTTACACATAAACAGCAAAAAGGTGGAATATCAGGCCTCAGGAATTCACGAGATATTTAGAAGAAATCTTTCAAACCACTCGGACAGAAAGCTGTTTAACATTAAAATCTCCTCTGTTACATTCACTCGAGGAATCAAAAGATAATGGCAATTCTTGCTTAATAACACTTTCAACCATGGCGAGAGAAATTTTCGACGATCCATATTTTTGTCATCACTTCGTTTCAGTAGATTCGTTAGATTCATTTCAAAATCCGAAACAGGCACTAGCACAGGCATTACTTATCCTGTCCGACTTTTCGATTAGTTGTGACGATTTCAGGAGAACTCGAATTATTTCCACTGGTTAAACAGAAACACGCAGTCATGGCAAGCGAGGGAAAAAACAAAAATAATAAATAAATGTAGAAGATCCAATAATTAGTCATGGGCTGCTGTAAATTCATTTATTAAATTCGTGATAATGAGGAAGGAAAAGCTCCTTTTTGCAAAAATTCCATCATTATTTCAGCGAACTGTCCTCATCGAAGAAGCAACCCAAGAAATCTTCAGAAGAATCTTCTCTTCATCTCGAGACTTCCCCCTTTTAAACTAAAAAGAAAGTTCTGGAACATTCGGTAACCTCAAACCATCATTCTTTCATGTAAACAGAATTCTTGTCCAGTTACGAGACTATTTTAAACAGACGATAAATTTATTTAAAAAAAAATATTATTTAACCAATTTATAATTGACTCCGAATTTTAAATATCTTAGGCAGACGATTTTTATACATGATTAATTTTAAGAGAAAAAGAAAAGAAATGAATTTATTAATATGCACATTATCGTTGACGGCGGAAAAATAAATAAATAGATAAAATAAAATAATGATATTTTTTGAAAGGTATGGTTTTGGAATAAATTTAATAAGAATTTCTTAAAAAGGGTTGATAAAAACATAGAAGAAATCAGTTTTATTTGGAATATTAAGAAATAAAGTTTTAATTAAGAATATTTTTAATTTAGAGCCATCTTTTTAAATTTACGCATACTGGAATAATGTTTTTTAAGGCAAATTAAGAATTTATATCGTCTGCACACAGATTAACAGATTAGATCTAGAAATAAGATTTTAATTTAATAATTTAAAGTAAGTACGGAATATTATTATAAGAAAATTAAGATAGTATAAAGGTTAGTTTTGGCGAAAAAATTTTAAATTTGTAATATATATATATATTTTTTTTAATGTGACCCCATAAGAAAAGAATAGTTAATACAATATCAAATGATTTACTAATTTTCTAAAGTAAATGAATACGTAAATGAACTCAGATCATTGGTATAAAATAGAACAACATATTAGTTCATTATTATTATCACCAATACTTTATTTATAGGATTAGATGATAACTATAAAAAAGAAATCCATTTTAATCATACCGTTTTATAATAGAGCTTATGGTATATATTTTGAAACTTATCTGTATAATATCATTCAAGATATAAAATAGGGTACTTTTCGGTTAATCGGACGTCAATATTATATATACACATGCATATACCTATCTATACACATATTGTATCTATATATACATGCACACATATAAATACATGCTTATATATGAGGACCCCAGAAGCCAAGGGGTACAAGTGACAAACTTTCGATTTGGAGTAAATTGAGTTTAAAGCAGGGTTGTTTGGTTTAAACCAAGTTGGTTTAAACCGTGGTTAAAACCATGGTTTAAACCAATTGGTTTTTTTTTAAAACCATGCTGGTTTTTTTCACTTGGTTTTTTTTATTCTTTTACCCAAATGTTTTATTTTACACATTACTGAAAAATGCAAAATCCAAATTATGAAGAAGCTACAAGCAAATCTGTAGAAAAATGATGAATTAATAAGTTTCTAAAAGGACAGAAAATTTTAATCAAATCAACTTTTCTTGTAAGCTGTAAATCTATATGGCAGAATAACTATTTTTTCTAAAATTACCTGGTTAGAAAAAACTAATCAGTTTTCTTTCTTTCTTTTTCTTTTTTAAGGCCTATATGTATATATATATATATAGCCATTATTTGTAAAACATATATATATAGCCAGAAGGGCAGACTCGAGTTAAAAATGCACTTGTATTATTTAAATTGCTTGATTAGTTAAGATTTACTAAGGATTTCATCATTTCAGAAATTCTTTTTGTTATGTATGCTATTGAATAATTGGCAATGAGCTTTTTATTTGCTCTGTGATTAGTGATTTTAACAAGCCTTTGTTTTTCTTGCATTCTTACATTGGGATTGGGTTTTTTTGCATTATAATTTTATTCTTTTGCCAGCTAGGTTGGCACAGTTCAAACCAATTGGTTTTTTAGAACAAATCTAATATAATATTTTCTCATTTTTGTAATTTAAGTGTTTCAAATTATTGGATGAAAGTCATTTCTATTTTTAAGTCTTATCTCAATAGTCACCATAAGACATAGTGAGTCTAGTCAAGGTCATGTTAGTATACATGTAGAATGCATATTTCATGCACTGATGAACATATCTGAAACTCTACAGAAAACACTTAAATCATGTAAATTTAGCAAAAATAAAATAGATGAAAAATATGCAATATTTAGATTTAAAAAATATTTTCCTTTGAGAAACGCAGATGTACAGATAATGACATAAATGATCTTTAAAATTTCAGTCAAGCTCTAAAAGAAATTTTTCTTGATTGGAGGGATTATTTTTTAAGAATAAAAAAAAAACTCAAGATATGAAGTTGAATAAGAAGACATTGAAAAATTAGGCACTAGTAAAGCGCCTGTTTACATTTAACTAAAATATGCAAAAGATATATTTAAATCTTCTATTGCATAACCAAACCCATTACTTAGATCAGTTAAGAAAATTGGCAGAAAGGGAGGAGGGGGGGTCAAGACAAGGTTTGCTTGAGACGTAATAGAAAAAAAGTCTCATAAAAATGCCTAAAAAATGCAATTTTTAGTTTAGATGTTTAAAAATACTAAGTGTTATAATGGAGCATGCAGTCCGGTGGCTGTTTAAATTCTTTGGTAGATGACAGCATTTATAAAGCTACTGTATATTTTAATATCAATGTTTTTCAATAGTCTAAAAAGCTGTTAAATAGATATTTTTTTTTATTTAACAGTCATTTTTTAACTGGTAGTTTTAGAAAACACAATGCTTGAAGTGTGTAAAGACTCTACTGCTAAATTCAAATCCTTCCAAAAATTCTTTATAAAAAGCTTTATTTTTCAATAAAAGATAATTAACTCATGCAGTCTTCTAACAAAAAAATCAGACATCACATATAACAAGTATTTCAAATTAATTATTTTGAATAACCATTTGAAAATAATATATATGAAGTTTTATATATGAATCTATATCATATATTTATTTATAGTGCTAGTAATCAAAAGATTGTTCATTAAGATTTTCAGGGTATCAATGTTTCATTATGTAGCGCATTTTATTTATGAAATATAAGACACAGCTTTTTCTAAAAATGTTTAGATTTTAAAGAATTTCAATTTTCCACATAATTGATTGTATATTAAATAATTATATTGATTAGAATTACCTTTAAATCAAATTATTACTTATATATTCAAAAATGTTTACTTTTATTCATAAATTTGCATGTATATGTAACAGGAAAACATATTTAAAAAAAACCTGGTTTAAACCAAAAAAACCATGGTTTTTGGTTTTTTTTTTAAAAAATCCGGTTTTTTACCAACCCTGGTTTAAAGATAATTGATGTTAAATTGGAACATCAATAACAATTGACTAAATTGAAATAGGAATGCTTGTTGCATTCTGGTCTTTGAACTCTTATTTCAATAACTGTTAAAAAATAAAGTACAACTTTCTTTAAATGTATAATTAATCAATATTGTTTGTTTTTCGAAAAAAGTGGTTTGCCTCTATAACTCTGCAAATAATAAGAAAATCACTTATATTTTTGTTTACCTGAAATGAAAAAAGCATATTTTTAGGTCGTCTGTGTATTTAGTTTATTTTTTTCAATTTTGTCATTCATACCCCTTGGCTTCTGGGGTCCTCATATGTAATAATGCTTATATATGTATTCATAGTTACATATGTATTTATATACATGTACGTATATGTATGTGTATATATAACACTGGCGCCCAGCTAAATAAAAAGTACCTAAAATAGTAAAGCTATCCAGAATAAAAAGTAAATAATAAAATACAATTATTACATTTTAGCTTCATATCGTTGAAGTATATGCGATATTCTTTTAATATTTAAATTTTTTTTAGTAAAATCATGTTTAAATCGTTATTGATTATGTAACTTCTCTATTTTCATTTGCATGCAGTATCCAAACTACTAATTTACTTTGAAAATTTTCAAATTATAAAATTTAACAATTGAAAAGTTTCACGCACTATGAATATTTCTTTATAGATTTTTAACGTTTCTCAAGTTGAATAATAAATTGAATAATCATCGAAATCACCCCCCCCCCTTAATATTACATTTCCGTGTTTTCTTTTAAAAACACTTATCCATTGTGCCTTATTTCTTATAATCATCTTCTGAGCAGATGCAATTTTTAAAAAATAAAAATATGTAATGCAAATTATTTCAGAATATTACTTAAACACAAAATTTTAAAAATTATGTTTGAAAACATTCTCTAAAAAGGCTTTTTTATTCAATAATTTATGTATATTTAAAGGTTTACTGATTACATAACCATTGATTGTATGTTTTTCCCATATACTTTTAAAATTTATGAAACCATGATCTTAACCAGATATTTTTAAAAAGGGAAGAAGTCTGATTGAAATGCTGTTGAAATCATTGTTTCTAATCATCTGATTAAAATTGTCACTAGGCAAATTATGTATTTCAACAAAATGAACAATAAATTTATTAAACTAAATGAAGTTAATGAAATATTAAAATTTTAAAACATGTTTATAAGAAGTTAATTAAAATCTTTATAATTTAAAGAAAAACAAATCGCAAGAATAATTTTTTTCATACCTGCTTTTCACCGACATTCTTTATAGTTCGATTTTTTTGGAGAACTATAAGTCCAATACATAAGCACAATAGCTAAGGCTGGAAGCATATACACCACGCCTAAGCCAGTGTATTTATCTCGGACTTATATGTTTTGCATGAAGTATGATCTTGGAAGCGCTGCTGAGAAATCCATTGTTTAAATTACTAAATCCGCGTCTATACAGATCTAAGTTGTCGAGTAATCGTTCCTGCATTCGTTCGAAAGCTTACTACATACACTCTGTTTATTTATATTCTACGGTTAGCCAGCCGCAGACGACTTTTTTTCCAAGCAGATGCAAAATGTGTTTTTAAAAACAAAAATGTGTTCTAAGAGAAAGAAAATTTTTTCTTTATCTGTCTTTTTTTATATTAATTTCCTGTTGAATAAACTGCTTGTGATCTAACTATTTTAAGACATTTTTGGAAAACAATAAATTAAAATATGAAAAATCATGTTATCGTTGTAGCATAAATTGTGTGCATTTATTTTACATTCAGAAAATGTTATATTTATTTAAAAGGTTTGCAAAAAGTGGCAAGCAAATTTTTAAAGAATAACTTAAAATCCTTAAACATTAACAGAAAAAAAATGTATACAACCATATTGTATATTAATATATACAACTATATGCATACAACTGTTTTTTATAATATTAAAGCAGCTTTTTATTACAAAACGACCCACCCCCCTTTCTGTGCTTATTCATACACACACAAACCTTTGCTTTTCTCAGTTGAATATTATTTTCTGCCGTGTCTGGTTTTAAGATTAATTTCATAAATCAGTGCAAACTTCCCGGATTATAAAAAACAGAAGAAAAATATTTTTTTTAAATTCAAAATTAATAAACTTTTTACATTTAATATTTTTTTATTATTTTTTTATTATTTATATACAACACCAAAAAGAATTTTTATACGAAAAAATAAGTTATAAATTTAAAAAAAGTTTTGAAATGTAATAGAAATACTTTTGAATTAAACACATACCGAGAGTTAGCAATAAACAAAATCACAAAAAAATTTGCGATTATAATCATTTTCATTTTTTTACATAATAGTTTTAATAGCTTAAGCGCGAGGTTTTATTATAGCTACGTTTTATTTATATACTTTTTTATGCAAGTTTATTTATAAGCAAGTTTTCAATTTCGTTGCAGAATATTAGCCGGAAATAAATGCTGATTTTCTTTTCTTTCTTTTTTCTTCTTTTTTTTATGGAATTTAATCTTGTGTAATTGTATTGCACACAATAGTTTTAAAAAAAGAAACATGGTTTCAGATTATTTTTTAACCATAAAAAACAACAAATTGAGGTACGATAGAAAAAATTACATTTGAAGAAACATTTCTTTCCCTATTTGATTGTGAAAAAAATTAAATTGTGCAACTATTAGAAGTTAAGAAAGTCGCAGTACAAGTGAAATTTATTTATCAGGTGCTGCCACCGTTAAAATGATATCGATGTTATTAACGAATGTGTTTTCCTTTATAATATAGATTGCTGTAAGTTTAACCAAAGTTATTAACTTTTCATGGAATATAGAAAGCATTTGAAAAACTTTCATAATAATAATAACAATAAATTATTTCGTGGATTATATGCAAAATTATGTTTGCATCATAATTTATAATTGTTGATTAAAATTGATGCATTTATAAAACATTTTTGTGTGTGTGTTAGAAAATAAATTAATGAATATGGGTTCATTTGCAATGATTGAAACAAAAATCAGTCATCATCCTACAAATGCATTAACACAATTCCGATAACTAAATGTGTCCTATTTTCAAATAAACATTCACATTGTGACTTAACAACATACTGGTCGTTTGATCACATATGTGAGTGACTCGCAGTAACGTCGGAAAATTTTTCAAATTTGTCAAAAGCATATTTTTTTACATTGAGTAACATTCTTTTTGTTTCTAAACAACTCATATTTTACTTACAGTGGGATTTTATGAGTGCGGACATTTTGGTTATAGATGGGACGTGACCATCGTGATTTGCAGGAATATGACAAAAACATCACTGTCACTATGGTTTTTATATGGGTAATGGCCTTGGATCGACCGAAATAGGTTTTTAAGACCTAAAACGTGACACAAACCAAATTTCGGTAAGCTTTCTATTTTCGGTCGAAAACGAAAAAAAAAAAAAAAAAAAAAAAAAAGATTAATTTTCTTTTTTTTTAAGTTATTAATGCATACATGAATGTACACAATTATTCATTAATTAAAGGTGTATAGGGACACATTTCTTTCAAAAAAATAAACATGCATAAATACTTATGAGTGTGTATAAGCTTCAAACGAAAACATGATATGAACAAAATAATAATACAACTTTTATATTTTATGACAGCCAGTAATTATAAGCATTTACAATAATTAATTAACAAAGTAATTAAAAGACCGGGAGGCGGAAGTACAGATTATCATCTCATCTACTTCACGGGTGAAATTCCAGAATTACTCAAAACTCGATTCGCATGTTAAAATGCAATCAGTCTGCCAAGTGTTGGAAAACGTCTAAAAACCAAATTTCAGAATTTGACTCGTAGGTTTACTATTGAGGTCCCTTCTCCCAGTTCCCCATGTTTTTATCTTTTGGGTAAAAAAAAAAGATAAACCTACGAGTCAACCGATAAAATCGGGTTTTCGGACGGTTCCCCCCAGGAGATGAGTTAGCAGATCGGTTCCGTTTTAATATGCGAAGTTTTTTTTAAGTAATTTTGAAATTTCATCCTCGAACTCGATGAGGGGGTTGTCTTTGCTGCCACCTCCCGTTCTATAACAGTGGAGAACAAATTCAATAAAGAATATTTCATTTTTGAATATACATAACTTTTCAGTTATTTAATATTTCTCCTTGAAATTAAATAAAATACTACTATTTAAAAGTACGACTTAAAAGGGGTTTTTTACGAAACTAACTCTAAATAAGTTGTAATAAAAAATAATCATTTTATAATTTATAATTATTACTATTTTAGCAAAAAATTAAATATAGATGAGATGTGCACTTAAATAAACATTTGCTACTTCCTCCCAAAAAAAACTTGCCATGCCTTCGCCTTCCTGAGATTGTTTTGAGATAATGCTCTTGTTTGAAAAATCTATCGAGCAGCTGAAAAGCACCATATGTGCGTGCATGTTTGTTTTATAATTTTATCCCAGATCTTGAATCATACATGACCGAGAATTATAAACAGTGAAGTTCATAGCAATAAATAACAAGTTGGAAATTGTACGTCAAACGTGACAAATGAGGTGCGTTCGTACTATAAACAGATTTATGAAATAGTTGTTAAATTATGTAAAATTTGTCTTATGCAAAAATGCATGAATACAAAATACGATAAATCATATATCAATTACAGAGCAATCCAACTATATTACGCAAGTTAGAGTACGGTCAGACAAAAAAAATTCTTAAACATTTTCAACTATGTTGTAGAGTAAAACGCCTACTAGATTGAAATTTCAATTTCAGAATTTTATACCCAATAGACTGTAGCATATTTTAATTCTTTTGTACAGCTGAGCACTTTGTTTACAATCTTTACATACGTATAATGCCACTATTCTGCTAAAATTTAAGACGCTTAAATCTAGTGAAATCACCAGAGATTATCTTCCATAGACAACCATGTATCTAATACTTTGCGTGGCCCTCTTAAACATTTTTTTTTCATTGTTCGTAATGTAACGGAAAACTTTTGACCATCCCTGTAATTAAACTATACATCCGATTTTCAGAAAGTTTGAAATGGCACGACAAAATTTTGCAATAATTATATACTTAAATTTAAAAGCATTCTGTTGGATAGTTTTTATTCTATTATATGCGGACGGATAGATAGACAGATGGAAAGACGGACTGAACGGCGACTGCGGGTACTAAGTATTTATATAAGTACAAACGCATCTAAAAAGTATCTTGTTTGAGCGGAAACAGCTCAAACAAGAAGTCATACTGAAATTTTCCATAAGAAGAAACAAAATTTCTAGAATTCAAATAGTTTCGGTCTGGCCGAATTTTCAGCAGCATTTTTGCCGAAAACGAATTTTCGGTGAAACTCGGATTTTTGGCCGAACACGATAACGAATTTTCGGTCGATCTCTAGTAATGACAATAAATGTAACTAAGATAATTTTTACATTTTTAATTATGTGTAACACGCCAATTCGTGTAACTCCAAATATTTTATACATTTACGCATCTGTCTGAGTTTAGGAAGCGGTAACGAATTGCATATTTGACTTCATAAGTTATATACACATAAAAACAACTAAATTTTTGTTCAAAGTGTGTAATTTTTATGACAAGCATGTAATTTTAGAAATTTACACACATGTTTGTGTACACATAAATATGTTTAAAATAGAATAACTCATCAATTTGTGTAAATTTAACCTTTTTTCTACATTTACACACTTGTCTGGGTATTTCAAGTGATAACAAATTACACACTTATTTTAATATGCTAAATACACATAAAAACAGGGAAATTTCAGAAAAATATGTGTAAATTTTACGACAGGTGTGTAATTTTATAAATTTACACATATATACGGGTAAAATTAGCTGATTTACACATTTATTTTTTAGAGTGTACCATCACACAAAGATTTTTTACAAATCGAATTTTTTTTTAACCAGAAAAATAAAGCGAACAAAAAATTTTATTTTTGTGTTTTTAACTTTTGGTAATTGTTTTTTATATATGTATATGTATATAAATATCTACTAAAAAACACTTTTCAAAAGTTAAAAAAAAAAAAAAAAAAAAAAAAAAAGCCGAGCAAGAAGAAGAAAAAAAAAGGATAAAAGTTGTGTCTAAAAAATAGTCTGATGTCAAATTTCCAAGCTTATATTATTGTAATTATTTAACACTAGTACACCGAACCCGGGGTTCCCGGGTCTCAAAGTAAAGGTGAAAAACTTTTTTTAAATTTAAAATTGGAAAGTCTAATAATTTTTTCTGCGTAATATGCTTTTTAAACTGCCAACTAATTCCAAACAGCAATTTTATATGAAACATATTTATGTAATCATATACAGCTTTAAAAATTATCGGTACTTCCGTATTAGACGCAAGATAGAAGTTATTAGCCAAAGAATAAAATTGCATTTTCAGAAAATATGACACCCAGATATTCTTTAAAATATATTTTTGTAAAGGTTAATTGATGTATCTTTTGTAAAGTAAGTTTGCAACGAATTAAAAGTCATTAAATCCATAGATAAAAACGAAATAAAACCAACAACATTCACCGGTTTTATAGCCGACGATATATTGACATAACAGGTTTTTAATTACTATTTTTTTTTTTTCAGTTGCTATGAAAAAATGACAACTAAAATATACATTATACAGTGATCTGTTATTTTCCATGGAGAAAAGAGATAGATGGAGGTACAGTATGCGATTAAAACGGTTTGATGGGCGTTATTCTTCCAATTTAAGTCTCTCATTCGGCCCAAACTAAACAATCACGTGGAACAGAGACCGAAATTTTTAACATCATTTTTTCTCTAAATGAAAAAGATCTGATTATATTTTAGCATTATAAAATAGCATTTCATTGTATTATGAATTAAAATTGCATCGCTAAAAGTTTTCCTTTCTTGTGAAAGCACGCGGTTGCGTTTGATGCAATGCATCGAATTTTAGAGTTACATTTTCGGTGTCAGCTCTAGCCACTAAACTGCATCTCTATTTCTTTTTTCTTTTTTACTCTATGGCTATTTTTCCTCTCTTTCCTACATAAATGCGATACTCAAGTTGCCACCATTAGAGAAATTGAACCAAAAACCACAAAAAAATTAATATCTCAAAAACAAATTGAGATACAGTTTTCTAACAAACGGTATTTAAAAGTGCATTTTTTTCTCTAAACGATGGTATAAAGATTGAAAACGTGCAATGTCTAGAAGTTTAAAAATTTACAATAGCGAAAATTGCAAAACCGAAATTTCATCGGAAAGTGTTGCCATGCAAAACATGACGTATGCGTTACGCACAGATACGTTTGGCCTTTATTATATAGATTTTCCATTAAAAAAATTACTATTTCTAAGACAATACCTTTGCATATGTTGATAGAAATCTTTTTCTCTTGTACTAAATACATAGAAAAAAGTGTTTTGAGAATTCAAATGTTTTAAAATTATGCGTGATGGGCTTGGCGACCATTTTTCCATATTGTATACTAATTTCTATGTACCCAAATCCATAGTTAAAATTTAAAACTCAAAATTGTTACTTAAGCAGACGTTTCCGTACTAAAATTCTGGTATTGAAATTTAAAAGTTTTGTTTAGTCGTAGACAATCTATAAATAGATCACTGGGTGGTAACGTGTTAAATATATTTGTCCATAGTTAAAATCAGAAGTTCTAAATCGTATTTAATGTAAACTTACTAAGCTTTCCTTTACAAACTTGGTGCTTCTATATTTGTGTAAAATATGAAAAGATGGCCGCCAAGCCCATCATGCATAATTTTAAAACATTTGAATTTCCAAAACACGGTACGATGTATTTAGTACAAGAGAAAAGGATTTCTATCAACATATGCAAAGGCATTGACTTAGAAATAGTAATTTTTTGAATGGAAAATGTTAATTACCATAATATAAGCTTAGAAATTTGATATCAGACCATTTTTTAGACACAACTTTTATCCTTTTTTCCCCCTTGCTTGGCTTTTTTTTTTTTTTTTTTTTTTTTTTTTTTTTTTTTTTTACTTTTGAAAAGTGTTTTTTAGTAGATATCACTTCTTTTTTTTAAAGAGATTATATAAAATTTAAGTAATCTGCTCACTTAAATTGGAATGAGTTCTCATAGAACCTCTGTAAGTAGGAAATAAGAAATATATGTGTACATTGTAGTTATATATAATTTATTTCTTAGAGTAATTTACCATTTATACGTATGGAAATTTTGTAAAAAAAAAAACTGATAGAATAGAAATAAAATATAGATCTATAGTTGCTAATTTAGTTAGATATGATACGAAAATCTAGTTTAGCAAGCAAACGAGTAATAAATTGAAATTTCTCTTCCAGCAATTTGTGCCTGTACACAGACACTTACTTGAATACATTTCTACAGCCCTGTAATTTATCTGCTATCTTTACATTCACACGACTATTTAGCTTAAATTTAATTCAGAAAAATACTCTAAAAACTAGTAAAATCACACTTCCAAAAATTATCATCCTTTGACGGTTATATATCTAATTTTTTGTGTGGTCCTGTAAATCGTTTTATCTGTATTCACTAAACATCTTTTAGTATGCTAAATATAATTCAGCATAAAAATGCATAGCAAATTTAACAAGTAAGAAAAATCATGCGTTAAGCATAGATTATGAAGCACTTTCCAACACTTCATGAAATCTTTAAAAAAACTTCGTTAATTAGGGAAATAAGGGTATATAGCCAAATATGTATTCCAATACTTTTGAACAGCTCTGTATTTGATCTATCTGTTGATATACATATTATAAAGTGGGAAAATTTAGTTCAGCAAGAAAAGCTTAAAATTTCTTTTTGAGCAATTTATACTAATAAATGGGAAACATACTTGAAAACTCTTGTTCAGCCCTGTAGTTTACCTCGTACCTTTATTACACGTCAATATGAAGCTAAAATTCATTTTAAACTAAAATTTTTAAAACAACTAAAATCACATTGTTATAAATTATCATTCATAGGTGTCCATGTACACAATTCTTTGCGTGGCTCTGTATATCATTTTATCTACAGGGTGTCCACTCTCAACGGTGGCCAATGGTTAATTTCTAAACCGTTAGTCTTAAACATATAGTTTCAATTGCAAAAATGCTTAAAAAAAAGGTAAAGAATTGCTTTTTAAGTGATTTAGGTCAAAAACAATTTTTATCAAAAAATTACGAAAATTAAATTTTTATACGATCTCCCTGTCCTATAAGTGATATTTAGTAAAAATTTCCCAACACTCTAGCAAGCAATACAGAAAAGGTCCCATTCATCTAACATTAAAATTGACCGAGTTATGAAACTTTAGATTTCATGACTTAAACCACTTTTCTATAGCTGAAAATAGATGAGTTCGATTAAGCTTTAAGGGGGCGTATACTAAGTGCTTAAAGTACTATAAAGGGCGTGCATTTCAACGCTGCCCAAAGGCTAATTCCTAAACCATTTGTCACAGACATATGTTCCAATTACATAAATGTTTTAAATGAGATAAATAAATATTTTTAAAGCGATTTAACTGAAGGTGCTGTCACCGTATAAGTTTTATGATAGTGTTAATTTTAATTAATTAACTTCTAGCTTGGTTATTAAATAATTGAAGACGTGAATTTCAAAATACTCTTTAACGAGAAAGTCAAATTCGGGGAAATCGCTAAAAACCTTTAAATGCGTCCATTGGTTTTCGTTATAAATTTGGAGATTGTAGTGTTACAATAGTGCAGAATTGTACAGACTGATAGAGTAAACAAAAGCGATAAAGGCGAGTTTTGAAATTCAGATCGTCAATTTTATCTTTACATATGGTTTATTTTGTAAGCAAATGAAGCTGTTTCTTTTCATGATTTTATTTTAAAAAGGTATGTTATTTTAAGGCTACAGTGGACTCTCAAAACTAATTTTTTTAATTTTCAATGAATTTTTTTAAAAATTTCTGGAAATAATCATAATATATATATATCTCTTATTTCACAATTTTTTTAAAAAATATATTCTATAGTTTTTGCAGATACAGATTTTTCTTTTTTTAAATTAACAAAAAATGGCAATATTTCAAAATGCTCCATGCGAAATTCTTTACGCCCAATTTTTCTGATTTTTTTTTAAATGCTCTCTATGTATGTGTTAACAAATGTTACTAAGCATTTTTTGCATATTACTTGTAAAACATTTTTAAAAAATGGTTTTAAATTAATTCTTTTGTATTTTCCGTTAAAAAATCATTACAAATTTCATATAACTGAAATTTAAAAAATTTACATGCATCTAAAAAAAATTATTTCTAGTAACATTTGTTAACACATACATAAAGAGCATTTTAAACAAAAAATCAGAAAAATTGGGCATAAAGAATTTCGCATGGAACATTTTGAAATCATGAAATAGACGAAAATATTCATTCTGAGAAAAACAGGTTTTAGTAACTACAGTGGTTATAATTGCTTAATAGTTTCCTACGGACACAGTTTCAGCTATTAAGGGATATAATATCATTTCTAGCTTATATGTAAGTGTTTTATGTTTTTATGGTAAATTCACATAAAATATGTGGCTTCGACAGTAATTCATGCAAAGGACATGAAGTATCTGAATTTTAAAAAATCTTCTCAAAAGTAACATTTTGTATTTTCTAATGAAATTTTTTCAAATTTTACTAGAAATATCCATGGTATAAATACCTCTTATTGTATAAATTTTTGTTAAATATATTAAGTATTTTACTTACCCATCATACATAGTATAGGGTAAGTCTTGCAATCGTTTTGAAAATCGAAAAAAAAATTTTGACGGATTTACACGTTTTAGATAGTGGAGATTCCGAAAAACATGTTTTTAGAAAAAAAAATTTGCCGTCCGTCTGTCTGTCTGTCTGTCTGTAAACGCTCTATCTCCCGAACAAATTGAGATAGAGACTTGAAATTTTGTATGTAGTTAGTATGTAAGAATGGAACGAAGCCTATTTAATATCAGCAACCTCGATTATCCGGAACTATTTTTTTTCGGACTCTCGAAAAATTCGTTCTGATGAAAGGTACATAAAAATTTTCGAATATTTTTGTTCTAAGGAGTGGACGTAAAAGGCAATAAAATAACACACATTGTGCATATAGAACGAAGTCGATCGGATTATTAGTTGCCGAGATATTTGTAATCCTGTTTTCCACATTCTTCGATTTTTCATGACCCTGTATTTCATTCAAATTTCAATTCAGAGGTATATTTTAATTGAAAATGAGACGCTTAATCCAACGCAGTAAACTGTTAGTTTATATTATAATTATTTTTGGAGTTATAAGGATGTTTTTTTTACGCAGTTCTGTATTACTTGTGTAGTTTGGCGTTTTGTACAATTTGTCGAAATTGGTACATCAGCAATTCATTAATAGAGCATTACTATGCATATTAACAATATTTAAATTTTGTTTTGGAATTGCAATGCATTGTATAAATAGTTTTCACATGTTTTATATTCATATGCCTATCCATGATGGGTAAGTATTACGGTGGCCCCCAACGACTAGTTTTTAATTTACGCTAAAAAGATTGGGGACAAAAAGCAATTCCTCTAAATACATTGTAAACAAACGCTTAAAGAAACAGTTAAAAGTTACAGTTAAAGTATTGTTTTGCGAAATCACAAAATTAATAATTTCAGTGCAAAATAATAACATTTTGTATGGTAAAACTAAAAACTAGGCTAAATTTTACGGATGTGAATCGGCAAAAAAGTAAACAAAGGGGCGTGGCACAATCAGCTGATTGGACAAAAATGCTTCTAACTCCAGTAAAAATAGTCGAAATTGAAAAATTCTTTTTGTGTTCAATAGCAGGGAGTTCATATAATGTTATTATGCTAAAAATGAAAATTCGACAATTTGATGATTCTTTGCGATTTTCGAAGTCCACTGTATCCTTAATAAGCTTTTATTTTACTCGCAACGTTCGTATATAAGTTTTCCTAGTTCAAAACTTTTATTCAAATTTTAGCTCACTTCTAAATATCCGAACGAGGTTCAATTTGTCGGTAGTATCTCCCTGAATTTTATTTCATTCAGTCGTACTTTACTTATTTATCAAATTGATTTATCTGACTCCATTAAATTAAGCTTATTTACTTTAATGTTTCAAACTTAAACTTAACGTACGCATTAACCAGCCAACTTTTAAAAAAAGACATTTTTATTCCATAGAAAACAAAAACATGTTGTTGCCAACAACACAAAAAAATAACAATCTACTTTCAACATCCTCCCACCTTTTGATAAATGGAATTTATCAAAACAATAAATATTCAAAATAATCTAAAAAATAATATTACAAATAACTCTATATAAACATAGCATTGAAGTTAAACAGAAATAAATATTATTATAGAAACACTTGTAATTAAATTTCTCTCATCATATGTTTTTTCTTCACAGGTATTGCACCAAAAGACTAAGATTTTCATCTCGGAATCGTCCTCGGGATCTTTCTCGTAGTCTTTGCTGGTATCTCAATCTTTTTGATATGTTGACTATATCCAAATGATCCAAATCGGGAATTCCCACCGTTCGAATATCTTAAATAAACAAAGATGGAGAAAGCGGAACTTCTAAAAGATTTGGCCCCTTTTCATGACAATCATTTAATGACGGGTGGCCCTTTTCAAGACCCAAATTATCAAATATAGGTCTAATCTTTGTTGTTGAACTCTCCTTAAAATTTTTTGCTGGATACTGAGCTCTGTCTTTAGAATTTACATGCCTATTTTCCCTGTAATTTCTTTCTGAATTTTGATCACTATCTTTAGAAAATATATGTCTGTTTTCCATAAGATTTGCTACTGATGCATTTTTTATGAACAATGAAGTTATTACATTAGTTAAAGAACAACCAAAATTTTCTCCGGGCACTTTGCCCATAATAAGCCAACCTATAAACGTTTCGTGTGCAACTAAGCCACATTTAAGTTTATGCATGTTTCCAGTAAATAATTTACCACAAATATCTGCTCCTATCAATAATTCTGTATTAGGACAACCTTTTCGATAATCCCCAATCCATATTTTCTTTTCTTTTAATTCCTTATTCCACGATCCTTTTTTTAAGTCTAGGGATTTTACCACAGATTTTTGGCTGATGCAGCACCTCTATATCACAGGAAAATTTTCCACTGAGTGCTTCAAGTTTTAGTTTGTAAAGATTGTGATTATTTTCTTCAGTTTTAAATCTACCAAACAATGAATGTCTTAAACTTTTCCTTTCTATTGGATCCAGATCCAAATTTTCAGCAGTACTTCGTAGAATATACGACTTTTGGGAACCGCTATCAATCAATACTCTGGCTTGACGTTCTTTACCTTTTGATTTCAAAGTAACTATCAGTGTTTGAAGTAACACTTTCTCTGATACACAATGACTCGACAAACTGACATCCGAGGCTGCAGAATCAGAGAGATGTTCAGTCGGTTGAATTTCAGTAACTTTGTTAGCTGGCAATTCTGGACACATCAAAACTAAATGTCTTTTATTGCATAAAATACATTTGATGTTAGCTTTGCAAAATTTTGAGCGATTGCCAATTTTAAAACATAAGAAACAGCATTTTTTGTTTTGTAAAATTTTTCGCTTTTGTTCCAAATTAAGCTCTTGAGCGTTAAAGCATTCTTTACTATTGTGTAATTTGTCACAAAAAACGCAAGAATTGTTTACTTTCTTTTTATCAATGGTTCCTGAAAATAAATCACTAGTAGTGGGCGGCGCAAAATGCTGCGATATTTCTTTCCGTTGACGATATTCATTTATAAAACTATATTTTGCCAAGCGAATTCGTTCGTCACTTTCAACTTCCGTTTTCAAAAAAGATAATAAATTTTTCAATTTTTCGCCGTAAACATTATTTGAAGAATCCGCTATAATATTGCAAGGATTTCTTAACCATACTCTGAATAGCTCTTCCGGAATACAGGATTCCACAAGTGGAAAAAGCATTGCAGAATATTTATCTGAGGTTAAGCCTATCGATTCTAGAGCTCTTAAATAAGATTCTAGCTTATCATACAAGTTACTAGTGTTCATTCTACTTTTAGACTCTGTAGAATTTTGAACAACAAGTTTAAGAAGTTGTCTGACATAAAACTCAATTAACAGTTCATCGCGCCCAAATCGCGATTTTAAACTTTCGATGGCCTTTTCATAATTTTCACTAGTCGGTGGAAAACTATCAATTATTTCGCGAGCTCTTGTACCTTCACTTATGCACTGAATTAAATATTGAAATTTATATTCATTTTCAATATCATTATCTTCATGAATTCTTTTGAATTGGCTCCAAAAAGCGAGCCAATCTTTAATATCTGAACTAAATTTGATCAACTCTATTTTTGATAACTTTAATTTCTTTTTCGTTACGGGCGAGTTAGTTACTAAATTCGTATACTGCGTTTTTAAATCTTTCTCTAAATAAATTTCTACGCTCACGCTAACTTTATCCATTTTTTCATTATATTCCTCTATAGCGTTTTATTCAGCTTCATATTCTGCCATATCGCAATTTTCTAACATGTTATTACTTATCTCGTTGTCTAAATCTACCAAGCGATTGTAAATTCTTTTTAAGCTAGAAAAAGTAGATTTAACATTTTCCTCCTTAGGATTATCTTCTTTTAATAAATTCGTTAATGCGTTGTAAGTTTTAGAAAAATTAACTCTAACAGGAGAGCGCTTTTTAGTTAATAGATCCATATTCACTAAATGAAATTATGTAAAACAGTACCTTTTTAAATATCGCGTCTTTGATGTCACCAGTAATGTCGGTAGTATCTCCCTGAATTTTATTTCATTCAGTCGTACTTTACTTATTTGTCAAATTGATTTATCTGACTCCATTAAATTAAGCTTATTTAATTTAATATTTCAAACTTAAACTTAACGTACGCATTAACCATCCAACTTTAAAAAAAAAAAAAAAAAAAAAAAAAAAAAAAAAAAAATTTATTCCATAGAAAACAAAAACATGTTGTTGCCAACAACACAAAAGAAATAACAATCTACTTTCAACACAATTCGCATACTTATTTATATCCAACTAGCCGCCTATGGCGACCAGATTGGTCTCCATTAAAAGTATTCTACGCATTCCATCATGTTATTTTTACTCTTAATTTAATTTACTTCTTCAATCATTATCCAAATCGGAAGATTCCGATCAGAGAAATTAAGAACTGTTTGCAATCATTGTAGCATTTCATAATTCATTATTTCACAATTTAATAATGAAAAAGCATGCTTTTTTTCATTAATTTCGTTTCTGAGTTCATAAATATAACAATAAAGAAACGTGAATTCAAACTGTAAACAACGCCGCAATTTTTACCTAGTACAGCTCATATTCAAAATATTAGAATAATTACCTTTTTTTTAGAAATTGAAAATATCGTTTGGTAATTTAATGTCTTTTAATGAAAATATGCAAACGATATTTTTATTAAGAACTTATTGTTGATTAAACTTACTTGTTATCTTAAATTTAATATCATTTTTGAAAAGATTAATTGCAAAAAAAAATTATTTTGAAAAGTCAAAATATTAGAATATTTATTCAAGTGGTTCAAAATATTAGAATATTTCACATTAATTCTCCTTTAATTATTACCAATTCTTAACTGGTGGCATCATTGATTAAATTCAGACTATTTTATTTATAATCAGTATTCTTTTTTGCAGTTTGTTTCTTTTTCGTCTTAAAATGGGCCGTGTGAGTGATATTCCTGAATCTACTAAACTTCGTATGGTTGATTTGTATCAGCACGGTAAAAATCAATGTTTTATAGCGAATTATTTACATTGTTCGCAATCGAGCGTTAGTAAAATACTAACATAATATTCAAAAATTGGAAAATTTCAAAATAATCGCCGAAATGGTGGCCGAAAACCAAAAACATCTGCTAGAGATGACAGGAAACTGAAGCGTATACTTAAGAAAAACTGTTTTAAAAGTGTGCGATTCTTGCACCGAAAATGGAAAGAAGAAGGAGTTGAAGTTTCTACATCGACAACATTAAGACGTCTCCATAAATTTAAATTTGAATCTCGTGTACCGAAAACAAAACCTCTCATGACTGCAAGACAAAAGCGTATAAGATTGAATTGGTGTAAATCAAGACGTTTATGGAGCAATGAAGATTGGAAAAATATATTATTTAGTGATGAAAGTATGTTTTGTGTTTCATATGGTAATCAAGGTATTCGAGTTTGGAGAATGAAGCAAGAAGCATTTGATAAAGAATGCCTTAAACGTTCCGTAAAATTTGCTGCTAGTGTCATGGTTTGGGGTTGTATGAGTGCAGAAGGACCTGGAAAGTTATGCATCGTCTACGAAAAGGTTAACTCTCTGATATATCAAGAAATTTTAGAATATTACATGATTCCATCATCAGAAGATTTATTTGAAGATGATTTCATCTTTCAACAAGATTTAGCGTCCCCGCATACCTCGGTGTCAACTAAGAATTGGTTCCGCCAACGCAACATTAAGGTACTTCCTTGGCCACCAAATTCACCAGATCTTAATCCCATCGAAAACTTATGGTGTATAATGAAAAAAAAACTTCAAGAAAATCCTCCTTCAAGTAAAACTGAGTTAGTGGCACGTATAAAGTCTATTTGGGCTAATATTGATAGAAATGTTTGTAAACACCTTGTATATAGTATGCAAGATCGATTGTACGCTGTTATGAAAGCTAAAGGGGATGCTACAAAATATTAACTACCATTTACTTCATATTCATAAGGTAATATTGTTGCGTAAAATAAAATATTCTAATATTTTGAACCAATCTAAATTTTATTCTAATATTCTGGTGTGTTTAAGGAAGCTGTATACCTAATTTATTGTGCTGTATTTTATATTTTATAAATGTTAAAATCTTATCTAAACATTGCAAATTTAATTTATAAGAAATTTAATTGCATTTACTTAGTATAAAAAATAAATAAATGACAAATAATTTTTTCTTATTACTTTTTCTCAATTATTCTAATATTTTGAACATGAGCTGTATGATGTCTTAAGACATAACAAAACTATCACGTCATTATCTACAATGATGTCATAAGAATATTGTCCATTTATTGTTGAAAAACTTGCTTTACGAACCTCCATGATTATTTTTTTTCCCGTTCGTGATTGAATGAATCTTTTACGGCTTATTTATTTTTTAGGAATGCGATATTAAACTATGAATGTCAATTTAAATTCAGTGAGTGTTATCTCAAAATATACATACTTTTTTAAAAGTGTAATTTAGAAACAATGCTTTTATGTTGTTATAAATTATTTTGGTTTAGGTTATTATTAATACCATAGCCTACTATAATACTAGTAAAGGCCTGTTTATTTGAGATTAATGTATGAAGTCTCCCGCCAGAGGACGCTGATACCTTGCCCAAGTTAATCAGACCAATCATGTAAACCCTGAACCAAAACAATGACAGGTGTGCAAACATGTGCACAGAACAGAAAGCAGCTTATTCAATACTAATTTGGGCAGGGTTTGCGTCACGTGGACTTACACGTGGTTCAATGAAATGGTTCAGGGTTTGAAGCTGTTGCCAGCTTCACTTTTTCGGTGGTTTTTCGCGAAATGGCTCGGCTGGCAGTATTATAGTAGGCTATGATTAATACTATTAATTATTTATGTATGTGATTGTGCATATGAAAAATAAAAAGGTTGCAAGAAAAGATTTTGTCAAATTTCTTTTCTCGCCAAGCACTCACTTTCTTTTGCCAGTTACCTATGCTGGAAAAATACATTTAGTATTGTATTTTAAAGGAGATGAATGAATCTGATATACATATTTTTTAATCTGTGTTATAAATAAAAGTTATGTATTTTAAATGAAATAAGTTATAGTTTTATGTTTCAAATGAAACTGGCATATGGCATAAAATTTGGCAAACCTGCACTCGGCTAGCATAAAAGCACCAAAATGGCAATCATGCATATAAAAATGTGAAGTGGGGAGACCTGGGATAATATAGATTGCCGACTTATCACCTGCGCTGGCTGACATGAAATTGGCTGCTTAGCATATAAAGAGTGAAGTGGGTAAGCCCGGAAGTCATGACAGTCATATGACTTACAAGGAAGGTCTCCATACGGGCATACTCAGAAAAATCTGAAAAAATTACAGAATGTTCTTCTCATATAGTTATATATGTTTATAAAAAAATTTCGGCGGAACCTCCTTATAACGTCCGTAAAAAAATAATAAAAATTTCGTTTATTTGGCGATTTATCTCCGGTTGGTGAAAAAACGAAATTTTGAAAAATACGCTTTTACGCTTCGAATACTTTTTAAAGAAAAAACTTTCTATGTTCAATTTATTTAAATAAGTTTAGTTTAAGTAATTTTAGTTTTGCATTTTTGCTTTACTTTAAGTGTAATTTTGTCATATACATCTATATGTACTTATATCAAAATGAAATTAATATATTTTATCATTTAAAACACAATTTAAATTAATTAAAATTGTTCCAAATTGAAAAATACACTGTTAAAAATCTGCTGCATTTTGTTGCAACGCACTCCCTTGCTTGTATAGAAAACGGTTACTTGGCCATGAAATGGAGCTTTCTCATTGGCTGGAATAGAGATATTATATACAAGCGGTGGAGTGCGTTGCAACAAAATGCGGCAGATTTTTAACAGTGTATGATACGGTCAATTCACCGTGCTATGGAGCATTCTCATTGGTCAGAAGAGAGATATTCTATAAAAGTAGTGGAGTGACGTTGCAGTAAATGCTGCAGATTTTTAACAGTGAAGTCAATTAAAACAGTTTTCAGATTCGTTAAAATCGTCTGCTTTTGGCGAGGAAATGCATTGCTCGCCAAATCCCGCGTCGCTTTCAGCTTTTCACGCCAATTATTCCACACTATTTTATTTTTTTACATATCTAATAATGTAATTCCGCCGCTAATTTTCACTGATCCTTTATTACCTACATGAGTAGTTTAATTCGTATTTTTTTCAAAAAATTCTGAGTATGCCCCCAACGGAGACCTTCCTTGTTAGGCTTTTAATATATAGAGCAAGGCTACCTTATCATAATGATATTATGATAAGGGGGCCTTGATATAGAGGATGACAGTGTAATATTAATACGATTTTAGGTGCGTACCATTTATTTATTTTATAGCAATACATCAAATTCTATTAAGTTAAGTAATCTAATATAATTTTAAATATGTATCATTATGTAACGAATTGTGACCGTTACTTTTCATAATTTATTTTAACAAAATTTCTGTTTTTTTTTTTTACTTATATTTTTAGCACAAATTGTATATTTTGCTTTACTATGTAAACGTCAACATAAATTCAAAAACAATATTACAAAAATTATTTTACTCACAATGTTTAACGTTAAATTTTCTATCTGACGTTTATTTTTATTTCCAGTACTAGGGGGGCCCCGCCCCCCTGCTCGCTATGCTCGCCAATCCCCCGCGTAATCGCTTCGCGATTCCAAATTATTGGTTACCCCTGCTTGCTGCGCTCGCCAATACCCCATGGTATGAATAAGCAGTTGAAAACCTTTCAAATGATGTGTCACACGACTGGTGTTGTAAAGAAATTAAAATTGTGCCCCCCTGGGGTGCAGAGTGGGAGGCGACACAAAAGACATCCATAATATTAACAAGCAGCTGCAGACCTCTCAAATGATATGTCACACGACTGGTGTTGTAAAGAAATTAAAAAGGTGCCCCCCTGGGGGGCAGAGTGGGGGTGACACACAAGACATCCATAAAATGAATATAAACAGTTGCAGACCTTTCAAATGATGTGTCACACAATTGGTGTTGTAAAGAAATTAAAAATGTGACCCCCCTGGAGAGAGCAGAGTGTGGGGGTGACACACAAGACATCCATAATATGAATAAGCAGTTGCAGACCTCTCAAATGATGTGCACACAATTGATGTTGTAAAGAAATTAAAAATGTGCCCCCCTGGGGGGCAGAGTGGGGGATGACACACAACACATCCATAATATGAATAAGCAATTGCAGACCTTTCAAATGATGTGTCACACAACTGGTGTTGTAAAGAAATTAAAAATGTGACCCCCCTGGAGAGAGCAGAGTGTGGGGGTGACACACAAGACATCCATAATATGAATAAGCAGTTGCAGACCTTTCAAATCTTGTGTAAAACGAGTAGTGTTGTAAAGAAATTAAAAATGTGTCCCCCTTGGGGAGCAGAATGGGGGATAACACACAAGACATCCATTATATGAATAAGCAGTTGCAAACCTCTCAAATGATGCATCAAACGACTGGTGTTGTAAAGAAATTAAAAATTTGGCGAAATATTACAGTTATCGCCAAGTTTGCGCCACTTTTGACGACTAATTTTAGTCGCCAAATTTGGCGATATATCGCCAAGTTGGCGACAAACTTGGCGATGGTAACCTTTCCTCTCTTTATGGTAACCCATACGGCGATGCATAGACGGAGCCCTTTCCTGATTGGTCTATTCGACTCATGGAAGGAGTGGACAACCCGGATTCGTTAGTTCCGGAAATCTTCCACATCAGCATCATTCCAGGAGTCATTCCTTTTAAGGTTAGTTTTTTTTTTTTTACTACTAGGGGGGCCCCGCCCCCCTGCTCGCTATGCTCGCCAACCCCCCGCGTAATCGCTTCGCGATTCCAAATTATTGGCTACCCCGGCTTGCTGCGCTCGCCAATACCCCATGGTATGAATAAGCAGTTGCAGACCTTTCAAATGATGTGTCACACGACTGGTGCTGTAAAGAAATTAAAAATGTGCCCCCCTGGGGGCAGAGTGGGAGCCGACACAAAAGACATCCATAATATGAATAAGCAGCTGCAGACCTCTCAAATGATGTGTCACACAATTGGTGTTGTAAAGAAATTAAAAATGTGCCCCCCCCCCCGGGGGCAGAGTGGAGGATGACACACAACACATCCATAATACGAATAAGCAGTTGCAGACCTTTCAAATGATGTGTCACACAACTGGTGTTGTAAAGAAATTAAAAATATGACCCCCCCCCTTGGGAGAGCAAAGTGTGGGGGTGACACACAAGACATCCATAATATGAATAAGCAGTTGCAGACCTTTCAAATCTTGTGTAACACGACTGGTGTTGTAAAGAAATTAAAAATGTGTCCCCCCTGGGGAGCAGAATGGGGGATAACACACAAGACATCCATTATATGAATAAGCAGTTGCAAACCTCTCAGATGATGTATCAAACGATTGAAGTCGTAAAGAAATTAAAAATTTGGCGAAATATTACAGTTATCGCCAAGTTGGCGTCACTTTTGACAACTAATTTTGGTCGCCAAATTTGGCGATATATCGCCAAGTTGGCAACAAACTTGGCGATTGTTGGCGATGGTAACCTTTCCTCTCTTTATGGTAACCCTTACGGCGATGCATAGACGGAGTCCTTTCCTGATTGGTCTATTCGACTCATGGAAGGAGTGGACAACCCGGATTCGTTAGTTCCGGAAATCTTCCACATCAGCATCATTCCAGGAGTCATTCCTTTTAAGGCTAGTTTTTTTTTACTATAGAAGGATAGAAGGAAATTTGTGACTGACCCCTATTTTGCAGCAAAAGAGATGACTTTCAACAACTATTACTCGATCAGTTTTAATCACAGAGGAATGGGACTTTTTTTGTGATATTTAGTAAATTTTTACCACTACTTTTTGTTAGAGTAGTGGTAAAAATTTACTAAATATCACTTATAAGACCGGGGGATTGTATAAAAATTTAATTTTCGTAATTTTTTAGTAAAAAAATTTTTTTGACTTAAATTATTTAAAAAATACTTCTTTACCTTTTTTAAAGCATTTTTGTAATTGGAACTATATGTCTATGACTAACGGTTTAGAAATTAGCCATTGACCACCGTTGAGAGTGGACACCCTGTATATTCTGAAAACATTTCTTTGTAAAGTGAATGGAGTTCAGCGTAAAAATGTATACCTTATTTAAGAACCACCTTTAAGTAATTTACGCTCATACTCAGTAACGTTGGCGAGCTCTTTTGGATAGTCCTGTATATCAACTATAACATTTATACACACCCTTATAATGTACAATAATTTAGTGAAACTTAAATGCGTATATCATAATTAAAATGAATTACATTTATCCATCAGCCATCATCGGAAACATACACAGTCCGTCGGAAGGAATATACTATTTGAAATCTTTTGTATGTCCCTGTAAATGCAATGTACTTCATATTATGCAAGACAGTATCGTATAATTTATATTAAGCCTCAGTGACATATATCAATTTTGTTATACATATTTTTAAAATGTCGCACACTATTACCCCCCTTTACCATTATCCAATGGAATTCCTTTGTGTGGCCCTGTGAAGGAATAATACTACATTTTCACCGCATATTTTATAGAATGCATATTTTAGTGCACCTCTTAAATGCATGTAAATTTTAATATGTTTGACAGGGTGTAACATCTTTAAAACGCCTTTGAAACGATTTTTCCCCATAGGCCATAATGTAATGGAAAATTTGTGACTCTCCCTGTAAATAAACTAATCAAGGAAGAAACTTCATTTTCAATAGGGTTCGTGGTAGGATTAACGTCAATAACATAAAAAAATTTCAGGGCAATTCGAGTATATTTACAGGTGTTAGAGCGCGGACAGATGCACAGACGGATAGACGGATAGACAAACCAAATGCATAAGCACTTTTCAAACTTTTGGAAAGTGTTATAAACGTTAAAATTCATTTGAAACGATTTTTCCCGATAGGCCGTAATGTAATGGAAAACTTTTGACTGTCCCTGTAAATAAATTAATCACGATAGAAACTTCATTTTCAATAGGATTCGTGCTAGGGTAACGTCCAAAAATTTCATGGCAATCAGAGTATATTTTCGAGAGTTAGAGCGCAGACAGACAAACCGAATGCATAAGCACTTTTCAACTTTGTTGGAAAGTGCTAAAAACATAAATTCATTTATTCCTAAGAAAATGGAGCCAAAGATATTTTCTGATTGGTTTGTCTTCCCGCAAATGAAATGCCTGTAGTTTATTATTGATGATTATAACTGGTTAATATTGGTCTGGAGGCCGTCTTTTCGCATTTGACATTAAATTCTTATGTACCCAAATTCGTTGTTAGAATCCAAAATTGTTACTTATTCAGGCATATAGATAGCAGACACTTCCGTACTTAAATACTGGTGTTGAAATTTAAAAGTTTTGTCCAGTTGTAGGTAATCTATATGGTATCGTTGGATGGTAACAGGTTAAATATTGGTTAGAAATTTGCGTAAAATATGGAAAAATGGCCGTAAATCGATATGATATAAAATACTATTGGTTAATATAACTGTACAAAGCTGGTTCGGTAGTTCCAGATATTACCCTCTTTACATTAAACATTTTATGGTAAAATCGTATTTCATCATACAATGACGTCAAAGTTGTTATCTACACTGTAAAAAATTTGACTCATTTGCTACAGCGTCACTCCACTGCTTTTATAGAAAACGGTTACTTTACTGTGTTATGGAACATTCTCATTGGTCATGAAAGAGATATTCTATAAAAGCTGTGGAGTGATGCTACAGCAAATGGGTCAAATTTTTAACAGTGTATGTTGATTCTTTGCTCACACACAAAGGGAATATCGTTTACCATGGTTCGCTTTTTATATAAAAATCACACTCAACTCAATTTTTGTTCAAAAGTTTTGATTACATTAGGAATTAAACTTTAATTGCTAATAATTTTAAATGACTACACTTTAGAAGATATATCTTCCTTCAAAAATTAATTTTATTTTAAAGATCTTTCTAAAAATGAATTTTTACACTGTTTTATTCGAAAAAATATTTCGAAGAAAAATATCCGATTGGCATATGAAATTTGAAGTGGCAGCATTTAAAATGATTTGCTTTACTATGGCCGTGTTCAAAAGCGGCTTTTTTTGTGCGCGCGCGCTCAGAAGATTCTGCTAGGAGTAGGTACTATCGAAGAAGAGAATTTTAAACTTATTCAATTATTGTATTATTTTCATGGTTCAGAATTGGTAAATACAAATACCATATCTCTTTATCCTTTCAAAACATGATTTTCGTAGCAGAAATACATACCTGTGACCACTCAAATAAAATTAAAAGTATTCCGGAAAAGTATCACGTGACCTATTTCATGTAATTAAGCCCGATTAGCATTTAAAAAATGACAACCAACCCTGCTCAAACCTTGACGCGCGCGACGCAAATAAAAATGATGAGCGATTTGATCACGTGATTGTGCGTTTTGTGCTTATCTGTTATTGGTTGCACGTTGTTTGTTGTCAAAGTTGGTAGGTTGACTGATACAATTTAACAATTGGTGATTTAATTTTTTTAATAATTTTATTTTTATTTATTTAAAAATCATTTATCAGTTGCTTTATACTTTTCGTATTAAATAATAGAATACTGTTGATTCTATTGTTGTAATTAATAGAATGCTGTTGATAAACCAAGGTTGAGATATCCACACGGGGGACTAACTAAGGGGGGGGGGCTACCCTCCCAAAACATTGACAAATGTTGTTACACTTTGCAAATTTAAAACTTTTATGTCAAATTTAATTAAAATTTTAATAAAAACTGCAATACATTTTCTATTTTTGATAGAATTTGCAAAAGTTACAACTCTAATTGGGAATATTATTAATTTTTTTACAAATAAGAATTGTATTACATTTTCAAAGTGTGTTAACTTGGCAAAATTATAAAACGAGTTGGCGAATATAAAAATTTGACTTGACAATATTAAGGTTTTCTCCCCCACCAATAAAAAGTCTTAGCGATGGCCCTGTATCCACATATTACAAGATTGATTTGTAATCTACAATACTGGATTGATTTCAATGGAATTTGCATTGTTAGTTAGATAATTTTTTAGAAGAAGTTTTAGTATGTATATCTTTCTTATTTAATGATTGTATATTTTAATACCGTGTGGATAACAGGCCAAAATATGTCTTAAAATATGAAAAACAAACGACATCCGAAATTATGTTAGTATAAGCAAAACACTTATTTATACTTTTAATAGAAAAATTATAAACATTCTAATCATACTTTATTCATTACAAAACTAGAAGGCAAACTCCAAATATTTCACTTCTTTAAAATATATGTATGCAGATATTCTTAATTTAAAAAAATGTATATCTTTTACATTTTGCTTTTATAATATTTTCCATTTTGATTTTAACACCGTAAAATATCCACGCATGCATTATATTTGCATCCTAATCTCAATAAAAAATTACTTCTAAAATTTTCAAAAAAAAAGAAGAAGAAGAAGAAGAACATTAACAATTATTTTATGCGTATACGGATATTTTCGCAGAAAACTTTTTTTTTCATTTTCTTAATATATATATAAATCACTTCGGAACGATATTAATATCTTTCTAATTATCCTTTTAATATTCTAAATTTGGAATATTAAAACTTTCTCCGCAAAAATCTCATTTTCTCGTATTTAAATAAGTATTTTATTATTATAATAGAAATACATGTGCTTCTGTATTATTAATATAAAATTTACCTTTAATAAAAATGTCTTATTTATTAATAAAAAGCAACCAAAAAAAAAAAAAAACACACAAACCAACTTTTGGCCCGCGCAGGTTTCGAACCCGTATCGTCTGGGTTCAAGTTCAGCACTCTGACCATTCGGCCAGCCAGCTCACTTTCCTTTGTAACAGATTATCTTTATAATTGGCACCACAAGTAATTACATCCTTGATCTGTTCTCCATCTGTTACTGAGCGAACAGTTACAGTAACTGGTGGCACAGTAGCGAGGACTGAACGCACATCCCATCAACTATAAGTACCCACTCCATGTCCATGGCTCCTGAGCGTGCGCGTGCAGCGCGCGTAACAGCTGAACACGGCCTCTAATGTAGCTAGTTCACGATTGGCGGGTTTATCACACTTTGGCATAATTTATTAATTAGCTAGCAGTTTTTTGCTTATTAAAGATAGAAATTTTGTTTTTTTTAACTGAATTTTACAAAAGCACGTAGCTTGAATAATTACCTGTGAGAAAATGCACTCTACAGCTTTTTCTGCCCCTTATTTAAGTCTGTACCTTGATTGAAAAAAATGTTTGACGAAGAAAAAAAGTGATCATTTTCAGTATCTCGACGTTTTTTTTTAAATCTTGTATCTCTTTTAATAATTATTTTATAAAGATGAGTTTGATCTCAAATTGAAGCTCTTCATCATTAAATTTTTTTAGCTTTTGTTTTATTTCTCTGCGATACTTCATTTCTTAAATATTCGAAAATTTAAAATGCCATGTTTATTTATTTATTTATGCCTAAGTGGAACAAGATCACCAAATTGTTATGATCCGGGTAGACCCTATTTGTCCCACCCGGTAAGTTCCCCAGCATGCGGGGATTTATTACAATAACTTCCAGGCCTAAAAACACATAATATACAGGCAGCTAGAGTACAAAGCTCTTTCGCGACAGCGGCGAGCTGAAGGTGGAAACTTGACTGTTGATTGAAGGTAAGTCTATTGATTGAAAAGTCAATCGGCTGAAGAAGAAAACTTGATCTGTACAACATTACCACAGTGGTATGCGCGCCAGAGACCTGCTCCATCGCGACAAGGGGTGCTAAAAATGTTATGTTTGTGACAGGAAATTTGTCACACCCTGTTCTTGCCACTTTCCGGCCATATCTCCATTTCTTTAGTCAATCTATCTTTATTTACATTAACCTAATTACATTCATCCTATTTTAAAGTTTACTCATTTATTATAACCTTTACAGTCTATTATTTACCTTTTCATTCAAACACCACTTTTACTTTTTCGTTTAATAAGTTTCCTTTTATTAAATCTGGTTAACTTTATTAATCTTTCTTTATTAAAGTTATCATTCATATAAACAATAGTTATTTAACTTACGTTATATTTATTTCCAACACTTTTTACCTTTTAAAACTCCCGGCTTGTTGTTGTTTTCCCGTCGTACTTCGTATGCAATCGGAAGCTGTAATGACGTGTTTCTTGACCGTCACAAGGTGACGTCATTTGTCTACCGCTCATTTCCGGTATGACGTTTCGTCATGATGGTTTCTCATTTGACCATCGCTTCATCTGCCCTTTTGCATGCGTAATGAGTTTCTTTTAGTTTCCCTTCTAGTATAAATACTTCGACAATAGCTTAGATTTTTTTTTAATGTTCCAGTATGAAGTGTTTACGTTCGTCTTGTTCAGTTTGATAATTATGATTTAACTTTTAGCTTTCGTTTCATTTATGTGGTTGTCAAAGTGCCGTTCTTTAGTTTTGTTAAATGTTTAGTAAAACTAATTTTACTTGAGACCGAGAAGCAGAAGTGTGGTGTTATCTCTTTTGACGTTTTCTCCACTTTGCTGAGAGCGATGTTAAAGGCTGAAGTCCGTGAAGAAGGGCCGTTGTATTCGAGCCGAGTTTGAAAGCTTCTCCGTGTTTACGTACGAAGTCTGACAGCTGGTGAAGTAGGGGAAAGTTTCACGATAACATTTGTTTAGTCAGTGGTTTTACTCAGATGTACTACTGCTCCTTTTTGAATCGAAGTTATGGCTACAGATCGTCAAGCAATCAGATGTAATATACCTTGTTTACCGAAGTATAATTTTTGCCTGCCATGAAGTCTATTTATATTTGGTTTTCCGTTTTAATTGTTTAATAGATATAAATGCTTTTGTTAATTATATTGCTTTTATCTTTATTATCTTTTAAATAAAAGTTAGTTTGTTTTTAACTTATTTGTATTTATTTCATCAACATACAGTATTTTAGTTATTTAATTTTCTAGACTTTTTAACTTTTTACAGGTTTAGCGACTAAAAGCAAAAGCTTTCATTGTGCTAATTAATTTTAATCTCTGCTAATCTTTAATATTCAAAATTTAAATCCGTCAAGGTTATGGGCCCGTCCCTAACCTGATTCTTTTATTAATTTGATATATTAATGAGTTATAAATTTTTTTTAAAATAGAAATTAATTTGTAATAGTTAAATGTAATTTAAATCTAGCGTTTTTTTTTTCATTTTATAAATTTTTTAATGGATATTTGTTTCTTAAACTTTAGTTTATTTTTGTATTTGCCATTTTTAACCCTTACCGGTCCGGCGATATCGTAATAAACGCTGCTTCCATCGGCATTTAGCGATGCTTTGCGATGCGGGGGCAGTTAATTTATTATATTTTGTTCAGTTTTTAATTAAATTTCATAGTTAAAAATTACTTTTATTTGGTTTTTAAATAAATTGCATAAGCTTTATTTAAATTTAACAAATATTTTTATAACGATATAGTAATTTTTGAATTTTTTTTAACTTAGGTGAAAAATTTAACTGACTTTTGTTACCTTAGATTTTTTTTGTAAATTTAATGTAATTTTTTAAAGTTTAAGGAATTTTATTTAAATTTAAGGAAAAATTAATAAATTTTTGATATATCTATAAATTTTTTTTTGTAACTTAGAAATTTTTTTTGTAAATTTGAGGTAAAATTAAATTTAAAAAAATTTCTGGCTTCATGGCATATACTTCTTACTTCTCCTTACCTGATGGAGAGGCTGGCCTTCAATTCCTGGTGCAGTTTTGCTAAAGGAGGTTAAAGATTTTTGTGTCAGCCAATAAAGTTTTTGATGCTTGTGACGAAAAATGACATTTATTCAAGAATTCAAGTCATTTCTGGCGATTGCTAGCCTCGAGTTCCTGGTACTGTTTCACAGATGGAGGTTGAAGATTTTGGAGTCTGCCATGTTGGTTGTGATAAAAGATGATATTCGTAAGAATTTTTAAGTCATCTTTGAAAGAATTTTGCCAGTTGAAGGTGGTTTTTGGCAGTGGTCCGCGTACTGGGCCATTGCATTTTGATATTCTTGTTGATACATTGCAGTGATATCATTGCAGTTTGATATTCTTGAAACAAGATTTAACTTTTTCTTGGTGTGACTTCAGTCTGGAACTTTTGTGTGATAGTAAGCCTGGACTCGTCTTCAACTATTGCCGGTGTTTTTGAGTGGCTTGACTTATCTAAATCTCCAAAAGTGGATTTTTGAACTGTCATTGTGAATGCAGTTTTTTTTTTTTTTTTTTTTTTTTTTTGCTGACTGGTGCCAAGAACTTGCCACCTGAGGTCAATGACATGCTTGCTGAGGACTTGAGTTTTTCTGCTTTTGGTGGTCTCTACTGGAAATGACTTTTCAGCCCTGTGTCGTGATATCAATGCTGTAAAATTTTCAAGAAGCTTTTGAAGAGTTTAGTGTGCTCCATCAATGTAGCTGCAGTCAGAACTTTGCATCTTTTTCAGTATATATATATATATGTTGTGTAATTTTTAAAATATATATGTATACATTCTTATGCAAATTTTTTTTAAACATGAAATTTTTGATTTTGGTCTATCCTGTTTGGAGTTTATCTTGTATTTTGATCTTTTGAATCATTAATGGATGAAGTTTAATGAGGCTTAGTTTAAATTTTTACTGTGACTTTTTGAGCAATTTTGAATATTTTAAACTTTAATAAATAAGTATTTAAACTTAACTTTAAAAAAAAAATAAACTTAGCTTTAAAATCAGGGCGAAATCATAATCTTTTAAAGCATTTTCTGTATTTTTGGAATAGTTAATTTTTGTCAGGTTTGGAACGTATGTTCCGGGTTATTAAAGTTTGCCCAATTTTTACCTGACATGGATAACTTGGTTTTATTAAGTTCTATTATTTTCATTTACAGTTAATTTCTTAAATGCTATATCTTGACCCTAAAATTTTTATAAATATGGCTTAACTTTTATAATATGTTCGTCTAGATAATATATTTTTTTTTAACTGATTTTCTTTACAGTTCAATGTATTTACTATCAGCTATTTCAGAAGTTTGTGGGGTTTTACCGTGCTTTACCCTCAATTACCTGAATCTTGATAGTTTAAATTATATAAAGTTCAGCTCTGGTCATATTTCATAAATTTGCTTATAAATTAGTTTAAAGGTTTTAAATAGGGGTCAAGATTTTCAATTAAAAGCTTATAATATACTGTTTTAGTTTGAAATATTGCTGAATTTATTTTTTTTTTTTTTTGAATAATCAACTGTACTCATTTAAATAGTCTTGTATGAGGCTATATGGAGGATTAGTTGATTTGAGAAATTTATTGTTCAGTAATACATTGTGTTTTTCTACTGTTTGGATTATCAATATTAAAGATACTGTTTTATAATAAAATATTGAATTTTTGCCCTGATATCTATTTTGAATATGTAATAAAGTTGTTCATATTTTTGCTAAGTAATTGCTTCTAAAGGATCTTTAGTGAATTTGAGCTGTTCTTCATAAGCTCATGATAAAGTATCGTGCCATTTTCTTCAAATACTTGAAAGTATAGCCATTATTTTTAGATCTTGTTATACATTTTTGATTTACAGTTAACTTCTTTTGAATTTTATATTGAAAAAGATTATTTGAATTTTTTATTTTAAAACATGTTTTTTTTTTTTGCCTAAATTTTTAAGAGGTTTATTTTTAAAATCTTTTGAATATTATGTGTAAGATATAAATCTTCACATGTCGTTTTAATCCCTATGTAATTAGAGTGGGATTTAGTTAAACCTCATTATGGCATTTTTTAAATTTTTATTTAATGTTATATAATTTGAAATAGTTTAAACTTAATTTTATGTTTTATATTTTAAAGTAGTTTAAACTTAATTTCTGATGTTATATAACTTTGGAATTAGTTTGAGCTTAATTTAAAATGCTAACCATTATAATGCCCTCTATTAAATTGTCTTCATGCTTTTTGGATCTGGAGTTGTTAGACTCGATTAGATTCTAAGTTGTCTGAGGACGTTTTTTTTTTTTTTTGAAGGGGAAAACTTTTTGGTATGGCATTAAAATGATTTTTTTAGCTAAACATAAAATATTTTCTTTATAAAAGTTATTTTGAAATATTTTTTTTTTTATGGCTGTCTGTACTTTCAAGTTAAGAGACATGAAGAATGGGCCATTAAACTTCGTATGTGGATGGATTTTTGTTAAAGTTTTGAAATTTTGAAGAAATATTTTTAATTGTTAAACTATTTTGGACTTGTTATACCCTGGAAATGTTTTGGCCATGTTTTTAGCTGACCTTTTTCTGACTATTCTCTGGTGAAGATGGAGATTTTCTTTTGCCAAGTTCAATTTTTGAGAATTTGGATCAAAAGTTTAATATTTTTTTAAGATTCAGATTCAGTTGAATTATTTTTGGCAAATGGTTCCTGTATTGCGAAAATGTAGAGAATAGGATATTTTTTAAAGTTTTGTCCTATGTCAGTTTTTGGTAAGGTCAGAGGTAACTGGTTCAGAATTATTCATGAAGGTAGTAGTTAAAAGAACTTTAAATTGAAGATTGGTTGACTTTAAAGTCTTTCCAGAGGTTTTTAGAAATTTCTTTTTGTCGTGGTAGCTGTTGTTAGAATCATTGGCAGTCATTAGGAGAGATGAAGTGTTTTTAGCTGAAAGTTAGGATGCTAAATTTATCTCTTTTAAAATCAAGTTGAATTTTTAAGGGTCGGTTCATGTAACTGTAAGAACCGGATACCTATTTTTACTTGATACTCTCTCCCGTTTTGAATAGATCTGATCATCTATCCCCTGAATTAAAATTTTAACTTTGTAGCTAAATAGAAATTTTTATATACCGATTTTTGCTTTATTAAATGAAGGTTTTTTTTTAGACTGGTTTTTAAGTTATGTCTTCAAGAGTTTCTTCAGACCTGTATATCTGGGTGTATATGTAGAATGTGTGTGGTATGTATGAAATCCAATGGCCATTGGTAGGTCCCGGAGCCTTGAGTATGTGCGTGCCTCGGCATTGGTGCTGCTTGGGCTGGGATCCTTGGATTGACTGTTTGGTACTCATTCGATTCAGGGATTTCAGCATGTTTGTAAGGTTTTTTTGAAAGAGGTCAAACATCAACAGCTTATTATTCTTTTGTTGCTCGTTTATATTATAAGTTTTCTGGATCGCTGGATATATTGAGGATTGGAGATTTACTTCTTGAGGAATTTTTTTTTTTTTTTTGTATTTGAACAGTATACTACAGTAATTTTTGAATTTTATTAATTTTTGTGGGTAGGTTTTGATAAAGGGCCCTATTGGAACCTACCTTTTTGTTTATCTTACTTGTCTAGTTTTTTTCTTGGGGAATAGATCAGAATGGAAAAGGATGAATTACTGTCATCTTTAATGTGTATGCACTGCTTAGGATTTGTTGAGGCTGCCACATAGATAAACGTTTGCAAATTGTACAAAATTTATTTTAAATTTTTCAAATGGATTTTTTTTTTTTTTGCAAAGATTGTATTCAAATTTTCCAAATATTCATTTTTTTTTCTGTAGCTTAAAGATTACTTTTTTTTAGATGGATGCTTACACTAGCAGTTCTATTTGTAATGTTAGGAACCGTAAGATTTTCTAGCTTCAATTTTTAAAACTTTTTAATGTTGATCATTGAATCGATATTTTTGATATAATGAATTGCAGCATGTGTAGGGTATTAAAGAATTAACTTTTGGGGGGCTGAAAATGAAATTTGTACTAATATTTGTTATTTGTAATCTATGTGTTATATGTAATTTTTGTATTATATATGTGTATTTTTATGTTTATGATTTATAATGTTAAAGCAATATCTGACTTGGCGATCTGGAGTGTATTTTCTATTTTGAAGGTTTTTCTGCTTAAAGTAAAGTTTCTGTAAATTTTTTTGTTATAGGTCAAGAATTTTTTTTTGATAGGTTGTGGAGATGGTGGATGCATATTTATTTTAGGCTCTTGTAGAACCAGTACGTCTATGGTTGTAAGATCATGTTTCTCGGTGGTTCTGTGAGCATTTGCTCTTTTTCAGGCCGTTCAAGTGTCAAGAGGGGGGGCTTTTGACAGGAAATTTGTCACACCCTGTTCTTGCCACTTTCCGGCCATATCTCCATTTCTTTAGTCAATCTATCTTTATTTACATTAACCTAATTACATTCATCCTATTTTAAAGTTTACTCATTTATTATAACCTTTACAGTCTATTATTTACCTTTTCATTCAAACACCACTTTTACTTTTTCGTTTAATAAGTTTCCTTTTATTAAATCTGGTTAACTTTATTAATCTTTCTTTATTAAAGTTATCATTCATATAAACAATAGTTATTTAACTTACCTTATATTTATTTCCAACACTTTTTACCTTTTAAAACTCCCGGCTTGTTGTTGTTTTCCTGTCGTACTTCGTATGCAATCGGAAGCTGTAATGACGTGTTTCTTGACCGTCACAAGGTGACGTCATTTGTCTGCCGCTCATTTCCGGTATGACGTTTCGTCATGATGGTTTCTCATTTGACCATCGCTTCATCTGCCCTTTTGCATGCGTAATGAGTTTCTTTTAGTTTCCCTTCTAGTATAAATACTTCGACAATAGCTTAGATCTTTTTTTTAATGTTCCAGTATGAAGTGTTTACGTTCGTCTTGTTCAGTTTGATAATTATGATTTAACTTTTAGCTTTCGTTTCATTTATGTGGTTGTCAAAGTGCCGTTCTTTAGTTTTGTTAAATGTTTAGTAAAACTAATTTTACTTGAGACCGAGAAGCAGAAGTGTGGTGTTATCTCTTTTGACGTTTTCTCCACTTTGCTGAGAGCGATGTTAAAGGCTGAAGTCCGTGAAGAAGGGCCGTTGTATTCGAGCCGAGTTTGAAAGCTTCTCCGTGTTTACGTACGAAGTCTGACAGCTGGTGAAGTAGGGGAAAGTTTCACGATAACATTTGTTTAGTCAGTGGTTTTACTCAGATGTACTACTGCTCCTTTTTGAATCGAAGTTATGGCTACAGATCGTCAAGCAATCAGATGTAATATACCTTGTTTACCGAAGTATAATTTTTGCCTGCCATGAAGTCTATTTATATTTGGTTTTCCGTTTTAATTGTTTAATAGATATAAATGCTTTTGTTAATTATATTGCTTTTATCTTTATCTTTTAAATAAAAGTTAGTTTGTTTTTAACTTATTTGTATTTATTTCATCAACATACAGTATTTTAGTTATTTAATTTTCTAGACTTTTTAACTTTTTACAGGTTTAGCGACTAAAAGCAAAAGCTTTCATTGTGCTAATTAATTTTAATCTCTGCTAATCTTTAATATTCAAAATTTAAATCCGCCAGTTTGGTCGATTTAACATGGGAAAGTTGTCTTGAGTATATTAAGCAGTTAAGCGGTCGTTATGTACTTGGTGCATTTTCGTTTGGCGGGCATCATTTTTTTTTTTTTTTTTTTAGCTTGGTTTGGCAGAACGACCGTTCTGCTTGATATATTTTCAATTTTAAGGGCATTTCTGTAATCGTGATAATTAAATAATTCATTTTCTGTATGCCGTTTTCTCACAACAGCTGAATATATATACGTTAATTAAAATATGCGCTATACCAAGATTATCGCCTGCTATAACACACATAAAATTATCTTGGATTTTATTTTGTTTGTATAAATCGCTTGAACTGTTTTTAGTTTACTTTATTTTTACAAATATGTATTTTAAAGAATTGTGTGACTTAATTCCTCCAAATTCACTTTCAGTTAGTACCAAATAGCCGAAAAAATGCAATTTTATTAATCCAAATAAAATAGCGTTTTTTAAAATTGGAGAAAATGCAAATGAATGATTTTTGCTAGATTATGAAACTATTAAAAATTATATTTAATTTTTAACATCCATTATTAGGGTTACAAACAACTCATGGCTTGCAGACTTGTGTTGGGTAACTTATTTTTGTCATGTTTCTTCAACAAAGACATCGCTTTTTGGTGAGTTTGTATAGTAATGCATGACCGACCGTGGTGTCATATGCATACTTTTCATGTTTAATACACTTCTCAAAGATATTAAAACTTGAATGTTTTAGCAGATGCAAATGACGTCATTTTACATATTAAAGTGTGTTTTTTAACTCTTAAAACTGAAATTTCCTTTGTAGCAGTACATCATTTGCATTCCAATAGCTTAGAATTTGTTCACAAGACGAAATGCTGCTGACAAAGGACGTCACTTTTGAAAAAAGCATAATAGAAGTCACACATTGATAATATGTAAGATTTTGCTCAAATTTGAAGTGCCTTTGCAGATGATCGGTGGCAGTGCTCAGCATGCATGCTCAGATTGGATGTCTTCGACTTTGTTCAACCATGGCCAACTATAAGGCCCGTTTATTTGAGATTAATGTAGGAAGTCTCCCGCCAGAGGATGCTGATACTTTGCCCAAGTTATTTAGACCAATCATGTAAACCCTGAACCGAAACAATGACACGTGTGCAAACATGTGCACAGAGAAATCACCTTATTCCATGCTAATTTGGGCAGGGTTTGCGTCACGTGGTCCAATGAAATGGTTCAGGGTTTGAAGCTGTATCTGACTTCACTTTTTCGGCGGTTTTTAGCGAAATGGGTCGGCTGGTAGTATATAGTTGGCGTTGGTTCAACACATAGAAATTCACATTTCAAAACTTAGGGATTCTCACCTGGATGAATTCATTTCGAAAAGACAAGCAAGAAAAAATAGCTCGGCTATAAATGCAGGCTTATTAAATTCAAATAATGCCCCAAGTTTTAGTCCGAAATTCTTTTGACTAATGAATTTTTATTGCCTGTTACAAAAGCATTTTACTATATAATTTTATTAAAGTAACAGAATTTGTGTAATGTAGTTGGAATGCACAATTAACTTGAATTATGACTTTTTTTTAATAAAGAAAAGATTTGTATAAATTAATATTATAAATGTTTCAAAATGTAAAATACAAGACAATTGGGTTGCTACGCAATTAATTGCTTTAGAATCAAGATGTACTGATCGCGATCATTAATCGGCATAACACAGTAATAGCAAAAACAAAGAATCAATGCTTAGTGTTCTATTGCTGAATACAGGAGGATGGGGCGGGAAGGAAGATATTTGTCAATTAAGTATCAAAATGTTTCTCAAGAAGATTTGAGGTTTTAAGCTTTTTAATAGTATATAGAAGTACAAATCCTCCTTTCCCCAACCTTCCTTCTTTAGATATTTAGAAATACCTTAACCGAAGAAAAGTGTTGAATTCAACACTGGTCTCTAGTTTGACTAGCGATTTATTTTTATTTATTTATTTTTTTTTCACTGTAAAATTTATGTATTTAAACATGTTTATCTGCAAAATAAAATGTGATATATAAGGTATAGGCGGGGGCATTTAAGAGCAGAAAATATTGGTCATATTCTACACTCAATTTTAAACTCTAGATAAGAATGCAGCCGGCACGGCATACCACAAGTATTGTCAGGAATAACTACAAAGGGACAACACCAATGCTAATACAGACACCTTTACTGGTGCTTTAAAATCTGCCAGGGGGAAAAAAAGAATTTTTAACACAGATCATATTCCAATCATCCATAATCAGTTTAAAAATTTGGTTCATAACTATGAATTACAGGCTGATGTAATAAAGAACGAGAACCTAAACGGTCAGTTCAGTGCAAAATGTTGACAAAATTCCATTCCAGGGGTTTTTGATAAGTGGGAAATCAAAGCACCAAAACATTAAACATATACGATACAATAATATACTAAATATTTGTGTTCATAAATATTTAACTACATCAATTTCTCAAAAGCCTGACTATAATAATATTATACTTTAATTATTAGTTCAGGGTTAATATTTGTTTAATGTTGTCAAACTAGCTGATTTGTGAGAACATAACTATACATTCTATTAACTACTTTGCCCAGTAATAAATTTTGAGTCGATAATAGTATAATTCTGATATTCTGAATATAAGGCATCAGTAAAGCTCAGTCCACATTTTCAGCTAACATAAATCTGAGTAATTTCATGAGCTTTACAGATAATCTTATTCCAATTCTTTTCTATGCACTTTTTTAAATTTAAAATACTTTATAATTTTTACTGTAACATTTTTTAGATTGAGCTCCAGTTTTCTCTCTAGTTCCAACTTTTTCAAATCCTTTCAGGAACTTGATCACTTAGCAAATCTAAATTAGTATTAGTTTAAAGTGATTAGTAAACATACTAGTTGAGCAAAATACCATTACTTTTAGTGAATAATTTTGATTGCCAGATTTGGCAATATATCTCTAAACTGATGACAATGTTGGGGACCACCCCTTCTCCCCCGACTGTTGTCCTCGTACAATTTCACAGTATATATGCAGATTTTCATTTGCCCATTGGTATCTACACAGATTTTTATTGCTGTATTTCCAAATTGTTATTTTTTCACACATAGCATTTTTTTTTATTATTATTATCTCTTTGTAATTGAAATATCTGTGTTATATTAACTGTTAACTTCGAAAACATTCAAATAAATTTGCAATGTTGATTTAACACATCTATAGTTAGTTTATACATATGTTAATGAAATATATGTATTTTCTTTTTCGAATGACGTCATTATAAAAAATATGACAATCTATCAGGAAAATCTAAATATTTATTGACCTATTAAAAAAAAGTTTTTTTTTTTTTTTTTAGTTGGTGATAACTCAAAAGAAATGGTAGAATTTGCAGTTAAAAAGGAAAGATTTATAATGTTAAATTATGGAAGGTATAACGGCATAAAAATTTTAACTGAATGCCATTTCCTTAATATTTGATATTTTTTTACAAGATCTTCGAAAGACACATACCTAACTTAAGAACTTTCAAAAAAGCCATTATATGTCGCTGAATTTTTTTTGGTTTGGATTATAATTGAGTTGTCTTTTTATCTTGTTTCATGAAGAAAAAAGTGACAAAATCTCTGCAACTAATCTGTGAATCTGGTTGAAATATAGCAAACTTTGAGGCCTAGAGTAGGGCACCTAACCTTTTTAATTTCGTCACGATCCGATGATTATGTAGAAAGATATTAAGAGGCAAACTTTTTACTTTAACATTAGAGATTCTGAGCTCTACTATACAGCTCTAGCGTGCTGTATGGTATAACGAAATTTGAATTACTTTTATGATACAACAAAATTTTACGTCTGAACAGATTTAGATAAGCCAGGTATGAAATTTGTGATTTTTTCTGCGACTGATCAACAAAACGTGCAATTTTTCTGTACTTGATTGACAAAATTCATCATTTTTACACAGCCAATCGATGAAATTTGATTTTTACATACATTATTGACAAAAATTGTGATATTTTCATATCAGACCAATGAAATTTATAATTTTTTTGAGGCCGACTGACAATATTTACAACTTTTCTGCACCTGATCGACGAAATTCACTATTTTTCTGCACGTTATGAAGAAAATTTCAGATATTTTCATGCCTGGTCAACTAAGTTAAAGATTTTTTTAATGTCTGATTGACAAAAATAGCAAATTTTTTGTACCTGATCGACAAAATTTGATTTTTTTTAGGGGGGGGGGGGGGGGGGGGGGAAGGTATGATTCACAAAATTCCCAATATTTTTCTACTTGACCAATGGAATTTATGATTTTTCAGACTCTGTGAAATTTGCAATTAATAACTGACTGATGAAATTTCCAATTTTTTCCCCAGTAAAAAAATTGACAAAGTTACTGATTTTTTTTCCTCGACATAAACTGATGAAAATCATGATTGTTCTGTAGCCCATCAACAAAATTCAATATTTTTCCGTAATGAAATTCTCTATGTTTCGGCAAATGATCGACAAAACTTGCAATTTTTCCATGCCCAATCAACAAAATTCACAATTCTTTACTGACTGATGAAATTTCCAGTTTTTTTGTGACAAATTGATGAAATTCATGATTTTTTTTTCCTTTGAACCATAGGAAAAATTGCAGTTTTCTTTAGTTATAAATTAACGGAATTTGCAGGCCGCATGTTAACCCATTGTGGATCACAGATTGTGCATTCCTAATTTAATGGATCTAGCATGAATTGTTACCATGCACCTCATAATTTCAACCCAAAATTTTATAATAAATCATAAATGTTGTTTTATTTAAATTAGTGTTTCAGCTATCCTTTTTCTTATTTTTCTATGCAGTTTCTACAAAAAGTTTTTCATTTTAGCAACAATGTCATGATACGAAGCTACCAACTCGTAATATGCTTTCCTCCCCTCCCCCCCCCCCTCCCATTTTGCTTCACACACTGAAGTAAGCAAACAACAAGATAAAATACCAAAGTTATTTTAAAAAATTAATTATTTTTGCATGTTTCAGGTGAAAAGTATGAGCCATACATTAATTACTTATACAATCACACATGCCTGACTTTATGACTAGCTTTCAAACACTTTGATTCTATAAAATTTACATTCCATAAATTATTAGTATGATAAAATTATATATGCAATAGATCTATGTATTTTTTTTTTCTTTTCAAATAAACAAAATTAGCCACATAAAATAATACAAGAAACAATGAAACTTTAGATTATTTTGACTATTTTATTTATCTCTATTTTAAAATTACATTCACTGGGTTTAAATTCGTATAAAATGTATTGCATGTGATATCAATAAAAACATAGGTAAAGAAAGAAAAAAAAAAACCTTTCTCTTTGATGAAAAAAAATCCAATACTACTTAAAATCGCACATGGAAATAATTGAAATATTTGTTCATATTTTCTTAAATGAGTTAAGATTATGAATTGCATACACAGACAAAAAAAATGAAAATAAAACACAAATACATGAAAAGATGAAAAAAAATTATAAAATACCATAGTTATTTGACAAAAATCAATTACCAACAAAAGGTATACATACTGGTTAAGCAAGAGTCAGAATGTCTTATATTTTAAACAACATTACAATAATATTTGGAGGATTTTTTAATGCACATGTTAAAGAAATCCACTAAAATATTATTATTTAGAAACAGTGATAGCCAAAGAACACTGTCATCCTGCTATAAAGTTCAAGGCAAATAAAACATTATTTGTGAAAACATCATAAAAAAAAAATATATATATATAAAGCACAATAGGCTGTAATATTTCATAAGACACAAAAAGACATGCTACCATTTTGAGAATAAGCTCCTGTCCTGTTTTCAGTCTTTATCCTAATCTCTACATGGTAGGCTGTATTTTTTGCACCTGATAAAAAATCGTGTACTTTGTTTTGAAACACATTGTGCTTTTCTAAGTTTACATGGTTTTTTTAAAAAGTTTGCCCCTATATTAATAATAATTTATTATTATTATTATTATTATTTTTAATTTACAATGAATCCTTAAATCCATTCAATATATTTTAAAATACAAACTTAAGAAGGAGGGAGGGAAAAGAGAAAGTCTTTATAAAATGTAAAGTATCCATTTGTTACTGTAAATAGAAAAGTGTATAACAAATAACAAGCTAATGTTATCTACTTCAGTCAACTCTTAATTTTGCAGGTATAGATTTCACCGGGTAGCTCTTACATGACAATAGCATCCAAAATCGAAAGAAAATTTTAAACATTTAAAAGAGTAATAAAAACTTAACAATATGTAATTCTCTATTATAGATTACTTAATCAAACACACTAAGAGTTTAAAAATATGATATAGATATAAATATATAATTGAAAAAAAATCAAACTTGTAATAACCATGCATCATTAAATAAAAACAAAGAAAAAAACTGCCACTATTCTTTCCCAATTTAACTTAGAGAATTAAGAGAATGCTCTAGCAGAACAAATCACAAAATCACATGCTAATTTAGGTTGAAATTTAAACAAACCATCACTCAATACAATAGTGGATATTTACTGTTTGATGATGAAAAGAGAATTTTTAAAAAGGACTTACATTGTAAGTTAAAAGCAAAAATTATTACTTATCAGCGTAAAAATTTTTTTATTAAAGATTAAAAATTCCTAACGTTTCGAACTCAATCTAATGAGTCATCTTCAGAGGTATATTTTTACAGGAGAAATAATTTACATTAAAAACAGATTGGCATACTATAAATTGACAAAAATTATACTAAATAAACATTAAAGGCTAAAATTCAAAAATCAAAATTTTTTTTAATTTTAGCCTTTAATGTTTATTTAGTATAATTTTTGTCAATTTATAGTATGCCAATCTGTTTTTAATGTAAATTATTTCTCCTTTAAAAATATACCTCTGAAGATGACTCATTAGATTGAGTTCGAAACGTTAGGAATTTTTAACCTTAATAAATTGTTTTTTTACGCTGATAAGTAATAATTTTTGCTTTTAACTTATAATGTTTACAGCGTAAGTCCAAGATTTCATTTGGACTTACATTGGATAATGCGTAACTTTTCCTATGAGATTTTATGATAGATAAAAATTGCTAAAACATCTCTAATGCCAACTTCATAATATTAAAAGTGTTAGTGCTGAATTATTAAACCAACAATCAGCATTATTTATTCTATTCATGTAATTAATTTTAATTACATAATTGTAACAAAAAGAAAAATATCACTAAACAATTAAAAAATGTAAAATCATAAATCCAATAATAAAAATTTATGATGGAGTTACTATAGAATGAAAAATATTGCATTGATTGTGAAATCAAAACTGCCTGTCAAAATAAGGAGTTGGCTGCATTACAAAATTATAGAAAATTAAATACATTTAAGACAGAATACAGTATTTTCAATGATTAAAAAATATAACTAATCAAAAAATAAACTTCTGGGGTGTGAAATATAGAAATAGTCTACAAAAAAATAATTTAAAATATAAAGATTATTAAATGAAAATCAAAAATAATTTTAACGGCTGATATATGGATTGAAAAAAGGTTAGCCTTTTAATCAAAAAAATACATAAACTTATGCAAATACATAACAATTAATTATTAGCTAAACAAAATAATTGTTACAAAAATGATTGTTGTTATTAAAAAGTACATTTCATTAATTGAAAATAGTATAATGGAACTCCTAAAAAAAACTGTATTTTCAGAGTTCTAAGTTTTAAAACTATGTTTAGCCATTCAAACTCTGGATTATATTAAATCCAACTTGAACAAAAATTTAAACTTAGTACGATTTTTAATGAAGGAACTAAAAAAATCTTCAAGCAAACTAACTTTAATTAATGAGATCACAATCTACAAAAGTGTTAAGTTTTCAGGCTAATAGGAGTAAGGAATAAAATATTTAAATTGAAATGTTCCTAAAAATATTAATTTTAGTAAAAATAATTAAAATTGAACAGATTAAAATTTGTGATAAAATAAAAGTAGATTAATATTTTAATATATTTTTTAAACAATAAAATGTAATAAAAATATTATTCTAAGAAAATACAAAAAAATCATGTAATTAATATTTAATATTAATTTTAAATAAAATGACAAAAATATATGCAAAACTGTTTACATTAATTTATGCTTAATTGATTCAAATGATTTTAAAAAGTATTTTGTAAGTTTTTAACTAAATTCGCAACTTAATGTTTTTAATGGCTTATTACGAATGGGAAGATCACCAATCTTAAATTATCGCATAAGTTCTATGTTAATGTTAAACAATGTTAATTAAAACTTTAGAATTTACCTTTTTTATGAACATACAAAAGTGAGGTTGTTATGTGTTTGCAATAGATAGCAACTGAATCTGCATTAAACATGAAAGCCTACAGCAAAATATTTTAAAATTTAAGATTGTTTGAGCTGATTAGCCACTCAAGAGACATCTTAAGTTGCATTTTATAAAATTTGAGAAAAGAGTAAAATATCTCTTAAATTAAATCAAATCAACCATGAGGTACAATTACACTTTAAAAAGTATAATACGTACAATGTACATAAAAGTGAAATACGAGTATATATTAGACATATGCCTCTTAACTGTCAATTGTCTTTAAATTTTTATTAATAGAGTAAAATTTTCTGATATTCAATAATACTGTCTCTTAATTTGCAAATTTGTTTGCTTATGAAATTTAAAGGCATTTGATACACTTAATTTTATGCACTTCAAACTTGTAAAGCAAGTTAAATCTATGTATTCAAATGCGTAAATGAGAAATGGCTGAATTTCCTTAAAGATATTAACTTTTAAATATATAACGTATTTAAATGGGTGAAATGCATATTTTGCCGATTTAAAATTGATTATTAAGAATAAATAACAAACTTTTATAAAACTTACATTTATTATAAAATGACCCTGAAATAATGTTTGCATGTACAAATATATATATATATATATATATATATATTAAAAGTCATTAAAACTTTTTGAGCCACTTGAATTTTAAATATTTTTTTAAGAATCACAAAAGAAAAAAAAAAATCCTGTTCTTGTTCAAACTTAAGAGAAGATGAGAAATTTTTTCATTTAGAAGAAAAATTAATGTTGAACTTTCACATTAAATATATATATATAAAAAAAAAAAAAAAAAAAAAAAAAAAAAAGGCTGTCATCTATTATAATATTTTACAAGCTTTACTGAACTTGAAATGAAGTTTCTGCACTACAGGAATAAAAATAACATATGTACTATTCAATGGAAGCCGTTTTCAACACAAGCTCATATGAAGTTTCCATGCACAAAAGTGCTAAATTAAAATAAAAATTACACTGAACTCTCAATACTGTGGTCATTATTGACATAAGATTTTTCCAGACTATGCAAGTTTTTTAGATTTACTTCATTAACAACCTTAAAACACAGGTCATGGTAAACAAAGTTATACAGCAAAAAAGTATTGGTTGATATGCACATGAATGCCTTTAACATGTAAGTAAAAAAGTTAAAACTGTACATGTAAAATGCCAAGTTCTGTCTTGAAACATGTCTTAATTAAGGCAATGGAAATAAACACTATATAGATCAATTATTAAATTACTCATTTTGAAAATATAATTTGTAGCAAAATATAGATTATGATAAATATAAAAATTTAACTGTGACAAAATACTATGTGATAGACATATAAAAATATATTCAATGTACAAGAAGTAGAAAAATAGAAAGATCAATACTACAGATGAGGGGGAAAATAGACTAGATGAAAAATGTGATATCATGAAATTTTTAATGCAGTATAAAAACGCTTAAAGATATATATAATAATTAATGGTTATATGTTTTATTTTTATTTACTAATTTAATGAAAAATGGCCAGATGTCAAGTGATGAAATATTTAAAAAAGACTATTACATAATTAAAACATACATAACCCCAATAAAAATGACACAAATTAATAGTTATAACCATTAAATCATTATTTTTAACTTTGTCTCTTTCAAATATTAATAAATTTGTAATTAAACATCATTACTTAACAATAAAAAGCAGAAGATGAAGAATTAAAGTACATAATGGCTTATAATATGTGTGCTGAATAAATCTTATAACAGGTTAAAATGAATTCAAAGTGACTTGATGAACATTCTGTAACAAATGTGACATACTTAAAGCTGAATAATATTCAAAATTTTATTATTTTATTTATCAATTTGATGAAAATTCTCAAATTAAAGATTAATCATATTTAAAATTTATTAACAAATGTGATTAATAATTTTACAACAAAGCAGTACAAAAATTATCAAACAAACCAATACAGGTTCTTTAGATTAAATCTTGATAACTAAACTATGATAGCTAAACTCTTAAAACTATGATCATGTATGATTAAATTCATAAAATATTTACAGTAATACAACATTATTACAGAATAATAATGACACTAATTTTATCTAATAACATTTTACTTTAGAACAGTCATTTGTATAACAAATCAAAACTATCAAAAATTGTATTAAAACATTTCATGATTTTTTACTGTTTCTGCATTTTGAAGGTACACTAAATATGTTGTAAATTAAATACACCAAATAAAATTTTTAATTTTAACTAAAATATGTAGTAGTATAAATTCAAAATAATAGTATTTAAAATAAACAAAGCAAGTTGTTGAAAATTAGCTTAAAATTTACATAAGATAGCTGTTTCATTGCACACAAAGCTATAAAAAAGATAAAATTTTGTATTAATTATTTTTATGGTAAAGTAAAATATGCATTTATTACTGATTTATCAAAATGATTGATTTTATTTTAAGATGTTTTAAATTTTGTATTAATTATTTTTATGGTAAAGTAAAATATGCATTTATTACTGATTTATCAAAATGGTTGATTTTATTTAAAGATGTTTTAATTAAAAATTTCACTATAGACTAATTGCTTTTTAAGATTAACTGACTGTATATTCTTTCAGGTTTATTTGTGCAGCAAAAACTTATACTTTTCTTTGTATTCTTTTTTCATATCTTTTTTAATTTTTTTTTAAATCATTTTTATATTTTTTTTTTGTTGCTGATTGTTTTCATTTTTGTATTTTCTTTTTTTAATTTATATCTTTTATAAGTGCATGTGATTCATAACACACCTTAAAAGCACTCAAATTAACACAAGAGAATAAAAATTCCTCCAAGCACAATAAACCTTGGAGGATCTCCAAAATAAAATATCTGCTTTTAAAAAAATACAGTAAATTTTCTGTGCAAATAAATAATTGGGAAAGGAAAAAGACACTTCAGTTTCATTCATCAATGAAAACTTTTTCCTCCATATACAATGACAGAGAAAACTCATTTTTTCTCTTAGAACATAGAAGATGGCTTAATTAGATTAAGCAAAATTTATAAAAATACAATTTGTGCTTTGATACAAGACAATAATTTAATAGAAGATCAGAAAAATGAATAATTTAAGACAACACAAACATTTATAGAATTTGCACAACTACATACAAAAGGGAAAACTATACACATTTTAACTCATCAGAATATAAATCTATTTGTGAGTTTGAGAATATTTTTACTCTTAATTAAAATTTTTAATTGAGAGAAATTAAACTATTGGAATGCTTATAGTAAAAATATGCTATCATTCATTATATGTTTTCATTAGGTACAGAGTAGCATTAAACATTAGTTTGAAACACTGGAGTAATACTAACAGAAAATATAATAAATGCAATGATTATACAAAACAAACATGATTAAACAATATCAGATATGCATACACTAATCTAACACTTCCAACTGCAAAATAAAACAAAACCACCCAATATTCTACAGATGAAAACATATAATAAGTTGAATTAAATATTTTTCTAGAAAGCACCCCATTAGTAGTATGAGCTATCAAGCAAAATAATGCACCCATATTATATATACATATATATAAACAATTATGCAAAATATTTACAAAGGCAAAGAAACAAAAGAAAAATGCAACCTTAATAATTCACCAGGTTATTAAAACATGCATACTAAAATAAAATTAGTAGTATTTTGAAAATGTAAACAGAATTTAAAAAAATAATAAAAATAAAAATGGAACAATAAAAATGTAATTTCATTAAATACTTTGTTTAAATTAAATTTAATTTTACATCCTTACAAACTGAAGGAAGTATTAAAAAATTTTATGATAATAATTTACTTCAGAACTAGGAATTTTTTTGGAGTTTACTTTTATCCTTTTTTCTCTGGATAAATATGAATGTACACATAATATGCATATACATAGTTCAAGCTTTTAAAAAAATAGTATCTACTAGAACTGATTTAAATAAGTAATTAAAGATGAATGAAAGTGTACAACATGAACGAAAAAAAAAATTAAATATTTTTAGTGATAATTCAATTTTGTATGAGGAAAGATAAAATTTATGCATGCTATGTAACTAACATCATCATATATAAAAATATAAGAAAAATTAACTTTAATCTTACATTTATATTTTCTTACTTCAAAATTTTGGCAGTTGAAATAATTTATTTCTGAAGTTTATTTTATTTTTTTAAGAATAAATGTGTGAATTATAAATAATTCACATTTTTTAAAAGTAAATAATAGTATTAATTACTAGAATTTATTTGAATTTGCTTGAAATTAAAGGTGAGTGAAAATAAAACAACATGATGGAAAAAATTTCCAAGGATTTTCAGTGATAACTGAATTACAAATTAAGAGATCTGGGACGAAATGAGGTCACCCACTGACGAGCTCTTTCAGTCAGTTCAAGTTGATCACAGGTTCTTCCATAGGTTACTCTTGCCCATTCACTAAATGCCTGAAAATTGAAAATATTACTTGGTTATCCTTTTCATGTAAAAAGATTTAATCAGAATACTAATTTTTTGTTTTAGTTTATGTATTCAGTCTTACAATTTAAGCAGTTTCTAAAGGGCTTAAAATAAATTATTTACTTTTTTAAATAAATTATTCCGGTACAATAAAACTTCAGCTCTTGAATACCACAGTTATTGAAAAATTCAGTTCTCAAACAAAAAATTCAAGTAAAATTTAATTAGGCCACTAAAACAAGGAGAATGTCATCACAAAGGTGACAAAATGAGAAAGTGTAACAAAGAAAATAAAATTAATCAGGTTTTTGTTGTTATGTTTATTTTTTATTTCCCCAATAGTCGCAAAGCACACATATATGAAGTACAATGATCGCAGCATTAATAAAAAATTAACATTTTATTTTTTTAATACAATGAACTTAATAAATAAAATAATTCGTAAATTTAACAAGTAAAAACATAGAAATAAATATAGAGAATAATTGAGGAGGTAGGAATGAGTTAATATTTTCATTATACAGTTTTGTTTATGAATTTAGTTCTATTAAATTTTAAAATTACCTTAGTAAAATTGAACTTCCTTGGAGTAATATCTTCTTTTCGTCTTCGTTTAGGCTAAAATGTTTAAGTGTTAAATTAAAACTACTGTAAAATCCATACAAATACCACTAACTAATTACTAAGCAATAAACATTAAAATTAAAAGGTAAACTTGCAAAAGTTACATGATTGGTATTTTCAAATATGATAAATTACATTTTAAAAACTTACAAAACCAGAAAAGAATATACAAAACAAATTTTTAGTACAAAAACCAGAATAACACCAGAAGACAGTTTGAAAGATATTTAAAATAGATACTACTAAACAGTACTATTTTATCACAATATTTCAACTGCTTTGAGTTAAATACAGTACATATCATGCAACTAGTGGATCCAAGAGAGGCTTCTGCATTGCAATCATTCAGATTATTTGCTAATACATTTATTAATATTTTGTATAAATCAAGGTGAGCAACAAGGATGTAGTTTATCATCACATTTAATATAGGGGAAGGGGGGGGGGGCACGTTTGAACCGGGGGCACCTTTGAACACTCTAAATATTTTCCTTCAAATAAATTATTTTTTAAAAATGTACATGGCAATACATTATTGCTGTTTCAAGGGAATAATTATATATAGCTGTACCATTTTGTATGACTAGTACTGTCTAAACAAGATATGCATTTTTCTCCCTCTTGAATCTAAAACTTAAGAAAATTAAGTTGTAAGATTTCTGTTTACAAACTTCTATCCCTAAAATTTTAATTTATTGTTCAATGCTTAAACAAAGATGTTAGCTTTAGTTTATAAGCTTTGTTCTATTCAAATTCTTCAGCCAAATTGTGTAAACTGTTGTATTGTTGAACTCCATGTAATGGAGCACCATTGAACAGTGAAAAAACACCGAATAGACTGGTGATAAATAATAGTTGAAATAATTTAAAGAGAACACTTAAAACTATGAAAAAAAGATTTGTTAATGTATCTAAATATTATTATTTCTCTTTTTTTTTTTTTTTAATGTGAAATGTGGTTAATTAAGAATGTCAAAGAACATGGACTTATACTGCTAACAATTCCCTTTACTGCACACATAGGTTCCAAACTCTGTATGTATAAGTGACGGGAAGTTTCAAATGTAAATTGAATCAAATCTAAATTCATTTATTAGATAACTGCAAATTCTGGATACAAAATAATGATACATTTTAAAACAAGTTTCCAAACATTAATTCTGGTTTCTTAACAGATAAAACGGAATTTTATATCAGGTCCCTTAAAAAAATAGCGAATGAAAAATTTTAATTTTCCAGAAGCCTCAGATATCACATTGGTGTATTTACAGAAATTGTTAAAAAAATTTCATAACCAAACACAACTGAAGGGACACTGTGTTTTATCAACAATGAGTTTTGACATCAACTTTGGTGGATTGGCTAAATAACAAAAAAATTAGTAATTTCAACAAAATGTAGTTATTTAATTTTATTCATATTACTTTATATTTCTGTAACATATGCAACTCTTTATAAAAATTCTAAATATTTTTATATATTATTCATTTGTTCAAAGGTGCCCCTTGCTTGTTTAAAGGTACCCTTACATGAGGCAGGTTTGAACAAAAATCTTTCAACTTTTTAAATCCTCACAACTTATTTCATTTCTTTGGAAAACGTTTAATTTATGGTTCATATGATGAAGAAATGCATTGTTTTTATTATGTAATATTTAAAACTCAATAAATATAATTCTAAGAAATATACTGATTTTCTGAAAAAATGTTCAAAGGTGCCCTCCTTTTCCCTATATATATACATATATTTATAATATATTGTTATAAAAATTTGAAAAAATAAAATCAAACTGAAATAGATCTTGGAAACATCATGTATCAAAAACACAATATATGATTTGCCCTTGTTTATCAGTTTGATCAATTGTCTAAGGTGGAATATTGCTTACTACAAAAAATTTTCTCAGTGCCGATTGATTTGACTTTAGAGTTACTTTACTCAGCATTTTTATGCATAAAGACAAATGTACAAGAATCTGAATACGATAATATTTTCTCAAATTCACAAAATTATGATTTAAATTTTCATAGAAATTTTTTTAAAAAAATTTTTCACAACTTCACAAATATATATGTATATACATATATCTAGTTCGTAGATGGCGCTATCTGTCTCTTTTATTTGTATTAAATCATTCTTCTTGTAAACTTTAGTCATTATTCTTTTTAAACTTTTTATCCTTACAGTATAATTATGTTATTTCCATTAATTTCATAACATTTTTGTTTAATATTATTTTAATAATTCAATATTTTTAATAATAGTTACAGTCAAGTCTCTCTATAATGAAACTCTATCCAACAAATTTCTCTATTTAATGAATTTTTTGTAGGAACGGTCAATTTTTTCATGATTACATTGAAAATAATCTCTATATAGTGAAATATATATCTCCATTTAACGAATTTTTTCAAAAATGTTCTTTTTTCATATATTCAGAAAATGCTTTAAATTATTTGTAGAATATTTTTTTTCGTTGATTTCTGGTTTATAGCTGCAATCCTCTACCTTATTCCTTATGTCCAAAAAAAGGCTTCACCCCCCCCCCCCCTCAAGAAAAACATCCTTTTTGCATGGTTACACTTGATTTTATTTTAGCCAAAATGAGCAAAGATTGAAACATTTGCTTAGTACTGGAGCGATTTGCAATTATCACAAAGCATTCCAACATATAAAACTATTCCATTGTCGTCTTGAAAATGTTGCTTGTTTCTTGGTTTGGATAGTAAGGCAGGAATAAGGAAGGGATAAAAGAGCAAAAAAGATTGTCTTTTTTAACATGTTCTACCTAAACTAACTCTCTTTACTTTTAGAATTTAGAATGGATGTTTGTTGTTTGTGGCATTTCGGAACATTTTTTGTTGTGAGAGACAATTTGAATGAAGAACTGTTTCTAAATGTCGTCTATGCTGGTGTTATCTTTTACTGTATCTGCATAAAATTGCTTCTAGGATAAACATAACTTTCTCTGATAAAGCAATAATTTTGAAAATAATCAATAAGACACAGGAAAAAAAACAGAAGTGGAAAAAATGTTTGAGATTTTGGAAAAATTTCGTTAAATATTTTTAAAACTTAATTAAACAACTCAAAAACAATTCTGTTCCAAAATTTAAACATTAAAGGAAAAAAAAATTGCTGTTCTCTGTTAGCGAATTTTTCTATATAACAAATTTTTTGACTGGACCATGGATTTCGTTGTATGGAGACTCAACTGTATTTTTAATTAAATTAATAATTAAATATATATATTTGGTTTCTGAAATTATTTCCTTACAATATTCTGTTACTGTCATCTCTTAAATGTTAGTGAAATGAGATTGCAAATTTGAAATTTTTTTTCTTCTCCCACATGGTGTTGACAATTGTATAATGTAAGTTTTTTCTCTTTGCTAATTCTATTATAATTGGTTTAATATATGTCTAGTATTTTTCATTGAATTAAATTTTGCATTTACAATTAATTGGGTAATTTAGAAATCATTTTTATGTTTATCCTGATTTCTAATCAGAAATTAATTGTAATTAAAGTGTGTATTTGGTATTACCTTTAACAACAAGTCAAATACCACATTTCCAATACTTTATAATTGTTCCAATATTGCCAACTCGTCTTGTTTTAATTTGTTATTTTATAAGTTATTCTATATTCATTATACAGGGTGTCCACTCTCAACAGTGGACAATGGCTAATTTCTAAACCATTAGTCAGACATATAGTTCCAATTGCAAAAATGCTTTTAAAAAGGTAAGGAATTGTTTTTGAGGCGATTTAAGAAAAAAAAAAAAAAAAAAAAAAAAAAAAAAAAAAAAATCCTAAAAAAATATGAAAATTAAATTTTTATACAGTCCCCCGTTCCTATAACTGATATTTAGTAAAAAATTTCCATCCCTCTAACAAGCAACACAAAAAAGATCCCATTCATCTAACACTAAAATTGATTGAGTTATGAAACTTTGAATTTTATGAATTAAACCACTTTTCTGTACCTGAAAATGGATGAGTTGCGCTAAGATTTAAGGGAGCATACGCTAAGTGCTTAAAGTATTAAAAAGGTCGTCCATTTCCAACGCTGTCTAACGTCTAATTCCTAAACAATGTCACAGACATATAGTTTCAATTACAAAAAATTTTTTTAAATGAGGTAAAGAAGTATTTTTAAAGCGATTTAACTGAAGTTGCAGCCACCATATAAGTTTTATGGTAGCGTTAATTTTAATTAATTAACTTCTAGATCGGTTAAAATAATTAAAGAACTAAGTTTCAAAATTCTCTTTATTGAAAAAAATCAAAATTTAAAAAAAAATCGCAAAAACTTTTAATGCGTTCATTGGTTTACATTATAAATTTGGGGATTATAGTGTTACATTAGTACAGATTGATATAGACTGATAGAGAAAACAAAAGCAATAAGGTGAGTTTTGAAATTAAAATCCTGAATTGTATTTTTACATATATTTTATTTTGTAAGGAAATGAAGATGTTTCTTTTCATGATTTTATTTTAAAAAGGTGTTTTATTTTGATAAGCTTTTATTTTACTAATGACTTTCTTACGTATGTTTACCTAGTTCAAACTTTGTATTCAAATTTTAACTCACTTCCAAATACTTGATCGAGGTCCAATTCGCAAACTTATTTATATCCAATAACTATGTAATATTAATACGATTTTAGGTGTGTACCATTTATTTATTTTATAGGAATACACCAAATTCTATTAGGTTAAGTAAGCTAATAGAGTTTTAAATATGTATCATTTTGTAAGAAATTGTGCTTTTCATAATGTAATTTAACAAAATTTCTGTTATATTTCTGTTTCTGTATTACTTATATTTTTAGTACAAGTTGTATATTTTGCTTTAATATGTAAACATCAACATAAATTTAAAAATAATATTGTAAAAATTATTTTACTCTCAATGTTAATGTTAAATTTTACATATCTGACATTTATTTTTATATCCAGTAAACTTGTGACTGACTCTTATTTTGTAGCAAAAAATATTCTTGAACTTTAAACTGCTATTACTTAGTCAGTTTTAATCGCAGAGGAATGGGACTTTGTCTAAATTATTAGAGTAGTGGTAAAATTTATTAAATATCACTTATAGGACCAGGGGACCGTATAAAAATTTAATTTTTGTAATTTTTTATCAAATTTTCTCTTGACCTCAATCACTTAAAAAACAATTCTTTACCTTTTTTAACGCATTTTTGCAATTGGACTATATGTCTGTAACTAACTGTTTAGAAATTAGCCATTGACTACCGTTGAGAGTGGACACCTTGTAGATGTTAAATAGTAGATAATGGTTCTATATATATATAGTAGACTCCCTCAAATCTGCACAGCTTGGGACCAGAGGTTATGTGGATTTTAGAATTTTGTAGATTTCTAGCCATTGCTTTATTTACATTTTTTAAACAGCAACTTGAATGTAATTAACAATGAAATCAAAACTCTAATGAATGCTTGCAATATAATAAAATATTAAAATAAATAATAAACTAAAATAATAAAAATTTACATAATTTTTAAAGTGATAAAATATTAAAAGCAAAGGTCCAGTTAATAAATCAATAATGTAAAAAAAAAAAAAAAAAAGTTATAAAGATGAGATGTATTTTTCCTATGAAACTTGCCTTGTAAAGATACATCACTATTTAACATAAAAATCATAAAATAAGGAAGTTTTATTTCAGATTTAGACAGTCTTAATAACCGAAAAAAGCTTGATTAATACAAAAATATATTTGATAAAGAGATTTTTATTACCAGTAATGTCAGCAATATCTTGAATTTTTTTCAGAAATAAATTTATTCTTTTTTTCATGGAAACACACGAGTTCAGTAATATTAATGAAAATTACAAATTTAAATACATATGGAATTGATATAAAAATAAAAAAAGTCAAATTTCGTACATACATCTGAACTGAATGTTTCATTGCTTATATCTGTAAATTATATATGGATTTTAGAGTGTTGCGGATTTGAGGGAGTCTACTGAATATAAGTATCTGTGCAAATCTCTGGTAACATTTTGCATCTACTTAAGCAAGAATCTTGATAGTTTATTCAAACTATATTTTCTAAATTAGTTAAACAAAACATTTTTAACAGAGCACTTTGAAACACTACAGACAGTCATGACTTCATATTTTAACAGAACAAAATTGCAAATAAGCTTAAAAATACTTATTTATATATGTTACAGGCCAAACCCGATTTTAGGCCAAACTAGTCTATCCTAACGCTCATCAGATAAACTAGTTTTTCCTAGGCCAAACTAGTCTATCCTAACGCCCATCGGATAAACTAGTTTTTCCTAGACCAAACTAGTCTATCCGAAAGCCCATCGGATAAACTAGCTTTTCCTAGGCCAAACTAGTCTATCCGAACACCCACAGGATAAACTAGATTTTCCTAGGCCAAACTAGTTTGGCCGAACGGTCTTTACGATAAACTAGTTTAGCCTGCTATTCATTGGTTTGAACTAGTTTATCCTAGGCCAATTCGATTTGGCGTGATATTTTTAAATCTAAAGACCGCCACGGCGCCAACTTTCTAATTTTGATCTATTTTATCCTAGGCCGATGCAGGACGCGATTTTAGCTCACAGACTATCAAAGCCTGAGAGCTAATGTGCTCGCAGATTCTGTGTATGTGTATGTAACAATTTACGTACGTATGGCCGTATGTACGTACGTGTGTACGTAATGCGATAACTCCTGATAGAAATATCCAATTTGCTTCAAATTTTGGACATAGATTTATCCTGATAATGAACTTTCCTGATTAGTTTCAGGGGTTCATTGAATAAGAATAAGGGGGGGGGGAGAACAAAAGGCTAATCCGCATCCCCCCCCACACACACACCTCCTTAATTTAGTTAAGTCAGTTTTCCATGTAAAATGATCAGATTTTATTAAAATTTTAGGTATAATATCATTTTGATAAGGTACATCCATGATACATCCATGTGGGTGTTCATTGTTTACGTATAAAGAAAGAAACAATGGGAGGTAACACTCTTAATTAATGTAAATAGATTTTTCACAGAGAATTTACCCATTTGTTTCAAATTTTTTATGTATGTTCCTTCTGATAAGGCGTTTACCTGATTAATTTGGGGGTTTCTGAGATATAAACGTAGAACGGATTTTTTTTTCAATCGGATAGAGACTTTCGGTTTTATGAAAAGATTTTTAATTCGTAACAGATATTATTTTTGCACACATCACTTCAGGCGAAATTGTTCATATTAAGAAACTTAATATCCGAATCCTTTTAAAAATAAGAAAAAGTTTAAATAAAGCATGACACTTGAAATTTAGGATGGGGGGGGGGGGGGGGGGGTAGAGTAAAAGGACGTTAGAATTTTTTTTTTTTTTTTTTTTTTTTTTTTTTTTTTTTAAATTTCAGCACTTTTTAAGGTTTTAGCTGATAATTAAATATTACCATTATTTGAAACTTTTAGAAACATAATAAAACATGATGTTAAATATTTAAGAAAAAAGATGGCGCGTCAAATACCACTATTTTCTATTAGTATTTTTTGTAAAAATGTTAAATTCTTGTTAGAACTGTTTGAAACTTTGTGATAGTTTATAACACATGATAAAAATTGTAAAAAAAGTCCCATTACGAAAGGGAAAGAGGGGGCGGAGCGAAGAAAATCAAGAAATATAATGGGAATTCTAGGTTGATCTCGTTGAAACTTTAAGATATAAATTATGATATAAATTTATAAAAATATGTTCCGCGTTTAATGCCACTATTGACGAATAGTGATTTTGGAACGATTTACATGAAAATGCAATCAGAATCAATTTATATCAGGGACTATCTGAATATAAATTTATATTAAATTCCGTTCATTAGTTCTTGAGATACAGCTATTATAAAAATTGTTAAAAATGCAGCATAGCATAGCCATATTGAGTTATTTACTTCAAAATAGAAACAACACCAACTCATCGCATGGACGAATTGAATCTGATGTTTGATGGAAATTCGTGTATTAGTTAAGATAAAGCTAATGCGTAAATCATAAAAAATGCAAAACAGCAACTCCACTTGATGAGCGATTTACACCAAAAACTAATCAGCATCATTTTAGATCAGAGACTACCTGAATGTAAATTTTTATTAAATTTTGTGCATTAGTTCTTCAGCCGCATCCCTACAGCTTGCGACAGCGTATAGCAGGTGTGCCGCACACGTACTGCCGAATAGACCCCTTGCATTGACGTCACAACAGCGGCTGTTCCTCTTATCTGGTGCACATGACGCCATAATCTGGAGCCCAAACAAACCATCATAACTCCCCGTTTGCCGTTTAAAGCAACTGTGGTCTTTCTGTTTAATTTTGATTTTTCTTATTCTTGCATTATTTTTCGAAATACTTAAAAAATGAAGCGCAAATTACTATTTTTATAAATGTGAAAACACCACATTTGCCTTATGTTTGGGCGCCAGATGAAGCATGTGACGTCACGTGCAAGGGGTCTATACGCTCTTTCTTTTCGAAGCGAACGAAATTCAAATCGTAGCAAGAGTGCTGAGTACGCACCGCCGAATGTAATCCTCCTTTTCGAAAGAGCCTCGAAGCGAATGAATTTCTAACCATAACCCCGCTGCCTAGGCCAGTCAGATAGCGGGCGAAGCCAGCAAGTTTTAACTAAGCCACGTTATATTAGTTTCTCATTCCAACACCAAGGAGTGCACTCTATTATTAAAAAAACTGTATCTGAATGAAACTCCGTTAAACAACCTAATAGTAGATATGTTACCTGAGGTCGCGGTGCTTTAAAAGCTAGAATTTCCGTTATATTTCGCGATTTTGTTCGCATCCACACCCTCTTTCACACCGAAATGTGACTTTTTTTTATAAATTTATATCAAATGCCATAAATTGTCAGTTTCAAAACTGTAAGTTTCATAAACTGTAAGTTTCAAAATGTTCCAACAAGAATATAACATTTTTACAAAAATTACTATTAGGAAATAGTGGTATTTCGATGCGGAATCTTCTTTCTTAAATATTTATCATCATGTTTTTTCTCTTCGAGGTTCATTCGCTTCAACATACGCCCGTTTGGAGATTTTATATAAAACAAGGGGCCCGATAGCGGGCGAAGCCGGCTGATTTGAACTAAATCGCTTCCAAATTCCTACACTTGGCTGCTTGTGTTATATTAATTCCACATTAATCAGTTATATTAGTCGCTATATATTAGTCCGACGTACGTACGTACATTAGTATGTAGATACGTACGTACATACATACGTACATGGTTACATACACACACACAGAATCTACGAGCACAGCTCTCAGGCTTTGATAGTATGTGAGCTAAAAGCGAGTCAAATTGCATTGGCCTAGAATAAATTAGATCAAAACTAGAAAGTTGGTGCCGTGGCGATCTTCAGATTCAATAAAATCACGCCAAACTGAATTGGCCTAGTACAATCTAGTTCGGCCTAGGATAAACTAGTTCAAACCAATGAATAGCAGCCTAAACTAGTTCATCCTAATGACCGTTCGGCCAAACTAGTTTGGCCTAGGAAAATCTAGTTTATCCGATGGGCGTTCGGATAGACTAGTTTGGCCTTGGAAAAACTAGTTTATCCTATGGGCGTTCGGATAGACTAGTTTGGCCTAGGAAAAACTAGTTTATCCTATGAGCATTAGGATATACTAGTTTGGCCTAGGAAAAACTAGTCTATCCGATGGGCATTAGGATAGACTAGTTTGGACTAGGCCAATCTAGTTTGGCCTAAAATCGGGTTTAGCCTGTAACATATATATATATTTAAAAAACATTAAATATTTTACTTAACCCTGGCATGATGAACATCTTCAGAATTTTTAATCTTTTAACACAGGTGTTTCAAAACTCAAATTTTGACTAATATAATTTTAGAAATGCTCTGATTAAATAAGGCAAAATTTACAATACAAAAATACCGGTAGAAGATTCTGAGCATCTTATGTGCCATGTATAGATGATGTTTATTTTGAAGGGCTTAGTGTTTAGAATACTTTTTGTTTTTGAAATATTTAGAGCTATACATAATAAATCATAATAATTATTTACACTTTCTTGTAGAAAAGTTTCTGTGTTTCTGCGAAAGTTTTAAAATTTTTAATAATATTTTAAATTGTTATACTTTTTAGAAAAAAAAAACTTTTTTTAATTGGAGTTCTCAAATCCTTAGTACCATTTTTTTTTGTTCTCTCCTTATCAGTCAAAACCATTGCAATTCAAATTTTTAAATAAAAAAGAAGCAAAACCTGAGCATTATTTCATTTGTAATCAAATTTGATTATGAGTCATCTTTTTTATTATTCAAGTAGCACAGTGGATCCCATTATGATTTCTTTACTTATTCTCAATAATGCCATTATTTTCAAAAGAACCAGAGTCATAAATGCAGTAATTTTAATTGAACTAAATGAAAGAATATTACACTTTGACACCATGTGTTAGATCTAAATCCAATATAAATTATTTCAAATTGTTATTCAATCTGTATGATAATACTGATTTTAATAATATGTTTACAACATAAAGAACCAAAGCAGTTCAAATATTTTATAAGTTCTCTTGGAATTTCAATTAAAAATAATGTTCAGTATAGAACCATTTATCCAGAATGGTTGGAGCCAGATGTATTCTAGATAACTGGTTTTTCCGGTTAACTGGTTGGGCATTAAATCAGCATCCTTTTGACAAGTTTTATAGAATGCATGTGGTTGTGCTATTACTTCTAATTTTAAATTAATTATTAGAGTATTTGAACTTAGAATCAGATGAAATAAGATCAAAATGTTAGAGTAGGAACTTAATGTATGAGAATTCCTTGAAAACAAAAATTCTGTTTTCTCTGCATAAAAATAAAAACATCTATAACTAAATATGCTTCTATTTCAAATACTAGATGCTGTTATCAAACTATAGAATTGTTTCAAGCAATGTATATCAAACTGGAAGTGTATGGTATTTTTTCTACAAAGATTCTAACATCTGTCTATTAGAAATATCATTCCGGATAACTGGTTTTCCGGTTAATTGGTTTCCGGATAAATGATTCCATACTGTATAAACCATACATAAGCAAATTTTACTGCAACATGGCATTATCAAATATTTTCTGCAATGTGATGAAAATAAGAAAAAAATAATAGATGTTTAAAATTATAAAAGGAAAACCAAAAAAGTGATATCAATAATTAACAAGATATGGCACATACCATCCCCCCCCCCCCTCGCACCGAAAAAAGAAAAAATATGATAATATATGAAAAAAGAATATTAGAAAAATAAGATGGAACCATCTTTTTTTTAACTTAACCACTTCACCGGCGACAGGTATGGGGAAATAGTGCTTTTACCCCCGACTTACCTCGTGGCAGACGGTGAAGTGGTTAATTACTATCACAGAGCAAAAATTACTATCATTAGTTATTAGATTTTTATGAGACAAAAACTACAGTTGCATTGAAATAATTGAAAACAGAGAATGATTAGCAAACACATAAAGATAAAGAAAATAGCAGAAAATTTTCATTCCTGTAACAAACATAAATCAGTTTTAATGCATTTTAATGTATTAATTAGAGTTTTATTTATTTTATTTAGATTTTCTACTTTTTAGTGTTCAAATTTTAAAATTCTTATTCAAATTCAAAAAGTAGACACTGTTTATAGTCAAATAATACCTTTTATATATGACTGTTTTAATTTGTTGATAGCATAGAGATATTAGGAAATTAACTATAAAATCCACAAAATAAATAAATAAATAAATAAATAAATAAAGGTGTTCTAACATAACATAGCAAGAATAAATTCCAACCCTGCTTCAAATTTGCAAAAAGCCTGAGCCTGATTTAAGTATTATGAAAGGAAAATATCAGGGTTGGAAAAAAACCAGGTTTTTTTTTTTAAAGAACCAAAAAAACCGGTTTTTTTAAAAGAACCAAAAAAAACGGTTTTTTTGGTTTAAACTTGGTTTTTTTTTTTTTAAACATCCTTTTATATTACATATATATGCATATTTAATAATAAAAATAAACACTGTTTAATTATAAGTAGTATAACTTCACTTGAAAATAATTTAAATTAAATAATTAGTTAATTTATGTAGAAAAATTAATTTTTTTTTTTTAATTTAACCAGTATCAGTAAACAGTCTCATGTTCTGCTCAACTATTCTACACAATGAAACAGTGATACTCTGAAAATCTTTATAAATAATCTTTTGATTACTAATAATGAATATTTGATGTAGTTTGGTGAATATAATATTCTTTTCTACAATTATTCAAAAAATAAATTTCAAATTCTTTCTGGGGTTTTGTTTTTGAATGACAATTTGAAACCAACATTTTTGATCATTAGATTTAGCAGATAACAGGGGGGGGGGGGGTTAGACTGGTATTATTAAAATGCTATAACTAGCACCCAATTTTTGAATACTCCCTTATTCAACTTCATGTTGATTTTAATTTTTCAAGATAATTTTCCCAATCAAGAAAAATCGCTTTTACAGCTTGAGCAAAACCTTAAAAATCATTGTGTTATGGTATTAATTTCTTTGAATAAGCTGCATTTTTTAAAAATTAAAATATTTTATACTAAATATTGAATATTTTCAATTTGTTTTACCTTTGATTAATTCCACATGTTATAAGCTTTTTTTTAATGCAATATAATATGTTCACATGAGTATGAGTATACAAACATGTATGCTGATTTTCATTCTATACATAAAAAAATGATCTTGACCCAATATATATAATGCTTATTGCTGAAATAAAGTGTTAAAAGTAAAAATTATTTACATCTTATAATTTGTAAAACTTAAATTATAAAGAAAAATAAGAAAATGTCGTTATATTTCTTCTAAAAAAACCAATTGGTTTTTTTGAGAAAAAAACCAATTGGTTTAAACTGTGGTTTAAACCATGGTTTAAACCAATATGTTTCAACCGTGCCAACCCTGGAAAATATGTATAAGCCTCTACTAAAACATACTACCTCTTCACTTCCCTCCCAAAAAATAATTCTGTATGCACCAATGTGCATGTCATGCAATCTTCTGCAAAAAGTGATAACATTTTCAATTTAGTATAATTCACAAAATTGGTCAGAATGGAGGCAGGACACATGTAAAATAGAGTTAACACTAGTATTGTCTAGTAGTAAGCTATTGTTGCCTAGTGACAGGAGAAGCCACCAACTATTGTTAAATAAAAACAGGTAACAATAAGTCGTAGGACATAAGCTACAAGAGTGGCAACAGTGATGATAGCATATGCAATATTTTACTGATGCATCCAAATCTTCATCCAAATTGCATATTAGTATATTAGATGAGAATGGTTTGGTAAGTAATGAACTCCATAAACTATATTAAAGATTAGGGATGGGACGAATAGTGATTTGGCCGAATAGCCGAATACCGAATATTCGGCCAAATTTTAGGCCGAATACCGAATATTCGGCGGCCGAATACTAACTTTTTTTCTCAATAAAGAAAAAAAAATTTGATTATATATAATTTTAAAAAATAGGCACTCATTAATAATTATTACTCTTAAATGTGCTTTTAAATGTATTCTGAAATTTGAAACACTTATTTTAACACAAAAAAAAATATGAAATTGCATTATATTCTTTTATCTTAATGTACATCAAATTGATTTTCAGTAAGTCAGGATGGTAAAATATTTCCATTAAAATATGAACAATGTATTTCACTTTTACTGTCAAATGATACTTTTATCTTTTCTTGCATCCAAAATTAATAATATCCTTAATCTCTCTCTTTCAGAATTCACAAAGAAATATTAAGTAACCTTTAATGAAGTAAATTTGATCATTAAGAGTTTATGTCCCTAATAATAAGCAAATTTGTAAGAATGAGACTGTTTGGAAATCACTTGTCAATCTTTAAATTACAAATTACGTTAACACAAAAGGTTATGCTTAAATTAGAATGCATGTTAACAAAATCTTTGACATTTGAATCGGCGCATACAATATTCCACTTATTCAACAAGCATTAAAAGGATAAATAGAAACTGATAACAACATGAAGGAAGGAAGATGTAAATTAAAAATATATACATAATAATGTTACATATTTAAGCCAGTAATTATGCAAATAATTATTTAAAAGTGAAAACTATAGAATAAACAAATTATTTTGTTTAGCATTTAGACTTTGTTTAAATATTTATAAAACCATCTTCATAAAGCAAGTTGTGTCATTTAATGTGTATCTAATTTGACATCAGTTCTGTTTTCAGATGTATTGTTGCATTTGGAATAGTAATATTTGATATTTAATTTTGAAAATAAATCTTCGTTAATACACCTAATGAATGAATTTTTTCATTTCTCACTTCATAGAAAATAAGTTATGAATTTCGTAAGAGCCTTTTTTACATGTGCATGGAATTTGCAGACATTAATAAATATTCGAGTGTTTTAAAATAAAGTAGTGTTTCTTCATTTTTTATAAGTGTTTTTATGTCTTGAATTGTAACATATCATTCTCTAATGAAGACATTTCCTGTACAGTTAAATCTCCAACTTGGGCATCATTTTCTAAAATTTCACCAACCTTTATAGAAAATACAGAAAGGCTGTATATTTTTTAGTATCTAAATAACTGTATGTTTTGCAAGTAAGAATGAGAATGACTTCATAAATGAAGTAACCAATTTGGATTAGAGGAAAAAAATTGCACGAAATGAAATTCTTCAAATCCTAAATTTATTTGGCAAGATATCTTTCACTATTCGGCTAGATTTCAGCAATATTCGGCGAGATATCTCTAAATATTCGGCTATAGGTATTCGGCCGAAGTATTCGGTCAACAAGCCTTCAATATTCGGCCAACCGAATATTCGGCGAAAGGGCCGAATATGCCGAATACCGAATAGTGGCCGAATATTCGTTCCATCCCTATTAAAGATTATTTGGCAATTTGACTATCAATGGGAAAATGCCTAAAATTAATTAATTTATAGTCAAAATCTAAAAATATCAAAATGTACTGTCACCAGAAACACATCTATGGACCAGACTTCGAGTAATCGTATAATCGTAATCGATTATAATCGACTACAAAAACTGCATAATCGCATTGTAATCGTAATCGTAAATTTTAATTTTGAAATAATCACGATATAATCATAATCAAAAGATTTCACTTTGATTACAATAATAATCTAATCGTAATCGCAATGCAGATAATCGCAATGTAATCTGCATCAAAAAGCTATATAATCGCAATCGAACACAAAAATACGATTACGTTCTTTGATTACACCTCCCCCCCCCCCCCCCCCCCCAAGTTCTTTGTTTCGCCATATCCGTAAAATACTCAGTCGGTGAGTTAAACATTGCACCAAGGAAAGAGTAGTCGACGTGTCTAGCTCGTTAAATCGCCCCTAAGTTAAAAGTGAGAAGAGGTCATAGGGTCAGGGAGCCGTTCGGGGTGAAACAGAATGCATACTTTACACTGTATGTAGTCAACGCTATAAAGGACTGTCTCTGCGTCCCTGGTATATAGTATAAAAACATAGAAATGGTCTGACTTCGTTAAAAGGTATGAGAATTGGGGAAAAAACTCTGGTCATCGAGGGGTCTTGTTTCGCGGGTTTTTGAGTGGGAGTGATAAGGATAGAAAAGAAAAAAAGAAAGAAAAATATTTTATTTATGGTTTTATTATGGGCACTTAGCAATTGGACAGACATCACCTTCTTTCAAATGTGGGAATGGAAAAATAAAGAAAATGGGAAAAAAAGAAAAAAAAATGCTTAAATTACATGTGACAATTCATCTAACAGCTCATTTGCATTTTGGATTTCTTAGTGGTTGGTTATATCTAAGTAGTTGTTTACAAGATTAGAGATGGTTAAGAGAAATAACAAAAAAATCTAAGATTATTTCACGGAATCTGTATCAGATTTAAATGAAAAAGGCGTGAAATTTTTAGAATATAAATGTAAATTGTGCTCGTCAGATGTCAGGGTCTCCGTAAAAACCAAATCCAATTTGAACACCCACATGCAGGTAATTTTTTAATAGATATATACATATTGTATAGATTTATTTTAGAAATATTGCATAGTTATATCTTGTCCTTTTCTTTAAAATTGTAGTGAAAGGAATTTTTTATATTAAATTAACTATATAGTGTTTTTAATCATAAGTATAAAGTCTGTTTATTCAAAATTTGTATTTTAATATATCTGGATAAGTTAAACATATAGATCAGTTTTCTTACAAAAGCTCTTATAATAAAAGATTGTTTTTTATTTTTATTTATTTATTTATTTTAAATACGTTTATTTTATCAAAATCCCCTCCAAAAAAAAAAAAAAAAAAAAAAAAAAAAAACAGAAAGTAAGACAGGTTTGTCAATAAATATACGGGTGTAAGTAAGATTTCTTTAAGGGTGAAAGACAATGTTAATGATACCTATTTGTTAGTAAATTTCTTTAGCTTATGCGCCGGCAAATTCAATGACGAACCCCCTGAATTTTGGAAATGTAGCCACCAAATTTTCTTTATCTCTGATTATTTGAAAAAAAAAAAAAAAAAAAACTACCAAAAACTCTCTAAATGAGTTATAAATAAATAATAGGATAAAAAAGGTAGTTAATTTTTTCCCCAGAAAGGTTTGTTTCCCCCCTATCCCATCCCCTTCCCTAATACATTTCTACCAAAAGACAATATTTTGTATTATTATTATTATTATTATTTGCCTGTTAATGCTAATGAAAGAAAAAAGAATGAATTGTTTTAATTCTCCCATTTCGAAAATTTTGGTAGAAGCTTATTTTTAAACTTTTAATTTTTCTTCATTTTTTAAATTTTGTTTTGCTTTTATCCTTAAATGTCTTGCAACGAAAGTTCTAAGGAAAAATAATCTTAGTTAAACTCATTTCATGTTTAAATTTTGGGTAAAAAAAAAAAAGATTGTGAAACACAGGTCCCCCCCCCCACCCCCCCACCACTCCAAATTTTAGTGTGTGTGTAAGGGGAGGGGGGTTCATTCTACGTACACTGGTATTCGTGAATTTCAAATCAGAGTTTCATATGTTACATATACCTATTCTATCAATCAAACATCCTTAGAAATGCTCATAATTTCAAAATAAATTTATAATAATGAAATCAGTTCTAAAATATTGAAAAGGAAAACATTTATATAGAAAAGAATAGCTCTTTAAATATAAATGATTTATTTTTAATTTAAAAATAAATAAATAAAAGGAAACGCATATTTTGTAAATTTGTCACTCTAGTTTGTAACATGTAGACTACAGAATCACTGTAATCGAATTGTAATCGTAATTCAACAAAAAATATTAATCGTAATCCAAAACGTAATCGTAATCTTGAAATAAAAAAATGGATAATCGATTATGTAATCGTAATCAGGCTTGCATAAATAGCGACATAATCGTAATCTGTTTTTTGAAATTGAAAATAATCGTAATCTTAATCGATTACAGTCCTCTGTAATCGACTCGAAGTCTGCTATGGACTTCATTTTTATAATTTAAGATAACACAAAGTGAAAAGAAAACAAATTACAAAATTCATCTTTACATAAGAAATATGACTTGATTACATAAGAAAACCTAGTTGAATTTAGTAAAAGAGTGTAAAAACACATACCCTTGTTGGTACAGCTGGAACAATAAATGCATTATTCAAATCAGTAGATATATTTGCCTCAACAATCATATCCTTGATAAAAGATGGCGGTGAGAAAGCCACTGAAGAATCGCCCAACAGAGATTTACTCTGAAAATAAAATGAAAGGAAATAAAATTATTATATAATATAAACAAATCATAGTAAAAATTAACTAATAAGACATGCAAAGACATTAAAAAAAAAAAAAAAAAAAAAAAAAAACTTATTGAAAACTACATTCTTGAATTTTTTTCAAAGATTATGCACAAGAACTTTACGGTAATACTTCAACTTATAAAAGTTTGCTTATTTACAATAACATTTCTTGTAAAACTTTTAAATATAATTAAATTTTTAAATATTTTCTGGGTGCAGATGTTGAAACCAATAATATAATCAGTAATCAAGAAAACTAAAATTAAAATTTGAGATGGATTATCACATGGAGTTATGTGAAACTTTCAGGTCATAACTTGATGGCATGATAATAGCTCCAAATTTAAGAATTGATGCCCCTCTCAGCTCTTCTTGCATCAAGTTATCACGAGGCAGAATGATATATTTTTATTGAGTATTTTTAGTATGTTAAATTTTAGGTCGTAATTCTATGATGTGATAATACCCCCAAAATTGAGAATTAGTGCCCCTTTTTTGCTCATCTCATACTAAGATATCAGGAGGCAGACTGAAATATTTCTATTGTACTAATTGGTGTCCAATATGCCAAAATTTTGTGTCATAAATTAATGACATGTAATATCATCAAAATTTAGAATTGGTGCCCTGCTCTGCTCATCTCATACCAAGATATAACACGGCAGACTGAAATATTTTTATCGTACTAATCAGTATCTTTAATATGTTAAATTTTCAAGCCATAACTCGATGACGTAATAAAACCACCACAAAACTAAGAAATGGCATTCTGCTCTGCTTATCTTGTACCAAGATATCAGAAGGCAGATTAAAATATTTACATTGTATTATTGGTGTCTTTAACGAGTTAAAATTTCATGCTGTAACTCGATGAAACAGTACTATCAAAATGAAGAATTGGCATCTCCCATCACTCCCACCCCACCCCAAAGCTCCTTTTGTACCAAGATAACACAAGGCAGGCTGAAATCATTCTTCTCTCATTGTGCCAAATTATGCTGAATCAGTCATTTTTCCAAGTACTATTGTTAAGCTTTTCTTAAATTATTAATTCATCTTGAAAGTTGATGATGAAGTAATATATAGGGCAATGTAATGTTTAATTTACTAAAAAACACTTTTCAAAAGTAAAAAAAAAAAAAAAAAAAAAAAAAGCCAAGCAAGAAAAAAAAAGGGGGGGGGGGATGAAAGTTGTGTCTAACAAATGGTCTGATATCAAATTTCCAAGCTTATATTATGGTCAGGGGTGGGGAATTTTTCCATATTCTTACCAGCCAAGGAATTATTTCACCAGCCGACAAGATGCAACACACATGCAGTTGAAAATAGTTATGACAAAATCGCACGCGATTACAGACAAAATTACTATTAATACAATGCACTTTCATAATTCTTTTTTCTATAATATTAGGAATTATATATAACAGAGGTCAGATTAATATTAGATAGAACTTAATGCCATATTTACACTGTAATAATTTGGAAAGTTAAAATATCTAGATTAAAAAAGTGTTTCTGATAATGTGCCTATTGCCTACAGTTTTTCAAAAACTAAAAATGCACTCGCCTTGTGAGAAAATCCACTCGCCAATGGCGAGCAAAATGATGTATTTCCCCACCCCTGATTATGGTAATTATTTAACATTTTCCATTAAAAAAATTACTATTTCTAAGTCAATGCCTTTGCATATGTTGATTGAAGTCCTTTTCTCTTGCACCAAATACATTGGAAACGTGTTTTGAAAATTCAAATGTTTTAAAATTATGCATGATGGGCTTGGCAGCAATTTTTCCATATCGTGTATTAATTTTTATGTACCCAAATCCATAGTTAAAATTTAAAACTCAAAATTGTTACTTAAGCAGACATTTCCATACTAAAATTCTGGTGTTGAAATTTAAAAGTTTTGTTTAGTTGTAGACAATCTATAAAGAGATCGCTGGGAGGTAACGTATTAAATATATTTGTCCATAGTTAAAATCAGAAGTTCTAAATTATACTTAATGTAAACTTACTACGCTTTCCTTTACAAACTTGGTGCTTGGAAATTTGTGCAAAATATGAAAAGATGGCCGCCAAGCCCATCATGCATAATTTTAAAACATTTGAATTTTCAAATCACATTTACGATGTATTTGGTACAAGAGAAAAGGATTTCTATCAACATATGCAAAGGCATTGACTTAGAAATAGCAATATTTTTAATGGAAAATGTTAAATAATTACCATACCATAATATAAGCTTGGAAATTCGATATCAGACCATTTTTTAGACACAACTTTCATCCTTTTTTTTTTTTTCTTGCTTGGCTTTTTTACTTTTGAAAAGTGTTTTTTAGTAGATATTTCTTTTTTCTTAAGAGATTATATAAAATTTAAATAATCTGCTCACTTAAATTGGAATGAGTTCTTGTAGAACCTCTGTATGGGTACATTGTATTTATATATATCATTTATTTCTTAGAGTAATTTATCATTTATAAGTATGAAAATTTTGTAAAAACTGATAGAATTGAAATAAAATATAGATCTATAGTTGCTATTTTAGTTAGATATGATGCGAAAATCTAACAAGCAAACAAGTAATAAATTGAAATTTCTCTTTCAGCAATTTATGTCTGTACATGGGCACTTACTTGAATACATTTCTACAGCCCGGTATTTTATCTGCTATCTTTACATTCACACTACTATTTAGCTTAAATTTAATTCAGACTAAAATTACTCTTGAAACTAGTAAAACCACACTTCCAAAAATTATCATCCTTTAATGGTCATATCTACATTCTACGTTTTATCTACATTCAGAAAAACATATTTTAGTATGCTAAATATAATTCAACATAAAAATACATAGCTAATTTAACAGGGTTGGAAAAAAACCAGGTTTTTTTAAAAAACCCAAAAAAACCCGGTTTATTTGGTTTAAACCGGGTTTTTTTTAAACATCTTTTTTTTATTACATATACATATAAATTATTGATCAAATTAGACATTGTTTGATACATAAGTAGTATAACTTCATTTGAAAATAGTTTAAATTAAATAATTACAGTTAATTTATACAGAGAATTGAAAAAAATCTTATTTTAATTTAAACGGTATTAGTAAATAGTCTTATGTTTAAAGAATAAATTGCTATACATAGTGAAATAGTGATAATCTGAAAATCTTTATAAACGATTTTTTGTTTATTAATAATACACATTTGATGTAGTTTGATGATTATAATATTCTTTTCTACAATTATTTAAGAAAAATTTCAAATACTTCTTGAAGTTTTGTTTTTTGAATGACAATTTAAATAAACATATTTAGTCATTAGATTCAGCAGATAATAGGGGAAAAAATACACTAGTTAGTACTTATTCAACTTCATATTTTGATTTCCTCTGTCAAGAAAAATTTCTTTTACAACTTAACCAACATTTTAAAGATCATGTTGAATGCAGTTCTGTAGCTCCATATTCAAAATTACCATGTATGTTATGACAGATTGTTTTAAATCTGCATTTTTCTGAAATTAAAATATTTTACAGTAAATAATTGATTATTTTAAACCTATTTTATCTTTGAAACATTCACATGTTTTAAAAATTATCTTTAGAGCAGTGGATATGTTCATCAACACTACTAATTTCCATCCTATGAATATAAACATGACCTAGACCCACTATATTTAAAGCTTATTGTTGAAATAAAGTGTTAAAAGTAAAAATTATTTATATCTAACAATTTCAAATTCTTAAAATATGTAGAAAAAAGAGAAAATGTCATTAGATTTCTTTAAAAAAAAACCAATTGGTTTTTTTGAGAAAAAAAACCATTTGGTTTAAACCGTGCCAACCCTGTAATTTAACAAGTAAGAAAAATCATGCGTTAAACATAGATTATGAAGCACTTTCTAACACTTCATGAAATCTTTTTAAAAACTTTGTTAATTAGGAAAATAAGGGTATATAGCCAAATATGAATTCCAATACTTTTGAACAGGCTTGTATTTGATCTGTCTGTTGATATACATATTATAAAATGGGAAAATTTAGTAAGGAAAGAAAAAAGCTTAAAATTTCTTTTTAAGCAATTTGTACTAATAAATGGGAAACATACTTGAAAACTTTTGTTTAGCCATGTAGTTCACCTTGTACCTTAATTACACGCCAGTAAGAAGCTAAAATTCATTTTTAAATAAAACTCTTAAAACAATGAAATCACATTGTTATAAATTATCATTCATAGGTGTCCATGTATACAATTCTTAGCGTGGCAATGTATACCATTTTATCTATATTCTGCAAATATTTCTTTGTAAATTGAATGGAGTTCAGCGTAAAAATGTATACTTTATTTAGAACCACCTTTAAGTAATTTATGCTCATACTCAGTAATGTTGGGGAGCTCTTTTGGATAGCCCTGTATATCAACTATAACATTTATACACACCCTTATAATGTACAAAGATTTAGTGAAACTTAAACGCATATATCATAATTAAAATGTATTACTTCCATCCATCAGCCATCATCTGAAACCAGGGTTGTTTCATTTAAACCAATGTTTTTTTTTTTTAAACCATGCTGTTTTTTTTTTTTTTTTTTTTTTTTTTTTTATGTTTCATTTAATACATTAAAAACTGCAAAATCCAAGTTATGCAGAAGCTACAAGCAAAGTTGTAGAAAAATTATGACTTAATAAATTTCTAAAATGACAAATAATTTTAATCAACCCAACTTTTCATATAAGCTGTAAATCAACATGACAGAATAATCAATTTTTTACAAATTAGCTTGTTAGAAAATAATTACTTTTTTTTTCTTCCTTTTTTTAAAGGCTTAAATATATATGTATATATAAAACCATTAATTGTAAAACATTTATAGCTCAGAAGGGCAGAGTCGAGCTAAAAGTGCACTTTTATTATTTAAACTGCTTGATTAGTTAAGATTTATTAAGGATTTTAACATTCCTCAAAGCCTTGAATATGACATTCTTAAATAATTTTCTCCATTGATTTGATTTTGATGCTAATAAAAAATTGTTTTTTTTTTTTTTTTTTTTTTTTTTTTTTCTGTGTTTATTGGTTTAAGTCTGTTTTCTTGCATTGGGAATAGGGATTTTGCATTATGATTTTATTCTGTTACTAACCGGGTTGCCATAGTTTAAACCAATTGGTTTTTAAGAACAAAACTAATATAATATTTTCTAATTTAAGTGTGTCAAATTGTTGCATGTAAGTAGTTTTCATTTTTAAGTCTTATCTCAGCAGTCACCGTGAGACATAGTGAGTCTAATCTCGGTCATATTAGTATGCACGTAGAATGCAAATTTCATGCAATGATGGACATATCTGAATCTATAACGAAAACAAATTATGTAAAGTTGGCAAATACAAAATGGATTAAAAATATGTAACATTTAGAAAAAAAGTTTTCCTTTGAGAAACACAGATTTAGAGTTAATAACATAAAATGAAATTTAAGATTTCAGTCAAATTCTAAAAGAAAATTTTCTTGATTGGGAGGATTATCTTTTAAGAATAAAAAAGAAACTCTTTATATAAAGTCGAATAAGAAGAGATTGAAAAATTTGGTGCTAGGGAAGCACCTGTTTACATTTAATTAAAATGTGCAATAAGGTATATTTAAATCTTCTATTGCATAACCAAACCCACTACTTATATCAGCCGAGAAAATTGGGGAGAAAGAGACAAGGCAAGGTTTGCTTGAGATATAATAGAAAGAAAATCTTATTAAAAATGCCTAAAAAGTTGTAATTTTTTGTTTAGACATTTAAAAGAACTAAGCGTTAAAATATAGCGTGTAGGCTCATGGCTAGTATTTAAATGCTTTACTGGAAGACAGTATATATAAAACTGCTTTATATTTTAAGATCAATGTTTTCAATAGTCATAAAAGCTATTAAATAGGTATTTTTGCTTACTTTATGAATTTTGTTTGTTGCCTTTTCTTTTAAACTGGTAGTTTTGGAGAAGAAATGTCAAAAAGCAATACACAAAAGTTCTTAAAGTGTGTAGACTCTACTGCTAAATTCAAATCATTCCAAAAATTCTTTATAAAAAGCTTTATTTTCAATAAAAGATAATTAATGTATAGTCTTCTAACTGAAAAACCAGACATCTCATATAACAAGAATTTCAAAGAAATTATTTTGAATAGCTTCGTGAAAATATATGAATTTTATTTATGAAACTGCATCATATATTTATTTATAACGCTAATAATTAAAAGATTGTATATTAAGATTCTCAAGGTATCAATGTTTGATTATGTAGAACATTTTATTTATCAAATAAAAGACAGCTATTTCTAAAAATGTTTAATATTTAAATGATTTCAATTTTTTACATAACTAATTGTATATTAAATTGAACAATTAAATTGAAAAATTGTATATTAAATTGTATATTAACATTGATTAGAATTACTTTTAAATCAAGTTATTACTTACATATTCAAAAAATTTATTTTTATTGATAAATATGTATGTATATGTAATAGGAAATCATATTAAAAAAAAAAAAAAAAAAAAAAAAAAACGGTTTTAACAAAAAAAACTTTTTTTTTTTTTTTTTTTTTTTTTTTTTTTTTTTTTTTTTTTTAAACCCGGTTTTTTACCAACCCATCCAGAAACATATACAGACCGTCGGAAGGCATATACTATTTAAAATCTTTTGTGTGTCCCTGTAAATGCAATGTACTTCATATTATGCAAGACAGTATCGTATAATTTATAATAAGCCTCAGTGACCAATATCAATTTTGATATAGATATTTTAAAAATGTCACATATTCCCCCCTTTACCATTATCCGATGGAATTCTTTTGTAAGGCCCTGTAAGGGAATAATTCTATATTTTCACCGCATATTTTAGTGATCTCTTAAATGCATGTAAATTTTAATATGTTTGACAGGTTGTAACATCTTTAAAACGCCTTTGAAATTATTTTTCCCTATAGGCCATAATGTAATGGAAAATTTTTAATTCTCTGTAAGTAAACTAATCATGGTAGAAACTTCATTTTCAGTAGGGTTCGTGCTAGGGTAAACTTCAATAACATACAAAAATTTCATCGCAATTCAAGTATATTTACAGGTGTTAGAGCACGGACAGACGGACAGACAAACTGAAAGCATAAGCACTTTTCAAACTTTTGGAAAATGTTATAAATGTTAAAATTCATTTGAAATGATATTTCCTGATAGGCTTTAATGTAATGGAAAATTTGTGACTCTCCCTGTAAATAAACTAATCATGGTAGAAACTTCATTTTCAGTAGGGTTCGTACTAGGGTAAATGTCAATAACATACAAAAATTTTGGGACAATTCGAGTATATTTACAGGTGTTAGAGCGCAGACAGATGGGCAGACAAACTGAAAGCATAAGCACTTTTCAAACTTTTGGAAAGTGTTATAAACATTAAAATTCATTTGAAACAATATTTCCCGATAGGCCGTAATGTAATGGAAAACTTTTGACTGTCCCTGTAAATAAATTAGTCATGGTAGAAACTTCATTTTCAATAGGGTTCGTGCTGGGATACACCTAACATCCAAAAATTTCATGACAATCCGAGTATATTTACGAGAGTTAGAACGTTGACAAACTGCCATCCGGCCAGACGGACATACGGCCAGGCAAACCGAATGCATAAGCACTTTTCAACTTTTTGTTGGAAAGTGCTAAAAACATGAATTCATTTATTCCTAGGAAAATGGAGCCAAAGATATTTTCTGATTGGTTTGTCTTCTTGCAAATGAAATGCCTGTAGTTTATTATTGATGATTATAACTGGTTAATATTGGTCTGGAGTTAGAACGTTGACAAACTGTCATCCGGCCAGATGGACATACGGCCAGGCAAACCGAATGCATAAGCACTTTTCAACTTTTTGAATTCATTTATTCCTAGGAAAATGGAACCAAAGATATTTTCTGATTGGTTTGTCTTCTCGCAAATGAAATGCCTGTAGTTTATTATTGATGATTATAACTGGTTAATATTGGTCTGGAGTTAGAACGTTGACAAACTGCCATCCGGCCAGGCAAACCGAATGCATAAGCACTTTTCAACTTTTTGTTGGAAAGTGCTAAAAACATGAATTCATTTATTCCTAGGAAAATGAAGCCAAAGATATTTTCTGATTGGTTTGTCTTCCCGCAAATGAAATGCCTGTAGTTTATTATGGATGATTATAACTGGTTAATATTGGTCTGGAGGCTGTCTTTTTGCAGTTGACATTAAATTCTAATGTAGCCAAATTCGTTGTTAGAATCCAAAACTGTTACTTATTCAAACATTTAGATAGCAGACACTTCCGTACTTAAATACTGGTGTTGAAATTTAAAAGTTTTGTCCAGTTGTAGGTAATCTATATGGTATCGGTGGTTGGTAATGGGTCAAATATTGGTTAGAAATTTGTGTAAGATATGGAAAGATGGCCGTAAATCGATATGATATAAAATACTATTGGTTAATATAATTGTACAAAGTTGGTTCGGTTGGTACAATTGGTACGGTAGCTCCAGAGATTACCCTCTTTAAATAAACATTTTATGGTAAAATCGTATTTCATCATACAATGACATCAAAGTTGTTATCTGTGTTTATTCTTTGCCCACACACAAAGCTAATATCGTTTACCATGGTTCAATTTTTATATAAAAATCACACTCAACTCAATTTTTTTTTTTTTTTCAAAAGTTTTGTTTACATTAGGAATGAAACTTTAAATGCTAATAATTTTAAATGACTACACTTTATCAAGATATTTCTTCCTTCAAAAATTAATTTAATTTCAAAGATCTTTCTAAAAATTAAATTTTACACTGTTTTATGCGAAAAAATAATCTCGAAGAAAAATATCTGACTGGCATATGAAACTTGAAGTGGCAGCATTTAAAAAAATTTGCTTTACTATAATGTAGCTAGTATACGATTGGCGGGTTTATTACATTTGGCATAATTTGTTAATTAATTAGCAGTTTTTTGCTTATTAAAGATAGAAATTTTGTTTTTTTAAACTGAATTTTACAAAAGCATGTAGCTTGAGTAAATACCTATCCGAATATACTTCTTTCTGTCTCTTATTTAAGTCTGTACCTTGATTGAAATAAAATTGCTTGATGAAGAAAAAAGTGATCATTTTCAGTATCTCTATGTTTTTTTTTTAAATCCTGTATCTCTTTTAATAATTATTTTATAAAGATGAGTTTGATCTCAAATTGCAGCTTTTCATCATTAAATTCTTCTAGTTTTTTGTTTTATTTCTCTGCAATACTTCATTTTTTAAATATCCAAAATTATAATTGTGAAGTTATGATTAGCTCAAGCAAAATAATAATAATAAATAAATGTTTAGCAAACTAGTTTTAACTTGAAAAAAACTACAATCAAGATAGAGAAAATCCGTTAGTTGTGTAGGTTTGCATAATCAAATTTGCACAAAAAATTAAATAGTAAAGATAGAAAGAAAAAAAGTTTTATTTTAAATTCAAATTCTATTGAATGCACGTGTTTACTTTTAACTAAAATATGTAACAAAAAATATTTAAATCTTTTATAACATAATTTAACCCATTACTTTGGATCTAACCAGAAAATGAGGAAGGCGGAATCAAGATAAGATTCATCTGAGACATAACCATAAAATAATAATAAAAAAATGCCTGGAAGTATAATTTAAGTTTTAGTCATTTAAAAATAATGTGTATTATGATATAACTTTTTAAAAAAGCCTGTCTATTTAAATATTAAATGACAACTTTTATAAAACTATTGCCTATTTTAAGATTTATAATTTCAGTTGTCTAAAAAGTTTACAAATAAGCCCGGGAGTAGAACCAGCGCAATGCTGCGCCGCATGTCGCAGACACTTGGAAAGGTCTGCAGACTATTTTTCAACAAATAAAAATTTAGCAAAAATTTAAAAATTTCGGTCCTAAATCCAAAAATTTGAAAATAAAATGTATCGGGAATTTTGACAAATAGCCTTCGAAAAGAAATCAACTTCATCATAGTTCAGGAAAAACATGCGAATTTCGTCAAAAATCATGAAAAAATGGTAAATTTCTTCAACAAAATTGCGAAAAAAAAAAAACTAGTTTCTTCTAAACATCGCAAAAAATGACAAATTTCTTCACAGATTGGGGAAAAACGGCTTTTTACGTCAAGAAATCACGAAAAAACGGCGAACTTTTTCAATAAATTGCAAAAAAAAGGCAGACTTCATCAAAAACACGAAAAAACGTCAAATTTCACCAAAAAAGGTAAATTTTTTCAAAAAATAGCAAAAATACCCGGAAAGTTTCTTAAAAAAAAAATAAAAAAAAAACGGCAGTTTTCGTGAAAATATCACGAAAAAAAGAAAATTTCTTCAAAAAATTGAGAAAAAAGGCAAATTTCGTCAAAAGATCGCGAAAAAACAGCAAATTTCATCAAAAAAATCACGAAAAAACGGAACATACCTTCAAAAGATCGCAAAAATGGCAAATTCCTACAAAACAGCGCAAAAAATGGCAAATTTCTTCGAAACATCGCGAAAAAACTGCAAATTTCTTCAAAAAAATCAGGAAAAACGGCAAATTTTTTCAAGAGATCACGACAAAACGGAAAAATTTCTTCAAGAGATCACGACAAAACGGCAAATTTCTTCGAAAGATCACGAAAAAACAACAGCTTTCGTTTAAAAAAAAAAACATGCAACAACGGCAAATTAAAAAAAAAAAAATCACGAAAAAACGGAAAATTTCTTTAAAAGATCGCAAAAAAATAGCACATTTCTTCAAAAAAATCACGAAAAATGGCAAATTTCTTCAAAAGGTCGTGAAAAAAACGGCAGCTTTCGTCAAAAGATCACGATAAATCGGCAAATTTCTTGAAAAGATCGCGAAAAACGGCCAACTTAATCAAAAGATCGCGAATAAAACAGCAGTTTTTATCAAAAAATCAGAAAAAAAGTCAAATCTTGACAAAAAAGCACGAAAAAATACAAATTTCGTCAAAAGATCGTGAAAAATCCACAAATTTTGTCAAAGGGGAGCCTCCCCCCTCTTTCGGATAATGTATGAGGTGTTCAAAATTCTGAGAACAAAGGCAACTTCTTTTTAAAAGTATACTTTTTTTTTATGTCTATCACAAAAAATACTTGGGAGGTTTGAGTGCATATAATCTAATGCGAGTGATTGATCTGCACTGTTTTTTATGTTTTTACTTGTGTTGCAGACTGCAGAAAAAAATTCTGCAGCTGGGCAAATAAGTGTTTCTATTTATTTTGCTCGCCTTTTTAACCTGGCAGTTTTAGAAAAAAGTGTGAAATGACAATACAAAATACCTCTTGAATTACATAAAAACTCAACAGTTAAATGTCAATTCATTCCAGGAATTTCTCATAAAAATCTTTATTTTCAATAAAAGATTATAATTGTGCATGTAGGGTTTGTTCTTACAAGCAAATTAGACATCCCAGATAAGAAGTATTTGAATGAAATTTTTTTGAATAGCCATCAGTCACGGAAAAGTATATTATATTCATGAAACTGCATCATGTATTTATTTATTAGCAACATCAATCAAAAGATTGTTTATTAAGATTTTAAAAGTATCAGTGTTTCAGTATGCAAAGCATTTTACTTTTGGAGCATAAAACATGACTGTTACTTTACTAATAATGTTTATATTTGAAATGATTTTAATTTTCAACTGTTGTTACTTTACTAATAATGTTTATATTTGGAAGGATTTCAATTTTCAACTAACTGACTGTAATTATTTAATTTAAATTGTTTTTGCAAGAAATTAGATTATTTATATACACAACAATGTTTATTTAGGAATTTTTTTTTTTTTTTTTTTTTTTTTTTTTTTTTTTTAACATAGTTTAAACGAAGAAAACCTGGTTTTAACTAAATAAACCATTTTTTTTTGACACAGTTTTTTACCAACCTTGATTATAGCTTTACTGCGCAAATTTTGATGGGTGGGGGGGGGGAGATACAATACTCACAGGTGTCTCTGGATCTTGAGATAACGAAATTTCTATGAAATCTTCAGCCCAAGTTTTATGCAGAGCTTTTCTTGCTTTCCTGGGAGGTTCAACATTCTGTTTAAAAAAAAAAACTTACAAAATTAATAAATTGTGATCATAATCTATTTTATAATTTAACAAATATTTTTCAAAAATGTCATTAGAATTTAATTAATTTATTGCAACTTGGGGAGAGAGGGTGTAAAAACAGAGAAAAGATTGTTACATAAATAAAATCTAACAGTATCATTAAAACTGCACAGTATTCAACAAACTGCTTTACATTTTCATAAATTTAAATACAAAACTGTCCACCAACAATTTCATGGAATGACTAATAGCTATATTTGCAGAGGTCAGCAGATATGAGGTCAAATCCAACAAAACTTGTGTATCATGCACAATTCAATTTTTAAAAGAAATGTTTTGGGAGAAAAAACTGTATGGCATTTTTAAAAAATGGTGATAATATCATTAAAGTATTTTCACAGTCGATAAAGCAAATTAAACATAATATTTAAGACACTTTCTTAATAAATATTGCAAAATCGGCATGTATCTTAATTTTTTAAATCTTTTTTAGACTTTCTGCTCTTAAACATCACTTTTCATAATTTTTAGGAAGGGATGGTATTTAATAAATATGTTCAACAAAATTTAATATTTTAATTATCAAGTTTAGATCCTTTTTTGAAACAAAAAATTGTGCCTTATTTGTAAGTACAGGTGCAGATTCCTAAAACTCTTAAGGAGCCAGTGGGTTCTAAACTCAAATATTCCAGTTACCACCACAGTTTAATTTCTAAGAAAAATTAAGAAACAGAACGAATTTTGTTAAAAGATCGCAGGAAAAAAAAAAGCGAATTTTATGAAAGGATGGCAAATAATGCAGCAACTTTCGTCAAAAAATTTCTAAAAAACGTGATTTTTGTCAAAAAAAAAAAAAAAAAAAAAATTGAATAAATGATTGCTTAAAAACATGGCAATTTTTAACATAGGATCGCAGGAAAATGTGGGATTCTCATCACACGATTTCACAGGATTGCAGAAACACGCATTTCTATTCACACAGAAAAAACATAAAATTTCACAAGAAAAAACATAAAATTTGCCAAAGGATGGCAACTTAGATGCTAAAAATTAGTTGTCACATGGCAACTGGCAACCATGAATCTGCATCGATATTTGTAAGTTATCTGAATACATATCATTGTCATATTTTGATCTTATACTGAAATTTGCTCTGTACTAATACATGTTTTGACTATCCAGAAATTTTTTTCCCTAAAAGGATACCAAAAGAAAGGCACATTGTTTTAATGTGATGTATGCATGGTATCTACATGAATGTTAGATACTATGGGATTGGACTAATTACCACAAATGAAATATTGTTTTTAAGATTTATTCACATACTGCAGATATCACAGAACATATTAAAGTAAAAATTAAAAGAACAAGCATCACCTGCCAAAATGTTCAATTAAAAGTAACTTTTTAATAAAAATTTTAATTTTACTTAAGAAAGGTGTTATAATAATAATAAAATACATTGACATGTTTCGGAACCGTCAAATAAGTTCCATAGTCATAATATAAATAAAACAAAATTTCAAAATATTTCTCAGGCAATACAAATGACACGCGACAATGAGATATAAATAACAAAAAACATGCGCTCTATTGCAAAAAATTAAATTAAAATATAGACCATGATCTAAAATATAAATAAAAATAAAATTTTCAAAATATTTCATGGTCAATACAAATGACACAAGACAATGAGATAAAAACAACAAAAAACAGGCGCGCTATTGTAAAAAATTAAATTAAAAATAGACCATGATCTAAAAGAAATTCCAACATGGTTCATCCCATTCAAGTCATCACGAGGAATTTATTCATTAATTCTAACCATAACTTAGTAATAATAAAAGGAACGGTATCATTGCAAACCAGATTATTACGCGTATAAATTTCAATGGATTCTCTTATAATAGATTTACGAAGACAATTTGATATTAAACATAATTTGTGGTGTTAAACCGTTAATTTTGTACTATTAAGTAGATGATGAGGCCGTGAAATCAAATGTAGTCAATTTAAATTGTCTGTAAAGCAAAAACATAATAATAAATTTGATCTCACCAAAAATCCAAGGAATGACAACCAGGCAATAAAAGGATGAGTTCTCTTAAAAATAAAAAAATCCACTTTATTCTTCTTTCTTTGAGCATAGGAGAGAAGGACGAAATCGATGCCGGACACTATACATGCACTGTAATTAAATCCACGGAAAATTCTCCCTTTAACATTCGATGTGCCGAAAGTAAATTTTTGAATTACGATGACATTAACCTAGAATAATAAAATGATCTTTCCGATATCTTAAATTAAGCGCACTCCTCGGATTTTTAACGGGACAAAAAAAACACACCGTCAAAATCCTACGCAAAACTTTTTCGTTCTCCTCGGATTTTTAACGGGACAAAAAAACACACCGTCAAAATCCTACGCAAAACTTTTTCGTTCTCCTCTCAAAAAATTCGTTGCATTACTTTTTATATCACACAAACGGGGTCTTCAGAAGTTAAAACAAAAGAGATTTGAAACCATTAGTTAAATTAAGATGACGTAAATTAAAACGCACGTATAAAAAATTAAACCAGATTATTTAAATTACGCGAAAACTGAACTGCAATCCCATTGGTTTAAAGAGGCGCATCGCTTCCTACGTATCCTCCCGGAGCGCACCATCGGCGAAGGAAAGGCTGACGCATGCGTACAACCGAGCACCTGCGCGCACTCGCATCCTGTTGCGCCAACGGAGTAAGGGAGACCGGAGTAAAGCCGAGAAAAACACCATACAGGTACGAGATGCGGCGAGAGAAAATCGTGACAATCGGTGCCTAGCAGGAAAACAAAACACAGGGGCGGAACGTTACAACTAAAAATGTGATAGTTATATCACAATACTCCCACATGCCGAATAAAATTTTGGATGACCGAAAGGTGAAAAAGGGTAAAAAGAAATTAAAACCTTTTTCAACACAGGGAATACAAAATTTTGAATATTGAGGAATAAAAATATAGCTCCATGAAATAAATGTTAAGTATATTTTAGCATATAGTGACAATCTTATGCCCATTATACGTGCATGTACAGTGACCGAAAAAAAGAAAGAAAAGAAAAAGGAATATACATCAAGTAGTACATTCATAATCCACAATGTATATAACACATTAAGTATATACTAACAATGCCACCAAACTACAATAATACTGGCATAACTTTCAATTAATCTCATAGAATTATCATATTTGAGTAAAAAGACAAAAATGAGATGAATAAGTAATGATAATTCAAATACTTGTGGTACCATATCACATAATTCAACTTCTGGAAAAAATTGTAATTACAGATGCAACAATCATAAAAGTCTTGTGCATTTTCCCTTTGCCTAGGTCTTTAATTAAAATTAACTGGCCATATGTAAAAAAAATTACTACATTATTTAAATATACATTTCAAAATTGAAATTCAACCTAATAAAATAAAATTATTTGTATGTGATACAATTTGAGTGATTGAGTCGTGCACTACCCAATCACACAAATAAAGTATCTCACTAAAAAAAATCATTTTAATACAAAAAATGTTAATGTGTTAAAAAATATGTATCCACTATTGTCACCAAACATATACGCATTTATATGTATGACATATATTACAAGTGCAAAAAAAAAAAATATATATATGTATACTCAATATGAACAACAGCAAATAAAATGTAAAATTTCACACTTCAGCAATCACTCAAAAATTCTTATAATTCAATTAGTGATTTTTTTTTTTTTTTTTTTTTAACAACTTGGCATATATACATGTATACAAAACATATGCATGGGGAGGGGGGGGGGGGGGGGGGGGTTGGAGATCTCCAAATACACAATAACAAAAATAAAGAAATACTATTAAAATTGCAAAATATATATACACATAGATAATAAACAGGTAGGAACATCATGTAACTTTCCATGATACAGCAAAGTTCGTCAACAGGACTTCTTATGTATCTGAAAAAAAAAATATAAGTAAAAAAAAATTAATGAAATGTTACATCTAAAAGTTATCGATTTCTCAAATTGTATCTCTTAGTTGGAGGCATACTCTGTTGTGACTGTTGTAGCACTAAATGTTGTTTACGTTTTTGAACAGGTAAAACTCTGTTAATGTTAATTGTGAAGGAATTATCGAGTTCATCTTCCAACAATTTAACTGAAAGCAGTACGTCAGAAATAATGTTTATTACAACATAGGGTCCAATGTTCCTTGGTTTGAAGGTATCATTGGTCCTAATGTACACAATGTCCCCACACTGAAACTTTCGAAGTCTAGACTTTTTATGTTGACGTTCATTTCGCAAATGTTGCGCTTGCTTCATGTTACCATAGACAGTCTGGTACACATGTTGCATTGTTGACATGTGCTGGTAATATTCGTATGGATAAGCCAATGCTTCAAGGTCAGGATACTGAAATAAATCAAAAATGTTGGATACAGATCTACCGAAGTGCAGAAAAGATGGTGAGTATCCTGTTGATGAATGAATTGTATCATTATATAAACTTTTATGTATCATAAGGGATTGTTTAAAATTGAAGCCTTCTTGGGCTAATGTCGCAATTGATGACTTGATACTAGTATTTATCCGCTCTGATGACCCTTGTGTTTGAGGATGACCTGATGATGAATGCACAATACTGACTTTGAGACTTTCTGCGAAGTTGTCAAAAATTTGTGCACTAAATTGAGGACCTACATCAGACATCAAACACGCTGGGCGACCATAGGTGGTAATATAATGTGTCAAGGAATTTACAACACTCTGAGCGGTAGCAACTTTAATTGGGTAAAGCTCCATATGCTTGGAAAAGTGATCAAGAAATGTTAACACATGAAATTTGTTGGAGAAAGGACCTAGAAAATCCATTGAGACAAGCTCACCGGGCCTGGACGGTATGAACATCTCCTGTAAAGGTGCGGATGGTATTCTTCTAGGTTTGTGTCTAACACATAAATGACAAGATAACACAAAATTCTTTGTATCTTTATAGATTCCCGACCAATAAAATTTCTTTAATAATCTTCTATAAGTGTTTCCAATACCAAAGTGAGGCATATGGCAAATATTTAAAATTTTGGATTTTAAAGAATGAGGCACAATAATCTTTGTATGCTGAGAATTTTCAGGTTGTAAAAATTTTCTTTTAATCATTAGTAAACCTGTATCGGGATGAATGAAGTAATTTTTAAATTTGGCATTTGGTTTATTTGAAGTTATTGACTCCATTATTTTCATAATTTCAGGATCCTTTTGTTGTTCGTAGAGGAAGGTAGAGTTTGAAATTTCCATTTGTTTGTCTTCAGATTGTTGATTATGATCTAAATGATGTAATTCAATTTTTGGGGAATCTGTAATGAGTGGAAGAATATTCTCATCTTCCACTAAAGCAGGATTAGTGTTAAGATCTTGGGAGTTATATGTAAAATCTTCGCGAGAAAAGTAATCAGCCAAAACATTACTCTTGCCTTTGAGATATTTGAACGTGAAGTCGTAATTGTAAAGATCAACTAACCACCTAGTAGTTAGATCAACCGGTGAACTAATAGACTTATAATGTTCGATAGGTTTACTATCACTTAGAATCGTAAAATGTCTATTATACAGAAAAAATTTAAATGCATTAATTGATTTTACTATTGCCATAAGTTCTTGTTTAATAGCAGGATATTTTCTTTCTGCTGGACTTAAAGATTTACTAAAATAACTCACTGGTAGCAGCTGACCATTCCTTTCCTGTAAAAGGACACCAGAAATAGCTATACCACTTGCATCGGTATTGAGAAAAAATGGTTTTGACCAGTCAGGTAAAGAGAGAAAAGGCTTTGAGAAAAATATGCTTTGAATATCCTTAAAAATTTTATCATGTTCTTCTGTCCATGTAAATGGAACCTTTGGTGAAGTAAGTTTAATTAGTGGATCCATAAGTTTGGAATATTTGGGAATAAGTCTACGATAAAATCCACATAAGCCAATAAATCTTTTTAAATGTTTCTTTGTTTTTGGAGGTGGGAAGGAAGTAATTTTAATTATATTAGAAGATACTGGTTGAATGGTATGATCTTGCAGGTGAAAACCAAGATAATCAATAGCAGTTTGATGAAATTTGCATTTAGAAGGGGATAAGGTAAGATTATGTTTTTGTAAAACTGAAAATAAAACACCCAATTTATGAATCATTTCTTTAAATGAATCCGCACCAATGATAATGTCATCTTGGTACGAATATACACCTTGTAATTTACTTTCTTCAATAATTGCATCAATTAACATTTGAAAAGAAGAAGCCGCAGATTTGAGTCCAAACATTAAACGTGAAAAACTGTAAGTACCCCATTCGGTAGTAAAAGAAAGTTTCTTGCGAAATTCTTCTGGGAGGTTTATCTGGTGATAAGCTGATGGAAAATCTAAGGTTGTAAAATACTTAAATTTAGAAATATTGTTAATAATAGTATCAATTCTAGGTAACGGGTATGAAGAGCTACGAATCATGGAATTAACTAATCGCAAATCAAGTGCCATTCGAAATTTAGGTTTTTCTGTTGGAGAAGATGGTTTCTTTTTAACCATTAACATCGGGCAAGCCCATTCAGAAATATTTCTTTCAATAATGCCAGCATCAACCAACGTCTCTAATTGCTGTTTTGCTTCTTCCTGGATAGATTGTGGCACAGGAAAGGGTAGGGTCTTAACAGGAACATCAGAGATAAACTGAATATGCAGTATAACTCTGTCAGTATGACCCAAGGATTTCAAGGTGGAAGAAAACACAGTATCATACTTAGCTAGTAAATTTTGCAATTCTGTTTTTTGATATGGAAGTAAATGATCTAAGCTGAAATTACTAAGTTTGAATTCTGATTTTCTTAATTTTAAAATATCATCAGAAGCTTGAATGACATTAATTTCATGAGATGAAATAATATTTTGAGGATCAATATTTTCCTGAATTTCATCTATTTCATGAATTACCCCTAACATTGAATCTTTATTGATGTGAACAGGTTTTTCAGCATTATTAGTGATTGGAACATAAAAATAGCTACTGACCTTTTCACAATTTTTAGATTTCGAGATAAGGTCTGCCGAAACCACAGATTGATAAGTACATATTGGTGAATCATATTCTTTTGGTTCAAACAAAAATTGTTCACTAGAATGAAAAGAAGACATTGCAGGTACATACATGGTAGTGTTAGGTGGAATAATGACTTTCTTTCTGGCAAAACAAGAATTATTTGGAGAAAGAGAATTGTTTACATTATTACTAGAGTTGATTAACATATTAACATTGGGATATTCAGGTAAAGAAGTTTTATGAGATAAAGTGTTATGTTCCAAATTCTGTGAATGATCAACTTCTTGTGCAGAAACAGCGTCTAAAATGTCTAGCGAGTTGTTGTTTATTTGAATCTTATTATTATGTAAATCAATAACAACTCTATTTGATTTCAAAAAGTCAAAGCCTAAGATACCAATGAATTTTGAATTCTCAGGAATGTCAATGAGAAAAAAGGAATGTTTGTAAAAATATTTTCCTATTTTAAATGATAAGTTTATGCATCCCGAACAAATTACAGTAGAATTTACAGTTGTAATTTTAACGTTTGAAGAAATTCTGGTATAATGTACTTCTTGCTTTATACATTGAAAAAAGAAATTTGATAATAAGGAAATACTTGCACCTGAATCGAGAAGGAAATTGGCAGGAATTTTGTTAATTGATAATTGAATAATTGGAAGTGTCGGCGGCTCAACTTCTGCATGGAGAAGAAATTCAATAGACTCAATAAAAACTGAGTCATCTTCAGTAGCCATTGTCTGTATAGAAGAGTCTGCCAATAGAGGAACATTCTTGCTTGTTTGACTAGCTACTGATTTTACAAGTCGTTGAGATGAAATTGGATACTTAGCTTTAGTCAACGGGGATCTTGGTGCAACAATTTCAGTCTGAATATGAAAAGGAGTAAAATCACTGGCAGACATTTCTTTAAAAGTGTGGATATTTGTATCAGAGGATGAGTTTTGGAAGGACTGATAGTTCATATTAGAATTGTAAAATATTCTGTCAGGAAACATATTTGACGGAAGTTCAATGTTTTTAGCAGAATGTGAATAATCTGAAGCTGAAACTTTGGTGTAGGATTGTGGAGAAAAACTATACAGGGGTGAAGTAGCTCCACACCCACTTCCCCCCACATCATGTCAAGGTTTACGAGGATGTTTATTCGTGTCGTTCCTACGGGAGGTTGAATTTTTAGTGGATGAACGAGAAGAATTTGATGAATGCGTTGTGTTCTTAGGGGAGGTGTGATGTTTTTGACGAGATCTTTGATTAGGTTTGGAATCTAAAATATCTTTCAGTTTGAAACAGTGATTTGCTGAATGACCAGGTCTTCTGCACCATTGGCAGATTATCCTTTTATAAGAATGTTTGATGAAATGAATGTTTCTTTTATCAGTAGAGTACCTGGTTTGTGTATTACAAGAACTATTACTTGGATTAGTTGAATGGGTTTTACTACTCGGCTCTGACTCGTCTATTGAAGAATCATTATGTGATGTAGGGTCTGTAGATTCCTTATCTATACTATGCAGGGTACTGTATGACGGTGGCAGTGTTGCAACAGTATGTGCATGAGCTTGTACAGAATCTAAAATCTCTTGATATGAAGAAGCAGCTTCAACCATTTTCTCAAAAGAATCAATGTTTTGAGTTAGAATATGAATTTTTAAATGATCAGGAATAAGTTCCGTAAATTTTGACATTAAAATTTGTTCAATAGAAGAATCGGGCAAAAGTGTGAAATGTTTTCGAACAATATTGTCTAATCTTGTAGCAAAATTTCGAACAGATTCTGAAGGTAGGATTTTAATATTATTATATTTAAGAGCAATAGAGTTAGAAGATTCTGATTTGAAGTGTTTTCTGAAGATATTGAATAAATCTTCAGGTGAAGTTGCTTTCTTACAAGCAGTAGATGATATATAGAATTTTAAGGCCTGATCTGAAAGTTTTGACTTAAGGAAAATGAGTGCCTGTTCATTATTCCACTTTGAATAAGAAATACATGCCTTAACCTGTTCAGTAAAAAAATCTAACAAGTCAGGATCACCAGAAAAAGGTGTCACAACTATTCTTAACGGCTTGCTTGTTGAAGTCATTTTTAAGAACAAATTTAATTAACTTACTCAAATTAAAAATAATGATTTCAACAATATATGCATATTACTTAATTTCTATTAAATACACAATTTATGTTATTTGCCATAACCTCATACCTCTTAAAGAATAACACATACCAAGAAAATATTAGATGTCAACTGAAAATATCCTCTTTAATATATGTATTTATTGAGATTCACAAATTCTTCAATGTAAAATGCCATTAAGTAAAACACAAAAAATATATAATCTCAAAAGTCACAGCCTTTCTTAAATATAATGTTCTTGAGAACATTTTTTTTTAAACAATCAATTAATCTATTAAATTAAATTAATTCCACACCAATGAAGTTCTTGAAAAATATATTAATTGCAAGTTGCAAAATAAAGAACAATATGTAACTGTCTCAGAAAACCAACTTTATCTTCTTTAAAAAAAATCATTGCAGTAATTCCATCTTCTATTAAAATATATTACCAATTTTAAAATTAGTAAAAATTAAAATTTTATTTTATCACCATCTTCAGAATGAATCCCTTTAAAGCCATAAAATTTGAAATTATCAAATAACTATTACAACAACATCGGCCATTTGCCGTTAGAATATTAAATTTTTAAATATTATTCATTTAGCGTTGAAAATGCATAATAACCGTTTTGGTTCTTTGATAGAACGGCACCAATTGTGGTGTTAAACCGTTAATTTTGTACTATTAAGTAGATGATGAGGCCGTGAAATCAAATGTAGTCAATTTAAATTGTCTGTAAAGCAAAAACATAATAATAAATTTGATCTCACCAAAAATCCAAGGAATGACAACCAGGCAATAAAAGGATGAGTTCTCTTAAAAATAAAAAAATCCACTTTATTCTTCTTTCTTTGAGCATAGGAGAGAAGGACGAAATCGATGCCGGACACTATACATGCACTGTAATTAAATCCACGGAAAATTCTCCCTTTAACATTCGATGTGCCGAAAGTAAATTTTTGAATTACGATGACATTAACCTAGAATAATAAAATGATCTTTCCGATATCTTAAATTAAGCGCACTCCTCGGATTTTTAACGGGACAAAAAAAACACACCGTCAAAATCCTACGCAAAACTTTTTCGTTCTCCTCGGATTTTTAACGGGACAAAAAAACACACCGTCAAAATCCTACGCAAAACTTTTTCGTTCTCCTCTCAAAAAATTCGTTGCATTACTTTTTATATCACACAAACGGGGTCTTCAGAAGTTAAAACAAAAGAGATTTGAAACCATTAGTTAAATTAAGATGACGTAAATTAAAACGCACGTATAAAAAATTAAACCAGATTATTTAAATTACGCGAAAACTGAACTGCAATCCCATTGGTTTAAAGAGGCGCATCGCTTCCTACGTATCCTCCCGGAGCGCACCATCGGCGAAGAAAAGGCTGACGCATGCGTACAACCGAGCACCTGCGCGCACTCGCATCCTGTTGCGCCAACGGAGTAAGGGAGACCGGAGTAAAGCCGAGAAAAACACCATACAGGTACGAGATGCGGCGAGAGAAAATCGTGACAATCGGTGCCTAGCAGGAAAACAAAACACAGGGGCGGAACGTTACAACTAAAAATGTGATAGTTATATCACATAATTTACTTTGACTAAACAATATTTTTATCTCCTCATTTAAATATGTTCTTGATAAGGCAGTGTTAGTATGTCCAAATTTAATATCAGATTCGTGCTCCCCTTTTCTAATTCCAAACTTTCTCCCAGTCATGCCTATGCAATAATTTAAGTCACCATTTAAGCAAATTGATCCTACAGGACATGATGATCTTGCTGGAGTTTATGAAATACCTTATATTACTGAAAATGGTGACTTAAATTATTACATAGGCATGACTGGGAGAAAGTTTGGAATTAGAAAAGGGGAGCACGAATCTGATATTAAATTTGGACGTACTAACACTGCCTTATCAAGAACATATTTAAATGAGGAGATAAAAATATTGTTTAGTCAAAGTAAATTATGTTTCATATCAAATTGTAATCGTAAATCTATTGTAAGAGAGTCCATTGAAATTTATATGCGTAATAATCTGGTTTGCAATGATACCGTTTCTTTTATTATTCCTAAGTTATGGTTAGAATTAATGAGTAAGTTCCTTGTGAGGGCTTGAATGGGATGAACCATGTTGGAATTTCTTTTAGATCATGGTCTATTTTTAATTTAATTTTTTACAATAGCGCGTGTGTTTTTATACCTCATTGTCGCGTGTCATTTGTATTGACCATGAAATATTTTGAAAATTTTATTTTTATTTATATTTTAGATCATGGTCTATATTTTAATTTAATTTTTTGCAATAGAGCGCGCGTTTTTTGTTATTTATATCTCTTTGTTGCTTGTTATTTGTATTGACCCAGAAATATTTTGAAATTTTGTTTTATTTATATTATGATTATGGAACTTATTTGACGGTTCCGAAACATGTCAATGTATTTTATTTTTATTATAACACCTTTCTTAAGTAAAATTAAAATTTTTATTAAAATGTTTATATAAAAGGTGAATGTCTTAAAATCTGATGATTTAAAAAATCAATTGGATTTAATTAACTTTTTATAAAAGTAACTTTTTGAAACTAAGCAAGATATTTTATGATGATGATTACAAAAATATATAATTTATATTACATATAATCTATATCAAACTTAAAGAAACAGAAAAATTACTTCATTTCATAGGTCTACATTATTTAATCCATACTGTTGCAGAGTGACAAATTTAACAATAAATGGCAATGCAATATATAGTTAATTATTTATTATAATATATAGTTGTGTTTCTACAAAGACTGTGGAAGAAACTGATAGACACAAAAAAAAAAGTTTCATTTATATATATACATATTAATTATATAAAACAACTTAAAAACAAAGCATAATTTTGTCAACTAATCCAATGAAATATTAATTTCAGTAACATGAGTTATCTTTTATTAATAACCATTTTGATTGTTGTTTACAATATCCTACATATTGTCTAAAAGCATTTTTTTAATACCATTTTGCACTGTCAGGGTTGGCCTTTTATTAAACACATTGAATGTCATGTGCATGGCACACACACACACACACCAGTATTATTTCCTGTGGTACATGAATAAATATAGAAATTATATTTTCATTAAAGACAATTTATTGCTATGAAACAAGACTATTGATAAATTTTATGATTTAACAAAAAAAAAAAAAAAAATCAAATTTAAAATTAATATTTTATAGCAGATTGGATCAATTTGGCAGTCAAGTTAAAAAGGCCTGAATGCATTGGAGACTTTAAATTACTTTCAAAGGTTTTAAAAGTTCTTTTAGTCTTTTTAGATGCTCTTATGGACATGGAGGTTGAATAAAAGACTGAAAAATTTTATTGAGATCCAAATCATTTGATTAGACTGGGAACCTCCATAAAAGCAAGATCCAAAAACATTGCAATACATTTCCACTTACAATGTGATTTTAAAAAGTCAAATATTACTTTGTTTAATTTAGCCATTTATTTAAAACAATATTTGAAAATATTTTGGTCTGTGATAATTAACTTTTCATGTGCCAAATATAAACAGTATTTCTTCAGAAATTTCATAATTTGGAACATTGGCAAATGTGGATAGGTCTATGTGTCACTCTCTTGTTTGTGTGTGTGTGCAAGTGCTAATGAAAATATAATTTGTACTGTGCACTAATTGCTTTAAAATCATACTTTAGCTGATATGAAATGATTACCTCTTTATCTATAAAACTTCTTCCAGTAAAATTGGACTTGGTTTCATCTTCAGCATATGTTCTTTTAACATTTGGATTTAAACAATTCAGATATTTCTGAAAAAGAAATATTTTAAATGCATATTGGAAAGGAAATAGATAAAAGAATGAGTTTAAGCAGATGACTATGAAAAAGGACACTAAAAAGTTCTGATTGATTTCAGAACAGAAAAATGTACTTGAATAACACAGAACAGAGTTTTCCAATCTATGATAGACCAGGGTTCCCAGCAAAACATGACATGCAAATTCCCTGATTTTCCATGACCAAATCTCAAAAAATTCCAAGACTTTCCCTGACCAAATTTCAAAAATGTCTTTAATCAAACGGGAAAACAGTAAAATTTGCTACTTATTTTCTCACTTCTTTGTCAAAACTAACTTTTTTTTTTCCCTTCAATTGTTCATCAAACTTCTAGTTTTTTTTCCCCCCTTTTACGAATTTTTGATGAATTGAGATTTTTTTTTCCGGAGACTACTTCATGACATTTGACATTCGCGTCGTTTTTCATTTTTTCTGAAAGATTTTTCCATGACTTTTTAGAAAACCTTTGTAAATTATATATTTTGAAATTTCCATGACTTTCCCTGACTACTTTGAAATTCTGAGACTTTCCAGATTTTCCCTGACTTTCCATGATGCTGGGAACCCTGTAGACATACCAACTTTAATACTGATATAGATATACCAGTTCTGCCTTGCTAAGCAATCCATTCTTTCTTTCCATTATTTTTCATTAGCAGAGTTTCCCCCAGAGGGTTTCAGGGGGGCGCTCCGCCCCTCCTGTCCTTTAGTTTAAAAAATAGCGCCCCTCTTGCTCCTCATCCAAAAACTAGCGCCCCTCTTGTCGCTCATTCAAAAAAAAAAAAAATATATAGCACCCTTCTTGCCCCACATTTGAAAAAATGCAGCCCTCCAGTGATGATCCGAACGCACTATAACGCATAAATTACACAAAAAATCGGCAACTGAACGCAAAAAATAGCCTCATACGCGTCCCGTGGAAAGGGTAATTTCGTCAAAAAATCACTAAAAAAAAAAAAAAAAAAAAAAAAAAAAAAAAAAAAGGCAAGTTTCATTAAAAATCGCGAAATAACAACTAATTTTTGGCAAGATTTGCAAAAAAAGACTAATTTTGTCACAAAATTTCACAAAATGGCAGATTTCCTCAAAAGATCTTGGAAAAACGACAAATTTCTTCCAAAAAGCGAGGTAAAATGGAAAATTTTGTCAAATGAGTCGCAAAAAACGGCAACTTTCGTCAAAAATAGCGATAAAACGGCAGATTTCGTCAAAAGATTTGCGGGAAAAAAATGGCACATTCATCCAAAAATCGCAATAAAACAGAAAAAATTCTGTGAAAAGTTCCGGGTTTTTTTTCGCAATAATTTCACGAGATTTATTGTTTTTTCGTGCTTTTTTAGCAAAATATGCCATTTTTTGCTATCTTTTAACAAAAACTGCTGTTTTTGCTATCTTTTAATAAAATTTGCCGTTTTTTCGCGATCTTTTCACGAAATTTGACTTTTTTTCACGATCTTTTCTCGAAATTTGACTTTTTTTCACGATCTTTTCTCGAAATTTGATTTTTTTTGCAATTTTTTTTAGCAAAATATGCCGTTATTTGCGATCTTTTAACAAAATCTGCTGTTTTTTGCGATCTTTTAACAAACTTTGCCGTTTTATCGAGATCTTTTAACAAAATTTACTTTTTCTTTCTTTTTTTAAATTTTTTGTTTTTTCATGACTTTTTCAACCACTAGATTCTCTATAAAAGTGCCCTTAAAAATGAAAAAAGTGCCCTGAAAAATGTAAAAAGTGCCCTGAAAAATGTAAAAAGTGCCCTTTTCAGAACAGTAGTGCCCTGCCCTTTTTTAAACCTGGGGGAAACTCTGCATTAGAATCAAGTGTTTTCATAATCTCCACACAACACTTTTCTCAGGGCATGACTAACAAAACAAGGTGACCATGAATCATGGTGCACACAGATTCTGATGATTTCAATATATGTTGTAGGGGTCACTGCACTAAGTGACCCCTAAGTGCTCTAGTGAACTGGTTTGTTCAAATGGGTCCCACTTTTTGAGAAATTGGGGATTTTGAAACTTCAGTGCACATTTTAAATATCCATTAATATGACTTCTGCATGTGAATTCATGAAGTAGTACTAATGTATGAATTTACAGATCCAGAGATTATGGATTTGATACCACTATGGGTCATTTTATCTTTTTTATTTCTTTTTACTTTTTTTGCATGTAACATATTTTAAGGATAATTTCGAACTGTATAGCTTTGAACCATTTGATATTTTCTTAATAAAAAAATTTTATTGAATTTTTTTCATGAAAATTTATTCTTCTCTGCAATTTTTAAGCTGATCTTTCTATTGACAAAATTGCAAAACTAAAAATTCATCTCTTTTGTACAAATTATACAAAATGATTTTCAAGTACAATTTCTCAAACTTATTTAGGATTAAATAATTTAAATAATGCATACCTTTGAAAGAGTAATAAAATATTAATGCAGTAATTCTAAAATACAAATTTTTACCAGTTATCCAAGATTTAATGCTCTGTAAACACATTTATCTCTAAAGTTCAACCTCAATATCATTTATCATTTGCACAAATAAGAAATAGCCAATATTTTTTTATGTGATTCACAAAAATTCAACTGTATTTTAAAAATCGTCTGTAAATAAGATAAAATTTACGATACACATAATATGTATGCACATATATTTTAATTGTCTGCTTTTCTTTTCTTACTAATATCACAATAAAGGAAAATTTCTTTTTATTGATCTTGTTTAGCTTCTTTTGGAGATTAATAGAAGATTTGAAATATTGGTACATATAGGAAAATTTTCAGTATGAAAATTGAAAGAAGGTTACTGGTAGTGAGTGAAAGATTGAATGTTTAAGATTGTGTTATAGAAGGAGCCAGCACCAAAAAATTGATTTACCTCAAAATTGATCAAAAAATCTATTTTTGTTTTTGAATATTAAATAAAACCCCGTTTTTGTGAACATTTTCATGTCTCATTTTTAAGCATACAACAATTATATTGCAAGATATTGCAAATTTTGTTAATACCCCCAGAGATATTGCCCGCACAAATGATAACTTCAATGGTTTTTTTTCCCCCTCTGTTCAAATTTTCTTCGCATTTATATTTTAAAAATGCTAAGGCTGTTTTGTATTTGATATAGAGATTCAAAAATTTTTGTAGATATTCATTATTACACATGCGATAAATATATGTATGGAATTAGCACTAAGTTATTATTTTTTTTTTTTAAATAAAAGTATACATGAAGATGCGTTAGATTTTATCACTTTACACTACATATATCAGCAAAAATATACATATATACATATTATTAAGTGTAATATATTAGATTACCCAAAAATCATTACACAGTCTTGTATACTTATTTGAAAATCTAAAAAAGTAATTGGTCAAAAAAATTATTAATATTGAAAGTAATAGGGATTTTAAAACATTTAAATTTTCTTATACTTTTAGAAATTTTAAATAATTATGCATTTAATTCAATTTATTTTATTTATATATTTTTAAAAAATGTTCATTTATTTGAACTCTGAAATGCAATCAATTCACCATTTGAATCATATTTTTTAAAATAAGAAAAAAATTTTGAAAAAGTAAACTGTCCCCTTAAGAAAATATCAAAAAGTTCAAAGCTGCAGAATTCTCAATTCTACTTAAAAATTTGTAACATGTAAAAAATATAAAAATAAGTAAAAAAATAATATATTTCCAGGGTGGAATCAAACTTACAATATCCCAATCTGCAAGTCACACGCTACCACTGTGAAGTAAATTCAGAAGCAGGAGTTATACTAATGGGTATTTGGAATACATGCTGGATTTTAACCACCCTAACTTCTCAAAAATGAAGGTATTTGAAGAAACCCTTTTACCAGAATAATAAGTGGTATGACTCCAACAACATATTTTGAAATCATCAAAATTTGTGGGAACCATATGTTTGGCAGTCCCCTTGTAAGTAAAATTTTACCCCCCACCCCAAAAAAAGGTATTTTACCGTTAACTTTTTATACAGCAGTAAAAAAAAGAGAGAAAGATCCATTTATACTTATACAATTTTATTGAAAAGAATGAATAAATAAAAATTTATGTTGAATAAATTGATGAATGACAAATTAACAGAGAGAATATCATATAGTACATTTCAATTACTATTTTCCAGGAAATTTAAAGCAGAATTTTATTTGAAATTCCTTTGTCATTGAAGACTCTGCACAAGTTGTAAAATTTCTGCTGGCATTTATCACAACTTAGTGGTGAGAATAATGTTTTTTCTTCTTTACATTTGCAGGAGGGGGGGAAGGAATCAAGAATAACATAATTATTGAATCAGATGGATAAAATTAACAATTAAATCAGACACAAGGAAACTATGGCTGGATAAGCAGATATCAATACAAGTCAAATTACTGCTTGCAAGATAGTATACTAGATCAGAGAATCTTTAATATTAGTAAGGGGGCTGCCGCAGGTGACAATTTTTTAATTCATTTCACACCACTTTTTCAAAACAAAACAATTTCTTATAAGTTTTAACATTATTTGCAAGAGGAATATGCAACAAAATGTATCTTTTAAGACTATTGGTGAGAGCAGAAATAAAATAGTTGCCTTTGGCAGCCCTTAAAATATACAAAAAAAAATTATTTAGTTTTAGATTATTTTATGATCTTTTGTATGTAATCATGATGCTATGCCATGTAAATATACCATGTGTCGATAAAAGAAGATAATATAATTACCTTTTTAGCAATAGAATTATTCCATTTAAAATATTGGTATTCAGATGTTGATTTATTATCTTGAAGGAACTGAGAATATTTTCTCCAACTTGACTTTGTATACTTATTAATTTTAGAGTTTATTTACTATTTTACATTTTTTTTTTTTTTTTTTTTTCATCCTTTTGAGAGTATGTATGTGTAAGGGACAGGGAAGAGGGCATTTTAGATAAGTGCATCAAATGATATGCTTGTTCGAAAGTAATGTAATATTTTTTAGATCCTTTTCAGTGCATGTGTGGGGAAGGAGGAGGGGGAAGATTCTAGCTATCTACATCAAATGTGCAGTTTGTAAGTAATGTAAATAAATGAGTTTCTGATAATATTAACTTCATTTACCAATTAGTACAACAGAGTATAATTAGTAATCTAAAATTTTTGTTGAAAATAAATGTTAATATGTAAATAATTATATCTTTTTTCTTTTGTGATTAAATATTTACTTTAAATTTTATTTTAGAAATATGTAATCATTTACTTAAATTGATTTTTTATAATTTTTCATTATCAACATTTATTTGATGAGAAAGTAAATAAAAAATTATAATAACATTGAATAAAATTTCCTTTGAACCCTAACTTTCCTGCATCTGCTTAGTGTTTGTTATTTTTCTTTTGTTCATTTTTGCTATAGCAACCTCCCATTATAATGATCCTTTTCTTTGGCATGCAAGAAGTTGATATAACTAGCATTGACGGTAATATAAAAATATGCAGTTTAAATTAATTATAGCACAAATAATAATAAGAAAAAAAAAATAAACCAACCAAAGTTCTTTCTGCACTGTATTTTCCAATATCAGCAAGAATTTCTTTCAGTGGAGTAGGTGTATGCAGAGTAGAACTAAACATTGGAACTTTTGGAGTCTGCAAAACACTGCAAACAAAAATAAAAAAAATTATGAAAATGACATTATTTATACAAAATTAAAGAATAAAAATGTCTACAATAAAGTCATTTTGCATGAGTATATTTGCAAGATTGTAGTGCAAAAAAAAAATTATGCAAGTTAATGCAAAAATGTATTTAAATTTTATTTCATCATATTAGACTTTTTTGTGAGAACTATAATAGCAATTCTCACGTCTGATTTAAAAATACATTCAAACCTCAATAACGCAAATCCTAAAAGGGAAAGTTTTTTGTTCATGTTAAAAATAATTCATGTTGTAAAGATTTAGACTGTTTTACAATATACTACTTAGAATACCCCCATAAAGATGCATATTCACTAGAATAGAAAAAATGAATGTATTTCTAAAGCAGGCATGTCAAACACGTGGCCCGCTGACAATTTATTTGCGGCCCGCTAAGAACTTCGACATTTTCCCTATGCTTGATTTAGTTCATAATTGATGCAGAAAATATGCTTTGTATAAGTGCTTTTTCACTAGTCGTGGCTGCAATGTTGCCAACTTGACATTTTTTTTCAAAATCTATACAATTAATTCAGATTAGTAATATACACATCATGTTTTTAGCACAATCAATATAATTTATATTTGTTTACTTAATTCTGAAAAGCTTGACCAAATAAAGTTTGACTTTTAAAAAATACATTTACAATGCAAATAATTCTGCTTCTACCACGATTGACATTTAAAATGAAGCAATCACAAGATTTACATAAAAAAAGTAAAGACCAATGTAATAAACTTAATATTGCTTTTGTTTGCCATTATGATTATATAAATTAAGTAATGTATTTAAATTTTAAAGGTGACTTATTTTTTTTTTTTTTTTTTTTTTTTTTTTTAGTTTTCACTTTATTATTTATATATTTATTTATTTTACAAGATTATTTAATTTGTATGTTTAGTTTCATTTGGTGTGCGAAAAATAAAATTAATTAAAAATTTTTAATGTGGCCCGCGTTTCTGTATATAATGCTAAATTTGTCTACGTGATGGTCAACGAGTTTGACATGCCTGTTCTAAAGCAATGTGAAAACACGGCTAAGTTGCTAAACCCTTCCAGAAAGATCAAAATAAGCAGTCAAACACAATCAATCTTAAATGTGTGACAAATAGTAACAGCCGCTAATGCACTAGACCAGCCGGATTTGGCTTTCATGTGCCGAAAACAAAAATAACTGAAATGCTTTCCCACAAGGTACTTTCTCGCGTAGGTGTCGTGTGCAAAGATGGAGGCGGGCTCTGTTGCAGCCATTCAGAGAACAGCTGTCAAAAGGATTTTGGCAGGAAAGCATGGTAAATGGCCAAAAAAAGTCAACATTGTTTTTGAAATAATAATTGTGAATATACAGGAGATGATATAATTTGAGAAAGAATTTTTTGGATAACGCAGAGGAGTAAAGATACAATTTAGACTTGTAGGAGAGAAAAAGCTCTCCGGGGATGACTCAAGGTGTTGCAGGCAGACGACCTGAAGACTCTGCAGTGCTCTGACAGCGAATGAAGCCAGAACTAAGTGAAAATAGTCTGCGGTATTGGTGTAACAAAAGTTGTGCCATAGCAGTAACGAGGTACCATACCTATTAAAAGGAACTGTCTGAAAAATTGATTTATTTGAATCGAAAGTGACTAACTATAAGAACTCTCAAATTTTTTTTTATGGGATTCATACATTAAGGTGCCACCTCTCAAAGATTTTATTTGCATCAAATCTTCATCTTCAACTTTATTTCATTGCAATCATTAATATTTTAGCCAAGAAAAAACATTGTTTTTATGTAAATAAAACTCATATTCTTTAATCTAAAATATTCTTAGTCATAAAGCCTTTGAAATGAACCGCTCCCGCTACCGCCTTCATTTAAGGTTGCACAATGTTATCCAAACTTAAATACATTACATACAACTAGACAGAGCAATTGGAAACAGTTTGTTCAGAAAACAATTCACATTAAGTATGTTCGTGTTAATAGAGTTTGTTTTTACTGGGGATTCACAAATTATAAACTATATTAGATGCTTCTTTATTTTCCAGTCAATCATTTTCTGTAAGATTAATCTATCCTCCCACAGTGTGATTTAATGTCAATAATAGATAAGAATGATGGCAGAACTTGCACAAAATCTTTTCTTGGATTCACATAAATTTAATTCATAATAATAAGCATAGTCATAAATGTTTTCAATAGTAAGCAAAATCTATCACCAAGCATTGAATTTCACTCAAACATTATGGATTATAAGTGAAACCTCTTTTAGATAGATGGTACGAACAGATCACTGAGTTATTACTCAAATCCTACTGGATTTTTTTTCTGCAATATTTAATCAATGTTAATTCTTTTGATTAGCATTAAACTCTAGTGCAATAAAATAATAACTTTTTTTTTTTTTTTTTTTTTTTTTTTTTTAAGATATTTGCTTGTTAAAATTTTTCACATGCAGCCAAGCTATGCTATGCTAATGTCAACAATCAAAGAGAAAATTTCTTTGTTCGTGTTAAAAGTAGTTAGTGTTATATAAATTTAACTACATTATATGTAACTGGGTGGAGCAATAGGAAACAGTGCTAAATGTAATTTGCACTAACTTTAAGCATCTTTATGTTAATGAGGTTTGACTGCATTGCTAATGTTTCAGTCTTTAGATAAAACTTTGTGTCATGCCTTATTGATAAAGATATGCTTTTATTAATTTTTTCGATTCTATTAATTCTTTCTTAATAATTCTAGCCAACCAATTTCTTATCTGATATTTGCAGACATTTGAAAAATATATCACAACTGAATAAAATAAACACAACACATTTTCACTTTTTTTCCTTTTCTTTATTATATGCATGAAAAGAAAGAAAATAATAATAATAATTATTATTATTATTAATTATTATTATTATTATCAATTATTATTATTATTATTATTATTATCAATTATTATTATTATTAATTATTATTATTATTATTATTATTATTATTATTATCAATTATTATTATTATTAATTATTATTATTATTAATTATTATTATTATTATTAATTATTATTATTATTAAATTTCAGAATTTTCCAAGCATTTCCCACCCACCTTTTTGGGGGGAGAGGGGGGGTAGAAAGAGGAAGTTTAGACTGAATATTCCGACACATTTTTAGACCTTTCTACAGACATTTTTTCTTTAAAAATTTTCATTTTGTATAAAAATATCATAAAAGAAATCAAATCAATTCTTATACTACTATTTAATTTATTAATGGCAATTTTGAAATAATAAAACTTCCCCCCTAAGAAAAAAAAATTAATAAAATTTAACCTAAATTATATACATACCTTGAAGAATCAATATCATCAGATGTATCACCCATATTCAAACTGAATGGGACACAAGATTTTGGTGTTGAAGTTAAATTATTGGAATAAGTATTATTCAAAAACTAGAATTAAAAATAAATTAATGAATTTAAAATATATATAATACAAAAACATTAAAAGATAATTTTCTAAAACAAATTGAAGACAACATAATACAAAACAGAGTTGAATATGAATTTGACAGCTCTTTTAATTTTTACAACACTAACAATCTAATTATAATGCAAAAATATGTACTTGAGCCAAATGGCAGAACTGTAGCAAAACGGTGACAAAGGTGCAGAATGAGAGATTTCTTGGGAAAAAAAAAATCCTTTTGAAAATCTTTTTTTTTAAGGAGGAAGAGGTTAAAGAAAAGATCCATGCAACAATAAAAGGATCTATATAGGGGGCAAAGATACATAAGGCAAAAATGCACTCTGACAAACTGAATAAAATCCCCCCCCCCCTTAAAGTTAAACAGCAGTCAACAGTTAGGTTTTAATCATACCAGTTGTGTGCTAATAGAATACAAAGCAGGAAGTTCAGTAGTTTTCTTGCAAATAGAAAACGAAGAAAGTTGCAATTGTCATTTTGATGCCTTTTTATTTATTTATTTATTTACATCATTGTTTTGCACATGTCTACAAATTCAGTTAAGTGTGGAAACGTTTTAGCTGCCAAATGTTGCATGTAGTTTTTACCTTGATTGTATTTCTTTAAACTATGAATTGCTGGTTAAACAAAAACTGCAGAATAAGATAAAACCTTGCAACCATCTGGAGGTAAAGATCCCACACAAGTCTTATAGTTGCTAGATTTTCCCAATTATGTTGTGAGAAACTCTTATGTTTTTTCTAATTTAATATAGAGTAAGGTAAATAAGATATCTAATTAAAGTAATCTACTAAACTGCCTTTTTTTACTTTTCAAATTTAAGTTTTATTTTAAATATAGAACATAGCTATCATCTACCTACGTTTTAAAATCAATGTTTTTGTTCCATGAAATATTTTTCTTTTATTGCTTTTAATGAGCTGGACATCAATAATCCTCAAGTACCTACAGAAGGTAGTTTCGTTGTTGTCAAGTTAAAGGCAACAGCAGCGATTTCTTTTGGTTCAATGTAGAGAAAAATATTTCATTTTACAATTACAGTTACCATGGACAGTTTTAAAAGATGTTAACCAATAGTTAAAGAAGGAATACTAGAAAAGGGTATTTTTTTTTTTTTTTTTTCAAAAAAAGAAACACTGTTCTAAAACATATATATATATATATATATATATAGAACCATTAGATAATACTACAAATTAACATCAATTACTGTAAAAATTTGTGAATGCCAATATATATATATATATATATTTTTTTTTTTTTTTTTTTTTTTTTTTTTAAGAGAGCATACTTGTACTTCGTTCATCAAAATTATTTTGAACTAGTTTGCCTCCTAAAATGTGTGATATTTTCCTGGGATCAATTGAACTGTCACAGGGTTCATAGGAGAAGTTAGAAAAGGCTACTGGGCACACTGGAAGAGTTTAAAAGAGACACCACACTCATAAAAGAAACAAAAAGGGTCGTTTGGTACTGAGCCCAGGGCTGGGTTTTTGCCAGCAGATGATAATTTCTGCCTTGTCAGTGGCAGAAAGTGATTATAACCGGCAGAAACTGGAAACAACTGGCATAAACTCATTTCATGACATAATCTGACATTTTTTTAGTTGTATTAAATTGCTCATATACATTTTATTAATAAATATGGTAGGATAAATAACAAATAAAATATTTTGAATAGCTTTAATTAAAAAATAAATTTATTTTAGAATTTGATAGTTTTGAATCTTTCATAGAGAATCAGCCATATTATTTGCAGGTAATTGAAAATCATGAAAATGATATTGAAAACACTGCAATTGTTGAAATTGTAAATAAATATCACGATTTATAAAAAAGTTAAATACTTGTTACAAATGTTAAAATTTATTGCTGTTGCTTTAGATAAAAATAAAAAATATGATTGCTCTATTGCAGCTGCTCATAAAATTTAACTTTATTTAATGATGGAAATATCATGGAAAGCCTTAAAAAACAAATACCGGTGAAAATGAGAATTTTTCAAATTTTACATCTTCAATTCTGACATTACTAGCAAGCAATGCTGGTCTTAAAAGATTTTTGAATTTTTCTTTCATTGAAAATAAATTAAAAAGCAGTCTAAGTTAACAAAGGCTAGCAAAATTAATCCTGTATTATGGAATTCCCTTTGTATATTATTACTTTTTCAAAAAAAAAAAAAAAAAAAAAAAAGTTCTTTTAATATTGTAAAATAAAGATATTTCATTAATTTTTTTCTGTTATTTTTGTTATAATTATTTACTTATATATTTCACAAGAACCTTTTCTTTTTGTATGCAATAGTAGATAACTTTTAAGTTATTACAGTGTATTATTTATTTAAAAATACTCTGAAAAGTATTGTTAATATATCAGAATTTTTTGTAAATTTCTTGTCTTTAAACTTTTAAATAAAAATTTAACTCCAAACAATAATATCAACAGTTAAACTTGTACAGCATCAGATGACTGTTATGAAATTTTCTATTTCTGAAATGACACAAAATTATTATGTAAACAAAGTATATTTATATGACCATTTTGGAACTTTTTGCTACTTTGAATAACATTCATAATCTTTATTTTAACTTTTTAACTAAATTATTTATATATTAAATACATGTGTGAATTGTGAATCTTTGCAAATTAAAGTTCTTATTAGTATTATTTCTAAATTTCTGCCAGTTTTTGCCACTTACTGGCAGAAGCTAGTTTCTGCCATGCCGGTTTTAAATGGTTATAACTGCTGGTTTTAACCACCTGGTAGAAACTTGTCAGCCTGGACTGAGCCATGGTAAAATGGCTCAGAGTCAACACTATTTAGAGTTTAAATAAAATATTTACTTCTACACTATGAGTCGGCTTTTCCTTTGAGTACTCCTTATATATATATATATATATATATATATATTTTAATCTATGGGAGTTTTCAATTAAGAATGGTTTTCACTCATGTTCTGTACATCAAGCAGCATGTTCTGTAACCCAGGAAGCTTGGATTAGATCTTTTTAGTTATGATATCATAGTAAACAACTAGAAGTGCAATAAACATCTTCTGTGTGACATTCATGATACGACTGTACAACTGGTTATCAAAGTAAGAGAAAATACTTAAGAATCTGTGCAAGATCTAAGTGGCAGGAGGTGACCAAGTTATGTTTGGTCTAACTTAATTTTGTATTTATCTCAATATAATAGTCTCACTGTAACATTCTCTCTGTATTATTGTTATAAAACATGCTATTTAATATAACAGTGTTGTTTATAAAAACAAACATTATGAAAACTATGCATATATGACATGTTCATGTTTATAAATTACACAATACTTATACATTTATAATAAAAGGCCATTAATCCAAATCACATTTTTAGCTCAATCTGACTAGTTTAAATATGTTTCTTGATTAATATTAAGAATATCTAAAAAAGTTCTGCACATTCTAAATGCCTTTTTTTCCCCCCCAAATGTGGTTAAATTTGATGACATTCATTCATTTGGCACCAAGTGTGTGCTTTGGGATTCATAATCTTGAAAGTTGATTTTTTGACCAAATGTAACCAATATTTCGTCAAATATTGCACTCTTATTGCCTATTGGCTGTTGCCATTTCTTGGCTTAGTGACCCTGACCTTTTAGTTACCTGAAATAACTCATTAATCAAATTTGTTGGAAAATGCAACTCAGCTCAGTAGTCTTCTGGTAATAAAAAACAATAGGATACAAAATTTTAGTTGAAATTGTTTAAGCCGTTTCTTAGATAAAATGAGTTTGACCAACAATGATTCTTTAAATGATCCATTAATAAAATTTTCTTGAGCATGAAACCCAGCCCAGTGGTCTTCTGAAGACTGAAAATGGTAAAATAGCAAATTCAGTTAAAAATCGTATATGTTTCATTATGGAGGGAATCCTAACATTTATAATAGAAAGTGTGATAAATAAGTTTTTAATGATTGACTCAGTGCTGAATTCAGACATTTTCTTCAAAAGAGATTTCTGTAGCTCTAGGCCAATACAGAGTTCAAAAAGAGAATTTGAATTTCTAGATCATTAATAAACATAAATTCCAAATCTTGACAATGGAAAAACAGGATATTTTGATGCTTTAGTCAACAATTACCCTTATTTAAACATTGACTGTAATATCTCTCCCCTTCACCTCCCCCCCCCCCCTGGAAAGAAAAAGTTGCCATTGCAACTACTATTTATAGAATAGTGTGAAATTTCATTTACATTTCGTATTGATAAAAAAAACTAAGCCTTCCATAATAAGATCAACGTCAAACTGGAACATTTTAGATGCCATGTTTTTCCAGAAAATTTCTCACATTCTTGTAACCAATATTAAACTTTTATAGCAAATATCAGTCTTTTACTGGATAATATATAAACATATGTATTTGTTTTGTTGCAAATGCATTCAATTTAAAAATACATTCTTACTGATCTCATTAGAACTTTTTGGATACTATGGAACCAAATATAGTAGGCTGCAGATTATATGACACTTCGGATAAGAGACTAAAGAGACATCCCTAACATAATTTTATCATTCAACTTTTGCAGACACATCTAAGGATGTTTGTGGCTGTCTAAAATTATGAAAGAAAATTCATTATGCTTTAACTTATTTTTGTAACTGGTTAGACAATTTATTAAATATGGTCCTTGAGTATAACAATTCCTTATAAAATATAAATAATATGCATGCATATATATACAATAACTGAAAAAAATATATTAAATACCTGAGATGGAGAGAAATTCAACTCCTTCATGGGAGTTGATGAGTCCACAGGAGTTGTTTTCACAGGAGTACTGATTTTACTAAGGTAATCTTCAAGATTTTCAAGATCATTCAATTCACCACAATATTCTTCTTTTATTGGAAAATCTGGAACCAATACAGGACCAAAGTCTATGGTATTAATTGTATTCAAGGATGTGGCAGTAGTTTCACACACTTTGTCTTCTGGATTACTTGAAACAAAATTTAAATATTGAAGTGGTGCTTCACATTCCATTGATAGGTTCATAATGTTATCTTTGCCAGAATCAGATATGCATGAAGTATCTGAGGCTAACTATGTATTGAGTTAAGATTCCATAATTTTTACTTATTTTGTTAAAAAATGAAATCAAACAAACATAAATTATGCATTGTTATTTTTTTTTTCTGCAATTTAACAATAGAAGATGGCAACCTTCATACTAAAATGACTGCCAACTTTTTTTTTTTAAACCCCAAATCAAGTATATTTTAAGCCAGTTCAATAAATGAAATCAAATAAATACTATATAAAAACAAGACACATTTTATGTAATCAATTTTCTGATTTCAAAATAAGTTTATTTGGAAGGACAGGGTAGCCATGAAATCATATAAATGACTATAAATTAAAAAATAACAGAAAATATTTGTGAATTTTATAAAAATTTTATTCATTTATTTTGATGCATACAATATTTGATAATGTTTAGGATAAAATTCATTAAAAACACAAATTAGGACAACATAAGTATTTTTTTTTATTTTAATCAGAAAAAAGATTTCTTTTTGGACTTAAAAAGAGATGAAGATAATGTTAATAAAAAAATTATCTGTTCATTGCTTCCATATTTGAAACTTCAAACTGATTCTGCTAGTAATAAAATTCATATCTACAAGCATACAGGTTCCAGATCATATGAAGTGAAGCATAAGATCTTCAGTAAATAAAAATATTAAATGAACATGTTTCACAGTTCTCAAGAATTATGATTTATTGTAGTGTGTAATAATTTAAAAAATGATTTGTTTAACCCTTACAGGACCATAAGATGTCCAAGACTAAATATGCCAATACAACACAATATTTTAGCTATTGTGGGTGTAAAGTAAAAGTATATCACAAGAAAAACACAACAGGGTGTATAGGTTTCCTATAATTTCATGGGAAATATTTTTCCCTATGGACCATAAAAGTAAATAAACGAAGAGTTAGGTTTATTGTATCGGTATTTTATTTATTGCTTTGTAATACAAAAAACACAATAAAAATTATCAGAAAAGTAAAATACAGTTATTTTATTTTCTCAAGTTCAAAACAATTTCAAGATATTATTAGTTCAACTTGCGAATCTTTTGGTTTTGGCGCAATAAAGTTTGACAGTTCTTTTTTTTCTATTCGTTCTGAAACACATTTGTCGCCTTGGACATACGTTTTATTTTGACATTCAGTAAAAAAAAATATTGATTCAATAATAATTGAACAATCAATAACGATTTTTGTAGAAGGGAAAAATATTTCCCTTGAGCGTGAAAGGGTTAATGATTTTTATATTTTATGCTATAAAAATTTTCTTAGATCCTTTAAGACCAGGAGATTTTAGGTAGAAATAAAAAGTTTTACTGTTTTCCTCTAATTAGAATCATAATTCAATTGAAAAAAATATATTTTTAAATATCCCATGTCAGACTATGCCTAGGGAGGATTCACTCAATTCTGTAGGTGCAGTGTCAATTTTAAATTGCACAAAAAAGGGAAAATGTTTTTTCTTTAAATAAATATAAAATATGACAGAATGAAATTTTCGCCTAGCTTTTAACATAAAATATATAATTTGAACTATAAAATCATTGTTTTCTTACAATAAAGTGTGTAATGATGTCCTATTGTATAATATACCGAGTTTATGGTTTAACATCCAGACAATTCGAGAAAATGACGTATTCAAATTTATGGTACAACAATTAAATATTTTTTTTTACTGTTCACCTAAAATATTACTAATTCAATCTTCAAGCCCTGAGTCTTGTTCATTTTCAAAACGAAATTATATATTTGTATAAATAAAGAAAATATTCTCTGAAGAAAAGCCTGATTAAAGGCTTGAAAGTACTAAGATGTTTTTAAATAAAATTAACTATTAACATCTATAGTTGATTATTTTAATCGCCTTTTAAGTAAACCTGACCATTTTAAAGTTCAAATTATATATTTTATGTTTTTTCTTTTTCTTTGGAACAAAATATACAATTGTGTATGCCCAGTTTTACAAGGTTATTTCTGCAGATAAAAAAAAAAAAAAACTTTCAGATAAAACAACATACATAAATTTATGACAAAGACATTTTAGACACTTTAAGTTTTCAATGTCTTATAGAGAACCCCCAATTTATGAATAGTCTATGAATCATAACAATCTATGAATAAATGCATTATTTCTGCCATGAACATCTCTTTTTCTCAACTCATATGTAGCATATAAAAAAGAAATATTGATGGATATGTTTTGCACACATGTAAACTCATTTTGGTTTCCCAAAAATATAAAGTTACTGAGAGAATAAAAATTTTATTAAATAATTTTTTTTTTTTTTTTTTACGAAATAAAATTATGAGGAATTAGTTTCCCGTAATAAAATAGTTTAAAAACATGAAATCAATAAAAATTTACAAAGTATGTAAGAAATTCATTCATCAGGTCAACTTAAGACTTCATTAATGTAATGCTGTTAATTACTTCTGTAAAAAGTAAAAAAAAAAGGCAACATTAATGGACAAAATTTTTGTCTAGATATAATCCAGATAGCTGAATAGTCCCTTTAAGCATTATTTGTTTATTATAAATATTTAAATATGTTAAACTTCTTATCTGAAGGCTATCCTGAATTTTTATAAAAATTTACCATAGGTTAACTCAAATTTTCTTTTGTTGTTTGGTACTAACAATCTTTTCATAGCCTTTATCTTAGTCAGTACCTTGCTTAGGCAATTAATGGCCCTGCAGCATTTTTACATGAAGAAACAATATATGATACTGGTCAAAATTAAAACAATTTCAAAGAATTGTCAGTTAAGATACAGTGAAACATAAAATACAACAGGACTCAAGAGATGCCTTTACTGATACATTGTTTCTTTTTCTGTTTCAATAATTTCTATGAGCAATTCAAAATAAATCGATAAAAACAAAAATTGATAAAAATTTGAGCATAGCCCAATTTATAGTGATACATATTTATCAGTAAAAGCATACAAAAATGTAGTATTTGACATGGATACTACATGAAAATTACTTTGCTATAAAATGAACAGTAACCAAATGAAAATTTTGCATCATATTCTTCATTTCAATAATAAGTTTATTCCAGAAATCTCGAATAGCATGATTTAAAATGTGACAGAAAAAATAAGTAATAAAAAATAAGTCTTAAGATTAGGCAGTAATGATCTAAAAATAATCAAGGGTGCAGTCACAAATTTTAAAAACAAAATTAAAATATAAATATGATTAAGAAATGAGTTTTCAATGGTAAGATCATTTCTTTTTCAATGCACATTTTGATTTGTTTTAATTTACTCAATGGATAAAAAATACTTTGTATTTATGCGCTCATTAAGGAGAAAAAAAAAATCAAAGATTTAAAAATTATTTAGTATAAAAAACTTTGAAAAAAAATAACTGAAAAAAAAATGTCAAAATGTACGAAATTTTAAGGATACAGTAGAATGCCTTTCTTGCTTTATAGCAGGAGGAGAAGCTAATTTTGTCATAACTGGAGATGGTATTGGAATCAAACCTTCATTTACAACTTGCTCTTTTAGGGCTTGATATATACTTCCATCAAAAGTGTATGCTGAAATAAATATTGATTCAATTAATAAGAAATTAAAACATGTTTATTCAGAAGCTCTGTTAATTGTAATTAAACAAAATTCATGAAGTACCTACCTATTATTTGTTTAGTCACATATTAGATCTCCCTCGCATAATAGCTACACAACAGAAAAATCACCAAACTTTTGCATTCTTTCTTCCAAAACACTTATATGTGATGTAATGTGTTGCATACATTATAGATGATGAAACAGGTTCAATTTTTATATCAGTCTTTGGAATTGGTGGGCTTGATCTGTTTTACATTCAAAATTTTATTTATTGATGTATGGAAAGAAATCACGTTTTTTATTACAACAATTTCTGCAGATTTATATCGGGTATTGATGGTGACAGTGTGTTGATATGGCACCAGTCAAGATAGCAAACAATGAATTTACTTTCAGTTTGATTTTATTTTGTGACAGTAGGATATTTTTTAAACTGGATCAAATTATTTAAGCATCTAATCTAAGGAAAAAAAAAAAAAAAAAAAAAAAAAACTTTTAGTCAATCAACATCAATTTGAGTTTTGAGGTTCAACTTGAATTTTGTTTGTAACAGGTTTTACCCTTCTTTTGTGTAAGGGTATGAAAATAAAGTAAGTGATTTTTCTTTTTAATTTTGATCATGAATACTGCCCATGCTAAAGCTTTGCTCTTAACATTTGCAAAGTTACTTTCATTTGTAAGTAGATAAAATGCCACATATTACTATTCTGGTAGAAAGCAATCAAGCAGTTTTTCTTCTTTTCTATAGAAACATCGAATCTTTCTGGTAATGGTGTCAAATTTTTAATTTAATCAGATTTTCAGGATCTCATCATGAAAAATTGTTACGCAGGAGGAATCCATTACAGTTTAAAATAAATAGTAACAATAAAAACTATAAAACTATAAAAATAATGCACTTTTAATAGGAAATTGAAAAACATTGCTCAATTCTTCAGTACATCATATGTATTAAAACAGTAGGCTACCTCTTTAAGATCAACTCAAATTGGTCTTTGCGCATGCACAAAGTTGAACTTATTAGTCTTTCCAATTAGAGGAAAGTCGAAGCAAGTCTGGTTAGCTCAGTGGTTTAAGGCACGGATTTATAGCTCTGAGCTTTTGTAGAGGACTAGGGTTCGATCCCAATGCTCGGCAAAATATTTTTTTTTTTTTTTCAATAATGATACATTTTACTACGAGGGCAAGTTATGATTTTTATTATTTTGTTATTATTATTATTTTGATGCTTTATAATTAAATAAAATTTAACACTCAACAAGGATTTTTTAAGTAACAATTTTATTTTTTAAATATTTCAAGTAATTAAAACATAGTAACTATTAGATATAAACAGCCAATTTCCAATTCAGGGCTTTAGAGATACATTTGTAAGAATAAAATTATTGAAAATCTTTACAAATTGCATTCTTAAAAAAATAATAATAAATCAACAATAAATACAACACACACAAATAAAAATTGTAAAAATGTCGTAAAATTTAATTTAACATCTAGCAATATTTAAAAAAAATGTATTCTAATTTTCTAAAAAATGTAGCTATTTAAACATTATTTTGTCGGTAGGTAGTAGCAGCAATTTTCCACTTTCCTGTCATGTGCGTGGAAGCTTAGAAAAAGTAATCCATTAGTAAACTGTAATATACGTGAATTATATAAATAAATAAATGTTATACATCATTTAGACCATATTTAAATGATTTTTAATTAAATTCCCAAGTGCCATTATGTAGTAATATCTGAATCTTTAAAATTGTGAAGTATACTAAAATATTTTAGAAATAGTTCAACAATTTTAACTTAACATATTTAAACTAAAGTATTTTTCATTTAATTATCTTTTAAATATATTAAACAAATCTACAGTTTTTGCTATATTTCGTATAAGCATTACAAGGAAGATATATGTTTGTGTGCATATAAGGAAAAGTATTAATTATTTTCCGAGGAAAAGAAATTAAAATTAAGAGGAGAAAACAGGGTAAAGAAAAAAAGTCATGTAAGACTTAAAACTCAACTACTTTGTGATACTCATGGTTTAATAATTAAATAATGTATGAAACGTTATGAAAAATTCAAATAATTCAAATATATTATAAATAGTTACTTGGTAGCATGAAATTTTAAGTTTCAGGATTTAAAATGAGACTGATAAAAATAAAATTAATAAAATTTTTTCAACATTATTTTAAAAATTAGAAAATACTAAACATTGTTATTTTTTTAAAACACTGAGAAAATTCATCAAAATAAATATAAGTTCAATTAATTTTTGTTATCCTTCTGCTAAAAAGCAAGTGCTGTTAAAATTCTTAAAATTTTGCTTAAATTCTTTCAGATGGTTATTTGAATATAGGTTAAACTGACAGAACCATGAAACACATTGAATCTGTTGAAATCACGCTGATAACATTCAAATAAATTGAGTTTTCAAAACTTTATTTACAGGTTCTGATTAATCTTTTAACATGTTTATCGTCAAATCTTAACGGGTGCCATCTAGACAATATTTATTTCTATAAATTTCATTCATTTTTTCATAAAATATGCCATGGAGTAAGAAGCAGGAGGGGAAAGTAGTGTTAAAATTTTGCCATGTGGATTTTTTGACAATAGGGGACAACACCGCTGCATGTGGGCTGTCGACCGATGCTTCTGCAATGCTTTTCAATGGAAAAAATGGTCATTTTTAAAAAAAATTTTACAAAAAATCTGAATTTTTAGAAAGTTGTAGAAATGAAAATCTGGTTAATTGAAGTTTTCTTCACAACAAACATATTTTTTAAAGGTATTCAGGGCTTCATTTTCTTTTTTAAGCCATTTAAAATACGAGATCATTCTGACAAAAACCAAAGGGCAGGCCATTTAGAAACATTGAATATCATGGATTAAAATGACTGTTGTAAGTTGAATATCGCAAAGAAATAGACTTATGATTTTTAGAAATTAAGTATTAATCAAATATTTTAGAGTAAATTTGAATTTCGCATATAGTTTTTATAACCTTTGAACAATTTAATAATTCATAACTTTGGATATTTATGCAATTAGTACATGTAGAATTAAAACAAATTTTTATTTTAATTATTTAAAGGGGAAAAATTTTTGTAAATTATAGGATCTTCAGATTACACATTTAAAATAATTTAAACACAGAAACAAAGTTAAAAAAACTATCTTTTATTTGTGTCTGAGCAATAATAATAAATTTATTAATCAAAATTATTCTTAGCTCATTCAGGAATTTTTGCTTTTAAATCTTCTCCATCCAGACAATTCAGGCCCGTGTGAAATGGGGGGGGGGGGGGGTCACCACGTCCGAGGAGATTGAGGGAGCACAAAATTTATTCTACCAACACCAATTTCTTTTTTTATTTCCTTCTATTTTTACAAGAAGAAAGTACTGGATTTGTATAAATTTTTGAATTCCCATTTTCGACGGATTTTACACATTTTAGGGGTCAGATATTCCAAAAAAACATGTTCTTATAAAATATCTGTCTGTGAAACATATTTTGTGGGTGCTCTATCTCAAGAAAAAATACATGGAATTTAATAAAAATTGATATTTAGGTAGTCCCTGATACAAATGATTAGTTTTTGGTGTAAATTGCTCAACAGGTGGTGCTGCTATGCTGCATTTTTTACGATTTACACAACAGCTATATTTTAAGAACTAATGCATGGATTGTAATATAAATGTATATAGTGTAGTCTAATTGATAGTCCCTGATATAAACTGATGCTGATCAGTTTTTGTGTAAATCGTTCAACAGGTGTCATTGCTATGCTTCATTATTTATGATTTATGCAACTGCTGTATCTTAAGTGCACGGATTCTAATAAAAATTTAGATTTAGGAAGCCCCTGATATAAATTGATGCTGATCAGTTTTTGGTGTAAATTGCTCAACAGATGGCACTGTTATGCTGCATTTTTTTATGGTTTATGCAACAGCTGTATCTCAAGAACTACGTACGGATTGTAATAAAAATTTATATTTAGTTAGTCCTTTATTTAAACTGATGTTGATCAGTTTTTGGTGTAAATTGCTCAACAGGTGGCACTGCTATGCTGCATTTTTTTACGGTTTACGCATATCTCAAGATATGTATTAAAGCTTGTGTAAAATTTCTAGAAAAAAGAATCTGAAACTTCAGTTGGCAAGATGAAATTGAAACAGTTTTATATTTTATGCAGTGTTAAATTAAGGGGGTGGCCCAAGGGGATACCCCCCCCCCCCCCGAAAAATTTAGAATTTTGTGTTTTCAATGGTCCAAAAGTACAATCCCCCCCCCCCCCCCCCGGAACTCTATAATGTCTCCCCCCCCCTCTGGAGCCACTGATGTCTCTCCCAGAGAAAAGTGTCTGAATTCAACACTGATTTTATGGACCAATAAATTTGTATAATATTAATTAATCAATAGACAGTGGATAAAGAAGTAATAAATGCTGCTTACAAATGCTATAAAAATGTATAAAAAATTTTTGGCTAATTAATCCTTTGTAAAATGTACATGTCTTTTTTCAGATTAAATAAGTTTGTATTTAGACACAAAACAAAGTCTGTGCTGTATTACTCCATATAACATTTAATAAACATATAAATTAAGATCTATATGCAATAAAAAATTCTCAATTTAAATATAATTACAAGTAAATAGCTTTATATTAAAGCCTGAAAAAACATCACTCACTTGTGGACCACGGAATAAACTTTTTTTTTCTCTCATCGCCTTTATTACTATTATAGACTGTTTTACATGCACGAACACAGCATTTATATCCCATCTTAATTTATTTAATGAATCAAATCAAATCAATATGAATTAAATCAATATGAAACATAAACGAATAAAATAAAAAATCTTTTAATTCGAACATATGCATCTTAAGCATACAATCATATTGAAAGACTGCTAAAGAACCAGCCTACATCATATCGCAGCCCCCTCATTATTTACCGAAATTTCACTTTGTATTTTCGAAGAGTCATGTGCATTAAGTTTCTCCTCCTGTTTTTTACTCCATGAAATATGCTTTGTTAATGCGTCCCCCATATTTGCTTGTTGAGAGAGAAAAAGATTTTTTTAAGTATGAAGAATATTTTTATTTGATACCAAACTTTCTTTTGAGATGTGAAATATAAGGATCAAACGAAATAAAGGTTTTTATAACTGAAAGAAAATTCCAGTAATCTACCTATTTTCGGCACATTTTAAGCACATTACTATGTTTCAAAAGCATAGTTGCTTTTAATATCTTGTTTCCTTCCTTACCAAATTATTATTTCAGTAAGACAGCAAGATATTAAAAACATACATAAATAAATAAATAAATAAAAAACAGAAATAATTATTTCAAAAAAAGGGGGGGGGGATATGAATTTATGACTATTTAGTTTAGTAAATTGATAATGAAAAGTTTGAAAAATTGCTTATGTATTCTAAGTTATGTTCCATAAATAGATTTTTCTCATTATTTTGTGCTCAGGAAAAGAAGCAGAAATAAAAATAAAAAAATAATTTCAAACTGGAATGATGAGAAAAAAAAAAAAAAAAAAAAAAATTACAAAAATTACAAAAATTAACTCAAAAATTACATGAAGCTAAATGCAAAATAAAGAATATTAGCACAATATGGACATTTTATAAAATAATATAAAACTCACTTATAGTAGGTTGAGAAGTTGTCTTGATAGGAGTTACAGGAGCACTAATATCTGCACCATTTATATCTGTAACAAAATCAGATATCGATAAACCTCCCAGTGAAGCTGTGCTCAGTATATCGGATACATCTAAATTCTCAACATCTGTAGCACTGTAAATATAAATATAAAAAGTTGAACTACTGATAGCTATCTTCAAAATATCTCTATTAATTTAATATGTTATAAAATAAATTATTATTTAACAATAGATATTAATTAAAAAGTCCACTAAATTAGACTGGCAACAGATTTGCATTAAATTCTAAATACAGCATAACCTTAGTTTAACAAAACCCAATTTAACAATTTTCACAATTTAAAAATAAATTACAATTACTCAGATTCATATATATTTATTTATATATAAATACATTTCATGTATATATGATCCCCATTGTAATTTTAATAATAGTTTCCCTAAGCTAGTCAGTAAATTTACTTACGCTATTAGCATTGTGTTTAAAAAATCAATTTCTGGTAAATATCACAGAATATTTTTAATTTGAAAATCTGTGAAATAAGCTATCTAAAAATATTTTTGTCTTCCTTGAATGATTATTGAAAATGCACTATGGCCCTATTTGTTTCAGCTTCCAAACTGAAAGTGTGTACTTAGGCAACTAGAAAATATATTTAAGTAATCTAAATAAATAATCTCTAAACATTTTTTAATATAGACATCAAAATAATGTTAAAGATTATATTAAAGATTGAAAGCCTATTATATTTCTAACAGATTTTCAGATATAAAAGTTTTAAATGCATTTTCTGAAAAACATTTTTTATAAGCAATCATCTATGAAAAACATTCTTAAAAATTATGGTTATATTTACATAAAACTGATTGCCTATGTTTAATGTGATGGAAATGAAATGAACTATCAATTTAAATTAGAAATACACCAAATATTTTATATCTATTTGACATTTCATCTAACTAACAGATATTTGGTTTGGGTTTGGCTAAATATCAAAATATCCAGATTGGTCGAATAACAATATATTTAATTAGGTCAAATATCAAAATACTCAATCAAACCAAATACATATATATATATTTTTATCCATACAAAATATCTACTGTAAATTGTGAATTAATAAAAATATTCATAATATTTAAGAAATAGAATCACATTTAAATGAAAGATAATGTTTTTAATTTTCTATTGTTCAAAATTCGACACAAAAAAAAAATGAACCATTAATTAAAACCTTTATAAGAATTCATGTACAAATGAAAGTTCTTGAATACTGCTTAGTAAAATTCTGTTTCTCGCTGTTTCTTTTTTTTTTTTTTTTTTTTTTCTGTAGGATGTTTTGAAACATAATAGAACTACCATATTTACTCATGTATAATGCACACTTTAAAAAAAAAATTAAGGCAAAAGTCGTAGGTGCGCATTATACATGGAATAATTTTTTACTACTTGAAAATATCAGATAATATAGATATGAATTTAAAAATGTATTCAAAGAAGACATTAAAAATAAAAGAATCTTACTTAATTGAATTATTACTGCATCTTTATTCCACTCCTTGAACTTTTTTACAGAAAAACACTAGTAACATTATTTCAACACTAAATTAGCAATTCTCATTGCCGTCATGCACACCTATCCCCCAGTCATTTACTCCCTACCCGAAGTCTAAAAATGTAATTTGGTCTTGTTTTCCGGCCTAACGCAATGTTTGTTTCGACATTCTTTACTTAAATTCCTTTGGTCATTCATTTAATTACATGTCAAATTTATGATGCGCGTTATATACGATATTTTAAAAAATCATCATTTTTCCTTCTTAAGTAAGGGGTGTGCGGTATACACAAGTAAATACGGTAACTTTCACACTTAACTTTTAAATTTGTCCAGGAAACTACAATTGCAATCTATGTATTTAGCCAAAAATGTAGTGTATCTCAATCCCAGCTGAACTTGGATTTTTGTTTGTTAATTTAACAATAATGAAGATACATATACAGTAAAACCTCCAAATAACGGACACCTCAGGAGTGCGGAAACTGTCCGCTATTCGGATGTGTCTGCTGTTGGGAAAAACTTTGGAGTTTCAAAAATTGCTAAGAAATGCTTAAAGTTTCATTGATTGACTTTTATGTGTCCTAAAATTCTAATATATGATTAATCAGAAATTAAAATTATTTTTTAAGCAATAAAAATGAAATAAAATGGTACATTGCTTTATACACTGTTTATTACATTCATACGAAAAAAATGTATTTAAAATGTTTCCTTTAGCATTTAAAGACTACAATTTTTTTTTTTTTTCAGTGTAAAGTTTTAACCATGTGAATAGTTTTAACTTTCCCAAATCATCTTTAAAAAAGTGTCACTGTTAACTGTATTTTGCCACTTTTTAAAAGCCTAAAATCTCAAATCTTCCAGAGGGGAGGGGCGGCATTGTGATTCTCCATCCTCTGAATTTAATACTGGATGTAAGGGGGACTGGAAGGCCCGGGTGCAACCTGGCCCACTCTCAACATTTATCTGTGATCACAAAATTTCGACACATTGCCCTCAGAAATTTAGAGGTTTTTTACTTTTTTTCTTTGTTAAAAAACGATTTCTCATACTTTATTGCAAAAATTACTGTCCGCTATTCAGAGGTTAAACATACAAAATTTTAGATTTTGGGAGTGGGGATCAGTAAACTGTCCATTAAATAGAGGTGTCTGCTATTTAGGAGTGTCTGTTATGGAGGTTTTACTGTATATATTCTTTTTCTTATCTGTTTGCACCCACCACAAGCAGTTGCTGTTTTCAGTCATTCAATAGCAGGAAAAATATTATGAAATTCGTAAAAAGGTCACATTGAAAAGATCTCGAAATTCATTAATTTCTTATAGATAAAAATTACAAAACTTTTTGGTCATAAATAGGCAAAATGGTCATGCATTATGTCAATTTGCCACAGTATGAAAATTCGCAAATCAGCATGGAAATTATTGCAAAATTTCAGCAGAATAAATCAATAAGCAAAATAGTCGCAGGAGAAAAACCTTTGAATTGCTTCTTTTAGCAGTAGGAAAATTTATATATTTTGTCATTTTGTAGCAGGAAAAATATCACAAAATTTAACAACTGATTGTATAAATTAAAAATTTCAAAATTTGTCAGTCAGTTGCAAATAAGCCTTACAAAATTTTCAAGTCAGACACTGTAAAAAACAAATTCAGTCAATTTGTTGCTTACAGCTCATGAAGAAAAAAATATCATGGAATTTTTCTTACAAAAGCAGAGAAAATGTTTGAAATTTGACAATTGATGAAGAAAATTTAGCAAGATTTGTCAATCAATTACATGAAAAAAGATCACAAAATTCATCAGTAATTTGAAAGAAAAAAAAAATCGAGAAATTAGTCCGTCATTTGCAGGAACAGATCTCAAAATTTTTCAGTTGATTGTTGGGAAAAACGTGAAATTCGTACATCAGTTTCATGAAAAAAAAAATATGAAATTTGTATGGCAGAAAAAAATTGCAAAATTATATAGTCAATAAAAAAAACTCTTATATTTGTTTTTGGTCATATGAAAAAATAACATTCAACATAATTTTAAAGATGTTTAGACTTAATTTCAACCTTTATTATTTTCTAATTTTTATACTTACTTATTCAAGTTATAATTAATAAACGATCAAGTGCAAATGTTACTCATGCTCAGAAGGTTCCGTGCAATAAACTATGTATTATTAATATCTTGGGGATGAGAGACTAGTATATTTACTATTTATAATTCTCAGAATCCTTCATTATTCACACCAGTTATTTTTCATTGAAAAGTTTACCTTATTTAACTGGAGCATTTTCATGATTCAAGTATAAAAAATTTATTGTTTTGAAAAACTAGTGGTTAAAGATTAAAAATTAAACAAAATGCTCTCATCACAAAGGATTTAATTGTATAATTAAAAGAAAATTGTCGATGAAAGAATAAGACTTTGTAAAAAAAACTATTTAAGGTAGGGATGATTACAGCTGTATATATTAGAAAGGTATGAATGAATATGCCATAAAAGTTGAGAGATATGAAGCCTAAATAATATAAAATATTGCTGGGGGGGGGGGGGCATATCCCATATGTTGTCCATTTGGGAGCATATTTAGCAATTGTTTATAAATTGTTTATTGTATCCTGTTACAAAAATAACAGGATGTTGGAACCTGTTACCAACGCTACTGTGGAATGATGTAGCCTGTTAACCAAAAATAACCATATTTCCCATCTCTAATTTATGGGAGGTTGGGAGGAACCCATAAACTATCATTAGTTTTGTTGTGAGGACATTCTTAGTATGTAATTACATAATTTTTCCTTAAAATTGTAAAAAGTTAATTTTTAAATAAAATTTTCGAAATTACGTTTTAAGAAATTTCTAGATCACATTTACAAAAAATATTAAAAGAGCTGGAGATACAATCAATAAGCTGCAATAGGAAATATATAATATTTAGTCTCTATGTGAAAGCAGGGTTCATACAGAGTTAGTAAGAAAAAATCGAAGAAGTACATAAATAATCCAAGGAGCCCAAAAAATTTTAAGGATTTGCTACTTTTGTTGTTATTTATGTGGCATGGACTTGCATAGCCCCAATTATGCAGGGATTCTGTGAGAGAGAGAGAGAGAGAGAGAGGGGGGGGGGGGGGGGGACTTCAAACGAAATCGGCGCTTTCCCGAGATCTTCAGACAAAATCAGCGATTTATCTGTGATATTTTTGCAAAATCGGTGATTTATTGCAATCTTTTGTTGAAATCGACAGTTTTTCTATGGTCTTTTTACGAAATGGGCATTTTCCCACGATCTTTTTATGAAATCGGTGTTTTCCCATGTTTCTTTTTATGAAATCGATGTTTTTTTGACGATTTTTAGACAAAATTTGCATTTTTACATGATTTTTTTCTCATAAACAGCATTTTATCCTCGCAATCTTTTGATGAAATGGGAGGGTTTTTTTCAATGATCTTTTGACAAAATATTTGTAAGCGATCTTTTATCAAAAACTGCAGTTTTTTCCCACGATCTTTTAACGAAATCGGCATTATATCTGCAATCTTTAGACGAAATCGACGTTTTCCTGCAGTCTTCAGACGAAATTTGCGTTTTATCTGCGATATTTGGTGAAATTGCCGTTTTAACTTCAAACGAAATCGGTGCTTTCCCGAGATCTTCAGACAAAATCAGCGATTTATCTGTGATATTTTTGCAAAATCGGTGATTTATTGCAATCTTTTGTTGAAATCGACAGTTTTTCTATGGTCTTTTTACGAAATGGGCGTTTTCCCACGATCTTTTTATGAAATCGGTGTTTTCCCATGTTTCTTTTTATGAAATCGATGTTTTTTTGACGATTTTTAGAGAAAATTTGCATTTTTACAAGATTTTTTTCTCATAAACAGCATTTTATCCTCGCAATCTTTTGATGAAATGGAAGGGTTTTTTTTCAATGATCTTTTGACAAAATATTTGTAAGCGATCTTTTATCAAAAACTGCAGTTTTTTCCCACGATCTTTTAACAAAATCGGCATTATATCTGCAATCTTTAGACGAAATCGACATTTTCCTGCAGTCTTCAGACGAAATTTGCGTTTTATCTGCGATATTTGGTGAAATTGCCGTTTTAACTGCGATTCACACAGGAAATTCGTGTTTTTCAGCAAGCCGTCTTTTGACAAACTTCGTTGCCAAACAGATTGACGAAATCATCTATTATCCATGAAATGTTGACAAAATGTGTGCTTTTCGGCAGTCCTTTCACGAAATTTGCATTTCTCTGCGATTGTTTTTTCCGTGCGCAAAACCGTACAAGTTGGCAACTATGCAGAATTGATAACCCAATTTCAAATTAAGAGGATGTCTTAAATTTTCGGAAGAGAATCACCCCTGAATCCACTGTTATCAGTAAAATTGAGGATGAATTGTATTATGAAAAAGAAATAAAAGTTGTATATCTAGCTGTGAAGGAACTAAACAGTGTAATCACTTTTTGAAATTAGAAGATTAGAGGTGTGTCTGGATTATTCTTTTCCTTATGGCCATGAAAAGTAAATAACTTTGGTGTCTATTAGTATGATCCCAACCAATCACTGCTGCGCTTCTGATGAATGACGTGCATGAAGGGTTTATTGTGCATTTTACAATAGTGATTTTTTTCTTGTTTTTCAGAAGCAATATCGCTTGTGTGCAAAACCAAAATACAATTTAAGGAGTTTCTAAGGAGTATTTTGTTTATCTAAGTAGTTCTAAGTACTACTTGGGAACGTTTTCATTTCTAAATAGTTTCTAAGGAAGCCAAGGAGTCTGTACGAACCCTGGTGAAAGTTAAAAGTTTAACTTAAAGCTTTTTGTAAAGAATTAAATAAAAAGAATATTGCCCAGTTAAACTGATGGCATTGAGCTCACAGGCTATGCATACTAATTGTACATTACAGCCTTGTATTTTCAAGGGTTAATTATGCTCAAAAAAAAAAAAAAAAAAATTAAGAAGGGGAAACAGTTCTCCATTTTCCCCTTTTTTATACTTAATCATTGAACCTCCTAAACTATCAAGGACATGCTTTATCATATAAAAAAATTTACATTCAAAATTCAGAGCAAATCGGATAATTCTTAATAAAAACCCATTTAGCATTTATATAATTTAAGAGGAGTTATCCCCCTCTTTTATACTTAACCATTAATCCTCCAAAACTATTCAAAGATTTGAACGAAATCTGACAATTGCTTGAAAAACCCATTTATATAAATTAAGGGGAGGTGCATTAAAACCCCCGTTCCCCCTGTTTATACTTATTCAATAAACACCTAATAACAGTCACGGAATCGCCTCATCAGAATGATCCTATATCTAAATTTTGAAAGAAAACTGTTAATTCTGCATGAAAATCCCATTTATATCAATTAAGGGGAGGGGCATGAGCCCCCCGTTCTCCCTGTTTATACTTATTCAATGAACACCTAATAACAGTCATGGAATCGCCTCATCAGAATGATCCTATATCTAAATTTTGAAAGAAAACTTAATTCTGCATGAAAATCCCATTTATATCAATTAAGAGGAGGGGCATGAGCCCCCCGTTCTTCCTCTTATACATATTGAATGAACACCAAAAACTAACCAGGGAAGAGCCTTATCAGGATATACCTATATACAAAATTTCCAGTGGATCCAATATTTTTATCATGAGTTATCGCATTACGCACGTACATACAGAACAGGCGGGCACATAAGCTCTCAGGCTATTATAGCCTGTGAGCTAAAAAAGCCAAATAAATAGAATAGCTTGGTCATAGACAAAATATTCAAGAGAAATATCTTGAGATTAGCTTTATAAATGTTTCTAAAAATACTTCTGGAAGACACTATAAAAATTTATTTAATATTAGAATGCTCTGCCCACTAAGAGCACTCCGCAACCCCTCTTCAGAAACAGCAGATTCTAAAACATGGATGCCATCCAGAAAATAAAATCTACAACATTTTTTGCATAAAAACGTATATGAGTAAATGAAAATTATTTTTCTTTAGCTCACAGTATTTTATATTGATTAAAGCAACCCAGCAATAGCTGCAGTGAGCTCAATCAGGAATTGAATTTCGCATCACTTTAAATATATTTAGGTATAGATTTCATAATTGATAGAGTTAATCATTCTATGAGTAAATAACAAATTTTTATTTAATGCCAAAATGAGCTGAAATGCATTTATTTTCTTTCTTTTCTAAAATTCACCTGTAAATATAAATTTTATAACATAATTACAATATTTTGTTGCTTTTAATATGCAATCATTTATTTCTAATTTTCAAGGGGCTTTTTCTGTTTATAACAGACATGGTAAATAAATAAGTAAATAAATTTTTAGTCAACAGTAAATAACTTTATTTGAAATAAATATTTTTCTTTGAGCTGTTTTCACAAATTGGACTCAATTTAAAATAATAAGCATTTCCAAAATGTGTAAAAAAAAAAAATCTCTCTTGAAATGCTGAAAATTTTAATTTTAAAATAAAAATAAAAAGTCAAAAAATTGCCCCCCCCCCCCCCCCCCCAAAAAAAAAAAAAAAAAAAAAAAAAAAAAAAAAAATGCAGTCTACACACCAGGAACTTCTAATGTATAAAATGATCTAAACATGCTTAAATTCCTATCTATTGCTTTTGTGCATATAAAACTTTTTTTAATGGAATGATTTTACCAACTTGAACGTTAAATATATCTTAAAATAATTATTTGATTTAAAAACAGTCTACATTAGCGTGATTATCAAAAAGTTCTCTATAATACAACTTATTTTCATATTTCTGTAACTGGTAGTTTTCTTAATATTATTGAAGAACCCCCTCCCCCCTGGTCACAGAAAAATTCAATGTCAATATTAGTTTTTCTTTTCTTTTCTTTAATAGAGAGATTCCTAAAGGACAGATTATAGGAACACATTAATAAAAAGTGCTTTTTTAAAACAAGTTTCTATATAACCTACAGAACATTTGCATTTTGTATCAAAGCAATAGAACATTTTTCAAATAAAAAAATTATTTTGAAAAAAAAAAATAAATAAATAAAAAATTCTTCACAATGAATGTGAAATAATAACAGTAAAATTTCATAAAAGGGTAAAATAACTTATTACACAATACTTTAGCAAAGAGAACAACCAACATGAAATAAATAGTTGAAATAAAAATTTATATGCAAGTTACACATTAATATTTAAGTACACAAAAATTATTTTTGTATTTAAATAAGAAACATTAACTACCTCAAAGGAGAATCTGCTAAATTTGTATATGCAGAAAATACTTTAGCAGAATTATCTGAGCACAGGTTATCCGTCGCAATATTTTCAATTGTGATATCAACCGTGCTTTCGACCACAGCTTTTGAATAAGGTTGCAATATTTGTAGATGAGGTGGTTGACCTGAACGTATAGGCTCTAAGTGAGGATGCTCAGGAACATTTGTAATATCTTCCAAGGCATTATTAGAGAACACCAAGTTTTCATATGTACTAAAAGCTGTATAAATGAAACATAAATATAAGGAAAATGTAAAATTATTTACATTAAAGCACAGTAATTAACAACTCAGAATTAAAATATAGAAAAAAAGTTACAGTAAAAAAAACCAATAAAATCATTCACATGCATGGATTTTGAAATTAAATTAACCATATTCTCTTATTCTCCAGTAGTAAACTTTTTTTAAAGCAAATTCCCCCCCCCTTTTTTTTTCTTTAACATTGAAATAAAATGGAACTAAGGGTCAGGGGAGACTGATATTTTCAAAATAATATTTATTAAAAATCTCCACATGCCTGCAAAAAATCAAAATTTTAGCAATTATTGGTTTAAAATTAATAGTGATCAGATCATAAATACCGATTTACAAATTAGCAAAACGTGTGTGTGTGTGTGTATATATATAAAATTATTTTGAAATTATATTTCCTTTATTGTAACACATTTAAAAAAAAAAAAAAAAAAAAAAAAAAAAAAAAAAAAAAAAAAAAAAAGGGAATGCATGAAAGATTGAAATTAACAACAAAAAGTTATGGTAAGTTTTTTTTTTTTTTTTTTTTTTAAATATAACTAAAATAATCTTTACATATTATTCCTACCTAAGTCCATATTTGGCAAAAGAGAATACCAATAAACTCAACTATAAGTAATTTGTGTAACCTTTATTAAATAAACAAAATATTTTATTAATTAACCTTTAAAATTATTTTTCGATTATAAACACAATTAACATAATTACATAATTATATAATAATTAATATAATTATGCATATATTACAAACATAATTACATATACAGGATGTCCCTAAACTCATGGTATATACACTAGGGGGTGATAGAACACATCAAGACGAGTAATAGGAAATAGGAAACCAAGGGTCCCAAACGTTTTCCAAAGGAGATAGCCGCCATTAAAGTTTGGGGACCAAAATTTCAAATACCCATAAAAAACGGAAAAACTGGTCGATTGATTTGCGGTTTTCACTAAAACTGTTCTTTATGTTGGTATTTTCTTGAAAATAAATTATAAAGATAAATTTCAAAAAATGCCGATAGAGGGCACTTTAGACTTTAAAGTAATGATAAACTATTTTTTGCAGTGATTTTTTGCATCTCATTAAATGGTTTCGTAAGCTTAGACTTAAATTTTGAGCTCAAAATCTGAATAGTTGGGCGTGGTTAAGTAGACCAAACTTGTTCAGAGGGTTTAAATTTCAAATGATTGTAAAAAACGGAAAAATTGGTAGATTGATTTGCGGTTTTCACTATAACTATTCTTTATGTCGGTATTTTATTGAAAATGAATTATAAAGATAAATTTCAAAATATGCCAATAGAGGGTGCTTTAGACTTTGGAGTAATGAACAACTATTTTTTACCTTATTTTTTGCATCTGATTAAATGTTTTCATAAACTTAGACTTAAATTTTGAGCTCAAAATCTGAATCGTTGGGAGTTGTTAAGTGGCACAAACTGAACTGTGTTCAGAAGGTTCAACTTTCAAATGATTATAAAAAAAACGGAAAAATTGGTTGATTTGTTTGCAGTTTAAAATAAAACTATTCTTTAAGTCAGTATCTTCTTGAAAATAAATTTTAAAGATAAATTTCAAAAAATTCCGTTAGACGGCACATTAAACTTCAGAGTAACCAACAACTAATTTTAACTGTTATTTTTTGTATCTAATTAAATGTTTTCCGAAACTTATTAAATGTTTTTGAAATCTTAGATTTAAACTTAAATTTTGAACTCAAATTCTGAATCGTTGGGAGGGGTTAAGAAACACAAACTGAAGTGTGTTCAGGAGTTGAAATTTAACCCCCTCGAACACAGTTCACTTTTGCGCTATTTAAACACTCGCAATGATTCAGAATTTGATCTCAAAATTTAAATCTAAGCATTTGAAAGCATTTAATGAGATTTTAAAAAATAACGGTTAAAAATAGTTGTACGCTACTCCAATGTCTAAGGCGCCCTGCCCTCTCTATCGGCATTTTGTGAAATTTATCTTTAAAATTTATTTTCAAGAAAACACTGATTTAAAGAGTAGTTTTAGCAAAAGCTACAACGAATCGACTAATTTTTCCGTTTTTTATAATCATTTGAAATTTAAACCCTCTGAACACAGTTCAGTTTGTGCTACTTAACCATTCATAACTATTCAGATTTTGAGCTCAAAATTTAAGTTTAAATCTAAGCTTACCAGACCATTAATGGGATGCAGAAAATAACTGCAAAAATTAGTTGTTCATTAATCCAAAGTTTAAAGCGCCCTGTATCGGCATTTTTCGAAATTTATCTTTATCATTTATTTTCAAGACAATACCGTCATAAAGAATAGTTTTAGTGAAAACCGCAAATCAATCGACCAATTTTTCCATTTTTTATGTTTATTTGAAATTTTGGACCCCAAACTTTAATGCCGGATATCTCCTTTGGAAAATGTTTAGGATCCTTGGTTTCCCATTTACTATTACTCGTCTTGATGTGTTCTACCACTCCCTAGCGTATGTACCATCAGCTTAGGGACACCCTGTATAATATAGTAATTTACATATATTAGTCATTTTAAATTAAACAAAAAATTACGATGTGTAGCAGATATAAAATAATGAATCTTTTAGCAGGCAGTGGCAGTCTTAACAAAAAAAAAATCTAAATTTAAGAGATTTAGCACCCAGAATATTTAACTGAAATTTTTCTCTTTCATAAAAGATAGGAAAAGAAGCATGTTTTAATTTTCCTATAAATTTGTTTATAAATTCTGGTCTCAGTCCATATTTTCACAATTTTACAAGCAGATTTACTCTGAAAAGGGTTAAGAAACACCATTCTGTAATACATATAAAGGAGGGTTTAAAAGAAAAAGATACTTTTGCTGTGGAGCCGTTGTTTTTAATCATAGTGGGTTAATGTTTCTGCCTATAGATGACATGGATTTTAGCAATTGTACATGTGTTGCCAGTGACTTCGCCTCAAATTACAGGGTTACCATTATATTAAGCATGCAAAATTATATGTATGTGTGTACACTAGTTAGTCATCTTATAACTTACCATCAAACAATTAACTGACTAGATAGAATATATTATATGATATGAGCAAATAAAAAAACTTTAAGTTGATACACTTATAAAGTTCCACATTTTGCATTAATAATAATAAAAACAGCAAAGCAATATACTGAAACATTCTGCTAAAAAATATTTTGAAATATTTGTAAATGAATATTAGACTATGTAAAATCATTGTACATAATAATTTAAAAAATATATAAATTTTTATAAATCTTACCTAGAAACCAATTATCTCAAATATAATATCACAAGAATTTCAGAAAAAAAAAAAAAAAAAAAAAAAAAAAAAAAAAAACTTGGAAATTGCACATCATGCACAGCATTCATACTATAAGGAAATTTTAAAAATATTCAAATCATGGTGTAATAGTAACAATATTTTGGATATAGTAGTGTATCTGAAATCTTTTGTGTTATCCTTGTAAATACAATGTTTTCTATTATATAGGAAGTAACTTCTAGTAAACCTTAGCAATCTATATCAATTTCATAAAATGTGAAATCGTTATTAAAACACACCTCAAACAATGCTTTCCCCTCTATCATTATGTAATGGAATACTTTTGTGTGGCCATGTAAATTAATAATAAATATTTTTTGCACCCCAGATTGCACAGAATGTATATTTTAATATATATATTTCATAAATGCATAACAATTTTATTATGTTCAACTATTTTAATTTTAATGATTAATTTTGCTTTCCAATTAAAAGTAATTTAATAAAGAATACTGCCCAGTTAAACTGATGGCATTGAGCTCACAGGCTACAAATACTAATTGTACATTAAAGCCTTATATTTTCAAGGGTTAATTCCATTCGAAAAAAAATTAAGAAGGGGAAATAGCTCTCCCCCTTTCCTCTTTTTTTATACTTAATCATTGAACCTCCTATACTATCAAAGACATGCTTTATCATATAAAAAATCTACATCCAAAATTCAGAGCAAATGAGATAATTCTTAATAAAAACCCATTTAGCATTTATATAATTTAAAAGGAGTTATCCCCCTCTTTTAAACTTAACCATTAAACTTCCAAAACTATTCAGAGATTTGAACGAAATCTGAAAATTCTGCTTGAAAAATCCATTTATATAAATTAAGCGGGAGGGGGGGGGGCATTAGAACCCCTGTTCCCCCTATTTATACTTATTCAATGAACACCTAATAACAGTAACGGAATCGCCTCATCAGAATGATCCTAATCTAAATTTTGAATGAAAACTTAATTCTGCATGAAAATCCCATTTATATCAATTAAAGGGAGGGGCATGAGCCCCCCGTTCCCCCTCTTATACATATCGAATGAACTCCAAAAACTAATCAGGGAAGCACCTTGTCAGGATATACCTACATACAAAATTTCAAGTGGATCGGATATTTTTATCATGAGTTATCGCGTTACGCACGACCGCACGTACATACAGAACGGACGGGCACATAAGCTCTCAGGCTATGATAGCATGTGAGCTAATAAAAGAAAAAGTGCAGCTAAAAAAATCAAAGACAGACAAAAAAAAATTTAAGAGAATTTTAAAATTTATAAATTTTATGTGACATATTAGGAGTAAGTTACTTTCTTTTTCTGGGGTAAGAGAGGAGGGAATCTTTAGGCAAAAACCTGTCAAAAATTGCAAAATTTTCATCTCTGATTTACAAAAATTCACAACTCACTTAAGAATACAGAAAAAAAATTCAAGAATACCTGACTGTCTTGGTGCAATAGCTGGTAAGTATTTAGATGATTTAGCCGCCGTCTGGGTAGTTTGATTAATGTACTTCTTTTTCTGGGGAAAAAATGAAATAAATATATTTATATCAGCTTTTGAATAAATATTAAAGTATATCTATAAACAGGATTAATGTATTATCTAACCTTGGGTTTGATAGGTGCTGAAAAATATTCATCAGCAAGACTAACTTTTTTCTTCAGAGTAGAGTTCCAATGATTTTTTATAGCATTATCAGTCCTGTAAAACAAAACTTAAATGTTTTTTGAAAGAAAAAAAAAAAAAGCTAAAAACAAAGAAAACTACAAATATAATGTCATAGTTGTGGGTTAGTAAATAAAAATCTTTATCCTGTCCTGTTCCAAATGTCATTAGAAAATTAATGCAACAGCTTTCACAATACTAAATAAGAAGATAAAATTTCAAAAGGGTACCCTTCTATTGACAAATATAGTAATGTTAAACAAAGAGATGATGTTCACAGCAAAAGTTCCGCAGGCAAGCAAAATTAATCATAATGTTTAAATACTTTGGGAGAAAAAAATGAGAGGCGGGAAGCAATGTTATATATATATATTTATTTATTTAAAGCCCTTTTGAAGTGTCAAAATAATAACACCAAGTTTTGCAGCCACATTGTAATAACACTTCTAAGCAATAATCAATCAATCAATACTGACAACACCTTTGAATTTTAATTTAAGCTCATGCATGAAAACTACATATCCACTAGAGTTGAGTTTGGGCCTTTTTTTTAAGAAGGGGTGGGGGAGGCTGAAGAACTTTGAGCCACACCTAAACCAGAGCTTAATACTGAAAGTATGCAGTAAAAAATTGCTAACATTTTAAAATTGTTTCAAGATTAATTTTCTCATTTAAAAATCTCTTCTTACATAGAAGTAAGTATTCATTCTAAATTATTTACATTTGTTTAAAATTACAAATTTGTTATTTAAACACAACAACTGGCAGAAATCAGCAAAAATCCCAACTCTTGTTCTTTTAAATATCATTGTACAAAAATAGCAGAAAACACGAGTTGTATTTTCCAATCATTCTAGAAAGGGACTTCAAAACAGCAAGTAAAATAAGCAAGGAATATCCCTTTTTTTTTTTTAATCCTTAGTACAACAATCAGGGCTGGCTTTTTGCCGGCAGAAAATGGTTTCTGCCATGCCAGTGGCAAAAAGTGGTTGAAACCGGTTTTAACCAGCAGAAACTGGCATAAACTCATTTTATGACATAATCTGAGATTTTTTTTTAGTGAATTTAAAATGCTAATATATATTTTATTCGGGATAAATAATAAATAAAATATTGTGAAAAGTTTTAATTTAAAAAATATATTAATTAGTATTAGAATTCAATAGGTCTGAATCTTCCAAGAAGAATGATCCATGTTATTTGCAGATAATTGAAAATCATGAAAATGATTAAGGATATAGCAGTTGTTAAAATTATAAATAAATATCATGATTTATAAAGAGTTAAATACTTGTTACAAATGTTAAAATCTATTGTTGTTGCTTTAAATAAAACTAAAAAACATGAGTGTTCTGTGGCAGCTGCTCATAAAATTTACTTAAATTTACTCAATGATGGAAATATTATTCAAACACACAAATGCAAGATTCAAATCTCATTTAATTAGCTTATTCATCTTAAGTATATGGGATCAAAACTGACATTTGAACATAAAGTAAGAGAAAGAAAATTGCTTTTTGATAATTATCTAAATTTTGTGTTGTATACAATAACCCCTTAGAAAAATAAACTCCTGTCTCAGAAATATATGTATGTTATGATGTTATGTACTTATATGATCCTTTTGAAACTTTTTGCTACTTTAAATAACATTCATAATCTTTATTTTAACTAAATTCTTTATACATTAAATACATGTGTGAATTATGAATCACAACAGGTTAAAGTTCTTAGTTTCTGCCAGTTTTTGCCACTTACTGACAGAAACTAGTTTCTGCCATGCCTGTTTTTATCGGTTATAACCGCTGGTTTAAACCACCCCGGCAGAAACTTGCCAGCCCTGACGACAATGAATAATAATAATAAAGTATTTGCCTTTATATCTTATTAATAACAATTCAAATTCATTTCAAACTGACTTTTTAAGCAGCATAACACTCTAAAAAACTTAATATATTCTTGTTTTTTACATAACAAAGTTTATCCACCCTTTTTAGGGTTTCGTATTTAAGAAGTAAAAAAAGAACCATTATAAATCACTTGTATCTATTTGTCTGCCCTAAAGCAGAATACTTTGCAATGTTCTGCAATGAAATTTAGCTGATCAAAAATGTTCTGCAGGAATTGCATGAGTTTTTCTCATGAAAAATTGATGATTTATGCAAACATTTTAAATGAACAATAATAAATTTTTGTATTATTTTTCCTGGCTTTTGAGCAACAAATCACCAGGGGTGATTTTGAAATTTAAGAAAAGAATTTTGAAATTCACTGCAAAGATTACAACAGAGGAAATGTGGAATCTATTCCCAGCATTAATTATAGGGGGTTTTTTTCTCCCCTCACCTCTGATAAAATTTGCAGTTTTTATGCAATACTTTAATGAAATTTACTCTTTTCACCTTTTTTTTTTTTTTGACAAAATTTGAGATAATACTAGATTTTTGGATAAAAGTCCATTTTCTGCGATCTTTTGAGGAAATTTGCGATCTTCTGTCAAATTTTGCAGTATTTTTCGCGATTTGTTGTCAAAATCTGAAGGGTTTTTCCCCCTCGATCTTTTGACAATATTTACTTTTTTCCCCGTTATCCTTTGATGAAATTTTCCATTTTTTTCATGATCTCTTAACTGAATTTGCTGATTTTTTTTTAAAGATTCTTTGGCAAAGTTTGCGTTTTTCATGATCATTTGATGAAATTTGCAATCTTTTGGTAAAATGTGCTTTTTTTTTTTTGTGATCTTTTGACGAAATTTTCGTATTTTGTGACTTTTTGATAAAATTTGCATTTCTTTTCAATATGTTGACGAAATTCCCTTTTTTTTTTTTTCAATTCTTTGACAAAGTTTTTTATCTTTTCCCCAATCCCCTGACGAAATAGGTGATTTTTCATCACATGATTGATGAAATTTATTTTTTTCAGCAACCATTTCTCAAAATTCACGATATTTTATGCCCAAATTTTCAAATTTATATGTTAATTTTCAGATTTAAGATCTACTTTTGTAATTTTCAGCTGACCTTCAGTATTTGACTGTATTAATTTTTCCAAAAATTTGGAACCAGTGAATTTCTTGATTTTTCCTACAATTGAATGATGAATTTCTTAAATGATTATTTAAAAATGTTCTGCAATGTACGTCACACTTTTAAGCATTTTCTGCTTTGGGGTTTGTTTGTCTGTCATGGTAGTTTTTCTCGAAAACTATGAAACACAGAAAGTTCAAATTTGACTTGCATATTTATGTACAACGAAATCTCAAAAAAAAAGAGACACCCATGGGATCAGAACTTTTTTCCTTAAATAGAGATGTCACTTATTCAGGGTTTTTACATGCTGTTTTTAAATTAATCTTTTAGAAAGGACAAGTAATCTTTTAGAAAGGACAAGGAAATTTGAGTAATTTAAATTTTCAATTAATTTTAAAAATTCATTGACTTGTATTTTTTATGTAAACATTTGTGTACATGCAAATATTACAATAACATTTAAATCAATATTACTTGAAGTAATCAATCAAAAATTGTTTTGTCGATTTCAATTTTTAATTACAAACCTTTCTTTTTTAATGTTCATTTACCATACTTATTAATTTTAAGTTACATTATCAGCACTATTTACGAAAAAAGTATTCAACTGCTTTGCAAATTTCAAACCATCTGTGAAGTTTTTTATTTCACAATTTTCAATACCATTATCTTCTTCACTTTCAGTGCCGTACTCATAATTTTCAGCATTACTTTTAAATGGAATAAACTCATTGATGTCTTCATCCAAATTGTGAATAAATTAAAGTTTGTCAGTGGCATAGCATACTTCTGCATCAACATCACTGCCAATTTGTTTGATAAGTTCACAGAAATTTGTATTTTTATTTTCATTACAGCCTACTTAATTATTTGAAATACAAAAATCAGCCCTTTTAAAACTTGGCTTCACACAATTTTTAAATATACAGTTTAGATTTCCATAAGAAGTGTAGTTCTTGTAACATATTAACTCAACTGAATTGGCAAATTGGTTGTAATTTCAAAGGAATCATTTTCTGTAATAATGTGCTGAAGAAAGTAGTTTCTGTGTGCTAAATTAAAACATTTTATAAATCCTGGATCTAAAGGTTACAATTTTGAAGTTGTGTAAGCACGTTAGCAGAAAAGAAAATAGCTTTCACATTACTCAATTTCATATCTGCAGGATGAAGCATTGCATTATTCATAAAAAGAGAAGTTTTCTTTTTTCTTTCTTCATTTTTTTTCTCAAAGGCAATTCACCAATTGTGCATGATGCATCAAGCCACCAAAAAAGATTTATTTGCTTCCTACTGTACTTTATACTATAGGTGTTACGTATTAACATAATTATGAACATACCTAAAAAGAGCCCACATCCATAAATTTTGAATATGTGTTTAGTTGCATTAACCTTCATGAATCAATTGCAAATTTTCAGGCCACTCTGCCACTTGTTGAGGATCTACAGATTTTTCTTCATAAAATCATTGAATGAAAAGTTGCATCTCAATATGAATTTTTCAAGAAGACCATTTGATGCTTTGAAGATCATAATCCCTAAAGCCTCGGAAATTTCTTTGGTTTTTCTTAAAGTATAAAACCACTTAAAAGTTTTTTTTTTTTTTTTTTTTTTTTTTGCTTTTACAGAATAAAATCAATGGAATATGATTGAATCAGTTCAAGACACTTCAGTTTTTTTACACTTAACAGTTTCTGATTTTGCATATGCATTAGTTACCGATAATTGTTTGATTTCATAATTTTCTTTCCTCAAATTACTGATTTTTATTTACTTGAAATCTACTTACTATTTATCTACTTACTATTTATTCTAAACAGTTGAAGTGAGAGGCGAGTGAACATTTTTTAATGTGCATCATTACTTGCACACTGCCAGCCTTTTAACTTTCGCATATTCAGTCTGTGGGCAAACGGTAGATGTGAAAAAAAAAAAAAAAAACTTTTCTGTCCCAGTTTTATTTGAAAAGAAGTCTCTATGTGATTATTATTTTATGTTTAAATTAGTGGTTTTGTGTTCGTCCAATAAATTATTTGTTTTGTCAGCATCCATGGTCTTTGTGATATTTAAATCAATGATAGAATAACGAAATGGAAGCAGAAAATGTGGTTGTTAAAATTTGAAATCATAAGCAATTGCGTTAAAAAGAACAATAGATAAGTTAAACATCCCCAAGTTAAACAGAATTAATTATTTCGGGCTGAATCGCTGAAGGGGGGGGGGGGGGGGGGGGGGGCGTGAGTCCCCCCCCCCCCGTTCAGCGATTTTCGGACAAAATCGGCGTTTTCCCGCTATCTTCAGACGAAATCAGCAATATTTAAGCAAAATCAGCGATTTATTTCGAACTTTTGCCGAAATCGGCGGTCTTTCCGCGATCTTTTGACGAATTCGGCGTTTTCCCATGTTTTTTTAAGTGAAATCATCGTTTTTTCGTCGATCTTAATACAAAATTTACATTTTTACGCAATTTTTTCTCGAAAACGGCGTTTTATTCCCCGATTTTTTGACGAAATCGGCGTTTTTTCCGTGATCTTTTGATGAAATCTGCGCATTTTTTCAAATATTCTTTTGACAAAATATTTTTAAGCGATCTTTAATCGAAAACGGCGTTTTTTCCCGCGATCTTCAGAAGAAATCAACGTTTTATCTGCGATATTTGGTGAAATTGCCATTTTTTTCGCAATCCGCACAGGAAATTCGCGTTTTTTATCGATCTTTTGACAAAGTTCGTTTACATAAACATTCACGAAATCGTCGTTTTTCCACGAAATATTGACGAAATGTATGCTATTTCGGCGATCCTTTCATGAAATTTGCATTTCTACGTAACTGTTTTTTCCGCGCGCAAAACCGTACAAGTTGGCAACTATGCAGAACTGATAACCCAATTTCAAATTTTCGGAAGAGGTTGCCTTAAATTTTCGGAATTTTCGGACGAGAATCACCCCTGATGGAGTCTCAAAATAAGAGAAGTTTTAAGTCTAAAATGATTAGATACTGTAATATCCAAAGTTAAAGCAGAAGGTCTGAGTGAAAAAAAAAAAAAAAAGATTCTATCAAATGGAACCAGAAAAATAGCAACACTGTGGCATATATTAAATTATCATTATCAGATGAACAGGCACTACTGTTCACAACTGAAAAAAAGTACTGTGGCCCCCCAAAAAAAATCTTTTATGCTTTAGAAGAAAATAGACAAACAGATAAATGCCACTGATAGATTAAAAAATTCAGAAATGAAGTTAAATGAATCTGCAAATGATTATATAGCTGGAGCTCAAGGTATTGCAATAAAATTCCAAACTCTTGAATTGATTATAACAGACTGAGAATTTATATTCTACATTTTACAAGGGCTGAAAGGAAAAATCTCAAAAGTGCAAGTCATATTAAAAACAAACACAGCGTGAGAAATCTATGAATGAAATATTAAAAATTTTATGAGAAGAACACTAATGAATATCATGCATTCTGAAAGAAAACAATACTGAAGTATTTTTGTCCAAGAAAAACAAAAGTCCAAGACACTTAATTTCAAGATGTCCTAATCATGTAGCAAAGAATTGTTATCTTAGAAATATTTCAAAAAATGAAAAGTCTAGTGGAAATTGACAAAGAAGGAAAATGCACAATGAAGTTAATTATTCAGATAAGGACAAAAAAAATTATGGCTTACAGCATCACTTGAAAAAGATGAAAAATGTGACTATATGATAATTTGAATGTTTAAGAACATTTTATAACATAAGTTTAAAATTAAGTGTCCCTCCGAATGTTGGAATAAAAGTCTGTTTCTAAGCTTTTTTTTCAGCATCGGCCCATGCCCTAAAGGTACATATCAAAACAGAATCATCCTAGGATTGTGATATTGATTTTTTAAAAAAATTGTTGTTAGTTAGATTTTTGATAAATATCTTGGCTATACAGAAAGCTCAGCACAGATCAAGATGGCATTGCAACTTTGAGACTTCCTTTCAATGCACACCATTAAACTTCATACAAGGTTGTCAATTCACTTTGCCATGAATTCTATTTCCATTGACACACTGCTCCAAGACTACTATAATCCAGCAGTTGGAACTCTTTTTTTTATTATTATTAAACAGATTTTAACCTAAATAATGCTATTAGAATGTGAACTAAGGAAGTAACCATGAATATAAAAAAACATATGTAGAGATGTAAATTTTCCGGAAAAATATAAGTGGCAGAAAAAAACTGGTTTTTTACCAGTTTTTTTTTTTTTTTTTTTTTTTTTTTTTTTCCGGGAAAAATTGGAAAAATTGATTTTTCATGACTGTTTCTCCCGAATAAATTATATTTTCTTAGAGAATATTAAATAATAAACATTTTTTCCCATTTATTTGTATTAAATGAAAATTATTTTCACTTTATATTACAAAATAAAAAGAAAATAAAGCCTGCTTTTAAAAGTTTAGTTTTTTTTTTTTTTTTTTTTCCACAGCCTAAGAGTTTTTAAAACATAATTGTTTGTTATATCATATTTCTATTGAAATGATTTTTCAGTTACATGTTTAACTACCAATTGACCTAATGTAAGAACCTGAGCCAATATGTCTGGAGTTTGGAATGAAATAAATTATGCATTTCATTAACATGAGTATAGTTTTTAAGTAAATGATACTAGTTTTAAAAAATTGTTGCAGTTTTGTCATTATTATTACTATCAGTATTCAAAAAATTCCATTGTTTGTAAAAAAAATGTATATTTTTACATTATTACACTTTTTTCCTACATTTATAGTTTTATTTCCTTTAAAAAATATGTTTAGTTTTGGTGTAGCTTTCTAATCTCAACTCAAAATTTTGATTTAGTTTTATAATCTAAATTCAAACAAAACCATGTTTTAGTTTGGCTTACTCAGGTCTACAACTAAAAAATAGAATAGGATTTATTGACTGTTAGATTTTTACTCACTGAAACCAGAAAAATATATATATTTTTTTAAAAGTTTAATGAAATGTATTTTTTTTTTCTTTTTATCCTGAAATCTGGTATTCTATTCTTGAGTAAGAAACCATATTCAATAATGTTTCCACATGGTAATTTCATATTTCTAAGAATGGAACTCAAAAGTTATGAAAACAGAACACTACAAATAGAAAGTGCTCGCTATTTGAGGAATTAACAAAAGCAGTTACATACAGAGATAAATTTCTAGTGTGCTTTAAAAAACTACAAAAATTCAAAGTTTAATCAAGAGGGAATTTGGAACATAGTTATTTGTAATAAATTATAAGGTTTTTTTTTTCATCGTAGTTGTACTTTTCTAATGCAAACTGCCCATGTTTATGCAACATTACTGTACATTATGTAGGCAAAATGGAGGTGAATTTTAGATTCAATACCTTGAAAAATCATTCAATTAATCAGCTATAACGAAATCTTGAAAAATGCAGCATAGTAGTGCCACCTATAGGGCAATTTACACCAAAAACTAAACAACATTAATATATATCAGGAACTGTCTGAATTTGTAGTTTGATAAAAAAAAAAAAAAAAAAAAAATAGTCTTTTAGTCCTTGAGATTGTTATTGCGGTAATCATGAATAATGCAGCATAGCAGCATCATCTGTTGAGCGATTTATACCAAAAAGTAATGTGTATAAAGTTATATCAAAGATTAACTTAATCTGAAGTTTTATGAAAATACATACATTAATTCTGAAGATAGAACTATTGTGGAAATTATAAATAATGCAGCATAGCAGCGCCATCAGCTGGGCGATATACACTAATAACTAAACATCTCGAGTTTATATCAAGGTGTAACTGAATCTAAAGTTTTGCAAAATTATGTGCATCAGTTCTTGAGATCAAGCGCCCATAAAATTTTTGTCCCATACAGACTCAGAGAGTGACAGATATTTTCCAAAAACTACCAAATCGTGTTCAGGACCTTCTAAAATGTTTTTAAATACACCAAAAACTGGAAGTCAAAATTTTCACGAATTCAATACTTACTTCTTGAAAAGATAGAAAAAAGTAATAAATGCATGCTTCAAATTTTATGTTAAATTTTTAATTTTACCATTTCTATTAATCAGCGTATTATTGAAATAATTTTGCACATGAATTAATTTTTAAAAAGAGAAGTTGCATTTAATTATATATCTAGATTTATTTTATGTAATCCTTTTTTTATAAAATTGTGACCGGAATTGCGTTTTTTTATAGAATTGTACTTTCTTGTATACATACTTATACAAAAAAACATTCAGAATTTGTGAATAAGAAATTATTACTATTTTTAGAGTCCTATTCAGACATTTTTAATAAGGTCATTTATGCATATATACAACTTGATAAGATTCAGCTGCTGCATGGCATGAGATTTTTTTTCTTCAATCACTGCATTTGCGAAAGATTCAATTTGTAGATTAAACTTTTTTCTGAAATGTCTATTTTCAAGAAAAATTTTGCGAAGGGTCTTGTGTTTCAAACAAGAAAAAAATGTGAAGGATCCTTTCAAATCTTCTCAAACAGATTTCTGCTTAGAGATCAGATTACCCACATTAAAGCTTTAATGTGGGACACTCAACATAAAAATAAATAAAATAAAAAGTATGAGAATGTAGCTATCACAAAATTTTCACTATATTATTTCATAAATGAAATTTCAATTTTTCCAGTTCGGAAAAATTGAAAAATACGCCTTCGGAAAAAACCCGTTTTTTTTCGCAATTTTTCCGGGGGTTTTCCCGAGCATTCCCATCTCTAAGCATATGTAAAGAACATTGCATTAAAATTTTGCAGCAATCTAGATATTTTTACAGAGACTTGTAGAATGAATAAATGGACAAAACTTGTAGAATTGAAAAAATATATACACAATCATACATTTGTTGCATTAATTAATGTATTTATAAAACTAGTGAAGGTACAAAAAAGTCAAAGTATTTAATGATTGAAGAGCTTGGATGATAAAAGTGGTATGTGACAAAAGAAAAAAAAGAGAATTGCATGATTGCTGATAATTAATGGTCTTTTGCCATCTGCTAAATTGCTATTTTGAAAAAAACTTAATATTCAGAGATTTTAATTGATAAAAGAGGCATTTGACAAAAAAAAAGAAAAAAAAAGTTGCAATTTGAGTTGGTAAAAGTGGTTCAAAAGGATGAGTATCTCACTTACCCCCTTTATCATCTGAGCTCTTAGTCCTATACATTATATATGTAATAAAATAAAAAAAAAATTTTGCGCCATTTTTTTTTATTCTCTCTTAGCTTCAATTCTAAATTTGTGGAACATATTTCAATCTTAGTTTCGTAACTTGTAACAGCTAAAATTCTTTTTCTTACTTTAGTTATTAATAAATTATTTCTTGCTTCTCAAAAAGGCGGGAAGTATTTCGTAAGCTTTTTACTTTCTGGCATATTCCTGCGATTTTAATTTTATTTTTTATTTTTTAACATCGCGTGACAAGTGTTACTACGCGTTGCTAAAGGGCTTAGTCTTCCGAGGAAAAAATATAGTTCTTGCCAATAGACCGCCTATTACGGCCAATTAGAATTGATCATTTTGTCCGTTAGAGGCTCGAGTCCATCCTGATTGGATTTTTAAAATGATTGACGCGGAGTAGGAGGGCGCTAGTTTTGTCGTGAAAATGATTTTTTCATTTGGCTTTTCAGGAGAGTAGAATGCACCTTTTCTTTAAACTATCAAGACGCGCGTTTTATTGCTCCGCTGAATTAGAATGCATTTTTTTCTTAAAAACTACTCGGAAGCCATGTCATGTTTCCCGAGAATGCGATTGACTTTCAAAAATTATTAGGATGCTGTTTCTTCTCTCTCCCCAAAATTCTAATATTGTGGAATGTAGCTTAATCACGGAGTTGGTGAAGTGGAAGTTATTCGAGGAGAGTGCCAAGGTGATTGCGTGAAAGAACTTAACTTATTTATGAGTTCTAATAAAATTAATTTAAAGACTGCTTGATTGAACTTTCTTATGGGGAAATAGCCCAATAAACTCATCCACTGCTGGTCAAATTGCCGGAGCGACTGCTCAGCTCGTCCCACTGTTGATTCTTGGTAGTAGTAATCTGTTCTGCCTCATAGATGGTGTGCCACTGGAACTTGTACATTGTTATGGAACATCGATCTCGTTGAATCATTACATATTAGCCGGTAGGATTTCTTAAATGAACCTGCATACGTCTCTAGAGAATTCTTCGCAACGCTGTGTGTGCACGTGCCATTTCCACCGAGATTAGTGGATTCCACCGAGATTAGTGGAAACTAATTGCTGGAACTTCGGCCTTTGTTTATTACTCATCTTGAACCGACATGAATCAATCTGTGAAAAAAGATCGTCTTATAAAGTTTTGTTTGTAATTATGTGTGGTATCTACATCTACAAATATTTTAATTGTGAAATATACCTCGCATTCTAGTGAGGAACTTTTCAACTGTGAGATATGCAACCAAACTGTGAGATATGCAAAATAAAAATTACAAAAGATCACCTGCATGAAATCAATTCAACATCATTTTCTTTTATTTATTTATTTACTGTATTTTCTAGGTAAAAGTGCATAAATATTTTGATAAATTTTCATTTCATAATAAATGAACACCTGCTGTATGGTTGCGAAACTACGGTAGATTCCATCAGTAATACAAGATAATTGAAATTTACACCTGTGAGTCGTATCTACGAAGTTCTTTATTTTTGTTTATTTTAATAAAAAATTAGGTATTTGAACAAGGCCACATCGAAAATGTCTGTAAGTTATTATTTATTATTTTATTGTTTTATTGATTAAGAAATTTAATGATAATTTCTTTGTTTAAATTCTTGATTTTTTTTTTCTTCTCTCTTTTATTACAGATATTAAAAAATAAATTTGTTCTTAATTTATAATTAATTAAAATTTTCTGCTCATAGAAATTTTATTTAGTTTTAAAGGTGTTTTTTCTTTTTAATCGAAAGATGGATTAATTTGTTGTTAAAAAATACTCTGTTGCTAAATTTATTTTCCATACGTAAAGAAAAGTATTTTTGTTCTTAAAATTATTTGTTATTTCCCATGTATGGAAAACCGATATTTATTATTTTATTATTTTATTACTTATTTATTTATTATTTATTTATTTCACATGAAGTCAAACAGAATTGATTTATTTATTATTTATTATTTTTATTGTTATTTATTGAGGTATTCGAAGTATTTGAAGTATAGTAATTGAAGTTTAATAATTGAAGTATAGCATTTAAATTTTTTCCATATGAATTATCCTTCTTTCATGTATTAAGGTCAGGATTAGTAAAAGAAGAAAAAATGTCAGAAAATAAACTTGATATTGTCCCTTTTGAATTTGGGTCGGGCATGGATATTTTTAAATGGTTTAAACATTTTGATCGAGAATGTTCTGTAGAAAAAAAAGATAATGAGTGGAAACACCAAAATATTTCAAAATATTTAAAGGGGGAAGCGCTAAAAACTTATATAAATGATTGTTTAGATTGTGCTACTTATGAGGAAATTGTCGAGATTTTAAGTGAAAAATTCATTCAAGTTAGAGTTCCAAAATTTTCTGAATTTACTTCCTTAAAGTTAAATGATCTAAGTGATTTGGATTCTTATTTTAGAAAGAAAGTTGAGATTGGAAGGCAACTTCAGCTTGGGGAAAATTTAATTATACAGGGATTAACTGATGGACTTCAGCCGGAGTATCAAAATTGTTTGATGGTTAACCCTCCTTCCAATACTCGTGAATGGTTTCGCATTGCTAAACAATTAGCAGCGATTCCAAATCATACCTCTAATAACGGCAATAGAAATTTTCAACAAACTAGACCAATGCACAATCCCAATCCTCAGCCCAGACATTGGACTCGACCTACTCTAAACAATCCATTCCAAAATTTTAATCCTAGGTTTTTCACTCCTAGAATGCCTACGACTCATTATCAGAATAACTACCCAAGTCGTCCGTGCCGTATATGTTTAAACAGAGGCATAGAAAATGCATATCATTGGGAGAGGAGTTGTATATTTAACACAAATTCCTTTCAAACTCAAACTCCTGCTCATATTCAACCATCTCCTACTAATAATATCTGACAATTAATCATTCCTGGATATGTGGGCAATAACAAAGTGTATTGTGTGGTGGATAGTGGATCAACTGTCTCAATTCTACCCCTCAAATTTGTTCGATATTTAAATGGTAATTTACATAATGTTACCCCTATTACTATTAGACAGGCACAAGGAACTCTCACAATTAATAAATCGTGTCGATTATGTATTAAATTTGGTAATATAAAGAGATATGTTAATTTTTTAGTAAGTAAACTTGATTTGGACTATGCTATTTTAGGTTTACCTGATTGTGCCAAATTTAAATTGAAAATTGATTGCGCAAAAAGCCAGGTGTTACAAGACAATATTTCGTTAAACCCATATGTCAACATATCCAGTGATAACTTAGAATTGCTTCATTTTGATATTATAAAAAATGATACTACTGTGCAACCTGATTATGGAAATACCATAACTCCTCAATCCTTGTCGCGAACTAATAATGATGATTATAATCTATTGGGGAATCTGAATGCTATTCAAAATAAAAATGTAAGGGAACTTTTAAGGGATTATTTAGATATTTTTGCAAAAAATAAATATGATGTAGGGAGAATTAATATTGAACCTCAGCGTATTTATCTTAAATCTGACCTACCAATATCTTTGAGGCCTTATCGTACATCCACTGCTGATGAAAAAGAAATATCTCAGCAAATCCAATCATTATTAGCTGCTGGGTTAATTAAAGAAAGTTATAGCCCATACTCTTCTCCAGTTACGTTAGTAAATAAACGAGATGAAGGTAAAAAAACCCGAATGTGTGTTGACTACCGAAAATTAAATTCTATCATGAAAAATGACGCTGAACCTTTACCCCGAATAGATGAAATTTTAGACAAATTAAGTGGTGCCCAATATTTCTCTACACTAGATTTAGCCTCAGGCTATTGGCACATACCTATTCACCCAGCCGATTCCGAAAAGTTAGCCTTTACTACTAATTGTGGGCTCTGGGAATGGAATGTTCTCCCCTTTGGTGTAAAGGTAGGCCCCCCAATTTTCAACAGGACAATTAGAAGAATTCTTACAAAATATAAAATAGACTTTGCTTGTTATTATTTTGATGATATAATTATTTTTTCTAAATCAATAGATGAACATATACAGCATCTCATCCAAATTTTTGATTTATGCCGAATAGAAAATATTAAATTAAAATTATCTAAATGTACTTTTGCTCAAAAACAAATCAATTTTCTAGGGTATGAAATCCAAAATGGAACTTTAACTCCAGCTAATACTAATATAGAAACGATTAAAAAATTAAAACCTCCTACTAACACTAAAGAATTACAAAGATTTCTTGGTTCTATAAATGTGTATCATAAATTTATTGACAAATATGCTGAAATTAGACACCCCCTAAATAAATTACTTAAGAAAGATACTATTTGGGAATGGAATACTGAATGTCAAAACTCTTTTCAAAAATTAAAAGATGCCCTCATTGCTAAACCAATTTTAAAGATTTATGACCCAAAATTACCCCTACACATGTTTGTTGACGCTTCTCAGGTAGCGGTAGGTGCAGTTCTTAAACAACCCGACCATAATAACTTTTTACATCCAATTGCTTATTTTTCTAGAGGATTGAGAAGTTATGAGAAAAATTATTTCATTACCGAACTAGAGTGTCTTGCTATCATTGATACTTTAGATAAATTTTATCATTACTTTCACGGTGTACAATTTACCATCCATACTGATCATGCATCTCTTGTTTGGTTAAAAAATGTCAAACATTTAAGAGGTCGATTATTTAGGTGGTCATTGAAGTTAAGTATGTTCGATTACAAAATAGAGTACTTAAAGGGATCTACAAATGTCGAAGCCGACATGTTGTCCCGAAACCCTATTTCTCATTTTTGTAAGCCCCTTACTTTTCTTCTTGACGTTAAAGAGATTATTGAGATGCAAGAAAAAGAAAATGTGTGTGGATCAAATTATATTAATGACAATGGACTGATTATAGTTAAAAGAAAAGGTTTTCGTAAAGTGGTAGTTCCCATGTCCCTAAGAAAAAAATTGCTTAATGTTGCTCATGAACAGTTTGGTCACCCTGGTGTTCAAAAAATGCAAAATTTAATTTCTCCTAACTATTATTGGCCAGATATGACCCAAGACATTACTAACTTTGTTAAATACTGTGATATTTGCCAGAAAAATAAAAAACCTAGACAGAAAAAATTTGGCTTATTACAAGCTATGCCCACTACAGATCAACCTTTTGACTGTCTGTCTGTTGATACTGTAGGAGGGTTCAATTATTATAATTCTACAAAAAAATATCTCCATATTATAATAGACCATGCCACAAGATATGTTTGGGCATTTCCTTCCAAAAGTGTCACTACAGAAACTTATACAAATTGTCTGAAACAAATTTTCAATATCAAAATCCCTCAACAATTATTCTGTTTTAGTAAGATTTCAAGTGTACAGTCCCCTCAAAAAATACTTAGTGACAGGAATGCTGCTTTTACTTCTTCAAGATTCAAAAAATTCCTGCGAAATCATAATATTAAACAACGTTTGACCACTGCCCATCATCCACAAACGAATGGGAAATGTGAAAGAGTAAATCAGACAATAGTAACTAGATTAAAATGTAAAGTAAACTCCACTACCTCTAAAATTCCCTGGACTAAGCTTTTAACTGAGGTAATTAATGAATATAATAATACACCCCATTCTATTACCAAATTTCCACCTACGTACTTGCTTTTTGGCCAATTACCCTATGACTCCCCCTTACAACAAAATTATTATCCCCCTGTTCATGAAGCACTTAAAATTGCTAAAACAAGAACTGATGAATTTCATTTAAAAAATAAAAGATATTATGATAAAGATTATATCGAACCAAAATTTAAAATAGGAGATCTAGTTATCTATGAAGAATTTCAGTACCCTAATACTAGAAAGTTGTCACAAGTATTTAGTGGCCCTTATAAAATTCTTAACAAATTATCCGAAGTAAATTTTGAAATTGATAGGCAAAACCAGTTCAAAAGTTCAGAAATAGTACATGTATCTAAATTAAGGCCTTATTATTCCCCTGATAAATTTAAATTAAGTCATGAGCAACAACCCCCTAATCAACAACAACAAACTCAGGTAAAAACTGTAGCTTAAACTATATCTCTAGTTTATCATTTTATAATTTTTTCTCTTAAATAGTAAATTTCTTTTCATATTTTAATTCAGATAATATCCTGTAATTCTCACAGAATGGCAATGATATCTCTTGACTGCAGCGAGAGTGTCACTTGTCTGGAAATTTTTATATTTGTTTATTTATGCCGGCGTAGACGAACAAAGTAGAAATTTCTTATTCTGTACTGAATTACCCTACTTAGAATAGTTTAATAACAAATAAATATTTAAAAATATACAAAAAAAAATTTTTTCAACTGAACCTATTTGTAATATTAAATTTAAGCTATCAATTAATAAATTAATTATTTGCCAAGTAACAAAATTTTTATCACTTTATTTTAATTTTTTTCATTTCTTTCTCTCTTTCTTTGCTTCTGCATTCCAGTCCAAGTACATGTCAATTATAATATAATTTTGTTTCTTTTTCTCTTTCCTACTTGCATCTTGCAATGTTTTATCACACCGAGAGAATATTTATTGCGTAATTATTTGACATGAATAGATCTTGTTTTTTATTTTTATCATTTATTAATATTTCTTTTTAAGAATCTTAGTAGTTTAAAGGTCACGTGCATTCTCAAACATGAACAAAATTTTTATTTATCTTTATTTTATTTTAATTTATCATATTATATTTTAATTTTTTTTTGTACATATTCCTACTTAATCCTGTACTCGGATTACCAGATTAAGTAAATGATTTCATAGTTGATTGCATTTTTTATTTTATTCCACTTCTCTCTATATTTCATCCCAAAAATATGAGATGAGATAAACGAGATTAAGTATTTAAAGAATGTCTTTTGTGATATTTATTATTACTTATTAAGAGATTTACTTATACCCATTATGAGATTTACTTAAACTTATGATATTTATTATTATTGATATTTTTCCTTATTATGTTTCTTAATTATATTGTTTATTATTTACATTGTTAAATTTTATTATTACTATATTATAAAATGTGTTATTAATTAAAAATACAATTATAAAAGTATTTTCACAAAGATTCCAAAATGGAACTGTTATGAATGTTCAAGGACTTACTCACACAAAAACTGAACTAATATTATAATGTTAGCTGATGAATTTGGACAGTTAAATGAATTAGACATCCTTAAAATGAGGTAATGAACTATGCCATTCCAAATATGACTTTAAGAAGATTTTTGAAATAAACTTTTAAAAATTGATTTCTAGATTTGACATTGTTAAAAAAGAATTTAACGTTATTGTTTTTCATTTTTATGTTTCATTTTTATGTTATTACTATGGGTAATTGCTTATATTTTCAAATTACTTTTTGATGTGTACTTTAAACAAGATTATATCTTGTATTTGTATTGAAGCCTATTTTATTGTATTTAAATTTGAAGTTATTCCACGCATCACCTTGGTGTTTTTAAATTTGAATTCTATATTTATATAAAAAAGAGAAATTAATTTAAATTTTTTTTTATTCAGTATCTAATTATTATTACTTATATCAACAACTTCGTGAGCTAAGTCTGCATCATCTCCCTTTCTGTGAAATTGCAGGTCTCAGACCTACTTTTCACCCGTCTTTCTGGGAGGGGGGATTTGTAATAAAATAAAAAAAAAATTTTGCGCCATTTTTTTTTATTCTCTCTTAGCTTCAATTCTAAATTTGTGGAACATATTTCAATCTTAGTTTCGTAACTTGTAACAGCTAAAATTCTTTTTCTTACTTTAGTTATTAATAAATTATTTCTTGCTTCTCAAAAAGGCGGGAAGTATTTCGTAAGCTTTTTACTTTCTGGCATATTCCTGCGATTTTAATTTTATTTTTTATTTTTTAACATCGCGTGACAAATGTTACTACGCGTTGCTAAAGGGCTTAGTCTTCCGAGGAAAAAATATAGTTCTTGCCAATAGACCGCCTATTACGGCCAATTAGAATTGATCATTTTGTCCGTTAGAGGATCGAGTCCATCCTGATTGGATTTTTAAAATGATTGACGCGGAGTAGGAGGGCGCTAGTTTTGTCGTGAAAATGATTTTTTCATTTGGCTTTTCAGGAGAGTAGAATGCACCTTTTCTTTAAACTATCAAGACGCGCGTTTTATTGCTCCGCTGAATTAGAATGCATTTTTTTCTTAAAAACTACTCGGAAGCCATGTCATGTTTCCCGAGAATGCGATTGACTTTCAAAAATTATTAGGATGCTGTTTCTTCTCTCTCCCCAAAATTCTAATATTGTGGAATGTAGCTTAATCACGGAGTTGGTGAAGTGGAAGTTATTCGAGGAGAGTGCCAAGGTGATTGCGTGAAAGAACTTAACTTATTTATGAGTTCTAATAAAATTAATTTAAAGACTGCTTGATTGAACTTTCTTATGGGGAAATAGCCCAATAAACTCATCCACTGCTGGTCAAATTGCCGGAGCGACTGCTCAGCTCGTCCCACTGTTGATTCTTGGTAGTAGTAATCTGTTCTGCCTCATAGATGGTGTGCCACTGGAACTTGTACATTGTTATGGAACATCGATCTCGTCGAATCATTACATATTTATATATATATATATATTTTTTTTTTTTTTAATGAGTAAAGTTTAGATACTAACCTTCCAGGAAGCTCTTTTGCAATTTTCGACCACTGATTTCCCCATAATTTATGATAATAACAAATTAACCTCTCTTCTTCCAATGTCCATGCAGTTTTTTTTATGGCTGGATTCAGATGATTATGCCATCTGAAAATAATAATAATAATAATATTCATAAGTTCTAAAAACTTCTTAATTTTTACCACATTACATTCTAACTTCTTTGAAAAAGTGGCTTTTACAGAATTTTTAATTTTTACCACTGATTTTTCAAAACAGAAATTTTTCCCTAATTAAACTGAGAAAAAGCCTGATTTAAATAAAGCAAAATTTATGATGAAAAATAACTGGTGGGAATAATCAAGGATTCTGAGCACCTTATGTAATTTTTTTTTATTTAGTTCTTAACATTGTGTTCTATTATACAGCTATCCTGATTAAACAGTGTTCCAAATACAGTAAAACCCCAATCTAATGTTCCCACATCCATTGTTTTTTTCCTACAGTCCCTGCACAAATTATATTTAAATAATGTTAATGAAATGCGCAAGCATCGATCTACAAAAAGTTGTTTTCCCGGATTCATCATTGTAAAATTTTCCTCCTTGCCGAAATGAAATTGAATGTCATGCAAATCCATATGATATACAAACTGAAATTATTTCTTTTATCCTAAAATAACTCATTTGTGCTGTTTGTGTTGATGATGGGACATGGGCATACGAAGAGAAAACTGCGCCTGGGGCAAAAATTATATTTGGTGCCCCTTCCACCAATTTTTTCTTGTGAAAGGCCAAAAATAACGTTGGTAGTATAAATTTGGCACCCCCTGTTTCGCAAGATGCTGGATGGCGACAATAAAGCAGATAAAGAGTAATTGCTTATAGCAGAGGATGCAATTATGTTTCCATTGATCAAGATGTTGCGATACATTATGTGGTGTCCTAAACATGGGAGAAATGTATGATAATTCACAAAATAAAAAGAATAATGGTGAAGAAGAAAAAAAGGATAATGTTCATGCCGATGAAGTTGAGCCCCAAATGCCAAGTCTGTATGAACTTTTGTTTATGCATATGAAATTCCAGAAAATAACCAGAAAAATTTTGTACACCTTGAAAATTAATTTTTTTATTTAAAAAAAAAAAACGAACGAAAAACCAAACAAAATTATTGATTTTTAAAAATATTCTTTATAACTTCGTTTTATTTCTTTTGCAGTTCAGTAAGCAACAAATTAGTTTAAGCATACTGTATACATTGCACACATTACTAATGTATAAATAAATTTGTGCATTAGCATTATGTTTTTTCGTGTTTTGAAGTTAATCCGCATCCTTCGTTAATGCGCATTGTTTGAAAAACAACGGATCGAGGTTCTACTGTAACCATAGTCTAAAAGCTAAAATTTAATTAAGCTTTTTTATTTATTTATTTATTTATTTCAATAGTCACTTGTTGTATATTACAAAAAATACCTAATTAAGTAAATAAATAAAAAATTACCTTTCTCTGCACTGTTTACCAATTCTTCCTTTTAAATGTTTTGCAATGATTGTCCATTTCTTTGGACCATACCTCCTTACTAATTCAATAACTTTTTCATCTTCCTACAAAAAGAAAGTTGAATAACATAATACAAAATTATACTTCATGAAAAAGAAAAAAAAAAAAAAAAAGACATATAATAAATCATTGATAAAAAAAAATGCAATTGCAATCACCCTGTTATCCTAAAATTTATCTTTTTTTTTGGGGGGGGGGGGGATATACAGGGTGTTTATAAAGTCCCGGACCCATTTTGATGTTTAATAATGCATAAAATAATGAAGATATAAACAAACTTATGGCATTTATTGATGGAATAACTCATATATTTTCCTTTTCAGGTTTGAATATCTTTACTTTTGCAAATATTGTCTGCGCCTGTGGTTAATTACAGATAATTTCATTTTCCAGTCTAAATATCTGTACTTTTCTAAATATCGTCTGCTTATTAATTGCATTTTTCTCCCTTTTGTTTTTTGCAACTATTGCAATGTTATGTTTACTTTCGATGTGTTTGTTCTATGTTACTTTTGTATGTGATGTTTTATCCGAGCAGATATTAAGGAGAATGCATACACCACAAGAGAAAGCACACACAAAGACTAAGTTCACACAAGAGAAAAAACTATCGACTTGAGAATTCTCCGTGCGACGAAGGGGGCACACGTGGAAGTTCATTGACAAGAGTCATGTGACTTTTTGAGTCTATCTAACCATTTATGTTATTAATTTTAATCTATCTTTATTACTTTATGAGTTATTCAACATCAAAATGGGCCCGGGACTTTACAAACACCCTGTACTTTTCCCCCCGTTAAATCTGAATTTATGGTATATCGGACTGCATTACTGTCTTCTAGTGTATTTTAAAATGTCTCATTACTCTCTAAGCAACCCTTCAACATAATACACCTACTAAAGTTTCTTCTCTTAAGCTTGTACAAACTGCAAGATCTGGTATTTGGTTATTGAATAACATAGTTAGAATATGTTAATAAAAAAATTATAAAATTTAGCTTTAAGATATTGAAATATGTGTTCTAAAGCATTCTTTTGTGAAATTTATAGAATTTACATACAACGATCATTACACAATTCATGGCAAGAAAACTTAATCATCTCCAACATCAGACATCCATACTGCCATTTTGTTTCTCACAAGGAAACAAGAGGGTAATATGGCACTAAATCAGTGAAAATGACTATTTTGATACAGAATTGTGCAAGAATTTAAGCATGCTACAACAAAACATGCTAAGATAACACTAACAATCTCACTAACGATCAGTGAAAAATTCCATTTCAAACAGGTTGTTTTTGTTGCAGAAAGTATAATTTCACGGTACTTTTTTTAAGGGGGGGGGGGCAGGATCATAATTTTTTTTTTATGTTTAAAGGAACATTTTTACTATAGATGTCTTTATACTGTATTAGAAAATACATTTATTTGAATGATAGTATTTTTTAAATGTCTACATTTTTGCTTAAAGTTTCATTATTTTTCTTTTGCAGTTATTACAGTTCATGTGCAATTCATATACTCTAAAATATTGAATTCCTTGAGTTAGCAGTTGTTCCTCCTTTCCCTGTTAAGCTTTCCAATAAAAATCCTTGCTTTCCTTGCATAAAAATAATAGTTTTTATAAAAATAATAATTTTTATAAAGAGAAATAAATTCACTACAAATTATAACTGAAAAGCTTATATGTATATATATATATACAGTATGGAACCATTTATCAGGAAACCAGTTAACCCTTTAATGTTCATTGGTTTCGCCACGAAACCACAAAATTTTAATTCCGATATGCAATACTGACACCGGTATTTTTATATAAAAATATCCCTTTTATTATGTATGTGAAAAATCACGTTTTCTTATTTAGAAATATATTTGTTCTTAATTACCGGTGTCATTCATTTATTTCAACATCTTAGCAATGAAAATGCTATGATCGTTAAAGGGTTAACCGGAAAACTAGTTATCTGGAATGATACTTCTAATAGACTGATGTTAGAATCTTTTTAGAAAAAAGTGTCATACACAATCAGTTTGACAAATACATTGCTTGAAACAATTGTATAGTTTGATAACAGCATCTAGTATTTGAAATAGAAGCATATAATCATATTATAAATTAATAAATAATATTATAGATGTTTTCATTTTTATGCCAAGAAAACGGAAAAATTTTTGTTCCCAAAGAGCTCCCAGGGCTTGAAATTCAATTTTTCGAAGGAGGGGAGTCTCCCTACCAACATTTATAAATGGAGGGGAGTTTGGCTGTTTGGGAGGGAGAAAAAATGTTTAAAACCCGCCATTATTTTATGTGCTATTTAAAGAATTACCAGAATACAGACATAAAAAAATATCACTGAAGCAATTTTTATCAACAATTCAGAATAATTATGCGAAATGTGTAAAAAAAACTTTTATATTGTCTAGTTTTTACTGGCGGTAAATTCCCTCCCGGTGCTAATTATTTTTGTCACAGGTCTAATTATTGTTTTAATAATAATTAATAAAACTTCTAATTAATTTAATAAATTTATATTTATAATTAATTGTTATAACCAATATTATTTTTCTGTATATTAAATGTGCAAGATACAAATTTAATCATAAAATAATACTTATTTGAGTGTAGGAAATAAGAAGTATCACTATTGTTTGCATTTCTTTAAAAAAGGGGCAAGTCAAATTCATCGGAATAGACTTTCCTTAAAAATGAATACTTTGTTGAGTAAAGGGATACTTTTTGTTTAATGAATGGCTGCTTTCAGGAATTGCACTCACTCAGAAAGATTTGGAGCTGTCAGAAACTGATTTTAGGGCAGCAAAGAAAAAAATATATATTGAAGCAGGAAAACTAGTTTGTTGAATAGAAAAATGAACGCCCCATAATATTGTTTTTGGGGGGAGGAAGGGAAGAGAGGTTCCCTTCGACAAAAGTTGCATTTTTTCGCTATCTTTTGATGAAATCTGTCTTTTTTTACGATCTTTTCACGAAATCTGCCGTTTTTTTCGGGATTTTTTGACAAAATTTGCCATTTTTTCGCGATCTTTTGATGAAATCTGATGTTTTATCGCGATTTTTTTTTTTTTTTTTTTTTAAACGAAAATTGCTGTTTTTCGCAATATTTTCGGGAACTTTGTTGTTTATAGTGAATCTTTTGTCGAAATTTGTCAATTTTTCGCAATTTTAGGACAAATTGGACGGGTTTTTTTTCATGAATTTTCTGAGGAAATTAGCCGTTTTTTCGCGATCTTTTAATGAAATCTGATGTTTTATCGCGATTTTTTTTTTTTGTAACGAAAATTGCCGTTTTTCGTGATATTTTGGGAAAATTTGTCGTTTATAGTGAATCTTTTGCCAAAAATTGCAGTTTTTTTGCGATTTTTGGACAAAATTTGATGTTTTTTCGTGACCTTTTTGTCGAAAACTGCCATTTTACAGAATTCTGTCACGAAATTAGGCATTCTTTCGAGAATCTTTTGACAAAATTTGCCGGAAATTAGTCGTCTTTTAGCGATCTTTTAACAATATTTGCTGCTTTTTAGAAACTTTTACGAAATCATGCGTCTTGTGAAACGTGTAATAGCTGTTTCTTTTGCGTGTCATCTCCGATCTTTTGCGTAATTTAAGCGCAATGGCGCGTCCCTGGCATCACTGTTTCATAATTTTTGGAATTTAATGCGTTATTTTTTTTTGTGGGGGGGGGGAGAATTCCGAACAGAATCACCTCTATTTCGCCACGGAAAATAGAACGAAACTCGTCAATCGATTGCAGGAAAAAAAATTGCAAAATTTGTCAATGAGTCGCGAAAAAAATCGGGATTTTCAATTATTTTTCGCTGTAAAAAAACTCGCAAAATGTGTCGATTACTCGCACAAAAATATCATAAAATTCGCAAAACGGTCGAGGGAGTTGATCATAGTTTCAAAATGCAAAATTGTTTCGGCGGGAGCCTCCCGTCCACGTTATTCTTTTGGGCGGGATTTCAAAATTTTGGGCGCAAATCCCGCCCTGAAATTCAAGCCCTGAGCTCCCATAAATTATTTTCTTTCAAACTCTAACAATTGATCTTACTTGCATCAGATTCTTGGTTCAAGTACTCTTGGTTCAATTATAATTTAAAATTAGAAGTAATACCACAACTACATTTGTTTCCCAAAACTTATCAAATGGATGCTGCTTTGATGCCCAACCAGTTAAATGGAAAAACCAGTTATCCGGTAATACATGACCCCAACCATTCCAGATAAATGGTTCGGTACTGTATAACAAACTAGTATGCTGTGTCCATCGCAAAACTTTTTTCTACATAAATTAAGTCATCTGCAATCAAAATTAAAAGACAATCTATATGTTCTTGAAATATAGTTATCAAAATAATCAGGAAAAACAGAGCACAGCTAGCTAGGAGCCCGTTTGGTGATATACACCCAAACCTAATAAAGATCTACTTATCTCAAGATCTAACAGAATATGAAGTTTGATGAAATTACATGCATTAGTTTTAGAGAAAGAGCTATGACTTAGTGAAAAATGCAGTATTGCAGAGCAACCTGTTGGAAAATTTTTAAAAAACTCAACAGCATCAATTATATCAAGGTCTGAATCTAAAATAAGATATATTCTGTACATTCCATTCTGTTTAACTATGTTTTTAAAATAGAGTATACACAAAATTTATGTCACATACAAGCAGACATTTTATAAAAAAAAAAAATAAATAAAAAAAAAGTCAAATAGTGTTCAGAACCTATTAAATTGCATAAATCCATCAAAAACCAGAAGTCCTACAGGAATCTCTGAAGGAGTCCAACCTATGATCATTATCAAGGATTCCCGGCTGGGGAGTGCTAAATGGAATCCTTTCAAGAGCATAACATGTGATATTATCAGCAGAGGCATTTTTTAATTAAAAACCACCAAATTATGAGTTAAAAAAAAACTTTGTTAGCATTTGTGTACAGACAGATAATTATTTATAGATAAAATTTATTTTATATAGACAGATAATTATGTATACATAAAATTTATTTCATATCAATATTCACATTTTATCAAATGATCATATGTCATGATCATATTTATAATTTTATTATAATATACTGTTTTTCTATTGTTTTTTGCCAATGTTCCTGAAAGTGGTGTTAAATTTGTTTGAAAACATTATGCTATAAATAAAAAACAAAAAGTATACACACACATATATACATATTTTTTTTAATATATGTGCTATTCTTGTACAAATAAACACAAATATTGTAGAAAATAAAATCAATATAGATTATAGCTACAGCTACAGATAATTTTATACATCTTATTTGACAGGCTGATCACAAATATTTCTTTATTTGATTTCTTGTTGTTATTCCTAGCCCTAATAATCAAACTGATGAAAAATATGAAGTCACACATGTTATTTATAATCCTAAAGTTCCAGAAGAAATTGACAAATATTTTTTTAGTCACTTAACATAACTTCTAAAATCAAAAATGCTTAATGACTTTTGGTTTCTTAGTATATATTAGTCAAATGTGGCAAACAGGCAATACAATATTTTTATGTCAGACTACATTAGCAATAATTTAAGAATTATTTTATACTTAAATTACTTTTTAATTAATAACATTAGACTTAGATTACATTTTACTTTATTTTATTGTTTTTAAACAACTGCCATATAAATTGGAACTTTATTATATTGATATTCAGGCATAGGGTATTTTCAGAAAACCTTAACAGCAAAAGATTTATTTTGCCAACCAGCAAAAAGCAAAGTACAGTTGAAAATTGCTATTATTTTTTTTTTTAATACACATACACATACCACCTATTATATGCACACATATTATTAAAAAGAACAAAAGTTTTTTTTAATTGATCAGGAAAAAAAATTACCAGTATATATTGATGATATTACATGAACTTCTTTAACTTTTCATCTCAGTGACTGAATTATTATCAAATTCTATTCCATAAAAATAGAAATTTGGAATTGCAAAATAACTTGCTAGTTGGGTGAACAATAGAGCTGTACCGAGTACTCGGCCTACTTGGCCAATACCGAGTACAGTAAAACCTCTAAATAACGGACACCTCGGGAACGCAGAAATTGTCTGCTATTCGGAGGTGTCTGCTATTGGGAAAACCTCAGAGATTCAAAAACCGCTAAGAAATGCTTAATATTTCATTAATTGACATTTATATGTTCTAAAAAATCTATTATATGATTAATGAGAAATTAAAATTATTTTTAAGCAATAATACTTAGATAAAATTTTACGCAAATTTAACTGCTGTTTATTACATTCTTATTTAAAAAAAAAAAAAAACTGTTACAAAAGTTTATTTTTGCTTGCGATAACGAATAATTTGTTTTTCAATGTGATGTTATTGGTCATTTTAGAGTTCCGAGGGATTACACGTTTTGATCATTAAAAACATAAAATCTTCCGGGGGGGGGGGGGGGGGGACATAGCCATTTGAATGCTCTGGAAGCTGTATTTCTCAAGCAACTCCCTGAATTCAAGAGTGAACGTGAAGAAGAAATTTCCTCAGCCCACCCTCCACACTTATCTCTGATTTGTGACACATTGCCCTGAAAAATTTAGAGACCTTTTTACTTTTTTTTGTTTTTATTTTTTCTTCTTAAAAAATACTTTTTCATCCTTTATCGCCGAAAATAGTGTCCGCTATTCAGAGGTTAAACATACAAAAATTTAGGTTTTGGGAGTGGGGATTGGAAAACTGTCCGTTAAATAGAGGTGTCCGTTATTCGGGAGTGTCCGTTATGGAGGTTTTACTGTACTTGTAAGGATTTCATTTTTTAAGCATATGAATTTATAACTGATCCGTAAAAAGTTATTTGAATATCAATGTGTAATATATGTAGTAATTCATAAAACTATTTACTCTGTATTTAACAATATGTCTGCAAAATATAGAAAAAGTTAAGAACAAAAATCCTCATAAAATTTCACATTTATATAAATAAAAATACTTTTTTGATATATAGGAAAACAGAAAAGTTATTTTGTATAAAGAGACTGAAAATGCAATAAATGCAATAAAAATTTAATTAAATTTATTATATTTCAAATTATGGTGCAAAAACACCAAACATTCTATATTATCAGTAAACAGGGCATTTCTTTTACTACTATAAACTTGACCTGCCTCTGAAAATATACGTTCAGAATAAACAGTTGTTAAAGGTTTCACATAAGAGTTTTTTGCAAGGTTGCACATAATCAGAAAAGTTTTTTTTTTTTTTTTTTCTCTCCCCTCCATGCAAATGGAATGTCAGTTTTACATAAATCTTCTGTTAAGAAAACCTGTATCTCTTTTTGTACCAATTCTTCATGTGGAGATTTTAAAATAGTAGTAGTGCCATAATATTTTTGCTCATTCGCAGTTTCCTCAAAACACTGCCAGAAAATAGAAGTTTTTGCTGGCATTTTCTCTTTGGGTTTGTCTACATTAGCATTCTACTGATATATTATTTTTTGTTCCTTTGGTGGATTTTCAAGTTCTAAATCATCTACACTCATCAATTCTACAGCTTGCTTTTTAAGGCATTCTTAATTCACACATTTATAATTTTCATTGAAAAAGGTTAGTTTTTTACTGAGATATTTAAAACAATGTAATTTAATCTGTACACATGAAAAATGAAAAGAAACTGCAAACCCAATACATTTTTTTAATCAAAAGAAAATAAGGTACAGACAGTTTCAAAATAAATATGAAATGTTTTGCATTATTCAATGAATTGTTACAGTAACCAATAAACATTTTCATTTTTGATAGACAAATTTCAATGGTCTGAATAAATTGGGAGTAACAAAGAATGTTTTAATTTTATATTGTTACTTGTTATGTATCGATTCTCCTTTTTTATTGTCAAAAATTGTCTTTAAAAAGTGCCCAAATATATTTCAAATTTAATGAGTTTATTTATACTATATATGTATTATTATATTATATGTAAATACAGGTATAGATATATGTAAACAGGTATATTTATATATATGTACACCTAAGCTATTATTAAGCGCACATGAGTGTTTTATTTTCTTATTATACAACTACTCGGTACTCAGCTGAGTAGTCGGTACTCTGCCAAAGTACTACTCGGTACACCACTAGTGAACAATCCAGGGAGCAATTTGAAAGATAATGTTTTTTGTTTCTTTTTGTTATTTACTCAAAATTTTATGCAAAATAATGCAGTAGAACCCCGATAATCTGGATCGGTTTTTAATTTTTTTTTTTCAAGTTTGAGAAGCAATTGGATAATTTCCATAACATTAACTTGTTGCATCGTCGCATTCTGGATTTAAAAAAAACTTTTCTGCCAATCACTACTCAAACTTAAAAAACCAAAATGAGAAAACCGATCCGGTTTATCGGGGTTCTACTGTACTCAAAACTTTTTGGATAACTAAAATATGTCTTGATTAAGCCTGGCAAAGAAAAAGAACTTTCAAAACTGCCCACTACTTGGAGGGACAAAAAAACATTTTTTTATTATTAATTATAATTAACTTTTTTTGGAATTTCTATATTTTAATGTTTACAATATTTCATTGTTGTCAGTTTGCCTATTTTAGTGAGCACTATGTTTGGACCATCATTAATGCCATTGTTTTTGTAACTCATATGTAAATGTAACTATAAAAAGTATTTGGTGATTTATCACTTGCGCACATCTAATGAAAAAATTCCTTAAAATTATTTTATAAAATGTTTTAAAAATATTAAAATGCTGCATTGCAATTAGAAACACACCTGTCTTGTGCATAGAATTTTTATAGTTGAAGCATATCAGGAAGTGAATGAAAAGACAAATTACAATATTCTATTTTTATGTACATGAAGCAAGTTAAATAAAAATAAGTAAAGATACAACAAAGAAGTAATAAAAGGAAATCATTTGTAGTGTTACCTCTTTAGTCCATGGTCCTTTGACAAGTTCAGGATTCACAACCTTATACCATCTCTGTTGACACTGTACATCACTACGATCAGGGAAAAGGCTTGATATCTTCTCCCATTTATTTTCACCATGCAATTCTACCAGCTGTTTCAATCGCTCATCCTGTTATGATGTATCACATAAATTAACATTTCTAGTAGTATTTTGAACAGATTTTAAGTATGCATAGTCATTTAACCAAACTTCCAATCATATATATTATAAAGCAGAAGTTCTGAAACTTCCAAACGGGTGTTTTCAAAAACTACCCGATGGATCTTTTTGCAGATTATATCATTCGATAGGAAATATTTTTGCGGAGGTTTATGATACAAATATGCAGAGATAACTCTGATTTTTCGTACCAAATTTCGTATTTTTCGGTTATTTTTGACGAAAGGGTTGCCAGTACTTATTTTTTGGCAAAAATTATCATTACTAAAGAAATTAAAAAGGATATATCTTTTAGAAATATTACAAACATCTTGCAAATAAAGGCAGAAAATATTTACTGATAATAAAATAACTATTGATAACAAAAATAATAATAATAATAATAAAGAAAAACCATTTAATGAGACATGATATCATAAAAAATATATTTATCTTAAAAATAAAAGAAATATTTGTAACAAGGCTAACTTATCATAATATCATAATATGATATTATCATAAGGGGGCCTTGATTTGTAACACTTAAAAAATAACGTGAACTATTACATTTGATGCAACATTTGGCGACTTATCCTTGCGTTAGAATAAAAAAAAATAACTTGAAAATTTGATTAAATGAATTTTGAACGATATTTATTTTCCTTTCTATTATTTCCTTTCTCTTTTTTATCAAATTTCGATAGTATATAACTTACTCCAGAGAAAGGCAGATCTAATTATAAAAGTAATTGTGAGTTATATGTTTGTTTCTTTGAGATTTTTTTTTTTTTTTTTTACTTTTGTCGGCAAAGAATTAAGCCAAAAATGCATATGTCTAACATTAGGTCGCAATAAAGTTGTTTTTCCAAAAGGAGATTTTTTGGAGTATATTTTAGTATTCAATTGTAAGTTCAATATGTTGGGAGATACAAACGTATCTCCCAGGGGTTAAAAGAAAATTAGCAGAGTTGCGTAATGCAGATTAAGAAACGTTATTGCTGGATTTGAACCCCGATAAATTTAAATGATACTTTACTGAAATAGAACTAAATTAAATTAAGAAATAAATTGTGATGGACTAAAAATGATGACGACAATTTAAAAACAACTAAACACATTTATTAACAAACATTTAAAAAAAATAACAATACATAAACTTAAAAATATATTAACCAATACAATAAATTAACATATCTTATTTTAAATTCTAATAAATCCTAATAAATCCCATGACATTTAAAAGAGGGCATAAAATATCATATGGCTCAAGTTTTCACATAGAAAGAAAATAAATAACGAATACTGGAGCTCACCGTCATAATAAACGTAATGCTAACTCAGCTCAACCAGTGATGAAAAATAATATCTGCTTCGATGAAATAAAAGTCAGAAGCACGCATCCACGTTATTCCATCATGCCCTTCAATGTCAACACTCAGGCCGTCAGTTCAAACATCCAAAGAAGCACCGAGGAAAAACGACTCGCATAACACGTTGAAAATGTCGAATTCTATAATACATTCCACGTCTTGTACTTCTTTATTTAAAAGCAATTGAACTTGACTTAAAAACTGTTGACGAAGCTAAAAAGCATTTAAAACTAAAGAAGAGCCATTTAAACTTAAAATATATTTTAAAATCGGAGACCAGCCGAAAGATTTATAAATCACTGCTACATCACACAAGGAACGATCCACTTGACTGTCAAACTGCTGGGTATATATATCTCCAGAGCAAACGGAATCTAGTCTACTACGCATCGCGGAAACTACGCCCTCTAACGGTTCCCGTAACTTTCCTCTGGAAGTTTCTGATCGACGTCACTGGATTAGCATCACGCTAAATCCCGACAGTGTCGGACCGCTACCGCCATCTACTGGATAACAAGGAAACCATCTTTAAAAATAAAGAGGGAAATATGTAAACCACGATACGAACGTAAACAGATGTATGACTAGTTGAAAAATAGTTTGAAAGAATGTATGAAACTTTAATATTGCATTTAAAAGGATGAAGGAATCGTTTTCAAATAAAGGTAAGTGACTTTAACTTTACCAGGAAAGGAATTATTAAAGAGGAATGGTTAAACATGTATACAGTGACAAGAACTAGAGTTGTAAATTCCTAACACAATAAACATAAGTTAATATTTTAAAAATTGTAATAAAATATTTAAATTTTAGCTTCAGTGTGAAATTCTGCCACACACATATATATTGTAAAATAATGTCATTCTTTTTCAAAAGTTTTACACCGTAATTTTGAAAATTGTAATCAACAAACAACCTTTTTTTGCGCTATTTTGTCAAATTCTCTTCCAGGGAAAATTAGTTTTAAAATTTACAAACTGAACAAGGAAATCTATGCAATTTAAATGAAATTTATGCAATTTCGCGTTATTACTATCGATAAATTCAACATTTTGAAATAAACATTGCCTGCTGAAAAAAATGACACAGATGTCATAAATGCACCACATTGGCGCGATTGCAACAAAACGTCAGTTTTATGTTCATATGGTAGCTCGGCTATTGTATTTTTATTAATAAACTATTTACTCTTATTTATTTATTTTAAATGATGTAAATTGTTTTATTTTATAATTTTTAATAAAACATTATTTATTTATTTTTATTTCCTTTTTAAAATAATAGAAAACAATTAAAAAATATATATGTAATTGATATTCAAAAATAAAGTTTTCGCCAAATTTGTGTAAAAAAAGAAAAAAAATGCACCAATGTGGTGCATATATGGCATATGTGCCAAAATATTTTACAAATCTGTTTTAATTAGCCATTTCTTCTTCAATTTTCTTCATATTTTTCCTGCATTAGATAATATTTAAAATGATATTGGACTAATCTTCAATAATTGAACACCGCCAAGTAGCATATGTACTATATTATTGAAAGTTTTACTGGCACAGATATTACATATCACCGAGGTAAGTAATAGACTTTAAATTGGCATTATTTTGTCTGACATATTAACCGATTATTAATATTTATTTATAAATAAAATGTTTATTTACTTTATAAATTGTATAAATTGTTTTGTTATATACTTATTACTTAAACATTTTCATTAATTTTTATTACTATTTAAATAATATAAAATAATTTAAATATACACATGTAACTGGTATTCGAAAACAATGTTTGCGCGAAATTAGCATAAAAAATTATCGCGCCAAACTCAGCGCATATGACATCTTTGTCGTTTTGTTTATGTATTGAGGAGACTTCTAGATCATCAACGATGTTATAGAAAATTTGTCAGATTATTTTATTTGAGATTATTAAATTTATGGTTTTTCATTATGAAACAAACGAAGAAAAGAAATTTTACTATTGATGCAACTACAGAATTAACAACTGCTTGCTGGTTTTTTTTTTAATCGAAAAGGCAATTTTTTAATTATTTGTTTACATTATTGTAATCATTTTTTCCATTTTTATATACGCATCATCTCAGCGCGTTTTTTTTTTTTTTTTTTATCTTACACCAGTTTGGCAAACACTAAGTTTTCAAATACCAGTTACATATTATATTATTTTCAATTATTTTCTATTATTTTAAAAAGGAAACAATAATAAATAAGTGAAGTTTAATTAATAACTATAGAACAAAACAATAAAGAAAAGTAAAGAAACGGTTTATTAGTAAATAAACAACAATAACCAGATTACCACGCAATCCATAAAATCACAATTTTGTTGCAATCGCGCCAACGTGATACATACATGACACCTGGCCAAAATATTATTGGCTATATTATTATTTATATATTTTTATATTATCTGGTACTACTTAATTATCTCATCGACCAAAAAACTGCTGCATTTAAAATATAAGATTAAATGTCAATAATGGATTATTGTAAATGTCACATTCATTTGACATTAAACATGTTACATGCGTTTGTTACATTATCAACTATTTTTTGATTCGACGTTTTATTTGTATTTCCATAAATATTTTTGTAATTTATTGATTCTTTTGTTATTTAAAATAAAAGTTATATCCGTTTGTATAATATGGTGAAATTGATCTATGGAATAATAAAGTAGTACCTATTATTTGTTAAAATTCTATCTGGATATTTAAGTTGACAGAACTCGCATACTTTTCAAGTCTCCGTAGAGGCATTCGCCAAGCTGTCGTTAATTCTGGGTTTTAGCCTTATTATGTATTTTTCATCTGCAGTTATTTTACTATCACTAAAAAAGCAATGTTTGCAATGTGCAGGAAAAATCTTCGGAATAACAATGATATCGAATTAAAAAAAAATTTGCAATTAATTTATCAATCATTCAGGTTAAAAAAAAATACTTTAAAATTGGCTAAGAAAAAAATATACATGAAATACCGACAGTAGAAAATTTTGTTTTTAATGTTTATGTTGCAGTTTTAATTAACATTTAAGCCCTATTAACAGAATTTTATCAAAAATTAACTGTTAAATACTACTTCATTACCCCGTCGAACCCCCGCCCCAAAAAAACTATCACCAAGGTATAAAATTAAATGCCAATAATAGATGATTGTAAACTTCATTTTCATTTGACAATAGACACGAAATAAGTCTATCGTTATAAATGTTTGACGCCAAAAATCATAATGGAATTGATTACAAGCTGAAGTTTTATTTTTCTACAAAATTTAGCATAAAGATTATCCCCTATTTAAAAGCTACATGTTTGCAACTGGTTTAAAAAAATGAAGAGGCAATGAAACTGATGTAATTTTAATTTTACTCAAATAATTCAGCTTTAAAACACACCTTTTATGCTTCATTGTTCTAATAAATATATAAGTTAAACACTCTTTTTTACATATTTTGCTATGTACTTTGCTGGAACAGACCAAGGTCAAGAGAAAATTGTAGTAGACCTGCCAGGAGAGGACGGTTATTAAAAAAATGTAACGCAACATGTAATGGAGATTGTATTTAGGCTACCAGATCTACACATAGTGCAAGTTCAGATTCGGGAGTTTAAGAACTAACATATGATGATGTGCGATGTGAAAATTAATAGAGTTTGATAATCATTGCAATTCTTTCTAACAAAATAATGTGATGAGTAGATAACATTTTGATTCCTGCTGTCATAACGGTCTCATTTTCATATCAAACTCTACTATAAATGATAAAACAAGAGAGATAGTACTTAATTACCCAAATTTTGTCCAAGGCATACAATAGTGCAATATCGCAATGTCATTGGCACTGGCATCGTTTTCAGCATTGCGGAAGGACATTCCAGGTGATGGTATACACTGCTTTAAAAACGAAATTTCAAATCACCATTTTGTTTGAGTCAAGATTCGTTTAGAAAAATGGACCAGCGCAGCGGGCATAGCCTGCTAGTTATCATATAAACCTCTTTATATAAAAAATTTGATCACAGATTATTTTTTTATTATTAAAGAAAAAAGTGGGAGAAAAAAAATTCTAAAAATATAACAACTGAAATTATATTTAAAATAAATAGATGAAATCCTACTACTCCTCTTTATATACATAACCATTACATAATACAGTAGAACCTGATTATCTGAATCCTGGTTATCCGAAAATCGGCTTAGCCGAAAGATCTTCCTTAGAGGTTCCTTAAAGTCCTTTATAAATGTGAAAATTTTTATTGCCAACACTATTTATCAAATGACACCTTTCAACATATTTTGACTTATTGCTACTATTTTATTTGTAAATTTTAGATCAAAATAATTCAAATCATTTTTAATGCATTGAAATTTGTTTTGATGCTGAGCTTTAAAAGAAGCAAAATAATTAAAAATAAGAACTTTGAAAAAAGGTTATTGAGCACTGGTAAATTTAGTGTTAAGAAAGCATGCTCTTTATAAAATAAATAGAGCCAACTATTGAATTTCCAGCCTATAATTTTTGGCGGCATATAATCCGCGGTTCAATATTCAAAAATAGTATTAATAAACTACCCTATTTATTTAGTTGCTGTATTCATGTGATAATTGTGATTAATATATATATAATAATTGCAATTTAAAAAATGGAAATTTTTTTTTTCACTGAATCTTAAATTTAAAATGTTGAATGGTTATTTCGATAAAAACCAAAAAAAAACTTTTTTTTTTGTTTAAACCAGGTTTTTTTGGTTTAAACTGGGTTTTCGTAAATATCCTTTCTTATTGCATATACATGCATATTTATTGATAAAAATAGACATTATTGGATTATAAGTAATGTAACTTCATTTTAAAATAATTTAAATTAAATATTTACAGTGAATTTATGTAAAAAATTGAAGAAATTCATATTTTAATTTAAACATTATTAGCAAACTTTCTTATGTTCTAAGAATAAACTGCTCTATACCTAGTAAAGCATTGATATTCTGAAAATCTTTATAAACAATCTTTTGATTACTAATAATTATAATAAACATTTGAATGTAGTTTTATAAATATAATATTCTTCTCTATAGTTATTCAAATAATAAATTTCAATTTCAAATACTTCTTGGGATTTTGTTTCTTGAATGACAATTTGAAGTCGACATTTTGGTTATAGATTCAGCAGATAACACCAAAAAAAAAAAAAAAAAAAAAATTATCATCAATAAAATGCTATAAGTAGCACCCAATCTTTGAAAACTCTCTTATTCGACTTCATATTTTGATTTTAATGCTTAAGATAACTTCCCCAATTAAAACTGGAGATTTCTTTTACAGATTGAAATCTTATAAATTGTATTACGTTACTAATCACGTTAAATAATCTGCATTTTTCAAAAGATTAAGATATTTTATACTAAATATTGACTATTTTTAATCTATTTGATCAATTTACATGTTTGAAGCTTTTTTTTTTAGAGAAATAAATATGTTCACCAATGCATACTGATTTTAATCCAAAAAAAAAAAAAAAAAATGGCCTAAACCCACTATATCCAATGCTTATTGCTGAAATAAAGTGTTAAAAACAGAAATTATTTATATCCAATAATCTGAAACATGTAAATTATCGAGAAAAAGAGAAAATATCATTAGACTTCTCCTAAAAAAAACACGTGGTTTAAACCATGGTTAAAACCGTGCCAACCCAGATACAAATAATTCTATACAAATTACTGTTTTTAAATAATTTTCGACATCTTCTTTGTTTTTTTAATAATATTAAATTTAAATTCTGCAGTGTTAAATAATACGTTCTCTCGATATGATTTTCGTATCCCTGTAAGTTATGAAATGAATTTGTGATTTACATCAGTCTTATTGATTATTATGACAATCTATATTTAATCGAATTAATCATTATTGTACCATAGTTGCAGTGTAATATAACTTTCAAAGGCTCTTTCGTAGTGTTTATAATTTGCGTGGCAGGATAATTTTTGCAGCATAACATTATTATTTCATCAGGGATGCCGCGGCCGCGCTATAGCGCATAAAATACGAAAAAAATCGGCGACGGGACGCAAAAAAGTGGAGCTCCCGCGGGACGCGTAATTTTCGTCAAAAATTCGCAAAAAAAAGGCAAATTTCATTAAAAAAATCGCGAAAAAACGAATCATTTCCGACAAATTTCGTCAAAAATTTTGCGAAAAAAATGACTAATTTTGTTACAAAATCCCAAAAAAGGCAGATTTTCTCAAAAAATCGCGAAAAAACGACATATTTCGTCCAAAAATCGTGATAAAACGGCAAATTTTGTCTAAAGATTCGCGAAAAACGGCAATTTTCATGAAAAAATCGTGATAAAATGGCACATTTCGTCTAAAGATCGCAAAAAATCGGCACATTTCGTCAAAAGATTGCGAAAAAACGGCACATTTCATCAAAAAATCGCAAAAAAGACAAATTTCGTTAAAAAAATCGCGAAATAACGAATAATTTTCGGCGAATTTCGTCAAAAGATTCGCAAAAAATGACTAATTTTATTACAAAATCTCGAACAAAAGGCAGATTTCCTCAAAAAAATCGCGAAAAAACGACAAATTTCATCCAAAAATCGTGATAAAACGACAAATTTTGTCAAAAAATTCATGAAAACAGCAATTTACATTAAAAAATTGTGATAAAATAGCACATTTCGTCAAAAGATTGTGAAAAACTGGCTCATTTCGTTAAAATATCGCGAAAAAATGACAAATTTCGTCAAAATATCGCAAAAAAAAAAAACGGCAATTTTCGTCAAAAGATCGCGAAAAAACGACAAATTTCGTGGAAAAAAATAGCTTTAAAATGCAATTTTCGTGAAAAAAAATAGCTTTAAAATGCAATTTTCGTGAAAAAAAAAAAAATAGCTTTAAAATGCAATTTTCGTCAAAGGGGTACGAAAAAAAAAGTTAATGACAGGATAGAATTTTTCTTTGCCAAAAACTAACTTTCCTGCTTCCAAAGTTTTTTTTTTTTTTTTGCTGCTCCAAAAACAGATTTTCCTGCTTCACAATCTGTTTTTGATTATTCTGATTAGGGATGCACCGAATAGTGATTTTGGCCGAATACCGAATGCCGAATATTCAGCCGACAGGTGAACCGAATACCAAATATTCGGCTAGCCGAATAGTAATTGTTGGGCCGAATACCGAATATTCGGCCAGCCGAATAGTTAACTATTCGGCCGAATACCGAATATTCAGCTTTCCAAATTCTTTTTATATTTTAAAATTTAAAGGTATTAAAATGTTACTTTTTAAAACAGTTTTATATAATATTTAATAAAAGAAACTTACATTTTGATAAACAAGAGTTTTTTATAAGAACATTTAGTATTGAAAAAAATCTGCCTTGAGTTATTTAAGAAGCGCAATTATGAAACTTTAATTAATAAAATTTTCTACGAATCAAAACAAACATTTTAAAATCAAATAATGAAAAAATGGCCGAAGAAAAATTTTACAATCTGATAATTGTCATTCTTAAATAATTCGAGGCAAATTTTTTTCAATATAAAGTACAAATACTTTCAACTTAACTTTGAATAAAGGCATGTTTGGCTCATAGTTCTTTTCTTATGAATGGTGGTATTTTCCATCCTTCCCATCATATCATATTTTACAGAAATCAAAGCATGTGAGTTGAAAATATGTTATTTATTGTTAACTAGCAGGCTAACCCCGCTGCGCTGGTCTATTTTTCAAAACAAAGCATGAATCAAACAAAATATTGAATATGATTGTGTTTTTTAAAGCAACTTCACCTCGAATGCTCTTTCACATTTCTGAAAATCATACAAAACGCCATTGTATAGATAGAAAACCAACGATTATAAATGCACCAAAAATGCATTAAAAGTTAGCAAACAGTTGTTTCGAATCTACGGTTGAGATTCTTCATCAGTGCAAAACTCAGAGAGCTAGAAAAAACAAAACTGAGCCAAAAATAAAAACAACAACAATGGAATCTAGGCCCGTTGACGCCAAAATATATTAAAATAATAATAAAATATTATGTTGTTGTATCAGCTTATGCATTCGATAAAATTCGGGCTTTTAAGAAAAAAATATTTCAGTTGACCATTTATTGTAGAGTTTAATAGATAAATGAGGCAATTATGAAAAGAGCAATTTAAATATTGTCTATTCACCATACTTCTAAAATAGCGAGCATTATGATCACAGAGATTAACCATTGAATTTAAACAATTTTCAAGTGACTCATTTTCATTTGATAGTTTTTGAACTCTAAACCTCTCAACTTGAGAATATGGGTATCTGTGGAAACCTTAATACATCCTCTATCAATATTATATTATATTTCACAATGTACATCTGCTCTTGACAAATCTATTACAGTGTTCCGTTTTTGGAATGCAACAGAATAAATAAAGTTAAATAGAGTTTTCTTTAGAAAAATAAGGTGAATGTTTTTTGAATGTGTGAAATTCATTTTTTGATACAGATGTCATATACGCATTACGTTGGCGTGATTGAAACAAAATGAACATTTTATGTTCTTATGGTAATCCAACTTTGTTTTTAATTTATTAATGAACTATTTACTTTCATTTGCATTTTAAAATGGTACAAAATGTTATGATCTATACATAGAAAAGTAAAATAGAAAATAGAAATGTATCTGTCATTTGAAAACGAAGATTCCGTTAAAGTGGCGCCAGAAATGTATCACCCCAACGTGGTGCATATATGACATTTGTGCCTCCTTTTTACAACATGGGTGTGTGCATTTGCACCTAAATTTAGTTATTTAGCTCTATTTTTGTAATATTAACTGGAGTTTGTACAATGTGCGGTACTACTTGATTATTCTGTCGAGAAAAAAATTAATAGCAGATTATAGGAATAAATGTCAATAATCGATGATCGTAAGTATGATAGCAATTGATATTACACATGATACACATATTTTTTTTACGTCATAAGTGTTTTTTAATCCGACTTTTAATTTGTATTTTTTATTTATGTTTATCAGGCCCGGACTGGCCAGGTCGGCGATCGCCGAGGGCCCCCGGCCCAAAGGGGCCCCGGAAGTGCAACTCAAAAAAAGGAATATACGATTTTATAATTACTACTTACATAAGAAAAAAATTGAGTATTTTCCAATAATAATATGCGTTTACAGTAAATTTTAAACAATTGATAGTTTTTTCATGGTAACTTATATAGTTTTGTCGTGTCATGTCGTTGGACAGACGGAATAGGGCTGCTGACTGATACATCGTCCTTTCTGCAGTACTCATAGAATCAGATTCAGAAGGCATCGCGACGCTCACTTGCCAATCTTGTATAGTATGGTTGTAACTAGTGCAATTTCACAGTGTGGTCAACATGAAGCAGTTATACGAAAGCGACAGTACGAAAAGGAAAGAAAAAAATGAGAGAATTTTTAAACATTGAAAAATGTTTAAATCTTTTAATACTTGGATAAGTAGTAAGAACGACCCGATTCCACTCAATTTTGCCCCCCCCCCCCCCAAAAAAAAAGTTTTTTTTAACATACAATTACGATTTTTTTAAAGAATACTACATACACATTTATGAAATATTTTATATTTTAAATTATATCTTAAAATCATGATATTTTCTCAACATAGAAAATACACGATAATAACATTAATGATTACTTAGAAGCCTAGATTTCTGAACATTCAAATAAAGATTTATTATAAAATTAATGTAGTTTAGATTTAAAGAAAAAAAAACGGTAAAAACATGATTAACTTTTGAAGATGTATTATAAAAAATATATTTGTGAAAATATTTCTCTGTCATTTATTAGAACTTCTTTCAAACCCAAAGGAGTTAGTTCCTGACACATTTCTAAATTCATTTTCTTCGGACATACATGAATTTTGCTGTTTTTTCTTATTCAGAACCTATGAAATCGAATGTTGTCTTCCATTTTTTTGATAAAGACATTATATCTTTTAGAAATATTGTCAAAGTTAGCATTTTGAATTGAATTTTTGGAAGCGATATCATTGAAAAGGGGGAAAACCTGCAGTCACGCGATAAAAATCTCTTACCATTCGATAATTTATTTACCAAAAATGGAAAAAATATTCTATTGCCAAATCCTTTAATAGTCACGCATGTCAATTTTAGGCATTTACAGTTAAAAATTAGTCAGAAAGAAGTTTCGCGTTATTGAGAAGAGGATTGAAAACCAATCTAAGTTATACTTCCAAAGATTTCATTAACAGAAGCTTATTATCGCTATTAATATTTTTAAAAACATAGTAACAGCCCTACACATTCTGAGAACATTTAAGTCCAGTTCTGGCCCGACTCTACTACGTAGAAAAAAAGGGCACACCTGATCACGGCCTTAGGTATGAGTCTGCTGAAAAAATTAAACCCTGCCTCTGATACCACATAACTGCCCGATGCCCGATTTTTTGTTTGGATGGTGCCAAGCTAGCATCGGCTCGTGAAGCACATTTATACTCATTCTCGCGAAAGTCATTCACTGAAAGCGGATCATATTTTATCGTCTTCGTTTGAGTTTTTATATCGGATTGGCAGGTTACCTTTTTTTTTAATATTATTATCGGCCCAGCACTCTCGCTAAATTTCTTTGCCTGACCGGGCTGGATACGGGTCTCAATGTTCTGTAATATTACTTTAAAAGACCCATATGATAGCATAATATGCAGCATGATGGTAGGTAGCACTCCAGATATTGCTGTTACGAGTTGCAGTTGCTATGGCCCCACCAGTGGCCGAGAGGTTCTGACCTTCAAATTAGTAGATGGTAGGTGCTTTATCCGAACCCAATCGCGACCGTCGGCCTAACCGCTCGGAGTTTTCCGTGGTTTTCTTCGAATCTTGCATTTCCTTGCGTAAATACGGATTAGGTTCAATTACAAAGATACCCACGGAGGGCACCCCTCCCCTTAGGGCCTATAATTGGCCAGCATAAAACACAAAAAAACAAACAAAGCGTCAGCTATGCCCGTCAAGGAAAGGTATGTGAAAGATTTTTAGGAAAACAGACTCTCTAGTAAGCAGAAGATTCACAGTTCGAATCGTGATGCTGGAATTTAAAGTTTTCATACTAACTAGGGAACTGCAAGAAGTGTAAGTCACCGATTTTAATGAAAGTGGTATCGTTGGAACGATCTCATTATAAGGAGTAAAAAATTCAATAGAACTACCCGTCGGAAACGAGTCATTTTCGAGATATCTGACAATTTATATAATGTAGCTAGTGCATACTTACTGAGGAAGCTCAAAAAAATTAGTTTAGATTTTGACGAAAGTGGTATTGTTGGAAAGATCTTATCGTGGGGAGTAAAAAATTCAAAAGAACTACCCATCGGAAATGAGCCGTTTTTGAGATATCCGATAATTTAAGCCACGTAGCTAGTAAATACTGGGCTAGTGCACACCTAACAGAGGACCGCAAAAAATTGTTGTATCGATTTTGACGAAAATGATGTCGTTGGAAAGATATCATTTTGAGAAGTAAAAAACTCAATGAAGCTATCCTTCGGAAATGAGTCATTTTCGAGATATCCGACAATTTATGTAAATTAATGAAGTTTCCCAGTAAGTGTCCATTAGCTACGTGATACAAATTGTCGAATATCTTGAAAACGTTTCATTTCCGACAGGTAATTTCATTGGGTTTTTTAATCCGCCCAATAATATCTTTTCAGCGATACCACTTTCGTTAAAATCGAGACTAAATTTTTTTTGCAGTTTCTCAGTAAGTGTTTACTAACTATGTGACATAAATTGTCGGATATCTCGAAAACGGCTCATTTCCGATGGGCAGTTCCATTGAGTTTTTTACTCATCACAATGAGATTTTTCCAACGATACCGTTTTCGCCAAAATCGGTGACTTACACTTCTTGCAGTTCCTTAGTAAGTTAGAATTTTAAAAAAAAATCGTACTTTTTGCCGATTTAAGGGTTTATATATATTTTTTATCACTAATATTCATATTATATATTTTTTAATTACAATTTTCTTTCTATTTTAAAAAAGAGCTGTTCATTAATGATTCAGCATTTTAAATTTCGTTTAAACATTCTTTTTCGTTTTTAAAAATTTTTAATTTTATTTATATCTCCACTATTTTTCTTTTTATTTTGCGTTTTTAAAGAATTTTGCATTTCGAATTTTATTAAAATAATTTACTTTGAACATTTTTAATTTAATTGAAATAAATAACTTCCTTTTACTTTAAATTTATTGATGATTATCATGATCTATCATCTATGATGATTCATCTATGTAAGAATTATAAATCAACAATTTCGATTTATTAATTAAAGGTTAAATTATTTTGAAAGATATATTAAAGGAAATACTCTGCACTATCTGCTTTTTTTTATTACTGTTATGTCACTTTTAATATTTGCTTAGGTATCACAGTAGGATTTAGATTATTATGACTTCGACACAGTCATTTGATTGCCGAAAACTAAAAATATACCTCACGCTCATTTTTAAGTAATAACCACTTAAAATGAATAATTCTTATTTTTTTTTTCTAGCATGGAATTAGTTTAGGTATGGTGTATAAAAATAATATAAATATATATTGTGAAAGTAAGCTAACAACATTACAAAAAGCTTACATTTTATTCAACTGTTTTCCAAGTAACAAAATAGTCTAAATGTTTTTTTTTTCTTTGGCCATCTAAGCCTAAATTTAAAAATAAAATATAATATTCTGTTTTCGCTAAATTTCCCGTAAGGGGCCCCTTTTCAGTCTCTAGCCGAGGGCCCCCAAAGGAGCCAGTCCGGGCCTGATGTTTATTGTTCTTTCGTTATTTAAAATGAATTTATGTAAATTTCAATAGTTTAGCGAAACTGGCCGACGTGTTAATCAAGTAACACTCAATTTACATTTGAAAATATCATATTTCACAAAAAACTCCGGCACAAACCCGGATTTGCAAGATTTCCTTCCAATACCAATGTGGCAAAATCCTCGTTTTAGAATAGCGAAGAAATGTGCATTTTTAAAAATTATTTTTGTTATTTTAAAACGAAAATATTAATAAATAAAAAAAGTTACTATAGCACAAAACAATTTATAGAATTTCTAAAAAGAAATTGAAAGTAAATAAACAATTTATTAATACAGAAACAACTATTGCTGGGTTATCATATCAGGCAAAATAACACCGTTTTGGCGATAGTCAGATACCTCAGTGTGTATATAATATCTGTGCCAAACATATTTGGAAAAAACAATAATCGTTATTTATACAGCATGTTTAAATACTGTAGTATAGTGAAAAAAATGTATACATGACATATACGCACCACATTGGCGCGTTTTTTTTTTCCTTCTGATGCCGATTCGGAGAAAAATTTGTTTCCAAATAACAGTTACATATATGGTTTACAATTATTTTCTGTTATTTTAAATAGAAAATAACAAATTTTAAAAAGTTTAGTTAATAATTATAAAATAAAACTATTTATATCCTTTAAAAAACAAAATAAAATAAAATAAAAATTTATTAATAAATAAACAACAGCCATGTTACCAAGTGAGGCATAAAATCGCCATTTTATTGCAGTTGCACAAATATGGTGCATGTATGACAACAAATGTGTCTAGATTAAAATAGTTTATGTAATTGGAAAAAAAAGAAAAAAAATGTAAATAGACAATTTATTAATAAATAGACAATAACATCCGGGTTGCTATATCAAGCAAAATAATGACACTTTGGCATCAGTTAATTATCCAGATGTATATATGGTATTGGCCTAAGAGACAAATCGCACCAATGTAGTGCGTAAAATCGCCATTTTATTGCAGTCGCGAAAATGTGGCACATGTATGACAAATGTGCCTAGATTAAAATAGTTTATATAACTGAAAAAAAAAAAAAAAAAAAAAAAAAAAAAAGTACTTCTAGGTTATCCCGTCGACCATTTTCGCCAAATTATAAAAATCGCCAAACTAATAGCCAAGTTATATTTGTTGACATATTTTTTATTTTAAATAATGAAAAAACTAGGGATGCACCGAATATTCGGTATCTATTTGGTATTCGGCCATGTTACCGAATATTCGGTTAGGCCGAATATTAAACTATTCGGTTGAGCCGAATATGAAATTATTCGGCCGGCCGAATATTCGGTATGGCCGAATATCAAAGTATTCGGCCATTCAATACTTAATAAAAACTTTTCACTATTTCTAATTTTAACTGTCAATTTTTTAATTTGTATTTAAAACAATTAGAAACAAAATCATTTTAAAATAAAATAGAATGTTTTTACATTATTTATTTGCTGTTTGTAAAGTATAACTTAAGAAAATTAAACATGAGAAGGATTAAAATGGTGATTTATTAGGATTCTCCTTAGGAATAAATTATGTACAGATACAAGTTTCTAAATTTTATTTAGTAAATAATCTGTTTCTTGCTTTCCCCCAAATAAAAGTCCTTTAAAAGAAAAAAAAACAACTTTTGAGATTAGTAATAGCTATCAAGGCAGACAATTTTTGTTCATGAAACCATAATCATAAATCAGCTTATTGAGTCATAAGTACATTGTATTTCATCTCACTCTAGGTCAAAACTTGTGTGTTCGTTTATTATATTACAGGGTGACCACAGAAATATAATTTTCAAATTCCCTGATATTTCCCTGATGTATTTAACATTTTCCAGGATATGACGCGATGTTAAAGTTAGTTTCAAAAGAATGATGCAAATTATTAGAAGTAAAATCATTTTTATATTTTATGGAAATACTTCACTCATATTTGGCGATTAGTACTTTATATGACTAAGTTTATTTCAAAAATCATAAAAATATGTAATTAGTAAAAAAGAAACATAAGTCTTTGAAAATACATGAAATATCACTGAGAGGAAGGCAAGATGGTTTACGGCCTTAGCAAATAAATAAACTATTTTGTTTATAAAATGATCTAATAGCAATTGGCAAGAAGGTTTAATTTATAATAATTTAAAAACATAATTCATAACATTCACTGATGCAAATTTAAATGCAATTTCTAGTCTCTTTGAGAACAGTTTCAAGTTTATAAATATTTAAAAAAAAAAAAAAAAAAAAAAAGACTGCTGGTTTTTGAAGAAAGTCCAAGTTATGAATAAGATTCAAAATAGTTGTTCAAAAGGTTCGTTTTTTTTCAAAACAGCTCCAGAGTTTGTCTTATATAAAATTATGTACCAAAAATAATGTTTTAAATATTGCCTTCTTTCAACGACTTTATTTTTTCTGTTAGTAAATTTACTTCTTTAGTTGCAGTTTCCTTTATTTCAGAAATTTTCTTTTATAACTCCTTTGCTGCTATTGCTAATTTTCTTTTTTTAGTTTCCTCAGTCTCCTTTTCACTTTCCTCCCGTTTTCTTTTTTCTGTGGCTTCTGTTAACCGTGCTCTAGCATTTTTGTAGTACTGAAAGTCGATTGGCTTACTGATCCAGAGTTTAAGTCCTGGGTTAGAGAAGTGCCAAATGATGTGCACAGAGTTGAATGCATAAAATGCCACCGTTCAGTTGCTCTTAGTAATATGGGTCGGACAGCTCTTACGAGTCATGCAAAAGGAAGTGAACATAAAAAAGGATAAAAGCCGTATTACAGCGGCCAAAATAAAATGGACTCATTGTATTCCAAATATAATGGATTCATTGTATTCCAAAAAAATTGCAAATGAGGAGATTTTGAAAGTTGAAGAAAAATCAAAACCTGACGCTACTACTGCTAATACATCGCTTTCTGAAGCACTACAGCACCATCTGAAATTTTGCTTACTTTATTGCGTTTTCGTAAGGCACTGCGTGTTCCATAACCCAAATCAATTTCAGCTACTGTCAAAAGTTAGTTTTTATCCGAGAGAAAATATGACCATCCGCACATGTGATCCGAAATAATACATGAACACGCGGTACACGAACGCCGAACGCGATTTCGTTTTGTAATGTTGAGGTGTATGACTGCAAACAGTTATTGAAAAATGATTATTCGTTATCCTGTATTCAGGCATGTAGTAACAATAAGACAGTAACACCATTTAGCGATGCGATCGCATTAGCGGAAGCGAGATGAGGTGGGGCAGCGGTCTCAAAGGAGACGCTTTATGATGTCACTACCAATCAGATAAGAGCGTTTTCTCCTTCATCGCTCTGAGAATCAGCCACGTTTCGAATGGCAGGTACGTAACGGAAGACCGTTCGCGCTATTACAGAAAAGGAAAAATGACAACAAATTTTCCCTGATTTTAAACAGAATTCCCTGATTTTTCCCGAAATCTTAAATTCCCTGATATTTCCTGGTTTTCCAGGTCTGTGGTCACTCTGTATTAACAATAAATAAGATAACATATTTTCAACTCACATGCTTTGATTTCTGTAAAATATGATATGATGGGAAGGGTGGAAAATACCACCATTCATAAGAAAAGAACTATGAGCCAAACATGCCTTTATTCAAAATTAAGTTGAAAGTATTTGTACTTTATATTGAAAAAAATTTGCCTTGAGTTATTTAAAAAGGACAATTATCAGACTGTAAAATTTTTCTTCGGCCATTTTTTCATTATTTGATTTTAAAATATTTGTTTTGATTCGTAGAAAATTTTATTAATTAAAGTTTCATAATTGTGCTTCTTAAATAACTCAAGGCAGATTTTTTTTCAATACTAAATGTTCTTATAAAAAGCTCTTGTTTATCAGAATGTAAGCTTCTTTTATTAAATATTATGTAAAACTGTTTTGAAAAGTAACATTTTAATACCTTTAAATTTTAAAATATAAAAAGAATTTGGAAAGCCGAATATTCGGTATTCGGCCGAATAGTTAACTATTCGGCTGGCCGAATATTCGGTATTCGGCCCAACAATTACTATTCGGCTAGCCGAATATTCGGTATTCGGTTCACCTGTCGGCCGAATATTCGGCATTCGGTATTCGGCCAAAATCACTATTCGGTGCATCCCTAGAAAAAATAAATAAATTAGTGACACATGAATAAAAACACAGTTAAAAAAGGGAATTTAAAACCACTTGATGGCGTTTTAAACATGTGTATCGTGTTTAATGTGACATTCACAATCATCCATTATAGGCAATTAATCTTATAATTTGGCGTCAGATTTTTGGTCGACGGGATAACCTAGAAGTACCAAAAAAAATTGTAAATAGACAATTTATTAATAAATAGACAATAACATCTGGGTTGCCATATCAAGCAAAATAATGACACTTTGGCGTCAGTTAATTACCCAGATGTATATATATATATGGTATTGGCATAAGAGACAAATCACACCAATGTAGTGCGTATGAGATATCTGTGCCCAAAAAATTTTTTAAAGTTGCAGTTAAATTATTTTACAATATCTATGTATCTGGAAAGACCTAAAATTTAAATATTATTCATTTTTGTGGTATTAACTGCTATGTATGTATTTAAGTTAAATATAATTTTTTTTCCTAAAAATGCTCTCACTCATTAAAAGAGAGAGAGAGAGAGAAAATAGTTCTTGCGAACATCGCTCCGTCTTGTGCTTTTTTTGGTTTAGAATCGCATTGATTGGCGACAAAAGTAGATTGAAACACCCAATAGAACAAACAACATACAAATAACAAATAGAGCCTTTTTTTAAAAATTATTTCTGCGAGTTTCTTCTGTAAAACACAAAACGGGAAAATTAGATTTTAAAATATTTTTAAAAAAAGAAAGAAAAAAAATACTTATGTTTTACCTAATGAAATTTTTGAGATGTTGTTTTCTTTTAATCTGGCTCGAAAGAAATAAATAGCCAAATATTGTGCCTTGTGCCACTTCAAAACTTTCTTTCACATTGAGTTACTTTTTAAATATTATAAAGATTCTTTTTTTTTTCCGTTAAAGATAAATATTTTCCTTTCATAATATTATTTTGCATTAAATGGATTTTTTTTCTTTTTATCATTATTTATTTTAAATCAATGAATTAACAGGGTTTTTTTTTTTTCGAAATTTTTATATTATTTTCCATTAGAGAAAGCATTTCATTTCTTTTTTGAAATATAATTATTGCCAAAAAAATTAGTTGTTGCAACCCTTCCGTCAAAAATAACCGAAAAATACGAAATTTAGTACGAAAAATCAGAGTTATCCCTGTATATTTGTGTCATAAACCTCCGCAAAAATACTTCCTATCGAATGATATAATCTGCAAAAAGATCCATCGGATAGTTTTTGAAAACACTCGTTTGGAAGTTTCAGAACTTCTGCTTTATAATATGATGTAATAAACAAACACACAAGTTTTGACCTAGAGTGAGATGAAATACAATGTACTTATGACTCAATAAGTTGATTATGATTATAGTTTCATGAACAAAAATTGTCTGCCTTGATAGCTATTACTAATCTCAAAAGTTTTTTTTTTTTTTAGGGATTTTTATTTGGGGGAAAGCAAGATACAGATTATTTACTAAACAAAATTTAGAAACTTGTATCAGCACATAATTTATTCCTAAGGAGAATCCTAATAAATCACCATTTTAATCCTTCTCATGTTTAATTTTCTTAAGTTATACTTTACAAACAGCAAATAAATAATGTAAAAACATTCTATTTTATTTAAAAATGATTTTGTTTCTAATTATTCTAAATATAAATTAAAAAATTGACAGTTAAAAGTAGAAATAGTGAAAAGTTTTTATTAAGTATTGAATTCGGCCGAATACTTTGATATTCGGCTATACCGAATATTCTGCAGGCCGAATAGTTTCATATTCGGCCAAGCTGAATATTCGGCTCAACCGAATAGTGTAATATTCGGCCTAACCGAATATTCGGTAACATGGCCGAATAGGCCGAATACCGAATAGATACCGAATATTCGGTGCATCCCTAATTCTGATTATTTTGAAAAGTATTCTTTTTTTCAATAAATTCAATCTCTGTTTCAATAAATCAGTTTTACCCCTTTTTAAAAGAAATGTGAACAATAGTGATACTTGTTACCTTCTAAACTCAAATAAGTATTATTTTATAATTTATATCTTGCGCATTTATTTTTCAAAAAATATATATTGGCTTTAATTATTTATACATTAATTAAAACAATAATTATTGCATTTAACTTTTCTTTTGCAAATGAACAAGTTCAATTTTTGCGTCAAAAAATATGACTTATGAGTGGGGACCCGCTTTTTTAAAAATGGGACCCAGAATTTTAGAAGTCCTGGGTCCCCGGGACCCAGGATTTTTCAAGTCCAGCGACATCACTGTTTCATAGATTTTTGCATCGTGCTAAAGGATTGAGATTGCTATTTTTGAATGAGATGAGTTGAGTAACATTTGTTGTTCTTAGAAACATGTTGACAAAAAGCTAAGAAAAATAACAAAAATTCGGAAGCCACACCAATTAGTATGTTTACGTCATATGCAAACTAATCAGAAGCAACTTTATGAACAGTCGATTACAGACAATTCTGCGATAGTTGTTTACATTTTTATTTTATAACTGCCAGTTGAAACTGAATATCTTTGGTGAAATTCTACTTTTAAAAAAATTTCAGCAGATAATCTACACTTAACATTTTTTAGGTTTTTTAACATAATCTGCAGATTATAGGCAAGAAATTATGGTTTTGATCAATTGCATAATTTTGAGAACTTTCTTATATAAACATGTTTGATACTTCATTATTTTACAAAATATGTAATTTTCAATACAAAGTTTATTTTTAATTTATTAAATTAATATGCAGCACCCACTTGGGTTCTGCTTTCTGCGACCGGCCCTGGCGGAAGAAAAAAAAAGGCATTGTACCTGCCGTTCCAGAATAAGCGCCCTGCTTATAACATTTTTAAGTTTTTAACTCGTATACACAATGGCTCTTCTTCCAAAAAATACTGAAGCACGGTACATTGCGAATAATTTCTAACAATTTTTCTTTTTTTCCAGTTGAAAAATAGTCTGCAGATTTTTTCAAAAGTCTGCGACGTGCATTGCACCAATTCTCTGCCCAAAATCTTGATAATTTAAAGAAATTCTAAAAATATATATGTAATAAAAACCCACCAGCAAACTTTGAAAATTTTCTGTGAATTGCACTTGTGTATTTGTCTATATTATCTGACTCTGTGGCTTATACACAGAAACATATGATAGATTGTAGTCAATCAGAAAGCAGTGAAAATACCTCTCATTATTGTTCTTTATAGAGACTTCTAGAATAGATGTGCAAGCAAGTAATGTATGGATTTATTTCTGTTATTTTAATTAATGAAAAATGTTACTATGAGATTAAATATATTGTTTTTAGACGAGTACTATACAAATACTATAAAAACTACAGTATAATAACTGTTAATTAAAAATTAGCTTTTGGCTAAATGTTTTAAATTGGCTTTTGGTTCAACAAAAATTCAGCAGCATCTACTCTATGAAAAAGTGAGTTCCCATTCCCAGATATATTTTTATCCAACTACAGAATTGGAGTGCATACAAATGCATAACATTCAATTGGGTTTTCACTGTTTGCCAGACTTATATAAAATCAAAAACTTTCTGTAGATGTAAGTACTGGGTCAAAAACTTTCTGCAAATTAAATGAATGTTTAATAAAATTATTTGTTATATTATTTTGACATGGATGAAATTCACACTTTTTTTGCAATCTGTCAACAAAATTCACGTTTTCTAAGCAATTCATAGAAATTTGCCTTTTTTATGCGATTCATGGGTGAAATTAACTTGTTTTAGCATTTCATGGATGAAGTTCGTGCTTTTGCACAGTCTTTTGTTGAATCTCGCATTTTTAAGGCCCCTGTCCTCGCTCGAGGAAACGCTCGCGAGCTAATGCTATTCCTATGGGGAACCATTTTTCTAATAACTCCTTCGCATTTTGACATTTTTGAATAATTTTTTTTGCATTGGATAGCTGAGGTGCATGCCGACAGCGCACCTTTTTTACTTTTTTGATTTTGGTTGCAGATGTATCTTTAAAAAGCACTTTCAGTTTCGAAACCGGTTTTGAAAGTGAAACTAACTTTGTAAAAAATATCTGCAACCAAAATCAAAAAAGTGAAAAAGGTGCGCTGTCGGCATACACCTCAGCTATCCAGTGCAAAAAAAAATTATTCAAAAATGTCAAAATGCGAAGGAGTTATTAGAAAAATTGTTCCCCATAGGAATAGCATTAGCTCGCGAGCGTTTCCTCGAACGAGGACAGGGGCCTTAAGACAGTCCTTTGTCGAAATTTGCATTTTTCGTGCACCCCTTAGTCGAAATAAGAAATTTATGCAATTCTTTGTTAAAATTTGCATTTTTCTCAAGATCTTTTGACAAATTTTTGTGTTTTTTTCGCTATGCTTTGACGAAATTTGCAGTTTTTAGTGACCTTTTGATATTTTGCATTTTTTCCATGGAACTTTGACTACCGTATATACTCGCATATAAGTCGAGAAATTTTAGACAAAAAAAGAACTTCAAAGTAAGGGGGTCGACTTATATACGCGAGACCTAAAAAAAAATCTATAAATAAAATATCGGAAAATAGTTTGCTAGCGAATCGGTACTGCAACACCTCATTGTGTTTGTAGAGTACAAAATCCAAAACCCTTCCCAACCTCGGTGATTCTGAATTTAAGATCATTTTTAGCTTATTTTTCAAAAAAATAATCTACCCTACCCTTTTGCACAGAAGAAAAAAAAAGTGTGTGATTTATGTCCTTTTGGAACGTTTCAGAGGAGTCTGTCTTTTTCAGAACGATTCTGAGGAATTGTTTCTTTTCAGAGTCGTTTCATTTCGGAACGAGTCCGAGGAATCGCTCCTTTTTGGAGTTGGGGCATTTCGGAGCGATTCCAAGGATTCAATCCTTTAGGGAACCGTTCCAAAAAGAATCGATTACGCGAATACGTTCCTTTTCGGAATCATTTTGAAAAGGACGGATTCTTTTTTACAGACTGGAATCGTTCCTTTATTTCCACTGCCGGAATTGCTCCTTTTGAATCGTCCTCAACAAATGATACATTTCCACTAAAAAACTGATTATAGTTAGCGTAAAAACGACTTATTCAGAAAAAAGTAAGTTTAAAATAAGTGTTTTTACCCTCTCCAAATCAAGAGCAAACTGCATTCGAGCGTCATTATTTCTTGCTGCCGGCAGACCGATATTTCAAAATATGGGATTTTGTAATGTTCCTGACCTGTGATCTGAAGATCACCGGTAATTTTGCTATTGTTGGCAGTTGAAAGGAAGTTTGACGTCATTGAGCATGACATGCATTTAGTACTTTTCAGCCAATGACGTTTTACATAATTTTTTCTTTTTCAATGGCAACATTTGTTATGTAGAAATTCTGTTTGTTTGAATGTATAAATAAATTTTATTTCTCGTTTTTTTTTTTTTTTTTTTGAGAAGGATCACTTTATACGCGAGTTTTGAATTTTTCCTTATTTTTAACAACATAAGTTAGGGGGTCGACTTTTACGTGTGTATATACGGTAAGTTCGTATTTTTTCCTTGATAATTTTACGAAATTGGAGAATTTTTTTTTCTGCGAATCATTGACGAAATTGATGTTACGACAGTCATCTGTCAAAATTCGAGATTTTTGATGTCCGAAATTTCTGACTGATGAATTTTTTTAATTTTCAGCATCAAATGCCTTAAATTTTCAGAAAATTCAAAAATCAGCTTTAATTTTAATTGTGTGCTAACAGTAAATAATTTGTACATAAAATTGGAAAATATTTTTTTAATTTTCTAAAAAAATTAAAAAAATAAAATTGTTTCTTTCCTAAAATTTTCTATAAAGTTCATAAAACTTTCTATGCACGGCATCTATATTATACAATTATGCTGTTTGCAAAAAAATTTATCCTTAATAAAATCAATGCATAATTTTTCAAATTAAACCTAAATTCTAAACAAATATTGAAATACAGTTTCTACATACTTCTTCTTTTAACCATCTTCCTCTGTTGATTATTTTATTTCTGTGTCTGAGATTAGGTGCATAGACAGAATAGTCACTATCTTCATCATCAGAGCTGCTATAAAAATGAGATTTCAATCTAAAACGGAGAAAAAATTACACGAAATAATTTAATTACTAGTATAATAATTTTTTACTGAATATAGCATTTTTCAAAAATAAACAGAACAAAACAAATTCATAAATTTCATAATTTAAAAAAACTCCCTTGACGTAAAAAGTTTTTAATAGAGTGGAAAATAACACTTGAAATATTTTTAAAACTGGAAATAACCTCGAAAACTAACAATTAAGGAATCAGTTATTAGCTATTTCTGAAAAAGATATTAGTAGACATCATGCATAAATTTTATACATGCAATTAATCTTTGCAAATATCAATATATTTCTGATATATTATGATATGATATATACAGTAAAGTAAACTCATTCAAATTCGCATTAAACTTAAACTTATGAAGTAAAAATCCATGAATGTATCTAAATATTATTACTTTTGGGGATTATGTTAAACATGGATTACATTAAGGGTTCGCCAAAGTGGGCCCAGCCCGAAAAAACCCGCCCGGATTTTTTCGGGCGGGCCCACTTGAAAAAACCCATTTGTGGGTTTTTTCAAATTTTCTCGTGTTTTCACAACTATATCATTATTTAATCTAAGATATGAGAATGGAAAGATAAATGCCAATTTAAATATATTTCAAACTAGCCATTATTTAAAAGAATTTCTAAGTATTGATAAAATGACCATAAAATAAATTAGTTTGTAAATAAGGAAGATTTTCATGGCTATATATTGTAAAATGCATCCAAGTGCTTTTACATCTTAATGTATACCTAATGATGGCGCTTGAAATGTGATCCCCCATCCTGATTGCTTGTATTGTTATAGCTTTTAAGATTAATCGCAACATTTATTATCCTGCTTCAATGTTCAATGAAAGTTTATACAGTAATTTTCAACACAAAAATGGTGACAGATTATACAGGGTTCCCAGCATCATGGAAAGTCAGGAAAATCTCAAAATATACAGCAAAAGTCAGAGAATTTACAAATAATTTCTAAAAAAGTCATGGAAAACATTTGACTGAAAAAATGAAAAATCACACAAAATTCATTAAACAGTTGGAAAAAAAAAAAAAAAAAAAAAAGATTGAAGTATAATTGCAGAAAAAATTGCTAATTTTGGCAAAAGATTGTGAAAATAAGTATCAAATTTTGCTGTATGCTCGTTTGGTCAGATAATTTTTCTAGATTTGGTTTGGGAAAGTCAGGGAATTTTTTGAGATTTGGTCATGGAAAGTGAAGAAATTTGCCAGTCATGTTTTGCTGAGAATCCTGTTATAACAAAAAAAAAAAAGAAAAAGTTTTAGTATAGTACTTTAATAATTTCATTGTTAAAATTATTACTAATAATTAATTTTTGTAAAAGCAAATTATAATGTTTATAATTGTCATAACCTTTTAACCTTTAACCTCATAAACTTTTTGTAATCAATTAGTTATTTTAAATTGTATTTAGTAGTATAAGTACCTTGTTTTCAAACATTCTGAACCATATTTCTTTAACATAAATAACCTTGATAATATCCAAAAAACCCTAATAAAATCCAATCTAAAACGTATCCAGATACTTTAAAAGATTGCTTACAGATGGCATACAAAAGCAAAACTAAACTAGTAAAAGTGTATTGCCATTTACGATCTAACTTTATAGATATGATTGACATTGACTTTTATATAATCCAACTTAATACTATTGCAATATAAATGTTGCTTAAATTGTAGTATATACAGGGTGATTCTAAATTTTTTTTTACTATAAAAGAGGTGTGATAGTACACATCAAGACAAACAATATTAAATAGGAGACCAAGGGTCCAAACCGTTTTCCAAAGGAGATAGCCGCCATTAAAGTTTAGGGACCAAAATTTCAAATAAACATAAAAAACGGAAAAATCGGTCAATTGATTTGCGGTTTTCACTAAAATTATTCTTTATGTCGGCATTTTCTTGAAATAAAATTATAAAGATAAATTTCAAAAAAGGCGATAGAGGGCACTTTAGACTTTGGAGTAACGAACAACTATTTTTTGCCGGTATTTTTTGCATCTCATTAAATGTTTTCGTAAGCTTAGACTCAAACTTAAATTTTGAGCTCAAAATCTGAAAGTGGGAGTGGTTAAGTAGCACAAACTGAACTGTGTTCAGGGGGTTCAAATTTCAAATGATTATAAAAAAACGGCAAAATTGGTTCATTGATTTGCGGTTTTTACTAAAACTATTCTTTTTGTCGGTATTTTCTTAAAAATAAATTATAAAGATAATTTTTTAAAAATGCCGATAGAGGGCGCTTTAGGCTTTGGAGTAACAAACAACTCTTTTTTGGCGTTATTTTTTGCATCTTTTAAATGCTTTCAAAAGTTTAGACTTAAACTTAAATTTTGAGCTCAAAATCTAAATAGTTGGGAGTGGATAAGTAGACAAACTGAACTGTGTTCAGAGGGTTTAAATTTCAAATGATTATAAAAAACGGAAAAATTGGTCGATTCGTTTGCGGTTTTCGCTAAAACTAATTTTTAAATGAGCATTTTCTTGAAAATAAATTTTAAAGATAAATTTCACAAAATTCTGATAGAGGGCACCTTAGACTTTGCAGTAGCTACAACTATTTTTAACTGTTATTTTTTTAATCTCATTAAATGCTTTCAAATGCATAAACCTAAATTTTAGGCTCAAATTCTGAATCGTTGGGAGTGTTTAAGTAGCGAAAAATTGAATTGCTTTCGAGGAGGGGGGGGGGTGTGCTAAATTTCAACTCCTGAAGACACTTCAATTTGCGCTACTTAACTACTCCTAATTATTCAGATTTTGAGCTCAAAATTTAAGTTTAAATCTAAGCTTCCGAAAACATTTAATAAGTTTTGGAAGCATTTAATTAGAACAAAAAAATAATGGTTAAAATTAATTGTTGGTTACTCTGAAGTTTAAGGCGCCCTCTAATGGAATTTTTTGAAATTCATATTCAAAATTTATTTTCAAGAAGATACTGACTTAAAAAATAGTTTTTAATTAAACCACAAACAAATCGACAAATTTTTTCATTTTCTATAATTATTTTAAATTTGAACACCCCCCCCTCCCCCTTAAACACAGTTCAGTTTGTGGTGCTTAACTACTCCCTACTATTTAGATTTTGAGCTCAAAATTTAAGTTTAAGTCAAAGCTACCGAAAACATTTAATGAGATGCAAAAAATAACGGCAAAAATAGTTCTTTGTAACTGCAAAATTTAAAGCACCCTCTATCGACATTTTTGAAATTTATCTTTATAATTTATTTTTAAGAAAATACCAACATAAAGAATAGTTTTAGTGAAAACCGCAAATCAATGAACCATTTTTTTCGTTTTTTTTTTTTTTTTTTCTTTCTATTATTATTTGAAGTTTGAATCCTCTGAACACAGTTCAGTTTGTGCTACTTAACCTCTCCCACTTTCAAATTTTGAGCTCAAAATTTAAGTTTGAGTCTAAGCTTACGAAAACATTTAATGAGATGCAAAAAATAGTTATTCGTTACTCCAAAGTCTAAAGCGCCCTCTATCGCCATTTTTTGAAATTTATCTTTATAATTCAATTTCAAGAAAATGCCGACAGAATGAATAATTTTAGTGAAAACCACAAATCAATCGACCGATTTTCACGTTTTTTATCTTTATTTGAAATTTTGGTCCCTAAACTTTAATGGCGGCTATCTCCTTTGGAAAACGGTTTGGACCCTTGGTCTCCTATTTAATATTGTTTGTCTTGATGTGTACTATCACCCCTCTTTTATTGTAAAAAAAATTTGGAATCACCCTGTATATATGTGTGAATTCTATTTTTTTCTTCACAAAAATAAAAATATTTACATAAATGTTGCTGCTTTAAACTGATTTCTATTGAATTAAATGAAAGAAATTGCATAAATTAGTCTGTTTAACTTAAGATTTATATAAAGAAATTCAGTTGCACTTGATTTAATATATCATTCTTCCAGTAATCTAGTTCTATGAGATACAAAATAATCTTTTAAAATGTATTTATTAGGCCTGGGCCTTAAATCGATTTATCTCTTAAATCGATTTAAAGCTTACATCGGAAATCGCGATTTTGTCAGTTTCTTAAATCGATACATCGGAAATCGCGATTTAGCCATTGCTATACATCGCGATAAGCCATCGCCTTACATCGCGATTTAGCCATCGCCTTACATCGCGATTTAGCCATTGTCTTACACCGCGATTTAGTCAGTCTTAAATCGTGATATAGCCATTGGTTTTAAATCGATTTCAAATAATAATTCAGAGTTAACATCAGAAAATTGAGTTATCTACTTTGGTGTATATACTGCTTGCATGTCAAACTAGTGTTAAATCGATTTAAGCAAACTTTGCAAGCCTCAATGCTTTTCGATTTAGGAAAAAGGTGATGTAAGAAAAATATGATTTAGGGAAAACAGAGCAAGTTGGTGTTAAATCGATTTAGAGGATCCGATTTAAACACACTTCACGAACCTTAGTGTTTTTGATTTAAGAAAAAGACTATTTAGGAAAAACATTGAAAGCTGGTGTTAAATTGATATAGTAGGATTTGATTTAAGATTAGCAGCGGTCACTTGCCATGTGGATATTAAAAATGTAAAAGTGGCAATTAAAAAATTTCCTTCGTTTGCCATTCTTGTCGTCATTTGCCAAGTGGCGGTTAAAAAAATCCATTTTCGGTCGCCCAGTGAAATGCTGTTTTTTTTCATAGAAGTATGGATCTCTACATTGATTACATCTAATTAGAAAAGTGTTTTCTTCTTTTTCCTACTGGATGCAAACAGATTTCAATGACATAGCTGTATTTTCAATATTTTGGTTTTTTGCAGAGTTCTTTTACTGTGTTCAGTTTATTTTTTCGAGAAATGCAGTTTCATTTTGCAAAAATATATTCATCGGCATTGATTCCACACACATTTCAAGTAATTTGTTGGCTATCGATCACCATCGTAGTCGTCACTCACCAAGTGGCGATTTAATAGATCTATTTTCAATCGCCAAGTGAAATGCAGTTGTTTTCATGGAAATATGCATCTCTACATTAATTACATCTAATTAGAAAAGTGGTTATTTCTTCTTCCTACTGGATGCAAATAGATTTCAATGACATGGCTGTATTTTCAATATTTCGTTTTCTTTGCCACATTCTTTTATCTATTTCAGTTGGATGTTTTTTTCAAGAAATACAGTTTTATTTTGCAAAATATATTCATCAGATTTGATTCCATATGCATTTCAAGTAATTTGCTGGTCATCTATCGCCACTCTAGTCATCACTCGCCAAGTGACAACTTGAAATAATAATTATTGATCGCCAAATGAAATACAGTTTTTTTTCATCAAAATATGCATATCTACATTAATTACGTCTAATTAGAGAACTGGTTAATTCTTTTTTCTATTGGATGCAAGCAGATTTCGATGACGTTTTTGTATTTTCAATATTGCGGGGGTTTTTTGCCATGTGCTTTTAGTATATTCAGTTTGATTTTTTTTTTGTCTCTATAAATAAAAAAAACTGGTTTTCATAGTCTAAAGGTAAAATCGCTAAATCGCAATGTAGGATGGGTGATAAATCGATTTAAGAAATTCCTACATCGGCCCAGTTCTAGTATTTATATTTTCTTTTTATATATTTATTTTTATTGTTAATGTATACTTAATGCAAAATTATACCTTTGTTTCACTGATAAATGAAATATTTAGGTACTATGCATGTGAAAATTAGAAATGTGAAGAGTTCTCTAAAAATTTTTGATAAAACCCGGGATTTTTTCAAAAAAGCCCGAAAAAACCCGGGTTTTAGACTACTGGGCCCAGTGGGTTGGGCTTTTTCAAAAAAACCCGGGTTTTTTCAAACCCTGATTATATTGCTAACAATCCTCTTCACTGCACACACAGCTCACAACCTCTGGATGTCTTAGTGAAGAGAAGTTGGGTCATTTTCAAAATAAGGTACATTTTCAGCAAATTTTTCTCAAAATTTTAAAGTACGATTTTGTCCACAAAATATTTTATTATATTTAATAAAATGGTAATTGTAACTCAAATAATGCAATGACTGAGCTTAATTGGCTCATTAACACAAATACAATAATTACTTAAAAGTAAGTATTAGTTAGACCAATGACATGCGTTAGGCCAGTGACATTTTGCATTAGATAGGTAACATTTTTATATTAATCCAAAGACATTCTATATTAAAGTTGTGAATAATCATAATATTATTATAACTTTTAAAAAACAATTTTTCTACATGAAATTATTTCATTGCTTAGCATTGTGTCACTGGTATAACAGGATTTGTCACTAGCATAACAAATGTATTATTAGGCCAGTGACTGTTAGACCAGTGACATTTCTTTAAAAATAAATTCTTATTCCTTATTTAAAAATTGTAATATTGTGGTTTAGGGTGTTAAACACAACTTTATAAGCTGTATTATTATAATCTTTTAATTAAAGTGATTTAACTGTTATCAGTTTAATAGAATACTTGTTAGACCAGTGACACATAATAAAAGAACTCGGCTGACTTAGGAATATTTTTTTCTTTTTTTAAGCAGTAGATCACATGAAGACAGCTAGTTTTTCCACTAAACAGTGTTGCTAACATAAAAAAGCCAATTCAATCAATTTTTATCAGCAGAATAATATTTAAAATTCAAAAATATTAGTTGTTAAACCAGTGACACAAAACACATAAGACAGTCATATTTAATTTAATTAATCCATATTAAAATCAATTTTCAGACAAAATTGTAATAAGTACACAAAATTTATACTGTTCTCAAAATAAAATTGCCCAAATCAACGAAAATAGCAATTATTAATTAGAAATTATAACATGTTGAAAATCAAAGTTTGGGTTTGAGACAAAAATGATTCCCATTAGAAAGTCAATAGTTCATTTTTATTTTTTGCCCAATTTAATTTATTTTTATATAAATTACCTAGTTTAATACTCTGATTGTTAAAAAAAGAAATGAAGAATTAAGGGTTTGAAATTTTTATCTACTTTCAATAGTATAAATTTTAGAATAGTAAGACACAAAATTGTACTATTTTGAAAATGAACCAGTTTCAAATCTAATTTGATAGAGGCCAGGGGTGCAGAAAATGTTTCTACTCCCAATATTCCCCCCAATCTGCATGAAAATTTCCCCAAAATTTTACGGTGTGTTATAGATAAAGGCTGCATTACCATAGGTATAGAAAATTTATTTTTTCAATATTTCTCAACTTATGCGTGAGTATATGTAGCAAGGGCAATTCTGATTTAAAATAAAAATTTAAAAAAAATTCTAAAGATTAGAGCAATTTTTTCGAAAGGTTGCAGCAGAGTAAGGAAAAATATGTGTGTGTGTGTGTGGGGGGGGGGGGGGGGGGGGGGGAATCTACTCCCAGCAATAACTACGTGTTTTTTCTTGGTTCTTTGACAAAATTAGCAGTTGATTTGCCTTTATTTGAAAAAATTTGCGGTTTTGTGATGATTTGGCGAAATTTGAGAGTGTTTGTTATATTTTAACAAATTTTCAGACTTTTTGCCTATTTTGACGAAATTTGTCTTGTTTCACAGTCTTTTTACAGAAATTGTGGTTGTTTTGCGATCTTTTGACGAAACTTCATGCGTTCATGTCCCCATAAAGTCGTGATTATTTCGCCCCTTTTGACGAAATTTGTGGTTGTTTTGCAATCTTTTGTTGAATTGTACATTTATTTTGTGATGTTTTGACAAAATTCAAGTTCAATTCGCGTTCTTTTGAGAAAACTTGCGGTTCTTTTGCAACCTTTTAACGAAACTTGCCGTTTATTGCGATCTTTTGACGAAGTTTGCAGCTATTTTAGGACATTTTGACGGTGGCTTTTTTATGTTCTAGTGACTAAATTTGTGATTATTTCGCGATCTTGTGGTTAAATTAGAGTTTTTACCGGAATTCTTGAGTAAAATTCCCAGTATTTTGATGTCAGAATTTTCAGATTGATGACTTAATTTTCGAAACCGAATGCCTTAAATTTTCAGAAAATTCAGAACAGAATCACTCCTGATATATGGTACATATTATTCTGAGATCGATTATGTAAAGATCGCCATGCATATCTTTTTTATTTGTAGGGAAATTTTTCTACCTCAAGAAACAATGGAATTCGGTTTTAAAATCAAAATTAATTGTACATATTTCTGGAAAATTTCCCCGAGTAGTTAAAATTTCCCCCGATCCTAGATCGCCGGATCTGACATATTCTGCACCCCTGATAGAGGCATTCAATAATTGGATGATTTCAAATCCAGGATGTGCAATAACGATTCGTGAGTCATCAGATTTGTTTAACCTTTTAATTCCCATGATAGAACACGTTCTAGAAATTAAGTAGGTCAGAAAATCTGATTTTACAACAGAAAAATTCAATGGCTAATTTTGTTTTACTTAAATACAGAATGTTCTGTTATTAATTAAAGCAAACATTGTTGTTTTAATTTTCTGGTGGTAATTAAGGTATATGAATTAAAGTATCTCAAAATATCTCGGGCGGTTTAACAAAGCCTATATACTCTTCCATTTACAATGACAAACATTATTTTTGGTTTTAATAAAACAGCAATTTATCTATGTTCAACAACAATTTTTATGGAAGATAACTTCGAGCCATCTTATGTGCCCAGTAAACTAGTGTCTGAAATTTCCTGTGTGCCAGAAAAATCTGCACACAATGATGTTATAGAAAATGAAACGAGCCCACAAGCTTCAACTTCATTTACTTTAGAGCATATCCGGCCTATCCATGAAAAAGTAATCAGGGTCGGTATAAGAAAGGATAATTCAAAATACTGACCTTGAAACCTGAGAATATAATTGAAGCTAAAACCAAATCGAACTTAAACAAAAATAAAATGTTTTATTCTATTTTTTTTTCCCTTTCTTTTTAAACCAACCCACAAGAGACAGAATGTTTTTGTTGAATCAAACAGTGATGAAAAAAGGCACATTTTCCGTGCATGATGAATCTAACTTTGAAGATTTAACTACTGATCCCAATGATCAGGAAGAGAAGATTGTTGTTCTATGAAATTTACATGTTATTTATAAAAACTGTCACAACCAAACATAAAAAGAGAGACATTCCATGCTGTTTCAACATTGATCTTTGACATCAACTTTGATGGATGAAAATTTAATCAAATAAAATAATAACTTCAGAAAAATGTAGTTGTTCAATTTTATTAATAATTATTTTATATTTCTGAAAGACATGCAGTTTTTCATAAAAACTCTTTATATTTTCATATTTTGTTCATTTGTTCAAAGGTACCCCTACATGAGCCAATTTGAACAGAAATCTTTCAGCGTTTTAAATCCTCACAACACGGTATTCAATTTATTTGGAAAACTTTTAATTTCTCGCTCATATTATGAAGAAATGCATTGTTTTTATTATGTAAACAAAATAGATATAAAGTAAGAAATCTATTGATTTTCTGAATATTATTATATTTCTATTGTATTCTTTGAAGCAAATGTAATTTCTTTATAAATAGTAAGTCAAGCTCAAATAATTGCAACTTATTTTAAACAAACAAACATCAAAAATAAAATATTCACTAAACGGCACGCATTAAGAACACAAATTCAAAGTTAAACCAAACTGTGTTGCTTTTATTCATTCTGGCACAAACTTACTGAAATATACAAAATCAAAGAGAAAAAAAAAAAAAAAAAAAAAAAACATTAAATTCGAATTAACACATTCATATAAGCAAGTAATTATTACTTATGTAAAATATAGTTTTCATAAAATACTGCAAATAAATATCGTACAATAGTTTTAATTTCTTTTTCAAACATGCATCAATTTGAACAGTGACCTTCAAATTGAAAAGCAGATAAATAATTGCTAAAAACAAAATTTTTATCAGCAAACGTGGAAAATATTGACGACTTCAATATGAATGAGCCTTAAAATTATTAAAATAAAACAGTTCAAATGTGCTTTCTGAAGTAGAAAAATGTACAGCATATTTCTGAAATATTTTATTAACAGCTGATGATCACACTCAAATGACAGCTCAAATATTATATATGTTTAACGAACCTGGATTTGGATTTCTTTCGTGTTCCTCTACGAAACATAATTTTAGAAGTTTTACACTAAATGGAAAAATTCCATTTGGTGTTTAATAGTTGGGAATGCTACCTCTGTTAAGAGATCCTGCTATACTATAAACAGGAACAAAAACAAACAGCTTCTATGATTTTTGGCGCTCCCGCGTTTTAATGTTGTACCTATAACGCCGACAATAATACATGAAGCTATTTTTTTCAATGGTTCAATTAGATCATGTGACTATTTCCAGCTGCTGCTTTTCAACCAATAAGTATAAAGTTGAAGCTACGCACTACATTGACTTTCTCATATACGTAGACGCCAAATCCCATTGTTATCTCGGCATGGTTTCGAATCCAACATCTTTGGCGAAAAGATGCTGTTTTTTGGCGGTGATCGCTTTATTGGCAACTTTCAGATTTCACAAAGAGAAAAGAAGAAGCGCGGTCCAACTCAAGGCAAACATAGCAATATGAGTTTTGGCGGGAGAAAAACCGGTTTGGCGTGCTAAATCTGCCCTCCGTCACGTGACGGAAGGCACACATGTCGGCCTACGAAAAGGTTGCTATTTTGGAGTCTAAGTATCTTAAGGTCATTGACGCACTACTACCATAGCCGACTATATCTATAAAGCCCATTTACCTGAGATTAATGTATGAAGTCTCCCGCCAGAGGACGCTGATACTTTGCCCAAGTTATTTAGACCAATCATGTATCAGCTTATTCCATGGGCAGGGTTTGCGTCACGTGGTCGAGCACGTGGTCCAATGAAATGGTTCAGGGTTTGAAGCTGTATCCGACTTCACTTTTTCGGTGGCTGGTCGGAGGCTAACGACTACCGAAATGTGACGTCACTAGTAGGGATTGATGACCCAAAAGTTGACCCTCATCATTTTGAATCGACTTACACTGCACTGTTAAAAATTTGACCTATTTGCTGCAGCGTCACTGCACCACTTTTATATTATTTATTAGATTTAAATATAATTTTTAAATGAAATGCTTTTGATGCTATCTATACTTATTAGGATGAGCGAAGCGAATCCTCTACTAGTCCACTCAAATTACAATTTGTCGTACGCTTTACAAAAAAACTATTCAATATTTTAACTTCAAATTAAACACAAAAATAAATTATGATCTGCAGATTTGCAGAATATAATTTTTTTTACAGTAAAACGTTAAAAAAATTATTATTTTAATTAATTTATTTTACATGCATTTCCAATACGGACGCATTTTAGCAAATAAATAAAAAATGAAACGCGTATATTTTCAGAAAAAAAAAAAAGTTTAAATCATGGAGTAAATAATTATAGATAGAATCATGATTAATTTATTAAATAAAACACAAAACTGCATATATTTCAAGCGTTCCAACTCCTATGGAAGAGCTGTCCGCAAAATTAAAGGCGGGGTCAAGGCATATGCCATCTAGCGGCAGGGGTGCATTGCTTTATACTTGTTATAGTTATAATTATATGTTAGTGTTGTAGCGTACCGTTGAAGGCTTCCAAGATGAATACAGCGAAATACTTGCATGTAGTTTATTCACACATATATTATTCTAGACAGGTTACACATAACAAAGACGCGACACCACATTTATAAAAACTAGTTTGAGCCCCTGTTCTAGGTTAATTTTGGTTACAGTTAAAGTTCTTGACCAGGTCAAGTTACAGTTAATGTCATTATACCACATCTCCCTTTCTTTAAAGATTCATTTTCTGCGGAGGACGAACGACTCGTCCACTTCTGGTGGTATACAGATTCTGGTTCCTTTTTGGAGACGTAGAATTATTTTTACCATTGTTACAGGATGGATGAGGATTCTGACAGCTTGGCTTGGTTGGACTAGGAACACTCTGTGGTATTGGTAACTCATTACGAGAATTGTCTGGTTCAAGGTCATCCACATCATCAGCCTCTGGTTGGAAGTTAGTTGATGGGACAAGATGCATTCTGTTTCGTCGATATAGCCTTTTCCCAGATTTGACTATATACGATCGCGGAGAATCTAATCTCTTCTGAACTGTACCAGTAGCTCTCTTGTCCGTGATCCACACTCCATCTCCAACTTCGAGATTTTTGAGGTCTCGTACTCCGTGTCTTTTGTCATAGTTGTCTCGTTGCCGTTCTATTCTCTTCTCTTCCTTTCTTTGAAGTTCATCCCTGTTTTCAATTTTTGGCTCTAGTTGAGATCTTGCAATTGGCAGAGTTGTCCTTATACGACGATTCATAAGAAGTTCTGCGGGACTGAGGCCATTTTCTAATGGTGTTGCTCTATATGCCATTAATGCAAGGTAAGGATCTTCAGCTTTTTTGAGTCGCAATTTGATGGTTTTTACAGAAGATTCAATGAAACCATTGCTTTGTGGGTACCTAGGACTTGATGTGATATGATGAAATCCGTAAAACTTTGAGAATTTTGAAAATTCAGATGAGTTAATTGGCTCAAATTGAGGGCCATTATCAGTTCTGACGACATTAGGAATCCCATGTCTGGCAAAGATTGATTTGCAGTGGAGAATTACTTCTTCAGAAGTTAATCTTTCCAGTCTTGCGATTTCTGGATATCGTGAGAAATAATCGGTCACGATCAAGTACCAAAATCCGTTAAGTTTAAAAAGATCCATTCCGACTGTTTCCCATGGTCTTTCAGGAAATTCAGTAGGGATAAGAGATTCATGGCGATTAGTGGTCTCCTTGATGCATGATGTGCAATTCTTTATCATTTCTTCAATTTCTTTATTAATTCCAGGCCAATATACAGATGATCTTGCTCTCGCACGACATTTCGTAATTCCCAAATGTCCCTCATGAATTTGTTGAAGAACCTTTCTTCGATCATTTGCAGGAATGATGATTCGACAGCCCTTCATTATGAGTCCATCTTGGATCGATATTTCATATCGATGATTCCAATAAGGTAAACAACTTGGCTCTAAATGTTTTCTTGATGGCCAACCGTTGAGGATTAAATTTTTTAACTCTTTGCATGTTGCATCAGACTGTTGTGATTGGCGCAATTCTTCTAATCTGTTGCATGAAGCGGGTAATGTGGATATTATCATACGAATATATGCATCAATTTCTTCTTCCAACTCTTCATCCTTTTCTCTTGTTTCTTGTGGTTGTCTTGATAAGGCATCAGCTGCATAAAGTTTCTTTCCTGGTATGTGGAATATGGAATAAGAATATCGCATCATCCTCATCTTCAATCTTTGTAACCGTGGAGATAAGTCTTCAAGGTTTTTCTTTGAGAAGATTGGAATTAGAGGTTTATGGTCTGTTTCTAATCTAAAGTGAGTTCCAGTGAGATAATCTCGAAATTTCTCGCAACTCCAAGCTAGAGAAAGTGCCTCTTTTTCTATTTGAACATATCTCTTTTCAGTAGGAGTAAGAGTTCTGGATGCATATGCAACGACAGAGATTTCTCCGTTCTCTTGTTCTTGCCTCAAGGTGGCTCCAATTCCATACGAAGAAGCGTCTGTAGTGACAATTGAAGTTTTCTGTGGATTATAAACTTTTAAAACTGGTTGAGATGTTAAGACATTCTTCCACTTTTGAAATGCTTGTTTTTGAGGTTCGTCCCAGACAAACTCATTCTTTTGACTTAACATAGATGTTAACGGTGCAAAAATTTCTGCAAAATTTGGAACAAATCTGGCGAGAAAATTTGCCATGCCTAGCATCTGTTTTAATTCCTTTTTATTCTTTGATGGTGGATATTCTTTTACTGCTCTAACTTTATCTTCGTCAGGATGAATGCCCTTGTCATCAATAATATGCCCCAAGAATTTGATTCTCTTGACTGAAAACTTACATTTCTTGTCATTTAGAGTAATGCCAGCTTCCTTAAGTTTATTTAGAACAATTTTCAATGCTTGGTCATGTTCAGATTGATCTTTACCCCATACTAAGATGTCGTCCATATGACAAATAACACCTGGGATATTTTCTAGCAACTGTGACATTCTGCGTTGAAAATGTTTTGGAGCAGATGAGATTCCAAAAGGCAATCTTAAAAATCGGTATCTTCCAAAAGGAGTGATGAAGGTTGTGAGATATGACGAAGATTCATCAAGCGGAATTTGCCAAAAGCCTGAATTAGCATCTAACTTCGAAAAAATTGTAGCACCTGTTAGAAGATTTAATGAATATTCCACTGAAGGTAACGGATGAAATTCCCTTTCCACACATTTGTTTAGTTGGACAAGATCAACACATAAGCGAACAGTTCCGTCACTTTTAGGAACGATAACGACTGGTGAACACCATTCCGTTGGTTTCGTCACAGGAACTATAACTTTTTGGGCAATCATCTTCTTAATTTCCAGTTCAGTTTTCTTCAGCAATGGAATAGGTATCCTTCGTGGAGTTGAAATAGCAAAAGGGACAGAATTCGGCTTAAGCTTAATAGTGTAACAACCTTTCAATAGCCCCAGGCCATTGAATAATTCAGGGTAATCTTGCTTTGGATTTACTGCGTTAATTTCTAAAATGTTTGGTCCTAAATCAAAAGCTAGTATTGCAGGTTTTCCCAACAAATAACTCTGTAATCCTTCAATTACATGGATTTCTTCAGTTATTTTCTTTTCCCTGTATTGGATTTCTTCAACAAGTTTTCCCTTGTGTTTTAGTATTTTCCCATCAGGACCGCAAAGCTTTTTGTCTGGTTTTAAAATTTTTGAACCCTTTAAGATTGGTGATGTAGCTGGAATAACAGTGTGATCTGCTCCACTATCTATTTTGAAACGAATGGTTTTACCTCTTATTTGAATAGGAACTGACCATAATGAATCATTACTACTATTCGAGCGGGTTTCCCTAATTGTTCCTAAGAAAGAAATTTCAGATTTACTTTCCTTTTTTCTACAAACACGAGCAAAATGCCCTACTTTGGAACATTTCAAACATTTGGCGTCTTTTGCTGGACACACTTTTCTATTATGCATAGACTTACCGCACCATTTGCAAAGGTCAAAAGATTTTGTATATTCTTTTTTTCCATTATTCCTTTTATCAGTTTCTTTAAACTGTGGATTTTGACTGGTAATCCCTTTCTTAAAATTTAGCTTTGTTTTTCTTATACTCGAAACTCTATGTACAGAAGCAGAAGTAAGAATCTCTTGTTGCTTTTTAATTGATTCCGATAACCTAACTTTATCTATAGCTTTGCTCAAAGAAAGGTCTGGATCCAATTGTAATTTCTCACTTAAAGATTTATCTCTAATACCAACAACTATTCTATCGCGTATTAGTTCATCATGCAGAACTCCGTAATCGCAATGCTCAGCCAACGAATAAAGTGAAGTTATAAAATCATTTACACTTTCCCCTTCGTTTTGAATGCGTTGATTAAACTGTGCGCGTTCAAAAATTGTGTTTTTCTTTACGATAAAATGATCGTCAAAATGTTTCATAACAACATCATATTTCTGTTGGTCGTCTTCTGACAAATTAAAAGACATAAAAATATCTTCTGCTTTATCACCCATGAGATAAATAAGAGAATTTACTTGTTCTATCTCTGATTGATTTTTTAAACCTGAAGCGAATCGATATCTTTCGAAACGTTGCTTCCATTTTAGCCAAAGTGCCGGCCGTGAAAAACTAAATGATTCTGGCGGTGTAACCTGATAACAATTTCTAAATTCTTTCTCTTTAGACATTTTAAATAATAATAAAATGAATAAAAATGTGCCGTATAACTATGCAAGAAAAAGGAAACTTCTTACTTTAAGCTTGGATCCGTTTTCAAAAAATCACTGTATTAAACATCTTTTTTTCCAGCTGCCACCATGCTTTATACTTGTTATAGTTATAATTATATGTTAGTGTTGTAGCGTACCGTTGAAGGCTTCCAAGATGAATACAGCGAAATACTTGCATGTAGTTTATTCACACATATATTATTCTAGACAGGTTACACATAACAAAGACGCGACACCACATTTATAAAAACTAGTTTGAGCCCCTGTTCTAGGTTAATTTTGGTTACAGTTAAAGTTCTTGACCAGGTCACGTTACAGTTAATGTCATTATACCACATGCATAACTAGAGGATTATTAAGTAGAGGATTATGGCAGTTTCCTTTATGTGAATGGCAACAAAACTTTTTTGTTTCTATAAAATATTTCGTAGAAAAAGTTTTAGGTTTGAAATATTGTAGATAAATATAGAATAAATAAATGTAATACGACTAAATATTAACATAAAATATACTAAGATGAATATCATTTAACTATGCGATACAAATATCGCTGATTAAAATATGTTCGATTTTAATTACGCTTTTAATGTAATGAAAGATGATTCATTAAATTTTGTAAGTACTTATTATATAAATGCAGAATTTTGAAATAGTGATATATATGTGTTATTGTATTGTTTTTATCAATAACGTTTTGGCAACATAGCTATATGCTTTTCAAATTAATTAAGATAGCCGGAATTTGTATGTGTTGTTTAATGTCGATTAAAGCCTACGTTTTCGTTATAAAGGTTATAAATGTTTCGCATACTTTTATTGCATTACAAATAGTGTCACATTTTAGTAATTTTTTAATGAGCTAAATTATACAAAATGATATACACCGTAGTATTTCATATGATAATATAATATTTATCAATATTTAGAAATGTATAGAATTTAATACTAAATAAAATATTCAACTTTCATTTACAACAAGCTGCATTTTTTATTTACCAATTTCAGACGATAAAAATCCAATGTTTTCTTGGTCGTATCGACTTTTATTATTTAACTTGCAAACTTTTCATTCTTTTAATTTAAAAACCTATTTTATTATACGTATATTCGGAATAACTTTAATTTTAAATGTATGTATTAAATGTTGTTTTGTTAAACAAAGAAATATTGTTAATTTATTTGTTTAAATATTTAACGTTCTAGACAATAATTTTCCTAAAATCGTTGCTTAGACTCTTTTAACAGACAAAGCCATTTTGAGAGTTCATATTAAAAATTCATTCATAAATTTCAAGCTATTCTCTCAATCATGACAGATTAATCAAGTCTACGAGGTTTATTGCAAAATATTTTTGCTATAGTTTGTTTCGGTAAAGTCATGTACATTTAAAAAAATAGTCACAATATCATTTTAATTTTGGGAGAAAAAGTACCAACTTAGTAGTCATAAGTACCATATAATGCTACGAAAAATATTGACTTTTACCCTAAAATTAAAATGACAATGAGATTTATTTAAAAAACACAGATATTTTTAATTAAAAATATGTGTATTTAAAAAAAGTCTCATTATTATTTTAATTTTAGGGTAAAAGTCAATATTTTTCGTAGCATGATATGGTACTTATGAGTACTAATTAGTACTTTTTCTCCCAAAATAAAATTAAAATGATATTGTGACTATTTTTTTAAATGTACATGACTTTATCGAAACAAACTATAACAAAAATGTTTTGCAATAAACCTCGTAGACTTGATTAATTTGTCATGACTGAGAGAAAATTCAGAAAATATGCGCAAAAGATATGGAGATAATAAACATCTGCGCATATATGACGTCAAACCCACGTCATCCTCTAGTTATGCACCCCTGCCGCTAGATGGCATATGCCTTGACCCCGCCTTTTGCTTACGACAGATTCCAGCATTAAGTTGGTACGCTCTAGCAGCTCTGATAAAACATGTTTTCATTATCCCGCAAAATCGTTTGCACAGATGACACTTAAACATTTTAAAAGAATTGTATTATGGATTTTTTTTTTTTTTTTTTTTTTTTTTGTAAACTGGCAACAAAATAATTGTAAACAAATAAAATTAATTCTTAAATTTGTTATATAAATGAAAAATTAAAAGATCTGCGTGAAGTTGTTGGTTCAAGCTCTTTATAAATATTTTTGCGAAGGTCGTATTGTGGCTAAATAATATCGACTCATTAATCAGAAGGATTTTATAGAAAAATAAGACTTTAATAAGTTCGCAAACACAACAATAATTATTCGTGAAAACGTCACTGCGAGAATGAGAGAGCGCTTCGTTAAAAGGTAATTCCATTAATTGAGTTGCCATTCGCAGAAATTAAAAAGTTCTCCCACGCGGAGAGAATTACAGCAATTCTCATACGCTAACATGTATAAAAACGAAGAAATTAAAATAAAATGTTTTACAGTTAAACATATCATAGTATCAACGAAAGCAGATTTCAAATGTTTTTTCCAGAAAATAGGATTTTGAAGAAGTAACTTTCTTCAAGCTTTCTTCAAATATATTATTCTAAAATAGCTGTCAAAGATTTTATCGGATGTTGATTACAAAGATTGGAAACATACATATTTCAAACAATTAAAAAACACCAGTGGCTACTTGAAATTGTAAAAACATCTTTAAAAGAGCTTTTAGTTGAAAATTTTAAAAAAAATGCTTCGAAAATATCTTATTATGCCAGTTTTACATCATAAATAAAAAATTAAAAATCGCCAAAAAAACATAAAATAACGTTTTTGTTTAATAAAGATGCAAAAATAATAATAAAAAAAATATTGTTACTTTCAAATATCTGTTTTATAAAATAATGCTTCGCGAATCCAAACAAAGCATGGCTTTTGCTAGTATAAAATAGTTTGTCCTGACTGACTGATAATCATCGCAGAACCCAAACTACTGAACCTAGAAGCATGAAAACTGGGGAAAAAATACTTCTTATGATACAAACGAGCCTAAGAGAGGATTTTTGGACCTGTTGTTATATCATATACCATCTTAAAGCTTTCGGACCACTCTTTCAGATTATGGACCTTTCTTCCTTCCTCCACTATTTTTCCATCTAATAGGGGGCAATTTTCGAACTTTTTGAAACCGCAGTACTTTTGTCATTCTAAATAGGAATTTTTTTTACGGAGCCCTCAGATAAATATTATTTATAGTACATGAAAATTTTAAAGAGAGACAGAGAGGGGGAGGAGATGTTTTCCGGCGGAGTGACAAGATTGTTGGAGGCCTGGGGTGCACCTTTACAACTTTTGCTAGCACATATGACATATCATTGGAAAGCTCTGCGACCCCTATCCTATTTGATGTTATATACTTCCCTAGTCCCAACCTGACACTTTGCTCTCGCGAGGAGGCATTTTTTTAAATATAGCCGATATTCTTCACCTGATATATCGATGGTAAGCCATGTGACCACTTACTCATATTATGCACTTCTTTTGCCTCTCTCGTCATTTTTTCCCTCCAGCAAAAGGTCTTCTTTTAATGGGAAAATTACAGAACTGATCTTAAATTAACTAGAAAAAATCAATTAAAAATGTTGATCCCATTCACCAGCCTTTTAGTTCCTGTCGCGGACAGCTCCCTCTGTTTCTCTTTGTAAAGATTGAACGCACCTCCAAACGATTTTTAATCTAACTTTAACTTTTGTATGAATGCAGAACTTTTTTTCTTTTTTATGAACTGAAATGAACTGATAAAATTGTTTTTCTTTAGAATGTTTTTCCGATGTTGCTATGGATATGTAGAAGAATTTTTTGATGAATTTGAACGGAACTGTGACTTCGTTTTGATAAAATTATTCTAATATATAATGTTAAAATACGCTGTAAATAATTGTAATATAGTTGTATATAATTTTTAAATTAATGCCTGCATCCTTTTTGAGTTTGTATTTAAGTGAAAACCAGCCTGGCGCGGACCCGATTTTACGGAAACGAAGGAGCCCGAACTTACCTGATCGCCAGAGAGGGTAAGTAGAAGATTTTGATCTTTATTTTTAGCTGCTAATATACAGTAGACTCCCTTAAATCCGCAAACCAGAAATCCGCAACTCTCTAAAATCCGCACATATTTTATGGATGTAAACAATGAAACTTTCAGATTGGATATTGGGAGAAAATTTGATTTTTTTTTAGTTTTGTATCAATTCCATATAATTTTTAATTTGTAATTTTCTCAATAATACTCTATTCATGTTTTTTTCATGAAGGAAGAATAATTTTTTGGGGGGAAAATTCAAGATATTGCTGATATCACTGATAATCACAATCTTCTTACCAAATATATTTATGCATTAATCAAGATTTTTTAGTTATAAGGCTGGCTAAACTTTAAAAAAAAAAAAAAATATATATTTTATGATTTTGATGTGAATTAGTAATGTACTTTTATGAGGCAAGTTTTGTTGAATAATTTTGGAAAAATACATTTAATCTTTGTAATGAATATTTAATCATATACTATTGATTATTAACTTGACCTTTGCTATTACTTTAATTATTTTGAAAATTATCTAAATTTTTATCATTTTAGTTTATTACTTATTTTAATATTTTATTACATTGTAAGTATACACTATAGTCCCGAATGCACAATTAATTGCACTCAAATTACTGTTTAAAAATGTAAACAAAGCAATGACCAGAAATCCGCAAAATTCTAAAATCCGCACAACCTCTGGTCCCAAGCAGTGCGGATTTGAGGGAGTCTACTGTATTTGAAAAAGAGTTGTAATATATTACATGGCGCATAAATTCAGGGACGCCAGGTGGTTTCAATTAAATGAAGAATTGAATATAGAAATAAATAAGTGTTAAATGCTTAATTCTATTGAAGATAATAATACTGATAATATTGATATTTAACGTATTTTGGGAACAAGATTATTTTGAAAGTTATTGAATTGTTGTATTTTGAAAAGTAATTGTATTTCAAATTATTGATTAAAAAATGTCTGATCTTGAAAAATTAAAGAAGAAACGTACGGTTTCTCGATCAGCAACTACAAAATTAATTAATACTTGTGAAGTGTATCTTTCACAAACGAAACATGAAATTTCCGTTCTTACGGAACATATTGATCAGTTAAATACGAAATACAGCAATTTAATGACTTTAGATGAACAAATTCAAAATTTAATGAAAAATGACAGCGATCTAGAAACTGAATTTGAAACTGCTGAAAGTTATTCCGAGAAAATAATTTCAATGAAATCGAAATTAGCTTATGTTGTTAAAACGAAAGTTGAACCTGAGCGTTCTGTTAAGAAAACGAATTCAATGAATGAGACTATTTTAACAGAAAATTTAGCTGCTTGTTCTCATTCTAAAGTGAAGTTACCAAAATTGAACATTGATAAATTTAGTGGAGATCCCGCTCATTGGTTAACTTTCTGGAACCAGTACGATAATGCTATACACCAGAATGACAGTTTAAACGATATTGATAAATTTAATTACTTTACATTCTTTTCTTACCGGAGCTGCTGCTAGTGCAATTAGTGGTTTTTCGCTATCAAGTGAAAATTATATAGCAGCTATTGAGCTACTTAAAAAACGTTTTGGTCGTAAAGACTTGATAATTAATGCTCATATGGGAAAATTACTGAATTTAGAAACTGTTAAGAATGTAAATAACATTTTCGCACTACGGAAACTGTATGACAGTATCGAAACACAAATCAGAAGTTTGAATTCTCTTGAAGTAACTTCCGGTACATATGATACGTTACTTACCCCAATTTTACTGAAATTAATTCCCAATGAGTTAAATTTGGAATTTCAGCGTAAACGAAAGTCACAGGAAAATCTTTTTGAAGTTAATGAACTACTTGATTTTTTACGGGCTGAGATCGAATGCAGAGAAAACGCGATTCAAATACAAGACAGGCTCATTGTTCAAAATCCACCCCAAGTGCAGAGGGATAGAAAAATAAATAAGTTTACAGTTCCTACTGCTGCTTCATTGAAGGTTACGATTAATCAGTGTATCTTTTGCGGAGATTCCGCTGAATCAGTCAAGCACATTTCTGCAGCTTGCTCTAAGTTCGTAGCAGAAAGGAAAGCATATTTAAGAAAAAACGGAATGTGCTACCTCTGTATGAAAAAGGGAAATCATTAAGCAAAAGATTGCTTTTCGAAAATAAGATGTGAACATTGCTGTGGAAAACATAATTCTTTAATTTGTGATAAGGGTAATAATGTTAATGAGAAAAATTTCACTTTGACGAACAAAACATGTACACAGAAAGTTTTATTGCAAACTTTAATTGTAAAAATTTGCGGAAATGGTGAAGAGAAGTTTGTTAGATGCTTAATCGATTCTGGATCGCAAAAATCCTACATTTCAAAGTTTGTTGCTGAAGTGATGCAATATGAAAGTTTAAGTGAGAGTAACATTATTCATAGTTTATTTGGTGGAAGGGAAATGTCTGAAATTCATAAACAGTTTGTTGTAAATCTGAGTAGTGTAAAAGGTGATTACAAATGTAATTTTAAGGCTTTTGATCAAACTAAAATTTGTTCTGATGTTCCACAAATTGATGTAAGACCCTTGTTAAATGAGCTCAAACAAAATAGAATCTTTTTGAATGACACTATCCGTATGAAAAATAAGCTATTGTTTGAATCTTCGCCAACTGAAATTCATGTTCTGATAGGAGCAGATATTGCGGGAAAGTTACTTACGGCCAAGATAAGAAAATTAAAATCGGGTTTAGTATGTGTCGAAACTTATTTAGGATGGACTATTATGGGAAAAGTTCCTTTGGAAATAGAAAATAAAATTGATAACTCATTTACCTTTTCGATGTATGTGTCAGATTATAAAATTGCTGAATTATGGAATCTTGATACTCTAGGCATTTTAGATCCATCCGTTAATGAATCTAAAAAGGAATTGCATGAGCAAACACTGCAACATTTTCTTTCGACGGTAAAAAGGGATGAAGAAGGCAGATTTGAAGTCTGTTTACCTTGGGTCGAAGGCCACCCCCCACTCCCTAATTATCGAGAAATCGCTGAGAAAAGATTAAAGAATACAGTAAAAAATTTAAGAGACAAGGGTTTCTTAGAAGATTATGAAGCGGTTTTCCAATCTTGTAAGGAAGAAAAAATTATAGAAACTGTACCTGAAAATGAATATAATAATTCTTGCCATTATTTACCCCATCGTGCCGTTATTAGAAGGAATTCCAAAACAACCAAAATAAGATCAGTATTTGATGGGTCGGTGAAAATTAAGGGGTTTCCTTCAATAAATGATTGTATAGAAAAGGGGCCTAATTTGATAGAAACTATTTCTGCAATTATTAACAGATTTCGTGAAAAGTCAATAGGTGTAAGTTCTGATATAAAAAGAGCCTTTTTGCAAATAGGGCTTAACCATAATGATCGTGACTTTTTGAGGTTTCTGTGGTGGGAACAAGGGAATCCAGATCAGTTGAAGATATATCGACATAAGAGGGTCGTTTTTGGAATATCCAGTAGTCCTTTCTTATTGAGTGCTACTTTAACAAAGTTAATGAATGATGTTCCTGAACATCTCAGAGCGACGGCTAAGAAACTTTCTGAATCTTGGTATGTTGACAATTTAGTCACAAGTGTAAACAATGAAGATGAGTTAAGGAAATTAAAAAATGATTCGATTGAAATTTTGGCTAGTGCTAAATTCGAACTGCAAGATTGGGCTTATAATTTGCCATTGACGAACCAAATTGCCTGTAACGACAGCTTTTCGGAAATTTCATCATCTGATAATTCAAGATTTGAAAATTTTGAGGATCCTAATGAAAGGAGAACAGTCCCTATTCTTGGTCTCATTTGGGATTTGTACGATGATACTTTGAGTTGTGATATTAGAAGTTTAAACGAATCTAATAATAAATTAATCACAAAAAGAATTTATGAGGAAGAGAAGGTATCCAAGTTAGAATCAACAGAACAAGATAATCTTCTCTTAAAAAATGCTGTTGAATCTCTCTCTGTTGTAGATGATGAACTAAAGAATGCCAATATTTTACTCAAAACAAAACTGGAATTTGCTGAAGCTTCTACAACTGCCTCTCATCAAGCTGAATCTGGAACAAATGATGAAATTGAAAATCTGAAAAAAGTTCATCAAGAAGAAATTAATAAACTAAGTGATTCTCTTGAAAAGCATAAAGCTGATGCTAATTCGGCTAAAGAAATATTAAAATCTGTTAATAAGATCCTTGCAAATTCACAAGAAGTCATTGAAAAACAGAAGAAAGAAATAATATCAATAGAAGAAGAATGTACATTATTAAAAGAACAATTATCACAAGTGCAATCTGGGAAGAAAGATATGGAAGTAAAATTGCAATCTTTAACTGAGAGCCTTGATCTTAAGAAACAGAAAGCATCTGAGTTAGCTAATGAATTAGAGGCAGTTAAAGAAAAAGTTGCAAAATTTAATTCATTAGAAACAGAATACTTGGCCTGCAAGAATGAAATGGCTACTTTTGAAAAGGCTAGCCTTGATTTAGAAGAAAAACTTCTTGTTTCTAAAAAGTCTGAATGTGAGATAAGCTTTAAAGAACAGTTAGAGAGTAAGAGCAAAAAGTTAGAAGAAGCTCTTAGTACCATCGATTTACAAAAAGATGAAATGGAAAAACTGAGATGTGAGAACAGAAAGTATTCTGAGGAATTTGTTAAGTTTAAAAATGCGAAGAAAAATCTTGAGAATGAATTTAACAATATTTCTTCTCAAATTGAATCTGAAATGAAGGTTAAAGAGCAACTGGGAAAAGAATGCAGAAGATTAGGAGAAGCTGTTAATACTGTCAATTTACAAAAGGATGAAATTGAAAAACTAAGATGCAAGAATATAAAATGTACAGATGAATTAATTGAGATTAAAAAATTGAACAGCGATCTTCAAAACAAGCTGCTTGATGCTGTCATTTCACAAAATGATAATGTCGATGAGTTAGTGAAAGTACTTGAAACATGTGAAATTAAAGCAACTCATAATATTGAAGAAATACAATCTAATTTGGGACAATTGAAGGAGAAACCTGCAAGCAGTTCTATAAACCATGAGAAGGACTATGCTGTCTTGCATCAGTTATTTAATACCTTAGAAAAGTGTGAAGCATTTGCTAGCAACAAAATAAAACAGTTTCATTCTACCGGCATCAAGTATGTTGAGCAGATTATGGACTTAGAAAGAACACTCAAAACAAAAGAAAAAGTTACTGATATGTTGAATAATGATGTTAATGATTTGCAAAAAAAAAATTATAAAGACTTACAAACATCTTCAAAGAAACAACAAATAGAAATACAGAAGATTAGGTTTGAAAGTAAGAAAATGGAAATGCGACTGACAGACTATAAAAAATTTAATGAGTCAGTAAAGTGTGATCTGGATAAGCATGAAGTTGAAAAGGAAAAACTAGAAAGTGAATACAAAAATTTGAAAGATAAGGAAGAAACAGCAAAAAGAATGAATTGGTCTCTAGGAAAAGTTATCCAGTTGTTTACAGGAAAAGATGGTGTAGTACGCTTAGCAAAACTACGAACCAAGTTCGGGGAAATACTTCGTCCTGCACAAAGATTATATCCGTTGGAAGTAAATTTAGAATCGAATGACTTTTTCCAGAAAAATGTTGAGTGTGCTCCTCCTAGTGAACCTAATGATAATGAGTCACCCATTTCTGCCAAAGTTCGAGAAGACTCTCCTAGAAAGTCTAAGTATGGACGTGTGATTCGAACCCCAGAACGTTTAGACCTCATGAACTTGACCTCGACAGTGATTGAGTTTCAACATGGTAAAACTCAAGGGGGGGGGGGAGTGTGTCGCGGACAGCTCCCTCTGTTTCTCTTTGTAAAGACTGAACGCACCTCCAAACGATTTTTAATCGAACTTTAACTTTTGTATGAATGCAGAACTTTTTTCCTTTTTTATGAACTGAAATGAACTGATAAAATTGTTTTTCTTTAGAATGTTTTTCCGATGTTGCTGAAGGAAGTTTTTTTCTCGGTGAGGTTGGTGCGGTGTGGCAACTTCTCCGACGTTTACTATACCGTAGTGGGCGGTGTGTGTATTTGTGTGCGAAGTGTGCACGTTGTTGAATTTTTTGTTTTGTTGTTAGGAAAGTTCTACCATTTCGGTTCAGGTTGTATATTACTTGTGTTTTAGTACATTTACACTGTAAGCTAGGTTTTTATTTTGTGTTTTGCTCATTTTTCGTGTTGTATTGTTGCGTGGCTCTAGTTCATGTTGTTACAGAGCTGAGCTGTTTATCATGTCGGGGTCACCCCAATCTCTAGTAGTCAATGATACTACTCCAGCAAGTGTAATTACTCCAGAAAATAATATCGAGATGGAAAATACAGAGAAACATGTTGAAAATAGTGCTTTGTACCGGTCCAGCAAATCTCAAGTTGAAATTTTAAATGAAGCCAATGAGGCTGGGATAGCGAGTGTTGCGATATTGGTTGCTGCTGTTACAGGAACACTTCCGAGTTCTCACCCGAAGGCTCTACGTGACGCCATCTCGACACAAGTTGAAAACCACATGGGAATAGATTCGCTGCGACTATCTCGACAAGGAAAGCTCACATTGACTACACAGAATATCGTAACGGCTACTCAAGCGTTAAACATCAAAACACTCCTGGGTATCCCGGTTTCTGCCCAGCTGCTAACGGACAATATTACCACCAGGTTTCTGTTGCGCAACATGAATCCTCAAATCAACTGTAAAGACATAGCTGAAGAACTTGAATTTTCTGGAATTCCCGTCTTGGAGGTCCGTCGATTTATACGTAAAGTCTCTGGCCCTACTTCGACTGTTCTGGTGACGAAGCTGGGATGCAACTTGCCGGATACTGTTAAACTGTGGTATCAAGTTTTCCGCATCTCTTTGTTTATTGATAGGCCGAGACAATGCCGTAAATGTTGGAAGTACACTCATGGTGCCGGTGTTTGCAGAAGTGACTTTGTGTGTGCCCAGTGTGCTAATGTCCATACGGGTTCCTGTACGGTGGACCCCCCACTTGCGCCAACTGCAAAGGCAGCCATCTTGCTACAGACAGGACTTGTCCTAAATACATACAGGAAACTCGATTTTTGAAATTTAAGTGTGAGCATCACCTGGGTTTTAGTGAAGCACGGAAATCATTCCCGACCAGTGGCTATGCTAAAGCCGAGTCCTATGCCCAGGCCGCCTCTGCCTCTCCCCCCCCTCCGGCGGACTATATCACTAGATCGGACCTTCAGATTATGCTACAAGGTTTTGCCGAGAATATCGCTGCTATGATGCAATCTGTCCTGGAAGCCCAGGCTCTAAATTATGAACATATGTTGTCTGCTATCACTTCATCCGTGGTAGGGGCCCTGCGGGACGCTCTCTCCCCAGGTCACCCCCCTCCTTCACATAGCGCTACTGATAAACAGCAAAAGCCGGGTCACTCATTGACTCGCACTATTTCACGCAATAGCAACGTCAAAAAATTGTGCACCGGGATGTCTAATCCAAACAATCTTCAAACACAGAACATGGACTCTTCCTCAGGGGATGATTGGACTTTAGACGAGCATTCCACCACAAGAGACAAGCCCGAGCTCAATGCCTCCATCACTTAGAGTGGTTGAGGTAAGCGTCTTCTTTTGTTTATTCCTTTTCCTTACTGGTTTTTGTTTTCATGTTTATCTGCAGTTTGTGGAGTTATTGTCTTATCCTATTTAGTTATGTTTGGGTTTTTGTTTCGCAATTGAGTTTTTTTCCTTTCTTGTTTTCCGTGTCTGAGTTCCGGGGGTTGGGGTACTCGTATCCTTTTTTTTTGGTGGGGTTTCTTTACAGAAACTCTCTTTTTGTGAGTTTTCTTTATGGTCAGTTTTTTAGTTCATTGGAACTGTAGAAGTGTCCGGGCCAATGGTCATTGGCTTCGCTCTCCCACCTTCGCCCAGGCTCGCATTATTTGCCTGCAGGAAACCTTCCTTACGCCTTCGGATAGTTTTTCTCTCCCGGGCATGAATGTGTTTCGGAAGGACCGCCTGGATGCTCGCGGTGGTGGCCTTGTGACGGCCATTAAGACCTCTTTGGATGCTCTGTTGGTGCCTTTGCCGTCCTGTCCGCAGCCAGATTTTGAAGCTTTAGCTGTCAAGGTCTGGTTTAACCGCTCCTGGGTTTCCTTGATTAATGTTTATTCCCCTTCGGGTCTTTTCCCGGGTGAGTGGCTCTCTGGGGTCCTGGATTCGTTGAGTTCTCCTATCATCCTCTTGGGGGATTTCAATATTAATCTTCTGGGTCATGACCCTCCGTTCCCTCCTAGGGTTCGTCACCTATTAGATTGGTCTGCCTCTCATGAGATCTGCTTCCTAAACTTGCATTCGCCGACACGCTCTGCTCCTAACGGGTCGGCTTCGTTGTTAGACCTTACCTTGTTGTCCCCTTCACTTCATAGGGACATCCACTTCTACATCCACCCTGATAACTTTGACTCGGACCACCATCCGGTTGTTCTGCTCCATAATAGCATGATCGCCCCGGCTGGCCCGGGTCGGGTTTTGGTCAATTGGTCTAAGGCTAGCGCATGCCTCAACGAGATGTTAAACGCCTCCAATCCTACCTACTCAGAGTTCGAACAGTTCTGTCACCGGGCTATCCAGGCTCAGCAAGTGTTCTGGCGTTCCCAGGCGGCCCCGTCCCCACCTTGGTGGGACGCTACCTGCCGATCTCTATTGCGCCAGAAGCGGAAGTCCCTAAAGTGGGCCCGCTCTACTTGTTCCAGGGAACATTGGAAAAACTACAAGATGTTTGCTGCCAAACTACGGCGCCACATGAAACTCGTGTCTCGTCAATACTGGGATAAGATTTGTCGGGATAGCTGCTCAAGTAGCAGAATATTCAAGATTCTGAAGCGTCTTGCTAACAGGGAGTCCACTCATGGGGACAATGTTTTGTGCAACCCTCACCCTGTGGTCTCTGCCCATCTTCAGGCCGAGGTTTTTTTGCAGCATTTCCAACAACTAGATGCCTATGAACCCCTGCCTTTTGACCTAAGTGATGGGGACGCTTCTTTGGATGCCAGTTTTTCTTTGGAGGAGCTTTCAGATGCACTCAAACATACCAGGCCTACGTCCTCCGGCGCTGACGGCATTTCCGCCCGCCTTTTGAAAAATCTCCACTCCGACAATCGGCAAAAGCTTCTCTCGATCTTCAACGCCTCGTTTGAAAGTTCGTCGCTTCCGGCATCCTGGAAATTGGCCACTATCATCCCGATTCGCAAGCCGGGTAAGCCGACTACGCAGACAAGTTCTTACAGACCGATTGCCCTGACTTCCGTCTGTGTCAAGGTGATGGAAAGAATGATCCTCCGTCGCCTCCTGATCTGGACCGGTGTCCGGAACACCTTTCCTCCCAGCCAGTTTGGTTTCCTCCCTTTCAGAGACTGCACTACGGCTCTATGCACCCTTGTTGATCATGTACGTCGTGCGAGGGCAAACAACCACTTTGTGGCCGCTGTGTGCCTAGATATTAAGGCTGCCTACGACTCCGTTTGGATTGACAACCTCATCTATAAATTGGCTTCGCTGGGAATTCGTGGGCGTATGGGCCGTTGGATTGCTGAATTTCTCACTGAGCGCCGGATCCAGATCAGATGGAGGTCGGCAACTTCTGGGGTCGGTCCCTGTCGTCATGGCGTGCCTCAGGGGAGTGTGCTCTCCCCTTTTCTATTTCTAATCTACTTGGCTGATATCGTGGAGACCTTGGAAGATGGCGTCTACCTCATAGTGTATGCTGATGACATTATCGTGTACGTAATTGGCCTCAACGAGCGTCGTGCCCGCGAAAAGCTTAACAGTGCCCTGCAGAGGATTTGTAATTGGTGTGCGGCCAACAAGTTAAGGATCTCGCCTGAAAAGTGCTTGGCCATAAATTTTTCACGCAGCCGCGACCCGGGCAACCCTCCGTTTGTTGCGGGGCAGGAGGTCTCTTGGAGCACCACGGTGAAGATCTTGGGTATCTGGTTTAGTCGCTCCCTTAACTTTCGCTCACACTTTTCGATGATCCGTATCAAAGCTCTTCGGAGTCTAAACTACATTAAGGCTGTGGCCAGCCACTCCAGGGGAGTTGCCAGCACGCACCTGCTGCGTATAATCAATGCTCTGATCAGAAGCCTTCTTGAATACGGATGTGCGCTTTTCTTTGATTGTAACAAATCTGCCATGATCACTCTGGAGAGAATCTACTATGCTGCTCTTCGTACTGCTACTGGCCTTCCCATGTGCACCCCCATTCCGGTCCTTCAACGTGAAGCTGGGGCGACCTCAATCCGCAGTCGCCTTCTGTTCCTGGCGAAGGCTTTTCTCCTACGGCAGCTTGCCCTTCCCCCGGGACTTGTTCTCAGTGACTCTCTCAGGTCGACTCATCCTCCCGATGGCTTTGGCTCTAATTGGGCTCGCCTCTGTGACTCCTTGTCCGCCGCTTATGGCTTTGATTGTTCTAAGATACTTCGGTTCATCTGGCCTCCTCTTCCTCAGGATTTGACTCTTCACATAATTACTGAGGGCCTCCCCTTTCAGGACGTCTTGCTCCCTGATCGCATCCTTGCAAGCGAATGGGTCCGCTGGCGCGAGGCCCACCGCTACTGTACTGTCCTTTCCTCCGATGCCTCCAAAGACTCTGCAAAGACATCGGTGGCGGCAATTGATGCCGACTCCGACCGTGCCGTGGCTGCCTTGCTCCATCATTGTAATTCAATTTTCACGGCCGAGGCGATCGCACTCTGGTTGGCCATTACTCACCTTCCTTCGATTCACAAGACTATCTTCATTTTAACGGATAGCTTGTTTGTCTTGCGAGCTCTCCAGGCCTATTCACTTCGTTCTCCTAAGGTCATTCTGCATCTGATCCATAGCATTTCGGTTTTGAGTAGTAGGGGCTACTCCGTCACTTTGGTCTGGTGCCCCGCCCATAAGGGTATCGTCCCGAACGAGAGGGCGGACGTACTGGCCAAAAATGGTCCTTATCTCTGCCAGTCCTTCCCTTGGGTGTCTCCGGAGGACCTACGCTCTCACATCAAGAAGAGCTGGCTTATTGAAAATGATTTCTCTTGGCTTAACAGTGACTACGCTCCTACTTACCCTCACCTCACCACTGACCGGTCTTATTCGTTGTGGACCCCCTCCAGGCGAACGGATGTGCTTATTGCCCGATGGAGGGCTAGGATGATCCTCACCCAGCAGCGTCTCTTTCGCATGCACCAAGTTTTTTCCCCGCTGTGTAGGCATTGTTTTGAATTGGATACCCCGGAGCACGTTCTACTACATTGCATGGTTCTCAAAGACCCTCGCCGACAGCTGCTCTTGTCACTCAAGCTACCTGCCTCCTCGAGCTATAGCGAGATCATGGCTGTGGCCCTCTCATCTCCTCATGGTGTTGCGGCCCTAATCCGCTTTTCACGTGTGGCTCTTCCCCATCTTGTTTGACCGCTCTAGCTGACAGCCTGTGTGGGCCTATTATTGTTTTGTTTTTTCTTCCCTCGTCTGCCTGTGTCGTACATGATTTGACCCTGGCTGATTAAGTTTGTGTTTACCCTGGAGTTTCGAGACAAAAGCCTCCCTAACGGGTAGTAGCATACGTCTCAGTACTTGCCCACCAACCAACCAACCAACCAACCGATGTTGCTATGGATATGTAGAAGAATTTTTTGATGAATTTGAACGGAGCTGTGACTTCGTTTTGATGAAATTATTCTAATATATAATGTTAAAATACGCTGTAAATAATTGTAATATAGTTGTATATAATTTTTAAATTAATGCCTGCATCCTTTTTGAGTTTGTATTTAAGTGAAAACCAGCCTGGCGCGGACCCGATTTTACGGAAACGAAGCAGCCCGAACTTACCTGATCGCCAGAGAGAGTAAGTAGAAGATTTTGATCTTTATTTTTAGCTGCTAATATATTTGAAAAAGAATTGTAATAGTTCCTGCTTTTGCCACAAGCGTGATTTTAATTCTTATTTCTTTGGCTGTTTTGCTGATAATTGCCAAAAAATTCTAATTTTTTATTTCTTAAACTCCCTTATATGTATATATATATATATATATATTATTTTTTATTATTATTATTATTTTTTTTATTTACTCGAACCTTTTTTACTTTTTGCAGTCAGGGGACACCGTCCCGTCACATAATTTTTCCACTATTGAGGCTTCTTTATAGCCTCCCTTTGTTTTTTTTTATTATTATTTCCCTCTGTTTTTAGTTTCCATGTATTTAGTAAAATTGACTTCATAAGCAAATGTAAAAACAACGATTTTTATAAACGATTGTAGAACATCTCGGTTGTAGATTCCCGAAAGTAAACGATGACTGTATCGATTATTTTTAGATGACGATTTTTTTCGATTGATAATTTTCGAGAATCGTCTATCTCTAGCCATATCCCAGCAGGAATTTTAGGTAGAAGCATGAAATTCACGATAACAAACCTTTAAAAATATATATTAAACATTTATTTCGTAGATTTTGGAAATCCCCCTCCTCCTTACAAAAAGATTAACGGGATATACAAAACTTGTAGGTCATTTTACCAAACTTCAACAGCAGTTTTAGATAGAGGTTTGAACTTGAGGATTAAGACAACAATTATGGTTATTTGATTAGATATTAAGATGTATTTTTTAATTTTTACTAGATTAATTTTGTTTGATTCAAGATTCTTTTAAAGAAACCAACTGGAGTAGCGGGCGAAAGCTGCCAGTGTTAGATAAAACCTAGACTTTTTACAAACTTACTGTACTTGAACTTTTTACAATAGTCAGGAATTAAGTTTAGAAACAATTATTTAAAGCTTTTTTGTGTATTCATAAGACAAAATATCTGTAGAAACTTTCCAAATTATCTTCATCTTAGATTTCAATACTTTTTATTTCATTTTAAACATTTAGAAAATTTATTATTTTAACAATGACTTAAAAAAAAATCAGTTGATTAAAATTATGATTTAACCGCTGATTTAAATCAACTGATTAAAATCGTTGACCCCCAATACAAATTAACTAAAATATTATATTTAAATTAATTCACAATAAACATATTTTTGTCCTAGTCCTTTTAATTTGGTCGACGATATTTCACATGCATTGATTTTGAAAGTGATTAACTTAGCAATAGCATAAAATGGACATGACCCACTTTAAATATCAAAGGCTAAAATTGTAAATTTATCATGGCTTTAGTATACCGACCTCATTCATAATGTATATAATTGCAAATGACATATTACGTTAATTTTTAAAACCAGACTATTCGCATAAGTTATGGTGAGAAAGAAATGCATTGTTCTTGAGTAAATTCATATTTGTCATATTGATAATGAAATATTTGAGTGTCCAAAAGTATTTCCTAATGAATAATTAAAATATATTATAAAATATATAAATACTATTACATTTAAAGCCAAAAGTAGAAGCTTCTTCAAGAAACGCCATGACGATAAAAATAGAGACTACACAACATTTTTGTTTTACGCTGAGGTAAGTTGGCATGAAACAACCCAGATAGCATTTTTTTTGCTTTTTAACAGCTTTTTTCAACCATACTATGTAAATGTCTGTATGCTTTTTTAAGGCTTTTCATGCAAAGTTTGTAAAGATTTTGAAAAGGGTTAGAACAGGTTGCTAGTTGACAAAATCGGAGCTTGTTCGTAAGTGTTTCAGAATAAGCATGCAAAAAGGAAGAAAGAAAAGGATAGTTATAGGAGTTACAATTGAAGGTGGATAAAAAGCTTTTATAACAAGCATGCAGAAAAAAATGAAAATGAGGTTTTTTATAAATCTTAAAACCTTATTTGATAGAAAAAAGAGATTTTCAGCAAAATAACTGAACTTAAAAGTTTTCTGAGCTATGTATGCTTTTTTTTACTCATTTGTATCTGTTTTTACAGAAAACTAAATTTTCGTCTAATATTATCTATATATTGAAAAATAGCTTATTTTTTAGTCATATATTTATAAATTCGCTTATTTTAATTAATATACTTATTAAATAAATGATAAAATTTGAATATACTTTACATTTTAAATTAAAATGAGATGGTTTATAAATCTTATATATATATATTTGATAGAAAAAGGGGATTTTAAGCAAAATAACTGAACTTACAATTTTTTTTATTTGTCTTTACCCTTTTTTTTTGCTCATTTTGTGTGTTTTTACAGAAAACTAAATTTTAGTCAAATACTATCTATAATCAAAAATTATTATAGTTTATTGTTAGTCACATATTTATCAAGTAGTTTATTTTAATTCATATATTTATTAGATAACTCATAATATTTGAATATGAATTATTTTTTAAATTATAAAAAATTAGCCTGTTTTTAGGCATTTTATTTTTATTTATTTATTATTATTATTTGTTAATTAGATAACATTCCTATAATCTTTTACTACGTATGTATAAAATATGTATTGAATTTGTATCAATTCACAGCATTACTAGATTTAACTTAAATTTAAAAAAAATAAATAAATAATCCTAAATTATATTTTAAGGTTATATTACTCATGCAGAAACACCTGATTGCTTAATGTTAATCCTCTGGGGATTTTTTCAAAAATCTTATTTGCATTTTTTTTTTCTTTTTCCATTGGATACCTGACGTTAATCTCTACCAAGGCCTTTTTTTACTTTTTCAATCCAGTTTACAAGTTCTTTTTTTAATTAAGATATTTTTATTTTCAGAAGCTTGTAAACAAATTAGAAAACTTAGTTTTTATACAGACTGTCCACAGTTAAAATCTAAAATATGGAAATGCAAATGAGATAATCAAGAATTTTCTCTCATAGGATTAACAATAGCATACAAGTGTTTATGCATGAACAAAGTAGTAATCTCTTACTTAAAACTTTCCAGAGGGAACAATTTTAATTATCAACTGTGAAATAACACTTAAAATTACTGAAAATTTTCACATTCATAACTAAGCGTAATTCGAGTTCATTGGAGCATTTCTCACTCTGCTGATAACACACAGAATCGCAGTTAGAAATGTGAAAATTTTCACGTATTTAACATTTGAAATTCATCCTTCTCCACATAAGCATAGTCTTGAAAATTATTGATTGAGCATTTGAAATAAAAATAAACAGAGGGATTTTTTTTTCTAGTGTCATATATCTCTAAGAAAAAAAATTTAAAAAAAAAAAAAACTTTTTTTCTATACATAGGATAAAAAAGTATTAAAAAAATTGCTGATGGGACATAAGAATTTACAACTCAATGTCTATGCTCAGCTCATGCATAGTAAATTTGATTATACTAATTACTTTCCTTTTGAATCCAGTTCAAAAACACTTACAATAAATATTTAATCGAATATGTGGAATTCCATTACAGCATACATTTTATGACAGTAGAAGATTGCAGATTTTTTATATTAGTACTTCATAAAATTCTTAATTATTTCATTTATTAAACTTATTTCTTTGAATTTTGATTATTATTCAGAGAATATTGGCAGATTTTAAAAAATCCCCCATAGAATTCTGTTTGATGCCTGCAGCAGCTATTTGATCTTTTGTCGGAAAATTGTTTAAGAAAGAAAGTTCAAAAAGAAACTTTTTTATAAATTCAATGGTGATTTTTCCAGCTTTTTTACATTAAAATAATTTACATTTCTTACTTTTTTAATAATGTAAATTTTACAAATTACAATAAGTCAAACGTTCCTTCTATTTTTTATTATTTATTTATTTTTTTTTAAGCCAGAGAAATATTTTTCTATGAGCAACACAGTAAATACTAAACTAATCTTAATTTTTTAAAGTTATAATTTAACTCATTTAAATTGTTATTCTTTTCCCTTTATAATTTTTAATAACTGAAGTCTGACTGAAGCAATGAAAAGTATTTCTCTGTACCAAGAAAATATCCTCAAAAACAAATGAAATATCATTCAGTTTATAAAATTCCATTTATTTACATATAAAGAATTGACATAATTTATCAATAATACATCAATATAATTTTGTCAGGAACTTCAGTTAAGTCTCTCACTCTTCTTGATTCATTCTTTTTTCTCTAGAAAACAAAAAGACAAATATAAACACACAAATCAAATATGCATAGCTAGAGATGGGAATGCTCGGAAAAAAACCGGGAAAATTGGGGGAAAAACTGGGTTTTTTCGGTTTTTTTCCGAAGGCTTATTTTTCAATTTTTCCGAACTGGAAAAATTGAAATTTCATTTATGAAATAATATAGTGAAAATTTTGTAATAGCTACATTCTTATACTTTTTATTTTATTTATTTTTATGTTAAGTGTCCCACATGAAAACTTTAATGTGGGTAATCTGATCTCTGAGCAGAAATCTGTTTGAGAAGACTTGAAAGAATCCTTCACATTTTTTTCTTGTTTGAAACACAAGACCCTTTGCAAAATTTCTCTTGAAAATAGACATTTCAGAAAAAAGTTTAATCTACAAATTGAATCTTTTGCAAATGCAGTGATTGAAGAAAAAAAAAAAAATCTCATGCCATATAGCATCTGAATCTTATCAAGTTGTATATATGCATAAATAACCATATTAAAAGTTGTATATATGCATAAAAAACCTTATCTAAATAGGACTCTAAAAATAGTAATAATTTCTTATTCACAAATTTTGAATATATTTTGTATAAATATATATACAAGAAATTCACAATTTCACAAAAACAGGATTACATGAAAAAAATCCAGATATATAATTAAATGCAACTTCTCTTTTTAAAAATTAATTCATGTGCAAAATTATTTCAATAATATGCCGATTAATAGAAATGGTAAAATTAAAAATTTAACATAAAATTTGAAGCATGCATTTATTACTTTTTTCTATCTTTTCAAGAAGTAAGTATTGAATTCGAGAAAATTTTGACTTCCAGTTTTTGGTGTGTTTAAACATTTTAGAAGGTCCTGAACACGATTTGATAGTTTTTGGAAAATATCTGTCACTCTGTAAGTCTGTATGGGACAAAAATTTTACAGGCACTCGATCTCAAGAACTGATGCACATAATTTCACAAAACTTTAGATTCAGCTACACCTTGATATAAACTCGAGATGTTTAGTTATTAGTGTATATCGCCCAACTGATGGTGCTGCTATGCTGCATTATTCATAATTTCCACAATAGTTCTATCTCAAGAATTAATGTATGTATTTTCATAAAACTTCAGATTAAGTTAATCTTTGATATAACTTTGTGCACATTACTTTTTTGGCCTAAATCGCTCAACAGATGACGCTGCTATGCTACATTATTCATGATTATCGCAATAGCTCTATCTCAAGACTAAAGGACGATTTTTTTTTAATCAAACTACAGATTCAGACAGTTCCTGATATATATTAATGTTGTTTAGTTTTTGGTGTAAATTGCCCTATAGGTGGCACTGCTATGCTGCATTTTTCTAGATTTTGTAATAGCTGATTAAATTGAATGTTTTTTCAAGGTATTGAATCTAAAATTGACTTTCATTTTACCTCCATAATGTACAGTAATATTGCAAAAACCTGGGCAGTTTGCATTAGAAAAGTACAACTGCGATGAAAAAAACCCCCATATTTTATTACAAATAATTATGTTCCAAATTATACATTCCCTCTTGATTAAACTTTGAATTTTTGTAGTTTTTTAAAGCACACTAGAAGTTTATCTCTGTATGTTACTGCTTTTGTTAATTTATCAAATAGCGAGTATTTTCTATTTGTAGTGTTCTGTTTTCATAACTTTTGAGCTCCATTCTTAGAAATATGAAATTACCATATGGAAACATTATTGAATATGGTTTTTTACTCAATAATAGAATACCGGATTTCAGGATAAAAAGAAAAAAAAATTATGTTTAATTAAACTTTAAAAAAAAATATTTTTTTCTGGATTCAGTGAGTAAATCTTATGCTATTTTTTAGTTGCAGACCTGAGTAAGCCAAACTAAAACTTAGTTTTGTTTGAATTTAAATTATAAAACTAAATCAAAACTTTGAGTTGGGATTGGAAAGCTAAACCAAAACTAAACATATTTTTTAAAAGAAATAAAATTATAATTGTAAGAAAAAAGTGTAATAATGTAAAAATACACATTTTTTTAAGCAAAGAATGGAATTTTTTGTATACTGATATTGATAATAATGATAAAACTGCAACAATTTCTTTAAATTAGTATCATTTACTTAAAAACTATACTTATGTAAATGGAATGCATAATTTATTTCATTCCAAACTGCAGAGATATTGGCTTAGGTTCTTCATTATGTCAATTGGTAGTTAAACATGTAACTGAAAAATCATTTCAACAGAGATATCATATAACAAACAATAGTGTTTTAAAAATTCTTAGGCTGTGGAAAAAAAACTGAACTTTTAAAAGTAGGCTTTGCTACTTTCTTTTTACTTTGTAATATAAAGTGAAAATAATTTTCATTTAATACAAATAAATGGGAAAAAATGTTTATTATTTAATATTCTCTAAGAAAATATAATTTATTTGGGAAAAACAGTCATGAAAAATCAATTTTTCCAATTTTTCCGTTTTTTTCTGAAAAAAAACAGTAAAAAACCAGTTTTTTTCCGCCACTTATATTTTTCCGGAAAATTTACATCTCTATGCATAGCAAAAATAAAGTACTGTGTTACCTCAAAAATTGTACATTCAGAACTCAGATAACGTTAAAAATTTCAAGATTTAAAGCGATGAATTAGCAGACAGTGAGATTGCAGACTCTATGCTAAATTGAATTTTTGATAGCTGGCAGCAGCTGAGGACGAGGTTGAGCAACTAACACTGTTTCAAAAATTTATAATAAATCTACAAAATTACTAGTAACAATAAAAAAAAAAATCTTATATTGGTTAGTTTAATTCTCAAACAAATATTATCATATCTTAACCTAGACAGTGTTTGAAATCCTTAGTGGTCTACTGGTCCGAACCAGCCAAAAATTCAATCGGACAACTAATTGGAAAAACTTAGTGATCTGCAGGACCGGTAACATTCTTTTCCCTCTCCGACAGACAAATGTAAATTTTCTTGGCCATGAGACATTACAACAAATTTCAAATCATGATTTTATTCAATTTTTAATAAATTATAATTTTACATTTTATTATCTAGAAAATTTTAGATAATTGCAAAGTAAGTTTAGTTTATATTCAGGAGGAGGGGTCGCTCAAAGAGTTAAAAGGATTTAATAGAATTTTATGCAGCAGACCAGCAATTTTTTTTTTCTTTAAATCAATTCTGAGGCTACTGAAGATCAGTGCTCTTCACTGAAGATGCTCTGAATTTTTGTCAGAAATTAGGAGTTTTTCTTGACTTTTTGAATAGTGTCATAAAAATTATACAAAAGGATAATGATAAGAAATTGACAAAAAGATAAAAGTGAAATAGCAGACATAAAGAAGAATCTCATGACTGATTTATGCAGATTTTTTTTTTTAAATTTACATATATTAAATTAAGGAAATTACTAATATTATATATATTTAGTGTTGTTTAATCTTAATGTACATTTTTTTTAAGACCAGGAGGTGTCAGCACAAGCACAGACAATCACCTTATGAAGTTCATGGATGAAAATCTAGGATTAGTTGAATCTCGATTTGCATAGTACAACGCAATCGGTCTGCTAAATCATATCCTGGAGGAAAACACCTAATAACCGGATTTTAGTGGTTGACTCATGGGTTAACCATCATGTTTTCCCGTTCGCAATCCTCCGTTATTTCATATTTTTGGGTGCAGGAAAGCATAGTGGTAAACTTACAATTCAACTGTTAAAACCAGGTTTTTAAGTGTTTTCCACCAAGATATGACTTGGAAGACTGGTTGCATTTTATAATGCAAATCAAGATTTAACTAATCTTAGAATTTCAACCGTAAACTCGATGAGGCGATTGTTTGTGCTGCCGCCTCCCAGTCTATTTTTGTTATTCAAAGATATATCAAAATCATTCAAATAAGATCCTCAAAGAAAAATTATAATATAGTAAATCAGTTAATGTTGTTTAAGTACTTAAAGTGTTTATTCTAAAAACAGTAATATTGATAAACATCAAATTACTTCATATTTCAGAAGTGACATTAATTACATTAACTGTTTACTTTAAAACCATAATATTTATAAACTATAAATTAATCCATTATTCAAAAGTGACATTAATGAAATATTTAATATCATTGTTTATTTAAACAATTCATAAGTGGATGATTGCACAGGATTGCGAAATCATTTGTGTTGATTACTTCAAGGACAACATTTTACTGTGAACGAACTCAGTTCAGTTGCTCTTATGTTTTTGTAAAGCACACACGGTGCTTATATTTCTCTTACTGTGTCGCATTCTTGGATATGTTAATCCCGCAACCGCAGCAGGAAACTGCATTCCTGTATCTTGTTTTTTTCAATTTACTAAATGTTTCTTTAAGTTGTTAATATAAAGCAAAAAAGATATATTAGTGCGAATTTATTTTCACTTGACAACACTAAAGAACTGCTTCATGAATCTCGGACACCAACATTATGGAGGCACCACCGGCGAGATAACCTGCGCACATCGCTTTTGATGAATTACGCCGTCTCAAAGTCGCCATAAAGGAGTACCATTCATCCCAGCTGTTTCAGATGTACCTGCACACATCGCTTTTTTTGGATTACAACGGTACAAAGTCACCATAAAGGAGTACCCTACAGCCCAGCTGTTTCAGATAAGTACATTTTTGGTTTATTATCAGTTTGGCTTTGTTTTTTAACTTGGTTCCCTCATTATTTTAATAATGAGTCAAGAAGATTTAGAAAAGACAGCAATAAATTTACGTGGCAGAGCTAAATCTGCATTAACACGTATCACGAACTTCATTGACGCTGATCAAGTTTTTCAAAAGAATGATTTATTGAATAAATTAGAAAAATTAGAAACAGCTTATTTCGATTTTGATAAATATGATGCACAATTACCAGAAGAATCCTCGGAAATGGAGGAATTTGAAACAAAATATTATGAAACCAAAGCCAAACTGCAATTAGAACTTGAGAAATTTTCTATAAATAGTATGAATGCACATTCTCAAGTTGTTAATGAACAATTACCTATAGTTAATACAACTAATAATTTTAAATTACCCAGATTGAATATTGAGCAATTTGATGGTAATTTCAAAAACTGGATGTCATTTAAAGACTTATATTTATCGTTAGTGCATAACAATGCCAGTATAACAAACATTCAAAAATTTCAATACTTAAGAGGTTTGCTCGGTGAAGAGCCATCGTCAATTATAAAACATATTCCCATTTCTGAAACCAGTTATGCAGAAGCATGGGAAAAATTATTGTCAAGATACGACAAAAGAAAACAAATTGTCGCAGCTCTTATCAAAACATTTATGGATATACCTCCCATTATTCATGCTAATGCACTTAACTTACGCAATATATCAGATATCTCTGACGAGGTAATTCGTGCTCTCAAATCAATCGATGTTAAAGCATCAGAGAGAGACATTTGGTTAATTCATATTCTTCTTCAAAAGGTTGATAATAAAACACGTGAAGAATGGGCTCAATATTCATCGAAGGATGATTTTCCTTCTTTTGATCAATTTATTCAGTTCATTAACGACAGATGTTTATCTTTAGAATTGTATAATAATGATTATACAGGGTTACATAAAAAAGAGAAACAATTTAATTTTCACAAAGCTCCCGCCAATAACGTTATCAAATGTTTATTTTGTAAAGCTAATCACTTATTGTACAAATGTATTAAATTCAAGGAATTAAACGTAAGAGATAGAAAACAATTTGTGAGAAAAAACAAATTATGTAGCAACTGTTTATCTGACAGACACTACACATATCAATGTAATTCTACATTTAGCTGTCATCATTGTCAGCTCAAACACCATACGCTGTTATGCGAGAATAAACTACAAAATTATGCGATGTCAACTTCACGTTCGAATGAAAAACAGAGTCGGAAAAGCAAATCTGATTCAGAGGACCTTTCGATTCCTGATGATAATAAAAAAGAAGTTTCTCCTTCAATAAATTCTGTTCAAACATCTTTCGCACTTTTGCCCACTGCTACAGTATATATTTATGATTGCATGGGTCAAAAGCATACGTTAAGAATTATGTGTGACAGTGGCTCAGAATCTACGTTCGTTTCAGAATCATGCATGAAAGTGTTAGGATTCAAAAGGAAAAATGCCCGATTTCCCGTGAAAGGTCTTTCTAATTCAAAAATCGCAGTAACAAAGGGTTACGTAATGATTGATCTTATATCAATTCATAATGCTGACAGTAAGTTGTCAGTGAAAGCTTTTATTTTAGACGAATTAACAGCTCCATTACCTTCTGAGAAAATAAGTGAAGAGCATTATTCACACTTAAAAAATGTAAACTTGGCAGATCCACATTTTGGGACTCCAAATAAAATCGATGTTATTTTAGGATCAGATTACTTTTTTTCTATTTTGCTTCCTGGTCAAATAACATGTGCTCAGAGCAGTTTAATTGCGCAAAATTCCATCTTTGGCTTTCTCGTATCGGGAAAAATGCCGCATCTTAACACAACTCCTAATTCAATGCATAATTTACATATTTATGAACTTAATATTGATAATGAATTAAAACGATTTTGGGAAATGGAAGAAGTATTCAATAATAATGCTCAAATTCTGTCTCCAGAAGAACAATTTGTTGAATCACATTTTCAGAAAACTTACTCAATTAATTCCGAGGGTCGTTTTGTGGTAAAATTACCTTTTGTTAAACCTACGACAGAATTAGGTAATTCTAGACCTGCCGCAATTTCTCGCTTGTTGGCGATGGAAAGGAAATTTAAAGAAAACACAGAATTCGAAAAGCAATACAAGGATTTTATGCGCGAATATATACAGTTAGGCCATATGGAATTAATAACACAAAATGACATTAACGATTCTGAAAATGAACAATATTTTCTTCCTCATCATGCGGTTATTAAACCTTCTAGTACTACTACCAAGTTGAGAGTTGTGTTTGATGCATCATGTAATACTTCAAAAGGTAATTCCTTGAATTCAATTTTGGGAGTAGGTCCTAAATTACAAAGGGACATATTTGAAATTTTACTTAATTTTCGAGTTCCGAAAATTGTTTTTTGCGCTGACATAGAAAAGATGTACCGCCAGATTTTAGTTTCTGAAGAAGATCAAAATTATCAGAAAATAGTTTGGAGGTTTAACTCTAATGAGGAAATAAAAAATTTCAAATTAAAAACGGTTACTTATGGGCTAGCTCCAGCGTCTTATCTAGCCACTAAATGTCTCAAACAAATTGCTGAAGATTATACAAAAAATGCTGTTATTTCTCAAACATTAGAGAAGGATTTCTATATGGATGATCTACTTTCAGGCTCAAACACTGTTAGCGAGGCAATAGAAACTTGTAAAGAAATTAGCGATGTTTTGCACGCGCATGGTTTCCACTTAAGAAAATGGAATTCAAATTCAAGGGAATTTCTTAGAGAGTTTCAAGATGATTCCAATACCGAATCGAATTTTGAAATAATTCCTAGTGATAACGGAAGCTCTAAAGTTCTAGGATTAAGCTGGAACTCTTCTTCAGATACTTTTATTTTCAAGGTTTCACTAAATCTCACTCCACCTCTTACAAAGAGGCAAATTTTAGCAGAATCAGCTAGAATCTTTGACCCACTGGGTCTAATTTCACCATGCACTGTAACTTTAAAAATATTTTATCAAAAACTGTGGTTGACAAAAGGGGACTGGGACACTATTATTCCAGAACATCTAACTGAGGAATTATTCAAATTTCAAAATTCATTCAATGAAATCAATCAATTTTCGATACCAAGATGTGTTACGCTTTCATCCGAGAATGCCTTCGAATTACACGGATTCTCCGATGCGTCAACACTAGCTTATGCTGCCGCAATTTATTGCCGACAAACTTGCAATGGAAAAACCAATGCTTTTCTTTTGGTTTCTAAAACAAAAGTTGCACCAATCAAGCAAATTTCTGTCCCTAAATTAGAACTTTGCGGTGCTCACTTATTATCTAAATTATTCCGCACAGTTATGGACACACTAAAGAATTACAAGTTCGATATTTTTGCATGGACTGATTCTAAAGTAGTCCTTTCATGGTTATCCGCACACCCCCGCAAGTGGAAAACATTTGTCGCGAACAGAACCTCTCAAATAACAGAAGTTTTACCTACGAAGCACTGGGGACACGTTCCCTCAAAAGATAATCCCGCAGATATCGCTTCTCGCGGTATCGACCCAAAGTGTTTGCCAGAATGCGAGCTATGGTGGAAAGGGCCAGGCTGGCTACTTCTAGACCCATCTAATTGGCCGAAAGATGACTTAAATGTTGATGAATTCGATGAGCAAATCAAATCCGAGCAAAGGTCGGATCCCATTTTTTCATTTCACACGCATGCTTCAAATGATGTACTAGATAATTTGTTTCAAAAGCACTCATCACTTTCAAAAATTATCCGCATTCTGGCATATTGCATAAGATTCGTTAAAAAATGCAAAAATGCTAATGAATATCAAATCCCTTCAACAGTACTTACATTTAACGAAATAAAATCTGCTGAAGAAATGATCGTTCTTTGGATTCAAAATTCTTACTTTAAAGAAGAGTTAAATTGCATCAAAGAACAAAAACCTCTAGCTAAGAAAAGCAAATTACACTCCCTATATCCGTTTATTGATGCTAAGGGTATCTTACGGGTGGGAGGACGCCTGCAAAATTCACAGTTAGCATTTAATCACAAGCATCCGGTAATACTTCCATCACAACATAAAATGAGTGAACTATTGATAATACAACAGCATATTGCCACTTTACATGCTGGACCTTCTCTACTATCGCCCATCATAAAACAATCTTTTTGGATAGTTGGTGGAAAAAAGCTCATCAACAAATGCATTAATAGATGTTTAAAATGTTTCAGATACAAGAAAGCTATTACAACTCCTCCATTAATGGGGAATTTACCTAAACCTCGAGTAAATCTTGAACGCCCCTTTTTTGCCAGTGGAATTGATTACGCAGGCCCCATATCCATTAAATTTAGCAAGGGTAGGGGTGCAAAAACAACTAAGGGTTACATTGCCTTATTTATTTGTCTTGCTACGAAAGCGGTCCATATAGAAGCTGTAAGTGACCTAACAACTGAAGCATTTATAGCAGCTCTTCGACGTTTTAGTGCAAGAAGAGGTACCCCACGTCACCTTTATAGTGACAACGGGAAGAACTTTGTCGGGGCATCAAGAAAAATCGACCAAATACAGAGGGCATGGTTGTCATTTCCTAAAAATGAAATCATGTCTCAATATTTAACTGAAAAATCCATTGAATGGCATTTTATCCCTCCTTCTTCCCCTCACTTTGGCGGAATTTGGGAGGCTGCGATAAAATCCGCCAAACATCATCTAAAAAGAGTAATAGGAGAGACACTCCTGACTTTCGAAGAGCTCGCCACCCTACTTAGCCAAGTCGAAGCCTTGTTAAATTCGCGACCTCTCATACATTTAAATGACAATGATAGTGACTGCATAAATGTTCTCACACCCTCACATTTTCTTACAGGTGATGTAATCTTCTCAATACCGGAGGAGACCTCATCCATCACATGCAACCCTAGAAATCGCTGGGAGCTGCTGCAAAATTTAAAAAGAGGATTCTCACAGCGATTTAAGAAGGAGTATTTGATCTCGCTCCAAAAAAGAAGCAAGTGGAGAGTCGAGCAACGTAATCTTCAACCTGGACAAGTTGTGCTACTCCTTGATGATACCCAGCCACCAGACTCTTGGCCATTGGGCCGGGTAACAGAGGTGCACCCAGGAAAAGACGAACATGTCCGTGTTGTGACCATACAGTGTAGAGGATCGTTTTTGAGACGACCTGTACACAAATTAGCGCTCCTTCCTATATATCAGGACTAAGGCCTGATAGGGTGGGAGTGTGTTTAAGTACTTAAAGTGTTTATTCTAAAAACAGTAATATTGATAAACATCAAATTACTTCATATTTCAGAAGTGACATTAATTACATTAACTGTTTACTTTAAAACCATAATATTTATAAACTATAAATTAATCCATTATTCAAAAGTGACATTAATGAAATATTTAATATCATTGTTTATTTAAACAATTCATAAGTGGATGATTGCACAGGATTGCGAAATCATTTGTGTTGATTACTTCAAGGACAACATTTTACTGTGAACGAACTCAGTTCAGTTGCTCTTATGTTTTTGTAAAGCACACACGGTGCTTATATTTCTCTTACTGTGTCGCATTCTTGGATATGTTAATCCCGCAACCGCAGCAGGAAACTGCATTCCTGTATCTTGTTTTTTTCAATTTACTAAATGTTTCTTTAAGTTGTTAATATAAAGCAAAAAAGATATATTAGTGCGAATTTATTTTCACTTGACAACACTAAAGAACTGCTTCATGAATCTCGGACACCAACAAATGTAGCAAGTAATATAACATCCCCCCCCTCCCATTTTACAATACTACCTCTTTCTGGACAATAACATTCATCCTATTTAATTTGCAATTAAATATGGTGAATTCAATGACACTAGAGATGCACCGAATATTTGATATCTATTCGGTATTCGGCCTAGTTACCGAATATTCAGTTAGGCCGAATATCAAACTATTTGATTAAGTCAAATATATGAACAACAACGTTATACATTTATTTAAATAAAAACACTCTTTTGTTTCTTAACCATCCGGAATTTTCTGTAAAAATGTCTATGATATCTTTTTATAGAAGTAACTATAATTTAAAAATCTAGCATGCACAACCAATGAGAAACAGCTTTAAATAACATACTATGTAATAACTAATATTGTGGAGGAACATTTCCATTTTAGAGATGCTTCGGTGAGTCATGGCAAATAAAAGGTTGGAAACCACCGATCTACAGGGACACTCAAAAAAATCTCAGCAGCCGTTTAAGGTAGAACCTTGAAATTCCAGAAAATAAATGTACTAAAAATAATTACACATGTTTTAGCGATTTTAGAAACTTTCCTTAAAGGCGTTAAAGGGGATCAAAATTTTTAGAATATTTCATCCTATCTCGGCAATTTTCAAACTTTTTCAGAAACTCTCATGTGATATACCATCGGAAAATCGTCGGATCACTCTTTCATATAAAGAACTTTTCTTCCCCTCCTCACCCAAATCCCCCCCCCCCCCTCCTCCAGGATGGAAATTTTTAAACTCAGCTCCTAATTAAGTTGCAGCGAGATTCGACCATTTTTGAAGGCTTGGCTGAAGGTGAAACTTTTCATAGGCTTTAGATTGACGGGGTCTATTTTGACCACAGGCACATAGGGCTATTTCCCCTCATTGAAGGGGAGGCGAAAATTGATTTTTTCATATGACATATTGTTTGAAAGCTTTTGGCCTAAGTACTTGCTCCCCTCACTTTTATTCATTTTTTTATCACTAAAGGGACTTTTAAAATTTTTAATTTGTACATTACTATCCATGTAATAAAATAAAAAAAATTTTGTGCCATTTTTGTTCTCTCTTAGCTTCAATTCTAAATTTGTGGAACATATTTCAATCTTAGTTTCGTAACTTGTAACAGCTAAAATTCTTTTTCTTACTTTAGTTATTAATAAATTATTTCTTGCTTCTCAAAAAGGCGGGAGGTATTTCGTAAGCTTTTTACTTTCTGGAATATTCATGGGATTTTAATTTTATTTTTTATTTTTAACATCGCGTGACAGGTGTTACTACGCGTTGCTAAAGGGCTTGTTCTTCCGAGGAAAAAATATAGTTCTTGCCAAGGACCGCCTGCTACGACCAATTAGAATTGATCATTTTTGTCCGTTTGAGGCTCGAGTTCATCTTAATTGGATTTTTAAAATGATTGACGCGGAGTAGGAGGGCGCTAGTTTTGTCGTGAAAATGTTTATTTTCATTTGGTCTTTAAGGAGGTTAGAATGCATCTTTCCTTAAAACTACTCGGAAGCCATGTCATTTTTTCCGAGAATGTAGAACGCCGAGAATGTTGCAGCTTAGTGAGCGAAGGCCGTAGTGATAGATGTGTGGAACGGTGATCTGTGGAGTAACTTAAGTTCGTGCTCTAAATAATAAAGAACTAAAAAACTGATTTTCTTGCATTGATATTGGAGAAACTCCTACGAGAACAAATCCATGGCTTATCCACTTACCAGAACGACTGCTCATCCCACTATTGAGTCTTAGTTAATAGTAGTATTCTACAACCAACATGGTATTCTACTAGAGATTATACACTATTATAGAACATCGTCGTCGTTTTATTACATCCATACAATCCTGACTGACTCATAATCAATGCACAGCTGAAACTACTGAACCTAAGACCATAAAAATTGGGGAAAATATACTTTTTATGACATACTTGAGCACTAAGAAATAACTTTTACTCCCCCCCCCCCCCCCCCTCCCTCTTAAGGATGTTAAAAAGTGTGCCGAAAATTTTGATATATGTGATCACATCTCAGCAATCGTTTTAGGTAGAAACATCAAATTACAGAAAATAAATCTACTAAAAATATTTATACATGTGTTTCATGATTTTTTTAAATTCTCCCTCCCCCCTCCCCTCCTTAATGGGAATATGGGAGGATCAAAACTTTTAGAACATTTAGCCAGATAACAGCAGCCGTTTATGGTAGAAGCTTCAAATTCCTGAAAATAAACCTACTAAAAATAACTAAACTGTGATTTTAGAAATCTCCCCTAAAGTCGTTAAAGTGGGGTCGAAAATTTTAGACCATTTCACCACATATCGACAATTTTCAAACTTTTTCAGAAACCCAGTGATAAGAGACAGTGATTTCAAAAATCAGTAATGTACCATCGGAAAACCGCGGACCACCCTTTCACGGGGTTTTCGCCGCCGTTCTTCATTTCCCCAAATCGCGATAAATGCTTCATTCGGCGAGTAAATAAATAATCAGACTCGCCAAAATGCGAGTGCTCAATTTCTACTTTTTTTTATGTGTCTGGTTCCAATTGAGATTCTAATCCATGTTACTGTACCACTGATATCGCGTTTCATTTTCAATCCACTGTGATATTTACATTATTATTTATAGAGCTACTGACTCATCACCAATTCAGTTTAGTAATAGCCAAAGACACAAAAGGGATTTTACCATAAGTATTTCCCTGTTGTCAGTTTGTCACAATGTCTGCGTCGGTAAAATCAGAAACAAAATTACTCGGATCAATCGCCAAATCGAGAAAAGTTGTGCTGAAATGTGGCGTTGAATTTGTCATTTACCGTACTGTTTGTTAGTTGTATCATCGTCTATTAAAAACAATTTTTCTTATCGGTTACTGTTGAAATCTCATAGCAATTTACCACTAAAAGAATGTTTGAAACATTTACACATTTCGGAGACATTTAGAATGTACTTATTTTTAACAGTTTCTTTAGCGTATAGTAGAATTTTTATTTTATAAGTAATGACAAAGAATTATATTATTTCAGAACACATTATAGAAAACGATCAAAATAAGGTATTGAAAGTAGATTTTTCACTGTTTCGCGCCGAATCTATTTCGCTGACATTGTCTTTCATTTGGCTACTGTTTATTATTTCTTATTCGCCAAATCGCTACTGTTGGTCAAAAACCAGCGAGAACATTGCTCTTTCATATTATGAATCTTTCGTCTCCCACCCTACCCTAATAATCTCACCCCCCATGGATTAATTTTCTGATTCAAGTCTTAATTAAATTACAGAAAGATTCGACCCGATTTTTGGCTTGACTGAAGATGCTACTCCTTTTATGTTTTAGAGATTGATGTAGTCTATTTTGAACCCAGGCAGCTAGGGGTATCTCCTCCTTTCTCAGAAGACAGAAATTGACTTTTTTGTGTTACATATTTGAAAATGTTCGTACATTTCTAAGCACCTGCTCTTCGCTTCTTAACTAATTTTTTCATCACCAGAGGGTCTTTTAAAATTTTAATTTATTCATTATTACCCCACACATCTTTCCGAATGTTATGAACAAAATTTACATAACAAATCTCAACAATTATCAGATTCTTCCTCATTTTAATGCAGGATCACCCTAACGTGGGCACCAACCAAAATTTGGCATAGGTGGCAACCCCAGGCAGAAATTCCCCTCCACCACCCAGTCAAAGCACATCCAGAGCAACAGACTCAGAAATCCAACGGGCATTTCTTAATAAATTAAAATAAATATTAATACAAAATAGATTTAATTGCCCTGACACTTAAAAACAAAAAACGTAAAAATACATTTTTTAAAGACATTTACAAATTATAAACATATGTCTGTAAAACATAATAAAAATAGATAAAGTGAGCAAGTACGCATTTCAAGCAAAATCGAGTTAAAGATAAATAATCATGCAAATTTAAGATTATTATCATGGACCTGGGCAGCCTGGTTGGATCTGATAGCTGTAATAAAAAGCAGTAGGATGTGGCGATCCCAAAACTTTCTTCTATCTCTTATAAGTTAATACTTCCAGAAAAATGATGCACAACAGCTCCATCCTTTAGATTATTTATACCAAAATCTAATCAGCAACAATTTATGTTAAGTTCTAACTGAATCTGAAGTTGGATGAAAATCCGTGCGTTAATTTTTGAGATAGAATCAGAGTGATTTACTCCAAAAATTAAAAAATACTAATTTATATCAGGGACTAACTGAATCTGAAGTTTGATGAAAATTCGTGCAATAGTTCCTAAGATATAGCTAGTGCGATAATCATAAATAATGCTGCATTGCAACGCCCACCTGTTGGGTGAATTACACCAAAAAGTAATCAGATCTATATTATATCAAGGACTAACAGAATCTGAAGTTTTATAAAAATCTGTCCATTAGTATTGAGGTACAGCTATTGCGAAAATCGCGAAAAAGGCAGCATAGCAGTGCCAGTTCTTGGACGATATACATCAAAAACTAAGAAGCTTCATTTCATATCAAGCCATAACTGAATCGAAGGTTTTGTGAAATTGCGTGCGTTAATTACTGAGATAGAGATTGTGCGATAATCATAAATATTGCTGCATAGTAGCTCTACCTGTCAAGTGAATTAAAAATTAATCGTCAAAAAATAATCAGCACCATATTATATCAAGGACCAACAGAATTTGAAGATCTATGAAAATCCGTCTGTCAGTACTTGAGATACAGCTATTGCGGAAATCATAAAAAAGACACCATAACAGTACCACCTGTTGGGCGATGTATATCAAAAACTAACCAGCTCCAGTTTATATCAAGTCCTAACCAGACCTAAGGTTTTGTGAAATTCCGTGCATCAGTTCATGAGATAGAGCGCCCGCAAAAATTTTATCACATGCAAAGTGACAGAGTGACAGACATTTTGTAAAAACATGCTTTTTGGGTTTCTGACCCCTAAATCGTGTAAATCCATCAAAAACCGGAATTCGAAAACGAAAATTTTCACAAATCCATTACTTTTTTTTTTTTTGTTAAAAAAAAAAAAAATGATTTTTTTATATGAATGTTTTAAAACCATTAAGATCTTGTGTCTTTTACATCCAAACTGAAAATATATACTAAACTCCTCCTGAATTAAGAATACACACATTTTTTTCAATGAACTTTGTCAAGCTATATATAACATGCCCCCCCCCCCCCCCCCAATCACTCAAACTCAATGCTGGACACACTATACCACACTTTGTGGCACTCACTTCCAATAATATAAAAGAATAAAAGAGAATATAACCAGGGCCGTAGCTAAGGGGGCGCTATGGACGGCTCAGCCCCCTCTAAAATATTTTGAGCCCCCCGCCCCCTGGAAAAGATTCCAAGGTCACTCAATAAATTTCTGTTCCGAAAATTCAAATGAAATTCTGTTCAAAAATCTAATTTAGTTTTGAGACCTTTTCAGAATTTTGAAAATTACTAAATTGTATCTAAAATAAGTGTTTCAACATCTCCACATCCTATTTGTACATATGAAGTTAACATTATGTTTAATTTTGCACTCGTTATATATTCAAAATTTTCATCATCATATACTTTTCTTAGTATAAAATGAAGCTATTATTACAGTTTAATAAGAAACATAGTACCTACAATGTGAATATGCACTAATTTATCTTTTTGCATCAGAGAGAGAGAAAACAAATTATGAGCCCCCCCCCCCCTATTGTTCACTTCTAGCTACGGCCCTGAATATACTCGTGTTTCTTTTTCCTTATTGAAAACAAGAATACAACTATATTTTGTTGCGTAACCATGTAAACAGGTTTTGTCATTAACTTTGAATTTAAAAAAAATGAGGTCACCAGTTGCTGAAAAGTGTTTTGCTTTTCGAATTGACCAATTTTTACGTATTAATGTTTCTTGATTGAAGACGAATAGACACTTTGATTTTTTGCATATCTGAAACAGCACGAAATGCGCTTTAGGATTGTTTTTACTGCAAGTTTTAAACTGTCTATCGGAATATTATTCAATGCATCAGGTAAGACTGATTAATATTTTAATTAAATTATTCATTAAGCAAAATTTCCTTTTATATTAATAACTAGCTGTTTCTCGTACGTGAGTCGCTCATATAAATAAAATTAAGAGAAAGTAATTGAATTAATTAAGTAAAGCATTTCACATCAGATAATTAAAAACATACACAATTAACCAACTCTTTACTATACTTTACAGCAGGCCTGTCCAACCTTTTAGTAACTAGGGGCGCATTTCAGCTTTCAGCAAGCAGTGAAGGGCGCCATTATTAACACATGGTTCAAAAAATGCAAGAAAATAATCTTTTATTGTTAGCACTAATGTATGTATGCAATTGAGTCATAATGCCCCAATAGATCTGAATCACCACGTAAAAGAAAAAATAATAATAGTTAATTGTAATATATTTCGAATGATATATTTTCCTGTGAGAAATTATCTCAACTGTTTTTGAATTGGAAGGAGACAGAAAAAGAAATGTCATCTATTAATAAAATTAAATGTTAATCAGAGATATTGTTAGATTTTTTGAGGACGCAAATACTCTGGAATAGCTATTATTTTTTGGTGGTATAAATTTGCCATTATGAAAAGTACAGAAACAAAGTCGTGGGTGGTTCCAAAGAAAAAGTTTGGATGAACTTTCATTGATAGAAATCCTTATCGCACGATTTTATAGATTAGAAAAACTAACCATGTGCTGTTGTCTTTCTTTTAGTACTTTGTGTATATTATAATTGTTGATGAGTGAAATACACGTTTAAAGATTTTCAAAATATTTGTCAAGAAAATACCAAAGAATTTAAATTTACAGTATAGTATGTTTTTATAGTATTTTTACAGAGAACTGTATTAAAAAAAAAAAAAAACTAGTAACAGGAAATCTTCAAAAGGGCGCCAAGAAAACCTGCAAAGGGCGCCCGCGGACGCCGCGTTGGACAGCCCTGCTTTACAGGAAGCAATACGACATTTCTTATTTATGGAGGCTTTGAAATTTAAAAGTCATAAATAAGTGAAATTATGTGTCATGAAAAAATACAAACAATCGCAATAATGAAACTGCAACCGATGAAAAAAAGTAGGGCAAAGTAAAATTGTGGAAATAGATTAATCTTTTGGTAAAGCGAAGAAACAACGTTAAGAGATTTCTGTGACAACAATGCATTTTAGATGGTATTTGGAATGAAATCTGTAATATCCATTGCATCCTAGAAGACTTTACAAAAATCAATCATAAAAAAAAAAAAAAAAAAAAAAAAAAATTAAAAATGATGTTTTAAAAATGACAGTGCATTTTTACTCTTTTAAAGGGACTCAGTACCCTTCATTCGGCGAAAAATGACGAAAATATCGATTTTTCTAATTTCTTTGCTTGAATTAGACTTTCATATCCCTAGTATATTGTAATGAAGTTTTGTAAAGATCCGAGTTTTATATATAAATAGAGTTTAAAACTATTTTATTACATTGCTGTCCCTTTAAATATCACAATCCACTACACTTAAAAGTGATTTTTCTCAATTTGTATTTTTTCGACGAATAGGCATGTGCAAAATGTACCGTACAAATTTTTATGCACTGTATTGATCAACTAACTGGATTTTTTTTCGTTCTTTTCTATGGTTTATTTGATAAAATTAAATATCGGCTTTACAATAAAATAAAAAGTTTTTTTTTCCACATAAAAATGTAAAATAAATTCATTTTTAAGCTAATTTTACACGTATTCATATATTTTATTATTTTTTTTTCCAAATTAAATAACTTGCGATAAATCTAATGCTTAAAATTATAAAATGCACTTTTACGAATAGTTTAAAAAATAAATTAGTTTAAAGTATTTAAAATTGTACGAAGAAATGCTTTAAAAATTCATTTAATTGTTTTTCAAAATTTTTTTACTATTTCGAGTTTTGCCTGGAAAATCGAACAATTTCATAGAACCATTTTCTTTCCAGTGCTTTATTATTATGCCAAAAATGCACCTTAAAATGCAAAAGGAAGTATGGGACACATTTTAAAATAATTTTTATATATTGAGTTAAAATTCTGATTTTTTTTGTGTGATGACTAACCATATTATTTGTAAACAAAATCACATGATTAAAACTTCTCATAATAATAATAATAGTAATTATAATAACAATAATAATAATAATTTAAAATTTATTAGAAAAGTGGGTAATTTTATATTTATAACTCAAAATATCATTAGTAGAATTTCAATTTTTTTTACATTTAAATAAACAGAAATATCTAAATTTTAATTTAGATTCAGCATTTTTAAAAATAGTCATTAAAAATTTTTTAAATATTTAAAATAAAAATGTTAAAAAATATTTATGTAATTTTTATTTAAAAAATCATATTTTCAAAAATAAAGCTTTTATTCAAATTTGCTGTGTCAAAGTTAAAGTAAAATAATCACAAAAGACATGTTCCAAGTTTGAACTATTTATCTTTAACGGTTCTTAAGTTATGACAATTTAAATCCGAGAAATTGCGAAAAAAGCCATCATGAAGAAGAAAGCATTTTCACAAGAAGCATTTCATGACAACCGTTAATTGAAAGCTAGATTTTATTTGAAAACTAACCAAAAGAAAAAAAATATATATAACATTTCCTCTTCTAATTAAGATATAAACATGATTTAAACATCATTTTAAGCATAAAAAACAGAGGTGTGTTTTTGTGTTCCGGACCCTCCTTAAATTAAAAATGTTCAAAAGGTTCCGAGTCCCGTTAAAGCTAAAAGAAATGAGGAATTAAAGTTAAATAATATTCATATTTTCTGAAATGAACAGCTTTAAGTATTAAAAATTTATTGAAAAGTTTATGAGTTACAAAGTTTTGATTTATAAATAAAATTTGATTTAGGATTTTTCAGCGTTGTTTGTCTTTTTTATATCTATATAACACTCAATATATTCATGGTATTGTTATAAAAATATGCTTAATTCCTGTATCCAGGGCTGGCAAGTTTTTGCCGGGGTGGTTAAAACCAGCATGGCAGAAACTAGTTTCTGTCAGTAAGTGGCAAAAACTAAGAAATAATACTAATAAATGCAATTATTCATAATTAACAGATGTATTTAATATGTAAAGAATATAGTTAAAAAAACAAAATAAAGATAATGAATGTTATTAAAAGTAGCAATAAGTTTCAAAAGGATCATATAAATATACTTTGTTAATATAATCCGTAACTTGAAAAACAGAAATTTTCATAACAGTAATCTGATGTTGTATAAGTTTAGCTATTGATATTACTGTTTACGGTTAAATTTCTATTTAAATTTAAAAAAAAAATAAATAAATAAAATAAATAAATTTACAAAACATTCTATAATCTTTTATCATTATAACATAAAAATTATCTACTACTACATACAAAGGGAAATGGTTCTTGTAAAAACATATAAATAAATAATTGTAGTACAGAGCTAAAAGAAAAAAAGAAATGGATGAAATATTTTATACTGTTATTTTAAAATATTGAAAGGACAAATTTGTTTTTGGAAAAATTAATAATATATTCAGAGCATTCCATATTATAGGATTAGCTTTGCTAATCTTTCTTAAGCTAGACTGAATTTTAATTTGTTCTGAATGAAAAAAAAAAAAAAAAAAAAAAAAAAAAAGTTTCAAAATATTCTTTCAAGACCAGAATTACTTGCTGGAAATGTCATTATTGTTGATGTAAAATTTGAAAAATTCTCATTTTCACCATTATTTGTTTCTAAAAGCGACCACCCACAGAAGGCAAGACATTTTCTAGGACTTCTTTGAGGAAATGTGTTTCTGAAAGAGAAGTATTTTCTTGCTCTTTCTTTATGTTTAAATATCAATATTGATCCCAAATACTTTGGATGAAGTAAATTAGCTAGCATAAAACCTAATGCTGCAATAAATGAGATTTGAATCCTGTATTTGTGAGTTTCCATGATATTTCCATCATTAAATAAAATTAAGCAAATTTTATGAAACGGCTGCAATAGAACAGTCATGTTTTTTACTTTTATCTAAAGCAACAGCAATATATTTTAGCGTTTGTAACAAGTATTTAACTTCTTTATTAATCATTATATTTATTTACAGTTTTAACAACTGTTGTGTCCTTAATGTCATTTTCATGATTTTCAGTGTTCTGCAAATGTGGTTGATTCTCTGTGAAAGATTCAAAACTATCAAATTTTAATACAAATTTATTTATATTTTAATTTAAACTATTCACAATATTTTATTTGCAATATTTCCTTAATAAAATGTATATAACCAGTTTAATACTTAAAAAGTCTCAGATTATGTCTTGAAATTAGTTTATGCCAGTTGTTGCCAGTTTCTGCTGGTTAAAACCGGTTGTAACCACTTTCTGTCACTGGCACGGCATAAACTATTTTCTGCCGGCAAAAACCCAACCCTGTGTATAACGTTATTATAGTTATTAATAGTAATGATTATGGGATCCATAAAATGTACTTACATTCAATACTACTAGATTTAAAATGTTTCCAGGAAAATAGCAATATTTTTGTTAATTTTATACTATTTTTTTAAATAAAAATAAAAATTAAATTGCTTATTTGTATGTTTATGTCGAATTTTTCTGAGATTTTTAATAAAAATTAGGAATTTTAATCTTAAAAATTACAAAAAAAAAAAAAAAAAAAAAAAAAAAAAAAGAAGAAAGAAAAAAAAAAGGAAAAAAAAAAAAATTTCGGAAAATTTGCAGATACTTTAGAAAGAGAAAATGAGCCGAGTTCGGTAATATATATCAATGGATACATATCATGATACATATTATGACATAGGGGAGAGTGGGAGAAATAGGACAGTAGGTTTTTCTCTTTATGTATCATTCTAAACATTTCACCAATCACACACAAGATGAAGTAATGGTAGCCATCTTCAATTGAAAAAACAAATGATCTGTATAAGCTTACAAATGTAAGAAGGAAAAAATTATTTCAGGAATCAAAAGCAAATTTGCTTCATATACTTTTTTTATGCTATCTGTATATTAATGACTTGTTTATGCATAAATGTAATAGTTTCCTTATTAATAGAATTTTATACTGTATTTATCCATAATTTAAACTAAGCCTAAAAACAGCATTTTTAGGTGTGTTCGTAATTATGTAAATACGTAGCACCTATAGTTGTCGTTCAGTCCGTCCGTCCGCCCGCATATAACAACGCAAAAACTACCCAACCGAATTGTTTGAAATTTAAAATATATAATTATTACATAATTTTGTCGAGTTATTTCAAATTTTATGAAAATTGGATGCATAGATCAATTACAGCGACAATCAAAAGTATTCCGTTACATTACGGTCAATGGGGAAAATGTTTCAAATGTATTTTAATGGTGTTACACTCATTCGAATATAATTGAATACATGAACCTATGAAGTATATATGTATTAAAATATAATTCTGTACAATCTGTGTTGCAAAGAACATTTATTATTACATTACAGGGCCACACAAAAGTATTTCACTACAGAATGGCTATACGAAAAAAACATTGTTTGGGGCGTATGTTAATTATAGTTAAACTATTTCACATTTTATGAATATGATATACATTGCTGAGGTATAATGAAAGTTTCTTCCTGTATATTTACAGGAACACAAACAAGATTTCGACCACTGTAATATATCTGAAGTACTGTCTACTATAACAGCAAGATCTGAATATTTTTAAAACTTCATTATCGTACGAACGCACCTCATTTGCTAAACTTTACGTGCAGTTTCCAATTTGTTGTTTATCCAGGAAGCATTCAAAACAAGGAAGTAGGGGGTAATGGGGCATGTCTAATTCCTTTTTTAAATAATATGAGTATGAATTTGTAACCTGCAAGCATTTTTAGAGGATAATATGTTAACTATAAAATTAATAACATATTCATTCACTTCAAAATGTAAATTGATTGAGTTGATGATTTTTTTAATGTCATCTATGACCAACAATCCTGAATTTTCATCCCAGTCGTGAAGGTACTGGAATTTTGTATTGTGCACACACATTATCAACTTACAATCTTTGTTTGATTGCATATCTAACCGAAATTGGACGATTTGTGTCTTTATAGCTTTGTTTTATCACTGCTCCATACCTCCCTGTTAGTGAGGGGGTATGGAACACATTTTAAAACCTACAATTCCTTTAATTATAAAATAACTTTTATGTGTTATGTTTTTATAATGTTCAGGGAGATAAAAAAGTGTTTCACCTTGCACTCTATAAATTGGAATTTTTGTTTTCGTGTCAAACAAAGTTGATTTTTTTATTTTTGTAAAAAGTGTTCCACACCACTTCACACTCCCCTATATCCAACATTTATTTTTTAAATATCATGTTTTTTGCTAATTTCTATATTTTTTATATAGGGTTCCAGTATTGGACACCTTTCAAAGTTTTTTGATTTAATAAATTTATTTATTCTTTATTTTCATGCAAAATTTACATGTTTTTATTCGAATAAATGATAACTTTGAGTTTTATATAGTAATAGCTTTTTACAAAATTTCATTTACTTTAAAGGTTTTAAAACCCGGGTCCGTTACTGGAATGCTTAATTAGTCAATTTTTAGTTATTTCATGTAGACATTGCTAAAAATACAATTTCAATAATGTTCACAGTGCATAAAATCTTTTGACTTAACAAAAAGTCTATGTAATCAAATTTAATTTTTAAATTGCACTTACCAGAATGTAATAACACACACACTACACACAAAATAATATATGATATAATCATCTTATACTCTAAAAGTTCATCAAACTATTCATTGCCAATTAAATACCGTAGGATTTAAAGTACAGTCATAACAATATGCTTAATAATAAAATTAATTTTCTCGATCTTAATATTACTCTTTCTGATCATAAAATCCTATTTGATATTTATGATAAACGTAACGATTTTCCATTCAAAGTAAACCTACTCAGTATAATTCATGCCTTCATAAATCTGTATTTGTAAATATTTTACTTAACTTTGCTCATAGAATTAAAATTGATAGAACCATATTTTTCTCAAACGTCGTGTCGTACTTAGAATAACAGGATTCTATCATAAAAGAACCATATTATTCTTATTTTGTGTATCTTTTTATAGCTTAACAAAGTGAAATTTCGTTGATTAATTCAAATAAACATAAGTGGACATTAAAATATTTATTACCGTATTTTCGGGAATACCCGCCGCACCCACCGTAAGCGCCGCACCAATGACAATCTGTTAAAAAAAAAAAAGTACATCGACGTAAGCGCCGCACCATCGTAAGCGCCGCACCCAAGCTGCTGATATTTATACAGTATAAATCTCTAAATTCCGAAATCGTTCGTAGACGCGGCTTTTAGTTATTTCCGAATTTTAGTGATCTTCAAAAAACAACTTTAAAATGTAAGTAAAAATTATTGAAAATCATCATTAAAAAAGAAAAAAAATCACATATTTATAAAAAAAAAATCATAAATGGCACATTAAGTTATTTAACAGCAAAGCCAAGCATTTAATCTTATTAAAATTAAATATACACAGAGCATTTTCACGATTACGATTTTATTTATATGTTAGTATTTAGTTGCTTTAATTTAGGCCTACTGGTCATTACTTTTTCCCCAATTACAATGATATTAGCTCAATCTCTGTAATAAAATTCCTTTGTTCCAGGCCTAATATTTTATATAAACTGTTTATGAATTTTTCTGTTGATATTTCTTTGTTTTCTTATTTTACTATATCAAGATAAATAAACTTGGAAATGAATTAGAAGAAATGATTGGTACGGCCATCTGTCGGCAAAATGCAGAATATAATCTAGATTATACTAAAAAGTTAAATACATTTTTGGTGCTGCCATCTGTCGATAAGATAGGATAACTGAACTATATAAATATAAAACATTTGATGATCATTTATGCTATCTGTATTTGAGGTTTCCAGATTTTAGAGACTGTTACAGTATATAAAATATTTTCACTTGAACAGTTAAAAAAAAAAATTTTTTTTCACTTAAGTGCCTAAAAAATATATTTAAAATGTAAAGAAATATCGTATAGAGACACTGACGAAAAAAATAAAATAAATAAAATAAGCTGTTGAAGAAAAAAATCATTGGACGAAAGACACTTAGATTTAATGTATGCAAATGCCTTAAAAACTGTAGTAAAAATATTACTGAAAAATGTGATGTAATAAAGCGTATTGCTATAAGAAAATATTTTTTAAATGCATACTAGTTTATGTTAACTCCTCAGATTACTGCAAAAAAGCAACATTTTGTCACTGGATCAATAACAAACAGAGAAAAATATAATAAATATCAGAAACTTATTTATAATATTATAATCTTACCTGTAAATATTGCAGAATCATTTTTCCCTTGACTGTTGATTTATTATTATTATGTATTTGTTTTTCAATTTAATAACGTTTCCTATCACTGATCCGTTATAAATAGCAGGTATGTAATTTTAATATTAAGATTTCAATTTTTTGTAATATTTATAAAATTTTCTAAAAAAATATTGGATTACATATAATAAGAGAACACTACTTCAAAATATCTTTAAAATATGAAAAATTATTATTGGAATGAAGTGAAAATATAGAAAAAAATATATACAAGATTTTATCAACATGTTTAAAAATCTTCAAATCCATCAAAATCGGAATTTTCACTGTCGGAATTAAATAGTTCTAAAAATTGTTTATCAGTTAATACGTCACAATTTTCATCTTCACTATCATCAGATTCAGATGAATCATCACTAACTGTATTTTCCATGATATTGGCTGCTTTGAAGCCCGACATAATAGTTTTAGCACTAATGTCTTTCCATGCCGATGAAACCCACGACGCTACTTCTTCGTAAGTGGCTTTTCGCATTTTTCCAGAATTTGTAAATGAATGTAGCCCTTCCATCATCCATTTTTCCCACAGTTTTCTTACTTTGGACTTGAAAGATTTATTCACAGCCAAGTCAAGAGGCTGTAAAACTTTAGTTAATCCGCCAGGGATTATTGCTGGCTCGGCTGAGACTTTTTTCAAAGCAGTTTTTACGGAATCACCTTTGTGGGCACTCATTGAGTCCATAATAAGAAGCCCACTAGGCTGAAAAAAAGAATTTTTTCTTTTCCTCCACACTTCCGCCAGCCACTCATACATGATTTCCTCCGACATCCATCCCTTTTCGTTACACCGTATTACGACGTCGGAAGGAAAATTTGCCTTAGGCATAGTTTTGCGCTTGAAAATAATTAGTGGTTTTAATTTGTCTCCATTCGCAGCGCAAGCTAAAACACAGGTAAATGAGGTTCGCTCATTACCAGTTGTTACGATGCCGATTGTTTTTTCCCCAATGGTGTTAACAGTTCTACTGGGGGGGCAATCAAAAGTTAATGGAACTTCATCCATATTAATAATCTGTGCTGTTGAAAAGTTGTTTTCCTTGATTTTTTCAGCGACATACTTTAAAAAAGATGCTTTTGTCTTTTCCCAATCTGCAGGCAGTTCTTGTCCCACAGTTGTCCTGGTTCTTACAGACAAATTATTTCTCGACATGAACCTAAAGCACCAGTTGGGACTACCTTTAAAATTTGTAAATCCCATGTTCGATGCCATAATCCTCGCTTGAAACCGTATCTGAACAGTTGAAACGGGCATTCCTTTTTCCCTTTGCTCCTTTACCCACTTGGCTAAATTTCTCTCCAGATTTGGCCAAACAACAACGCCACTTCTTCGTGCCCTCTTAGATTTTGGCATTTCCTTCAAAATAGATTTTTCAGCTCTCCATCTCCTTACGCAACGCTCATCAACTCCATATTCTCGTCCTGCAGCACGATTACCTATTAGCTCTGCCTTATCAACCACAGCAAGCTTGAAAGCGGCGGTGTAACTTTTTAACTTTTTGGGAGCCATTTTCACTTGAAAAAATAAATAAATTGCTTAAATAAGAGCGTCAGACAAAAAGAGCAGAACAGTACCGTAAAATAATTCTCAGCTAAAAAGAAAAAAAAAACGTGTTTGTAGTACGCAATTAAAATCCAATCGGAAATAGGCGCAATTACTTGCGCCAATGAGAGGAGCGCAGCAGGATGCTAGCTTCCTCCCTAGCATCTTTTCCTAGTAGCGTTCAATTCTAAGTGCTCTTTCCACAGACTTCTAGTTCTTTCCACAAAGTTCTAAACTTTTCTTCGAATCTTGGTCATCCTTGTGTAAATGCGGTTTAGGTTCCCTTAGAAAGACCCCCCACGGAGGGCACTTATCCTAGGGCCTATATCCCTCCTGCAGATAATCGGCCGTCATAAATAACACTATTAACACCACAAAGTTCTAGTTCTTTCCAGCAAAAATCCCTCAGATTTTCGATCAAAGACTTTTTCAAATTAATTTTAGTGTAGGATTTTTTTTTTTTTTTTTTTTTTTTTAAGTTAAGATATTATTTCAGTCACACACAAAGACCTCCTTAATGCTAATCCTATGGATGAAATTTATAAAGATATCGTGTTTGCATTTCAATATTTTTAAATGATTTTTGGGCATTGGATAGTTCAAGTCCATCTATATGCAGATCGTTTTATACTTTTTCGATTTTGAAGATTGTTTTCACTTTCGAAACCGACTCCCAAAATGAAAGTGCCCTCATTGAAAAATACCTGTAAGCAAAAAGCGAAAAATGTTCTTTCTACAAATCTATCAGAGTTAATCAATGCAAAAATCATTTAAAAATATTTAAATTCAAACGAAATATCTTTATAAATGTTTCCCATAGGATTAGCATTAACGAGCGGGTCGCTTGACTGAAGTAGCCTCTTAACGAAAATATGATACAGTTGAACCTCAACATTTTAGAATCAGCGGGATCACGGCGATACCGTATTTTCGAGATCTGTTAAAAAATAATTTTAAAACAATATCATGCCCCCCCCCCCCCAAAAAAAAAGCAACTTTTTCCTCAGTGTAAAGAAATGACGATCAAGTAAATTGGTGAAGTAAATAATAAAATACGAATTACATTGAAACACAGCACATATGCTAAAATTAAATTACACATGTTAAACCACAATTGATTAATAAATATATATATAACCATTGTATAATACTACAAATCATTATCCACAGCGAATACAATCCACAATTGTTTATCATGCCTGCGGCAAAAAATCGATTCTTAAATAGCTTACAGCACTACAATTCCTTTATATAAATATATACCTGCATATCTTTATTTAATATTTTAACTATTGATAATTGATTTAATGATTCCTTTTGTGGTAGATTAGTTTATTTTTTATTTGGTACATACGCATCTATCCTTGTTCATTTACAAAAATTTTGTTAGTTTAAATATTTCTTGCTCAAATTTAGACTTTATATTCATCTTAAGTTATTTCGATGATTATATTATGAAGATATAAATTAAGAAAAGAAAAAAAAATCCACAAATCCACTTAGCGTAAAAAAAACTATTTTCGTTCTTTTTTTTTCTACTGTATTCAAAGAAACAAAACAGAAGCAATGCGATATTAGCCGACTTACGCATCAAGGTCAAAGGGCAACATGTCCGCACATTGAGTCATGAAGAGGATGAGGAGAAAAGGTGACTTTAAATAACCAGTGTCTCTCTCTCTTTTTTTTTTTATTAGCAGAAACAAGAGATAACAAAATTGCACGTTTGCTTTATAGTTATAAATACTTACTTGAGTGCTTTTATTAGGCACTTCTTTAAAAATAAACATAGTAAAAGGAAAAAAAAAGGATAAAATAAGTAGTTTTGTTCAGAACTTTTCGTACGAAACAATTTTTAACCATATCATAGTAAAAATTAATCTATTGAAAAAATTCACTTGGATGATGCGGATATTTTAAATTTTCCGGGTGCCGGATTGTTATTTTTATTTATTAATTATTATTATTATTTTATATGGGCCGGACCGAGCTGATCCCCCCCCCCCCCTATAGATCGGACTGCTTCACTCAAGTAAAAACATCTACTCGCTAATGTTAATCCTATGGATTTTTTTTTTTTTTGTTTTTTGTTTTTTTTTTTTCAAATGCGTTTGCATTTCAATATGCTTAAATGATTTCTTTGTATTTTATATCTGAGATGTTGATCCCTAAGAAGACACCTTTTCGATTTCGTTTACAGATGTTTTTAGTGGTATACTTTGACTTTTAGAACCAGTTTCGAAAGTGAAAGTATACTAATAAAAAAACCTGTAAACAAAATCGAAAAAGTAAAGACTCTTTGTGGAGATTGACTTCCGTTATCCAAAGCAAAAAATATCATTTAAAAATAATGGAATGAGAATGACACTTTTTTTTTCTTTGAGATTAACATTAGTTAGCCGATGTTTGCACGTGGGTGAAATAGCCCTTAAAGTTGCCAAGTTAACATCGACTCGTGTAGCACATTTAAACTTATTCTTGCAAAGTCATATGCATTGAAAATTGTTTATATTCTATTGGCTTCTTTTAAATGTTTATCACGGAAGTCGGCCTTTTATTATTTTTTTATTATTCGCCAGGCCCGTTTTTGTTGTTTATCACCTGAATTAACTCATTTGGGGGAAAAAAAACTTGCTGATTCGACCGGTTTCAAAGTTTGGATTATTTTTGCCGGATAAAAAAAGAGTGAGTTATTGAAAAAAATAAAGAAAAATCTTGCTCTCTAAAGTTTTTACTATGTATAGGAAGTCTATTTCAAAAGAGTTCTATACCGGGATTTGAGCTCTCTTTGGGCAGTTTTATTTTCTAACTGGAAGGAGGATCATTAGAAGAAAAAAATGTGACAGCTGTACATTCCAATATCCTACAGGTAAAATCATTAATAGATGAGGGGAAAATATAATAATTTTTAACATGAGAACCGGTGAGACCAACATTATTTTTGAATAATGTTGATTGTTTAAAAATAAACAACTAACGCATCACGGACACCTGCGGTTGAGAGACGTTTTCAAATGTTTTGATACCAATTTGAGAGCATATAATTGTTGATTAAACGAAAAAAAGTGTCAAAATCATTTGACAAAAAAAAAAAAAAAAAAAAAAAAAAAAAAAATCATCGTACCCGCCGCCCCGGCGTAAGAGCCGCACCTACAATATTTTATACTTTTAAACTCGTATGCGCCGCGGCTCATACGCCCGAAAATACGGTACTAACTATATTTTAATATAATAACAGCAAATTGCTGCATTACTTATTTAGACGTATTAATAGCATCTTCGCAAAATTAATGATTTTACGTAAGTTAAATATATTATTTAATTGAACACAAGCTATCCTAAATATTTAATTATGTTAAATATGTGCCCGAAAGCTTTCCTTTTTTAGTGTACTATTTAAATAGGGCAGGGAGAGGGAAGAGAAAGGGGGAATATTAAAATTAAGACAAAAAATTAGTTGTTATATTTTAATTAAATAAAAGGCTCTAAAATTGTTTTCTCTGCATTTCTGAAAGTAGAAATCATGCATTATTTGTAAGTTAAGCCCTGATTCTAAGTATGTTTTTTGGTGTTTGCTCTGATCTAACGAGACTCAAATTTGGAAAACTTTCAATGTGAGATTTCAGTTTATCTTTGACATTATGTGAGATTGCCCTATTTGACGTTTTACTCCGCTTATCATTAGTTAGGGCATTTGATTTTATATCCTTATTTTCATGCACTATATAAAAATAAAATGATTTCTGACTAATGATAAATGCTCCCAAATAGAATTGTCTATACACTCTAACCTTGTCACTACCTAAAAAAAATAATAAAAAGAGTTCTGCTCATGGGAATTTGTGTTGCTGCCTAATCTCTTTTGCTTACCCAAGAAATCAACCGTATTTCCAATGAATTTCTCATTTGGTGAAAGCTTATAATATTCGTTGAATATATGCTGTCTATGCTCTTCTGAGACCAATTTTGAGCAATTAAATTTGCAAGGACTTACGTGATTTTTAAGTGCTTTAATTTGTATTGTAGCAACTAACCTTTCCCTTAGCATTAATATACTCTTCTGATTTTGTTCAGAGCTCGAGATGAAGTATTGGCAAGGGGATATATGTAATTATCTAAAGATATTTTTAACTTGCGAGAGGTTCATAGTTTTTCCTATCTATTTGATTTGTAGGATTTTTTTTATCGGCTCTTTTTTAATTGATGTAGCACAAAGAATATCTAAAGTTGATACTTTATTTAAATAGTCATTTATTCTCCCCGCAGGATTTTGTAAATCTGAATTATGATTAGTACTTCTTCTTTGCACGATTTTGCACAAAATCAAACCGAAGATGGCACTTGCCAATGCAAAAAAGTAGTAAGTAAACAAAGAAAAATCATTGAGAAAAATTTTATATATTATTATGCATACACATAAAACCAGAATTTTGCAATATTCAAAGTTATTTTATTTTATTTTATTTTTTTATTTATTTTATTTTATTTATTTATTTTTTTGACTCATGTATAAGTTGATCCTCCCAATTTGCTTGTCCAAAATTGTCAGAAATTTCTCGACTCATACACGAGTATATACGGTATTTAAAAGGCTTTTTATTAAAAAATTCTTCGCTATTTTGACTAAGGAATTTCTATTTATCCAAATAATTTTTTCTTTTACACAAGGAATAAAAGATTGCAGCTTTTCATACTATATTACAAAGTAAAATAACGATATATTATATGGTATGTTGTTTGCGATCGCTTTGCAAATAAAACTGTGTTATTCTGGCCACTTTCGACAATTTCTGATAGAATTATATTATTCTCTATCGCAAGCTGAAGTAAATTATATAGGGGAGAGGGGGGCACGTTTGAACAAATTTTTAAAAAATCAATACATTTCTTATTTAAATTTTATTTATTGAGTTTTAAATTTTACATAATATTAACAATACATTTCTTTATCATATGAACCAGAAATTTAAAGTTTTCTATGTAAATTCATAAGTTGTAAGGCTTAAAAAAATTGGAAGATTTCTGTTCAAACCTGCCCCATGTCTGGTATCTTTGAACAAGCAAAGGGCACCTTTGAACAAATGAACAAAATATGAAAAAATTTACAGTTTTTATATATTAAAAAAAAAAAAAAAAAAAAAAAAAAAAAAAAAAAAAAGCATATGTTTCAGAAATATAAAGTGATGTGAATAAAATTAAATAAGAACATTTTATTTAAATTACTAATTTTTTATTATTTAACCAAACTTAAATCAATCAAAATTGATGTCAAAACTCATTGTTGAAACAACACACAGTGCCTCTACAGTTATGTTTGGTTGTGAAAAATTTTTTACAATGTCCTTTAAATACACCAATGTGATATCGGATACTTCTGGAAAATTAAATTTCTCATTCAGTCTTTTCATGAAGAAACCTGACATAAAATTCTGTTTTATAAGTTACGAAAACAAGAAATAATGTTTGGGAAATAGAAAATGAAATAGGCTTTGTTAAACAAAACCTATTTCATTTTCTCTTCTTCTGCCCGTTCAGGGGCAGAAGAATTCCGCACGTAAAGTGAAGAAATAATTGACTGACACCAGAATATTCAAACAAACTTCTTAGAAAATAAAAGTTTGCTATTTTGAACTTTCATTGGAAAATCAAAATTTTATTAAAATGTTCTTGGTGCCATTTGTCAATTTAGGAACTAAAATTAGGTGGCTAGACCCTCTAGCCACCGCCCTTGAAAGGGTTAAATCACGAATCATTATTGTGTAAACGGGATTTGCAATCATCCAATAGATGAATGCCATCATCAATTGAAATTTGGAACTTCCCATCACTGATACATCCAGACATTGTAATCTATGTATGCAGTAGGGGGGGGGGGGATTATTAACAGTATAAGTCCATTTTCTTCGACATACTTAATTAACATCATTTCACATAAAACAAATTCCAAACATAATAACATTTAGATGCATCCACAGCTCTTTATTTAATGGTTTTAAATGTTCAAAGGTGCCCCAACTTTTTTGTTCAATTGTGCCCCATCACATGGAATTCAACATTACAACTGTTCACTCAATTCAGCTGAAGAATTTGAATAAAACAAAGCTTATAAATTAAAGCTAACATCTTTATTTAAGTATTGAAATTTTAGGGATATAAAACTGTCAACAAAAATCTTATAGCTTTATTTTGTTAAGTTTAGATTCAAGAGGGAGAACAACACATACCGTGCTTAAACAGCACTGTTCATGCAAAATGGTGCAGCTTTGTATACTTATGGTATTGAAGCAGTAGGAATGTATTGCTATATGCATTTTCAAAAAGTAACATATTTTAAGGAAAATATTTAGTGTTCAAAGGTGCCCACAGTTGAAACGTACCCCCCTCTCCCCTATAACAAAATTTGAATGCAGAAATGCATTCGTAAATGTAAATAGAACATTACTATGTCAAAAAGTCATTAAAAAAATGGTAGTTAGAGCCTTATTATTCTCAAGTGACTTTATGATGAAGACTGGCGATTGCATAAAAAAAATGATTGGTGATTGATTGAAAGTCCGGTGATTTTTCTTTCACGAGAATTTTATAAAGACTCCGTGGAAGCATCTGCATTTTAAAAACACATTATTTAAATCTTTCAAAAGCTTTTTAAATGTTTTGGGGGGAATTTTTTTCTGTAGCAGTATAATTTTTTTGTCTTATATTTTGATGATATTTATAAATCAAAAAATGAATTTAGACAATTTTTATTATTATGTATGTAAATATGTTATATTTCTATGTATGTAAATATACACTCCTAAGATATTTTTAAAGTTTATTATCTGTTGCTTTTCTTTATGCTTATCATACGAGGCATTAACAAAAATTAACAAGGATTTTTTGATAATCTGTTACTGGATAACAAGTTTTATATTAATATTACAATTATTTATCCTTTTACGTTAAATAATGTCCATATACTTTGTATATGAGACTTAACTTTACATATAATATCGGTACTTTAAAGTACCATTAAAGAAAATTTAATGTATAATGTATTTGATTGGTCTATTGATAAAAGTAGATTGCACTTTTCATACAAAATAATTTGTTCAGTCATATTTAGAAAGCACAATTACAGATAGAATCACAATTTATTTACACAATTCTTTTAAGAACTGTGAAATTTTCATAACAATATTTTTTCTTAATTAATATCATTATTCGTGTAGATATTTTGCAAAAATAATTCTAAATGCCGATTTATTAAATCAGTTTTAATTTAAAAAAATAATCTAAAAATCAACTAATAACTATACATACTGTTCTGGATATCTTAAACATTAACATGAATAATTATTCAGTTGAAACATTTTTTTCATTCAAAATTCAGGATACAACGGGTCACTTTGGCTCTCGAAAGTAAATGAATTTGATACGTTTGATTATTATATGACGTAGAGCATATACTGCATATAATTAACATCTAGTTACAGTAAAACAATGCAAGACACTTCTGAATAATTAGCATTTTTTTAATCGCTCAACACAAGCATTATTTGAAAATGTTTACCTTTGAATAGCAGACACTGAATGATGAACAAGTTGAGCGGTCACGAGGTGTGCATCACTCAGAGATTTTACTGTCTAAAATAATTATAATATAAGCCGTTTAAAATAATTATAATACATTATACCTTTGTTGATCAAAATGCATCATAGTTGGTTTATACTTGTTATTTAACTGATTGAAACTTTATTATATGTATTTTGTACGAAACGGCTTACGCATTCCTACTGCTTGAAAAATAGTATTTTTACAAGAATTTCTAAGTGATGAATGTTAAGGTATTGAAATAACAATAATATTTTTTATAATCTTAGACAGAGTTAAATAATCTCTAGATTTTGTTTTCTTATTAAAACTTCATTGTGTTTTTATGCAAAGATTATGCATTACCAAACTTGTTCATAACGAAAAGGACACTAGAGTATAAATTTGCAATTAAATTTGTTTTTGGCTACAAGATTCTCTTACAATGCACCTTTCCTTGATATTCATGTTGTATTTTCATTAGTAGGGATATAATAATAATGATAATAAAAATAATTATATTCCCATTATATATTCGAATAATATTTTTATTATTATTACTGACATATACTTATAGCATGAAGAAAGAAAGGTTGGATAACTTCTTTGTGCCATCACGTGCAGAGCAACTACCACTTTCAGAACAACCTTACCTTTGTCATAACTGAACCATTTTACCAACTTATGCGCAATCTAAGAGAACTACCACCACCTCTTCCAGATCATTAGCAGCCTTAGTCTTTATGGTCTTCTAATCCTCCCTTGAACCAAAGATATCCATCCAATATCCGGGATTTCGGACAACATGGAAGGTAGGCATAACTTTCGAACTAACAATTATTTTCCATTTTAGGAACTTTCATTGTTAACATATTAGTTTCAACACAAAATGATGTATCCTACTACCGACCTCCTATTTTTTGGCCAACTAAAACATCTTCAAATAAACCTAAACCATTGCACCACTGCAAAGGACAATGTTAAGAATTATATAATAGAAAATTCTATAGATATCACATTGAAGCAGGACTCTCATTGCATCAAAAAAGGAATCCTAACTAGCTTCCGAAAAATTCTGGGCTATCTTCCTCTCTACTAATATCAAAACACAAGTCGTTCTCAGGAATGTTGGACTTGGGTATTCACACTTCTGCACAGGATTAAAATTGCGTTTTCATAACCACAATGGCAAAGGAAGGTACGATTCTCATCGGTACTTCGAACGGATCCTCTTCTGCTGACTTTGAGGAGCCCTTGAATGAATGCAACAGAACACGGAGGAAGACTTTCATCTGTGTTGGAGATTTCAATGTCCACTCCATACTCTGTAGAAATGGTGATTAAGTATTGTTGATTAATTTTATCGAACACCTCTAGTCAACAATTTGGTTATAGCCAACATCCACAAAATGGACGTTACGAGAGAGAGTTTGAAAATAAGTTTCCCCTGGTGACTATGCACAGAGGTATGAAAGACAAAAAATATAATAAAACATTAAAGATAAGATACAATTTTATTTTTCTACATAAGTGCCATGAGAATTAAGATATTTTTTATATCCCTTTATAAACTTCAACATGTTGGAAATTGCACGTGAAGCATAGCAAACGAGGTGCGTTCGTACGATAACGAAGTTTTAAAAATATTACTCTCATATATCAATCTCATAAAATTGTAAATAGTGAATTACAATTAAAACGCTCATCAAACAATGTTCTCCCTATACCATTATGTAATGGAATATGTATGTAATGCTGGCCTTGTAAATCAATAACAAATGTTCTTTGCATCACAAATTATGTAAAATGTATATTATAGTATGTACTTTATAGTTGCATATAAATTTTATTAAGTTCGAATGAGTGCAACACCATTAAAATGCATTTGAAACATTTTCCCCCATTGGCCATAATGTAACGGAATACTTTTGATTGTCCCTGTAATTGATCTATGCATACGATTTTCATAAAATTTGAAATAACTCGACAAAATTATGTAATAACTATGTATTTTAAATTTCAAACGTATAAAATACATTTGAAACTTTTTCTCCATTGACTATAATGTAATTGAATACTTTTGATTGCCCCTGTAATTGATCTATGCACCCGATTATCAAAAAATTTGAAATAACTCGACAAAATTATGTAATAACTATGTATTTTAAATTTCAAACGATTAAAATGCATTTGAAACTTTTTTCGCCATTGACCGTAATGTAACGGAATACTTTTGATTGCCCCTGTAATTGATCTATGCATCCAATATTCATAAAATTTGAAATGACTCGACAAAATTATGTAATAATTATGTATTTTAAATTTCAAACGATTCGGTTGGGTAGTTTTTGCGTTGTTATATGCGGACGGACAGACAGACAGACGGACGGACGGACGGACTGAGCAACAACAATAGGTGCTACGTATTTACATAATTACGAACGCACCTAAAAAGCCCTCAAGGAAAAAATCAGGACTATGCATCATTCTGGTCCCCACAGATATGGAAAGAGGGTGTGTTTTGAATTCGTGGTCAAAAGATAGGAAGTGAGAGCTGTTTGTTTTCTGCAATGAATGGGCAAGTATAGTTTGAGAGCAAAAATCTACGACTGTCATGTGGAAGCCTTTGGACCAGACATGATGTCGAAACAAATGGTGCCGAGATGATGTGGGCAATTCAATGAGGTGTATCAGCAAGTGTTAGACAGACCGAGCTCTGGACTGTACACGGCTACTACAGACGAAAGCAATCCTTGATTACAGCTTTGAATGCAATGCTGAAGTCATACAAGCCATTCAACGTTTCTTTCGTATGCAAGGATCCGATTTTTTCCTAGAGGGTTTTTTGAAGCTTATAAAGGAGTATGACAAATGTCTCAACTCATGTAGCACTTGTGAAAAAAAGCAAAGTTACGTCTTATCTTTAATGTTTCATTTTATTTTTTGTCTTTCATACACACCTCTGTCCATAGTCGCCAGGGGAAACCTATTTTCAAACTCCCTCGTAATTTACTGTACAAACAGACCCACATACTTCTTGAGGTTAATTGTCGGCGTCTCTATTATCTCGAGGCGGCGCGTTTTATGTATAATTAGTTTTCCAGCTCAAGAAAGTTAATCTGCAAGACAGAAATCAGATGCCAAAAACATTGACAGCTTTTACGACTTCTGTTGGGGGACATAATGCAATTCTGCGGCTTTTGTCAATTCTATATACTTTGTGAACTCACTTAAAAAGGTTGCAACATATTTGGCGATAAGAAATAAGCAGAAATTAATTTTACTTTTTCGCTAGGTGAAACGTAGATTGTATTCTTTTTGTTTTGTTTTGTTTTGTTTTGTTTTTTGTTATTATCTTCAATTTAAAAAAAAAAGGGAGAGGAATACACAAATGCACAAAAACAATGAAAAGTGCGTTATAAAATTTAGGTTAATTTGACTTTTTCGAAAGAGTATATAATTTATTTTTGATGGCGTTGATCAGCTTCTTATTTTAAAAGCAAGCCGTATAAATATTTATTTTAATTACCAACGATTACACTGGTTTACACGGTCTATATACTTTCGCTGAAATATGTATTTTTTCATAGATTCTAGTGCAAGGGCGGTGCCAGGGTTTGCCCGACGTGGGGGCACTGTATCCCCGACAGGGGGGCCAAGTTTATACAGGACTGATCCGGTTTGTGCTAAATAGATTAATGTTCCGGTCAACATAAAATTTAGAAAATCTGCCTGATTATACGGTCTAGGAAATACAAGTACATACATATATAATATAACCTAAGCAAAAAAAAAAAAAAAGGTTAAAATCTTGGCCCGCCCGACTCTATTTCTACAAAACATGAATTTTTACTTCGATACGGTTATAAAATATTTTGGATGAGGGGTGTCTGATAAAAAATAGCCTTTTTAAGAAGCGTTCTAGGCGGCAATATTTATTTATTTTGAATGAATATCTATTTGCATGTAAATGTTTCAATTATCATTCAGTTATCGTTAATACTTATATCATGTATTGGAGACTAAAAAATCAGAAAAATGCCACACAGTAAAATTTTCCAAGACAAAGTTGCATTGTAACAAAAAAAAAAAAAAAAAAGAGCGAGTTATGGTCGAGTTGCCCTCATAGCAGGTGTAATGTATTATATTCTTTTCACATGTATTATTATATTAATTTTGAATCAACATATTTTGCGTTTAAGGGGACTCTTCACTCACTTGAGAACACACGCATTGTCATGTTAAACACAGATTATTTTCAAATTTCTCGTTTTAATTAGAATATTTTTAAACAATTTTTTTTCTTGCATGAGACACCTGAAGCTGCTCTTTAATATGACTTTTTTTTCCCTTTTTCGATTTCGGTAGCAAAAAAAATTTTTTTTTAAAGATACTTTCACTTTCAGGTACGGTTTTGAAACTGAAAGTACCTTTAAGGGGTCATAGGCAGGTTTTACTGTATTTTAATTTTATTGCCTAAAAATCTACTATTCTTTAAAAATAATAAATTCTAAAGTTTAATTATAGAATAATGAGGTATTAAACTTATAAAAATAATGTTTGGAACGGGCCAAACTTTACTGATTTTTGCACGGCCAAAGTCGTTTCGTGAGGTTGATTTTCATACGGGCTGAATCGAAACCGAGACTAAAAATTTCGACCCATGCAATCCTAGGAAGAATGAAGTCAGTCCCAGCTCGGTATCGAAAAAGTTAGTTAAGGATATTCTCAACTGCTCCGCTCAACAAGCGCAATACGTTTTGACACATCTAAAAATTCATCTTTTAGAGAGCAATTAGACAGTTTCTGAATAACAACATCTGCTAGTTTCATGCATGTCCGAATAAAAATAAATTAAAGCATGTTCCACAAAGTTGCCCTTTTTGATTTAAGAACACCTTTAAGCCATGAAAAGAGTGAAAACCAGGCATGAACCGGCTCCAGTGTCGTAAAAGAAAATAGGCCCGGACCCGGCCAATGCAGACCTCTATCGAGGTTTATCCAACAACTGGAGCTCGGTGAAAATTTCTTTCCTAACTTGGGTTATTCACTTGGAATAAATAATATGGCAAACCATGCTCTCTAATCCACGTCAATTGATTCTGGAGTGGATAAGGAAACCATCGCAGCCTATTGAGTGAGCACAAAATAGAGACAATATTGCTGGGTTTTTTTCCGCATAAAATGTTTTGTGCAATTCTATATTCAATAGGTACAGAGATAAAAAAAATTCGGGAAAAAAACATCATCTGTAGGGCGATATACACCAAAATGTCATTAATACTAAATGAATATGATGAAGTTTGATAAAAATTCTGTGTTTAACTTTTTGAGGAATAATTCTTCCGGTCTCACGGCACACCTTCCAACTTAAGTTTTTTAACAATCAAATAAATGTATTATAAAACAGAAAATTATTTAGAAAGGTAAGCTTTTACGTGGTACTTATTTCATTTTAATTTGATTTGTAAATATGATCATTTTGATTTTTGGAAAAAAGTGTATTTTAATTTAAATTATTAAAAGCATTTAAATTATTAAAATTGTAAATTTTAATTATTAAAAACAAAGCATAACAAAACCACTGTTTACTGTTGCATGACGAATTTTATCTGCATTAATTTATTTGAAGATCTAAAAAAAGAATGAAATTGGATTAAATTTTGTGCTTTAGTTTTTTATACATAACTAGCGGCCTTCGCCCGCTACGCTGGTCGGTTTATCTAAAAAAATCTTGAAGAAGTAGTTAGATAAGGTTCAGACATACATTAAAAAAAAAAAAAAAGCAAGTCGATCATTCAAAAAACGTTGGGAAATATCAAATATTTACTGTAATTTTTTAAGAAAAACAAAGTTTCGAAAAAAAAAATTAAATCGAAAAAAAATTACACTGACATATTAATGCAAGGAAATTTTCCCAGACAGAAAATTCGCCTTGAATACAATATTTCAAATTCTTTTAATTGCTTATAGGCGTTAATGCCAACATAGTGAAAAAAAATTCCATGCTGGGAATCGAACCCGGGCCATCAGTATGGCGCACTGACGTTCTACCGACTAAACCACATGGAACGACAGCCAGCTTGAAACTTTCTCATACTTAAGTAGACTGGCGAAAACATAACGATAGCGCGTTTTAAAATCGCACAGTGACATCTATTGGATTTTATATGTACTAAAAAACGTGAGCAGCGCACCTAATAGTTTCTTTTGTTTCTTTTTGTTACTTTTTTGTCTGTTGTCCGATTTTGATGAAACAAAGCCTATACACTGCCCGGGAGTGTGCATTCTTCATTAGTGAAAACCGCATAAAAATCCATTCAGTAGTTACGAAGATAACCTCGAACAAACAGACAGACAGACAGACAAAAAATTCAAAAAAATTTTTTTTGTGTTTCATTGGTTTTCTTTTATCGCCCTGACTCCATTTTTGTCAATTATCTTCAATGTACAGACACACCGGGTCCTACTGTTTTATTATATGTATAGATTATATCGGAAATCATGAAGTTTCTATGTGTACTTCTACACATAATTTTGTACCAATTCTGCAGAAGATAAAATTGTAAATTTTATTTGAAAAAATAAGTAAATAAAATAAAAACCCTTCTAAATATGCCATTTTCAATTTGCTAAAATATGCATTACCACAATTGCCAGTCTTAAACTGGAAAAAACGTGAAGGGAAGTTACCTAAAAACATATGCATATGCGTTTTTTAAAGTGGTCCTATTTTCCGTATTTTTTATTAACGGGATCGGACTAGATGTCAACAGGTCCGAATAATAGAAGCTCTACTGTATTTATTGCTGAATACAAAAACATTAGTGAAAAACTTCCATAAACATTAGTTAAATTATTATTATCAACAAAAGGACGAATTCTGAGTATAAAGCAGTTTTAAAATTAAAACACTCAATATAAACGCAAATAAATTAGAAATCATTTGGACTTACTCTTATAAAAGTCTTGAAACTTTTTATACACAGCAGAGACAAAGTTGATATCTTCGTAAAAAGACAGAACTCATAAAATATTTATAACTAGTAGAAATGATAATTATAATGCAAAATTTGCAAAGTCATAAATTCTATTTTTTTACAGTCAAATTTTTTCTTTAAAACTTCATTGTAGCATTGTTTTTACGATTACTGTCTGATTAATTATATGAATTTTGTAAAAAAAAAAAAATGCATTAAACAGATGAATAATAATTTTAAAAATCTTATTTCTATATATTAAAAAAAAAATATACTACATCAGAAAAAAAAAATAACTCCTTATATCTGTGGTCAATAGACAATTGACGAAAATTGAGTACTGCATCTTTGTAACTCTGAAATGTCCTTCCGGTCTATCACAATGCAGGTGTTTTTTGGTTTACAACCATTCAGCAAGAATACGTCTGCTGAAGCTAAACCATATTATTTATCAATCTCTTTATTCCGGTTGTCGAAAAGTTTGTTTTATATTAACTTGCACATCAGAATTTGAAAACAAGTCAAAAGAGAAGGTACAGTCGGCTCTCGTTAATTCGAACTCGTTGGACCACAAGAAATGTTCGAATTATCCGAAATTAAGGAAAATATGAAATGAAAACCTGCTCAATTTGGTACTGTTACAAAGGAATTAATGTTATTGTGATTTTCGAATTTATTTCGTCTGTTATCATTAGAATATGACTTAATATTAAATTAGAATGCATAAACTAATTAAAAGATTAGAAACAAGCACAATGGAAAAAAAATTTAAAGCGTCAATGATGGGCAGATGGGGCACTAAAGAAAGTGAATATCAAATGCATTGGATTCTTTGTATACTCATTCGGAACAATTTTCACAAAAATTAAAGAAAGAAAGTTATTCAAATGATCTGAAATCCGTGTGAACGAAAAGAAAAATGAAAAATTGGAATTCTCGTTAGTTCGAATTAAACGAAGTCAAGAGAAAATATGTTCGAATTAATGAAAATGTTTAACGTTATTCTGCCATTGAAAATTTCAGGACTTCATGTTTAGTTCGAATTAAGCGAAGATTCGAATTAACGAGAATCGACTATATGTATTTCCTTTTAGTGAATCGCAGCTGTTATCTGCAGTATAAAAATCCTGCATTGAAATCTCAGTAAGAATACAAGTATAAAGAAACAGCATACTTACTAAAAACAAAACTTGTATAAAATTGAAATATCTTCATGTCCTTTTTCGTTCATCTGAACACGTTTCTGTGCTAAATATTAGTTTTCTTTATTTGAATTGAATATATTTGCCATAGTGAAATTAATTAGTCAAACTACAATTTTTGATATATGCACCTTGTATTACTCTAAGTACCGCGTTTTACTTTTTTCATTATTTTCTATTTTTGACACTTTTGAGAAAATGTAATTATTATTCCATACATTCTCAAAAAAATTTCGCCAAAAATAAAATATACAGACAATAAGTTGCCAGAACGCACATGTTATTGGAATGGATTTTTCTATTACTTGAAGAAATGTTGGTGTTTTAATTGTAGAATTTCAAAAAAAAAATTGAGATTCGGTTGACGAAATTTTTATTATTTTAAGAGAAATTAGAGATACGTAAACAATCACTTTCGAATCGAAAAATCTACTGCAAAGTGTTACTGCTCAGTTAACTGAACAATCTTTTGATTTAACAAAAATGTTACTTTAGATAGTGGAGGATTTCAGGTAGTTTTAGCATTAGATTGATAAATTTTCTGTATTTTCGAGAAAATGTGTAAATTAAAACAGAATTTTTAACCTATAGTAGTAATAATAAAAACAATGGGGAAAACACCTTCAATTTCCATTTTGTTTTAGACTGAATATTAATCGAATGCAGAAAGTGCGATGTATCAAATTTTGATGAGATACAAAACTTAAATCTGAAACAAAAACTTAAATACAAAATTCCCAAATTTAAAAACAAAAGATAAATGTAAATGAAGTGAAAACTTGTAAAATAGTTGGAAATCTAAAAGTGCGTTATTTTAATATCAGTAAAAAGCGACCTGCAATTAAAAAATATATCACCGATCCGAACCACTGGTTATACAGGAGGTCTAACTGCGGGTTAGAAAGTCTGCGCGGGCCAAAATTTCTCGCTCGAGACTGTGGCGACAATGCCGAAATAGCCCTGTGATTTGAAGAGACTTTTCTATTATTTTAAGCAATTTCTGCCTTTTTATTGGACATTTTTTGAAAATTTTGATCTTAGATTTTGTTTTTTATCGGATTTATAAATTCCGTTCTAATACGAAAAAGTACTAAACAGCATAGCTGCCAGAACACCCATGTAAATTGGTGAATATATTGCTTTAGATGTGAGTATTTCAGGTAATTGGTGATTTTTATGTATTTTTTGCAGGTGGTGAAGGGTAAAAATAGTAAAATTAAAGCGCTTGAAAGCAAAATTTAAAGTAAATTTTTCTGTTTTAACGGAATATCAAGGGAAAAAATAGTTTAATTCATGGATTATTTTGCGAGCATAGAGTCCTCCCCGGATTGGGTTATACCCAAGCTGAACTGGTTAATTCTATATCCATTCAACCTGAACCAGTTTAAAAAAAGTAAATGACCCGAACTCGACAAACTTCGACCTAAAAGTATTCAATTCGAACTTAATCCAACTCGAAATGCAAGAGAAAATTGAAAAAGAAAATTCGAACTTGTAAAGCAATAATGGAAAAATAGTCTACAATAATAACTCCAATATCAATTATATATTTTATGTAGAAAAATTAATGTATCTATATATGCACTCATTGACATTGAAATAATATAATTTTACATTTTAAAATATATTTCAGCGATACTTTTGGAAAATGAAGTAGAATCGAACACATACGCTTAAACAATTAAAACTAACCCGACTCGAAAAATAGAAGTCAATCCGAACCACTCCGAAAAAATATTAACTTTAGCCAGATCCGACTCAAATCGCCAGTCGAGTTGGGTTTAATTTTACAAGGTGATGCAGGACTCTACCCGAAACGCAATCTGAGCCCAACATCTCCAAATTCTTATCTGAAACCGAAATATTTCAACCTCAACTAGACCCCCAACAATAACTGATGAAAAAATATATATAAACTCATTAACATTCAATGCATAATTTTTCAATTTGAAATAAGTTTTGCAAATTCTTTTGAGAGATCAATTTTGAATCAGGAACCGTAAGTGTCAACATCCAACCCGAACCTGAAACAATTAAAGTTAACCCAAATGGAATTCAACCCACAGCGACAAAAGATTAAATTCAACCCGATCCGATACCGATTACGAGTCGTGTCAGGTTCAGTTTGCCCGATCCGATGCAGCATTCTATTTGTCATCCAAGACTGCCCGACAAAACTTTAGTGTAAATTTTATTTTTTTTGTCAAAAAAATATACATGTGTAGAGTCATTCATACATCACCCTGTGCAGTCATATATGTAGATTTTTATTTTAAGAAATTCGATATTTTTTTGGAAAGATCAGGTTTATCTGAACATAATCTGCAAGAATCAAAATTCATTCAGAAACCGACTCGTACCTAGAATTATTCAATCTGTGTTTAATAATAATAATAATAATAAAAAAAAAATAAAAAAAAAATCTTCATATGTTGACCCAATTTGACGGGGTCAAACTTCAAAAGTCAAAATATTTTCCCCGACGAAATCGAATTTTGACCCCAATGGGGTGGGGGGGGGGCATATGCCCCCCCGGGCCCCCTTCTGGCGCCGCCCTTGTTCTAGTGCACTGAATACAGGAAAGTTGTTGTAAAAAATCTATCACGTTTAGTTTAAAAAATATTTATTAAATACTTAAAAGAATGATAATAAGAAATATAAAAAGATAAAATTAGAAATGATTGATTTTACTCTTCGTTTTATAATTTTCTTGATCTCTTTCTCTTAAAATAGATCAGCAATAGTCCCCTAACATGCTTTTGTCCCAAAAACTTTTTTGTGTCTATCTTCAAAAATTTTAAGATTTTGGCGAAAATGCTTGGTCTGCTCGTCATTCACGGCGCACAAGTTTCAGGGGAAAAAATCCAGATGTAAATGAGGAAAATGTATCTTCAGAGGCATGTTCCCATCATTGCATTATTGTATTTTAATGAAACAGCAATATTTCTTTCATAATTTTCATTTTTATAATTTGCTAAGCATCCTTGAATGACCTCCCTCATCCCATGGATATTGTGAGACAAAGACTTTGTCCCAATCTGCCTCATGTCCCAATAAGCCCCCTTTTCCCTAAGGTCAGTTTGGTCAATTTCGGATTCAGCGGTACAGAATACATAAGAATCAATTATCAAAAACTGAAAAACATGACATAATCCAATTTTTCAGACTAGTGTAATCTAAAGTGTTAATTTTCATCATTTTATTTAATAACTAGTTGGATGTGCCAATCCCAAAACTTTCTTCTATCTCATACGTACATTTTAATATTTTTAAAAAATAGTTACTCATTTTAATGTTTTAATAATTTTAATTTTATACCATACCAACTTTGATTTTCATTTTAAATTTCTGCTTCAGTCAATTAATCTAAGTAAAAATGAATTTCCGTCTCTACACGAGTCGATGTACAATAGAATGATAAACAGATTTTTTTTTTTTTTTCAAATTCATGGAGGACCTACTTGCCTTACCAAAAAATAATCATATACAAAAAATTTAGTTCAGTTCTAGAACTAACTTCATATACTTTTAGGTAATGCAATATTGAAAATGGCATAGAATTCGCGATTGCAGCGCCCCCTTCCGGTGGATATTTTTCAAATTCAGGGAGAACGAACTAGTTATAGCTATACACTTACACAAAAAAATTGGCTCAATTCGATGCATAACTTCATATACTTTTGGTCGGTACAATATTGAAAATGGCACAAAAATTGCGATTGCAGTGCCCCCTTCCGGCAGAATATTTGAGAACTAAAGGAGGACCTGCTTGCCACAGCCAAAAACGTTCACAAAAAATTTGGTTCAGTTCTATGCATAACTTCATATACTTTTTGATGGTAGAATGGCGACATACGGATACACACACAGACACACGGACAGACAGACATTTTGTAAAACCATGTTTTTTGGAATCTCTGACCCCTAAAACGTGTAAATCCGTCAAAAACTGGAAGTCAAAAAAAATTTCGATTACAATACTTTCTTCTATTGAAGATAGAAGAAAGTAAGAATTCAGTTTTTTTTCTTCTTATATGTTTATTACAAATTGTATGCTTTGCATTAATATGTCAAAATGGCAGAGAGCTTCTTTACTTGCGGTTTATTCTGTTGAATAGTCTATACGGTGGACCAGATATTATTACCAATAAGGTTACCTGAGTGAAATGTGCTGGGCGATTGTCAGTCCAGGTATCTTAAAAGGGTAGAGCATTGGCGATGTAAGTCAAGGATCTGGGTTCGAGTCACGGCTTGGATATATATTTTCGTCCAGTTGGACAAATTCAGTTTGTATTCTAAAGATGTCAGAAAATGTTTTGTAATCTATGCTTGACGCAGAATTTTTCGTTCTTGTTTATTATTAATGTTTATGTTATTGATGTTCTTTTTTTTTTATACTTGTAGGTATTTCTATTTCTGGATTGCCTCCTTTCGCTTTTTTAAAACCAACGTATCATTCATATCCATTTGAGGAACGCCATTTTATAATTGACAATTTCATTCCATTAAGCCGTTCTACCAGGAAACAGAAGCCTGCAAAACATAATCTATTTTTCGATTTAGAATTCTTGTCAATAAATCATGCTTTCCTGCTGCATAAAAAGGGAAAGGTAAGAATCTTATATTCTTTTACTCACAACTCTCATTTCTACCACATAAATCGAAACAGTTTTTAATCTAATATAGATTGTTTTTAAATTTATTTAATATTTCTATACGTTGATGGTCTTATAAGTTGCGTTCATAATTATATTAATATATAACACATTTGTCGTCGTCTAGTCAGTTCGTCTATCCGCATATGACAGTGCAAAAACTATTCAACTGAATGGTTTTAATTTTGATATCTATAATCATTGCAAAATTTTGTCGAGTCATTTCAAATTTTATGAAAATCAAATGAAAACTTAAAAAGATATTACTTATTTTTTTCTTCAATCTATTAAATCCTATCACATCTTATTAATTCGATGATGCCCCATAATAGGTAATGATTCTTGCTGGCCATGGTGATTATTCTACAAAATAGTATCATTCATAATTAGTTCAATAATATCCCATGATAAGCAGTTGTGCAAATATAACATTATCAATTTTTTGGTAATTTTGCACTCATTTCCCCTTCCGATATCATATATTATCATCCGTCGACTCTTCCTCCCCCCCCCCCCACCCCGGTATTTTTAAACAACACTGTAAAAAAGCTATTTTAAATGCATCATTTTAAATCTGATGTAATTATCCCCAAAGTTTTCTTTTTTTAAAATATTAATGTAAAAATGCTTTTCTTGTTAAACAAGAAATATTATTTGGGCTGTCTTAGAACTCACAACAATTGTTAAAAAGACAATCTCAAAATAGAAAATGAGTGTCTTATGCAAATATGTTTTAATTTTAATTTATTTTGCAATTTTATTGTTTGGTCATTTTAAATATAACATAATATCTCCTATTTACTGCTTTTAAGGCATATTCGTTTTAGGGTGGTTTTCAAATGTATTGCCGTATTAGGTGAAACAAAATTTGAAAAAATAATTTGGTTTAAATATAAAAATTTACTCATGTATGAGTTGCTTATAGTTTACAACATTCTAAGCAGTAGATTATTTGCGAGTTTTTTAATTTATATTTCAGAAATTTCAAGAAATGTCTTGCCCAGTCACTATTTTTCTCATAAGTGTGACCTCTATAAAACATTCTGATTTTTTTTGTATCAATAATTAATTAAAAAAATGCTTAAGGTTCTTACATACGTATTAATAAATCAAAAATGTATTAGTATTAATTTATTTCATAAATTTAAAGCATTTTAATAGTTGTTTATGCCATGAGTGTTACTTTGCTTCTTAAATAAAGGGTATAACTTCTGATTAAAAACAAATTTAATTAAAAATTAATTATTTTCATTGCAGTTATAATAAAGAATTAGAAAGTTCTAATAGACAAAACAATTAATTTAAGCGAAATAACAAATGCATTAATAAAATTCTGATTCTTAGTTACAGTAACGTTCATGAAAAGCGGTAACACTCATGACAAGCGATAAGATTCATCTTGCAGCAAACAGCTTTTTTGTAACAATACATATAAAAAAAGATTTTTAAAAGTTTAAACTATGATTTGTGTAAAATAGATAGTCCTTTAAAAATTATTTATTAAGAATTAAAATTTGAATCTAAAATAGCACTTACAAACACGTGTACAGACATGAAAATCCTGTTACAATTTTTAATTAATTATAAATATATATAATATGACAAAATATATACCTGAATCATGAATCTATTATAATCATAACTTAAATCTTACACATGATTTATAGTTTTAGAATTACTTAACTTCTTTTCTCATGAGTGTTACTTTTTCCAAGTAACACTCATGTAAGGTAACACTCATGTATGGTAACACTCATGACATTTATTAAGGAATTCATCGTTAAAATAAATTCTAACTGTTTTATTGAAATTTTAGTTGGGCCTATTGATTCCTGAACAAAAAATACAGCATTCCCTAACTTAACATTTTTATACGTTAAAAAATAATAATAAATAAATGGGTAACACTCCTGTAAGAAAATAAAAATACTCACCATGTTGAAATGAACATTCTCATAAATAGCAATTATAGAACAAAATTATCGCGTTCTAAATAAACGCACTGTAAAGAAGAAACAGCATCATTTTCTTGCTACCATTGGCAAATGTAATATACAAATATTTTGAAAACAAATAATAAAACTTCCCTAAGGAAACACTCATGTTCTGCATATAAGGACAGAAAATACATTTAAATTTTAAACTCTTAGATACGTATTTTAAAAATATAAATTGTCTATTTGTTTAATTAACAAAGGATATTTTACTTTTAATCCATATATAAAAATTTTTAAATGTTTGGAATCATAAAAAAAGACTGAAATTCTGCAATTTTTTTATTCAGGACAAGTAAATTCCCATTACTTGCTAACTAAAGTGCAAAAAAAAGACCACTATTTCACAACTCTGAAAAAATGTAACGAATGCATTGAATTAAGCATGAAAAGATATGCTACTACCTGCTTTTAGACTATTAAAAAGTAAATTTATTAATATGCAATTTAGATTTAAACATCAGGACATCAAACTGGCAGTTCATGTGAAATTCACCCTTTATTATTTTAAAATTTCATTTCTCTTTTAAAATTCATGTGAAAATAATTTCGATGCTAGAAAGTTTATTTGCACTGCCTAAAAGTTGGCAACAATAGTTAAAAATATTATCCAAAATGTGAAATAAATGTGGCATGTAAATATATTTTTATTGGATCAATCGGGATAACAGCCTAGCTGCTCATAGGTCCCAAAGCAACCTCCCATTACCTACCTACCTACATAAATATATTTTCAAATTTAAACTTTTTGTCAAGATTATTATATAACACATGACATACGTAGCTTCTTTCATTTACGACTTTTAAAGCATATTAACCCTTTGTATCACCATGTTGCAGATCTGCATCATACCTAAAAGTAAACAGTACTTATGCAGTAAGGTTTAAAGCACGATTTTATTTATTGCTTCTATTTCCCAACACACCAGTTAATACAAATGAATCATTGGAACTTTCAACAGATGATGATATTGAGTTAATTTCTCATACCAAAGTTTTGTTTTTCATTTGGGAAGCTTCAGGTCGATATTGCAAAAATCAACTTAGTAAGTTTTGTCAAATTAAAAAAACTGGAGAAGTTGAAAAGTAGATTTTGTTTAAAGGTAATTTTATGCACCTTAAAATTTTATATTAGAAAATGGACAATATTTACGAGAAGTATTAATTTTTTGTTTTTTATAGATGTGAAAAAAATACCTTTTAGTCAATAATTATTTTAATCTTATGTTCTAAATTTTTAAACTATTTTTTAGATGCTTAAAAGGATGCATTCTAACTTCTGAGTCAATATTTTTCAAATCAAAGTTGTTGAGTCACAAAGGGTTAATGGAATTATTTTAATATTTTCTTTCTCTTGTAAAATTCATATGTAAATATAATTTTTTTGCAGGGTGGCTACAGATTCTATAAAACAGGGAATCAGGGAAAAATCAGGGAAGTTTATCAATCTGGAAAAATCAGGGAAATGTTAGGGAACTTAATGAAAAATACTCAAAAATCAGGGAAATATTTGTCTGTGAAAATATTTCTATTTTCACCTTACCAACAACATTGATTCATTGCCAAACAGGCTACGTATAAACCAATAAGATATAATAAGAGACATTAAGCGGTACTGCTGCCAAGTGATATCTGTCTGCATGAAAGCTAAATTGTCCCATAAACCCAAATTTTCAAAAGTTAGCAATCTTTTGATAATATTTGTCAATTTTAGCAATTTTTTTTTACTAAATTTGCACATTTTTCGCGATTTTTTGATGAATAGTACACTTTAAGAGTTCTTGACAAAATTTGCAAGTTTATCACAATTTTTTGATAAAATCTGCACATTTTTTTTTTTTTCCTATAAAATTTGTGCTTCTTTTTTTCAATTTTTTGACAAAATTCAAATGTTTTTCGCGATCTTTTGACGAAATTTGATGTTTTTCGTGATCTTTTGATGAAATGTGCATGTAATTTGCGATTTTTAGACTATGTTTGCACGTTTTTCATGATATTAAGATGAAATTTGTGCATGATCTTTAGATGAAATTTGCAATTTTTTTGCGATCTTTAGTTAAAATTTGCACATTTTTTCACGATCTTTTGATTAAATTCTTGCTTTTTACGTGAACCTTTCATGAAATGCACATTTTTTTATGCAAGTCTTGGATGAAATTTAAATTTTTTATGTAATCTTTAGGACTAATTTCATGCTTATCTGCTATCTTTTGACAAAATTTCGTTTCTTTTTCGCGATCCGATGTTGAAATTTGCATTATTTCAAGCAATCCTATGTTGAAATTTGCGTTATTTTTGCATTTAATCTTTTGATAAAATTAGCAATTTTTTTATCCGATGCCTGTAAACACCGTAATTTTTATTGCGTATCCGTAATCGTAATAATTATAGATAAATCATAATACCTGGCACCCTGTTAATTAAATACGGTGCATTTTTTTTTTTTTTTTCCAAAAGAGATATTTGCAAGCTGGATAAGTGTGTTATACGAGAAAGCAACATATGTTAAAAAAATACCGTATATGTTCTTCAATAATAAAAATCAGGGAAATCTGATTCAGATAATCAGGGAAAAATCAGGGAACTTATTTTCATCATTTCTGCAGCCACCCTGTTTTGACGTAATTACCATTTTTTCTTGCTTTTAAAATTCATTTTATTATTTTAAAATTTTACTTCTCTTTTAAAATCAATGTGAAAATAATTTTGATTCTAGAAACGAAATATCTTTATCTGCACTGCCCTAAAATTGGCAGTAATGTTTAAAGATTATCCAGAAATGTTAATAAATGTGTTGTGTAAATTTGTTTTTAAATCATTTAGTTAGATTATTATACGGCGTATGACGTAACTCCCTCCATTTACTGCTTCTTTTAACGCATATTAATGCATTTATTATTTTAATATTTTCTTTCTCTTTTAAAACTCACATGTAAATATAGTTTTTATGAAGTAATTACAATATTTTCTTTCTTTTAACCCTTTGCGGTGCAGAGCAAATTCATTGCTTAATGTTAAAATTTATGACTGACCCCGGAATTTCAAAACAAATTTATTTGTAAATAAGAAAAAGATTTCGAGCATTCAATAAACCGAATTTTTTTTAACCTAAATTCTGGTGCCAATGTGGCGTTTGGGAATTAAAATTAAGTGGTTTCATAGATATACCACCGCGCCGCAAGGGTTTAATACTAATCATTTAATACTAATATGTGAGCTTTTTAGGTAGATTTCGTATGAAATACTACCTATTGCGGTCGCACCTATGTTGGAATTTCTGAAAATTTTTTGCAGATCTACGCCGATCATGACCTATAGACCTCAAAACTACCATCAGTAAAAAAAGTTTATCTATATCTATATATATATGTCACTTTCTTATGGACACGATAACTTTAATAGTTCTGTTCCAGTTCTTCCAAACTGGTACATAAAATCAAGGGGTATAAAATCTTGGCTAAGTTCATTAATGGGCAAAATCAGTCCAATGGGGTGGAAATAAGGAGGGGTTTTGTGAAAACCGATAAAACGTATAACTTCTTAATTAAAACAGATATCGAATCGGTTTAAAGTTTATATAACTTCTTAGAAATGGGCCAAAAATTTATGCATGACCGATTTTTGTTAAATTTAGAAATGGGCTCAAGGGGCGCAAAAAACAGGGTTTTTGGGAGAAAAAAGTTCATAACTTCGTCAATTCTCAAGATATCAAATCCAACTAAATTTTGTATAAATGCTCTCAACATTATCTAAAACTTTTGTACTTACAAGTTTTTGATAGGACTATTTCTTACCGATGAAAAAAATAAAAACGAAAACAAAAAGGGGGGTGAAAAAAGGACAAAAACCCATAACTTCGTCAATTCTAAAGCTACCAAATATAATTAAATTTATTTTACATCTTCTCAATAATATCTACAACTTTTATATTGACAAGTTTTTCAAAGGACCAATTCGCATGGCAAAAACAAATTAAACAAAAATAGGAGTTGGAGAAAATAACTCAAATCCAAACTGCTTATATTCTGACTCATTTTTAAGTTCTTTTTTTTTTTTTTTTTTTTTTTTTTTTTTTTTTTTTTTTTTTAACGCATCTAAATGACAGATCCTCTTATTTAGGAACCGTATAATGTGACACATTGGTCAGTTTTTTGATAAAGACAGAATGTATTTCAAAAAAGGCTGCCAAAAAAGGTTTTTTGTACAGAATTTTCCGAAGTAATTGTGATTGAAAATTTGAAGAAGTATTCAAATAACAAATTGCGTTTTTTTTTTTCTGACTCATTTTAAACCCATTTTTGCTATCAAACGCATACAATTAACAGGTCCTCTTATTTAGGAACTATATAATGTGACGGATTGGCCAGTTTTTGATAAAGACAGAATATATTTCAAAAAAAAAAAAAAAAAAAAGCCAAAATGGGCACTTCGCACAAAATTTCCCAAAGCGATCATGATTAAAGAATTAAGGATGTATTCATATAACAAACTGGTTGTTTTAAGATTCATTTTTAAATCCAATTTTGCTCTCAAACGCATTCATTTGACAGTTTTTTGTTATTTAGGAACTGTAAAATGAGCCCTATTGGTCAGTTTTTTGGTAAAGACTAAATATATATTTAAAAAAATCTGTCAAAGTGGGCACTTCGCACAAAATTTCCCAAAGCGATCTTAAAGAATTGAAGATATATTCAAATAACAAATTGGTTATTTTATGACTAATTTTTATAATCCAATTTTGCTCTCAAACACGTTCATTAGACCGTTTTTTGTTATTTAAGAGCTGTATAATGTGCGTATTCATCGATTTTTTTGATAAAGGCCAAATGTATTTTTTTTAAAAGCTGTCAAAGTGGGCACTTCGCAAATAAATTTCCTAATGCGATCATGATTAAAGAATTGAGGATGTATTCAAATAACAAATTGGTTATTTTGTGACTCATTTTTAAATTCAATTTTGCTCTCAAACGCATTCAATTGACAGTTTTTTGTTATTTAAGAACTATATAATGTGATTATTGGTCGATATTTTAATAAAGCCAGAATATATTTCAAAATATGTTGTCAAAATGGGCATTTGAGCCGAAATTCGCTTAAGATGATTTTGGATAAAACCAGTTCTTAAAGAAAAATGAAATTAAATTTTTTTCAAAAGCAGCCAAATAAAGTTGTTAAACTGGGTTTATCTCTAATCATATTTTATTTTTTATTGTTGAATTGCAAACTCTTTGAAATCTACCTCCGCCGGCCATGCTGACAGGGATTTTTCTGTTTATAACAGTCACGTGTAAATATTTTTTTTATTTGAAAGAAATATTATTCTTTGGCCTGTTTTCACAAATTGGAAACAACTTAAAATAACAACCTTATCTAAAATATCTGAAAAAAAAAATCTCTAAAAATAATGAAAATTTTAATATAAGTTGGAAATAAAGCGTCAAAGAATTAGTTAAATTTTAAAAAAATGCAGTCTGAACACCGGAAACTTCCAATGTATAAAATGATCTAAAAATTATTTAATTCTTATTTTTGCCGAAACGTCAGTGAAGGCTTACTTTGGAGTCTCGAAATTTTTTGGTTTCTGTCAGTCTGTCTGTCTGTCTGTTCCGCGATAACTGACGCAAAAAGCATCCGATTGGCTTGAAATTAGGTGGGTATGTTAGTGAGGCACTGGGATTAAGCTGTATAGTTTTTTGTTAGATTTGATTCATTCGTTCGGAAAATATAGAATATTTTATTTTGCGCAATAATGCTTTTTTATGGCAAATCCAATGATTTTAATTTTTTTTTTTTTGAGAGAAGATGACACATTTCATTAATGGAATTCAATGATAAATTGATACTAAAATTTACCAGTTAAATTATTCGTATTGTTTTTGAAATTTTGTCAACGCATTTGTCAGATTTTTAAAATTATTACTGTAAATTTTGGAGATTTTTTATAAATGTGTTCAAATAATATAAACTAATTTGTTTTAGAGATTTACTTATTTCAATTGTATTTATTTCATTTTCTCTATTTTCTCTTAATGGTTGCTAAGCAACCATTCATCCTAATCCTTATCTATAATGTTATAAATTTGAATGCGTGTACGAAAATTTAAATGAAGTCAACGTCAAAACTGGTGAATTAATTAATGTCTTTGTATCTTTGCGTATAAATGTAACATAGCCCAAAAAAGAACATAGGGTATGGTTTATTAATTTTATTCAAATATTTTCCTTAATAATTCAAAATTTCTTTCTTTTTCATACAGAATCAATAGCGATTTTTTAGATAAAATTTTATCAATTTCCTTTATCGTTGCCAAAAAAAAAAAATAAATAAATAAAAAACTGGAATAATTTTTCAATAGCAATAATAATGTTTCAATTGAGCAATTTCCATTAGAAAAATTAAACTAAGAAAAAATAAAAATGACGTCAGAGTTAAAAAAAAATATAGTACTTTGTTAAATATTAAACAAGGAAATTTCTTTCGTTAATAAGAATTTTTCTGACAAAAATGGGGGCATAATTAGAAGTAAAAAAAAAAAAAAAAAAGAATTATATTTTTAACAAATTTTTCACATGGTAAAATTTGACGTCATAATTGAAATAAAACAGGTATTTTATAGTAGTTGTTAAAAATACAAGAAACATGGACAGCAATAACTCATGAATAATGACGTCATTGCCGGAACTTCAGTGAAGGCTTATTTTGGCGACGCAAAATTTATTGTGTTCCATCTGTCAGTCTGTTCTTCTATCTATCTGTCAATCCCCGATAACTGCCACAAAATGCAATCAAAAGGAAACAAAATTGTTTTTCGGAAACAAAATTGTAAAACCCTAGATTACTGAGTTTACACTTTCAAAAGTTCCTGATACATCAGATTTAGGTGTTTTTGGTGGGCAGGTGTCTAGAAGTATGAGGATAATGAAAAATTCTTATTAAAACTGTCACTTATCCTTATAAATCAAAATGTATAAAGAAATACAAGATATACGATAACCATTAGCAGATTGATAGAAAGTTAGAAATTTTAATTTAATGAGACTTCGGGGGGTTCAGGGGGGCTCCGCCCCCCTGAAGAAATCTACTGTGGTATAATAAAAAAAAACAAAAATAATAGATCATGAAAATTTCAGAATATCCTAACAAAAACTTAATCTTTAATTTAATGCTTCTGATGGCTGAAAATCTCTTATTCTTATTTTATTCTGATAAATAATTACGTAAGTCGAAAAATTTAAATTACAGTTTCCAGGAAGTTGAATATTACGCTAAGTGTGTTTTAAAAAAAAGATGTGAAAATCTGACGTTGAGGCTCCTGATCTGCAGATTTACTAGTTCTTATTTACAATAGAAACCCGTTATCCGAAAATCGGCTTAACCGAAAGAACTTAAAATTTCTTAAAGTCCATTTTTATATGTGAAAAAATTTACTGCCAATACTACTTTTACCGATGTCAAATGACAATTTTCAACATATTTTGATTTACAATAACTATTTTATTTGTAAGTTTTAGATCAAAACTATTCTGAATCATTTTTAATGCATTGAAGAGTTATTTTAATACATATTAGCTTTTAAGAACTAGAAGCAAAATAAGTAGAAATCAATACTTTGAAAAATACAGGGTGTTTATAAAGTCACGGACCCATTTTGATGTTTAATAACTCATAAAATAATGAAGATATAAACAAATTTATAGCATTTATTGATGGAATAACTCATATATTTTCCTTTTCAGGTTTGAATATCTTTACTTTTGTAAATATCGTCTGCATGTGTGGTTAATTTCAGATAATTTCATTTTCCTGTCTAAATATCTGTACTTTTCTAAATATCGTCTGCTTATTAATTACATTTTTCTCTCTTTTGTTTTTGGCAACTATTACAATGTTATGTTTACTTTTGATGTGTTTGCTGGTTTGCTCTATGTGCAGTGTTGCCAGATTGGGGATTTTGTCCCCATTTTGGGGAATTTTGAACTTCCTGGGGAATTTTTTGGGGACATGTTTGGGGAGTATGAACATATTTGGGGAAAAACTTGGGGAATTGTTATCACAATTTCAATTTTTACTTTCAGACATTAACCAATACTGGATCTGTTTCGAATTCGATTTTGGTTTGGAAAACGAAAATAAAATGTAGAAATAATAGATATAAATCATTCTCGTGGTCGTGCTGACCATTTATATATACTACAGATTCATCATGATCTGCACTGAGCTATCCCTCCTCTGAATTTTCAGATAAGTGATTCAGATTTTCCTGTCAATACGGACATAAACACCAGCACAGAAATACATTTCATTTAATAGTATAGATTTATAGAATAAAAATGAAAACAATTTCATAACTTTTCTTTTTTGTTTTTAACTTTGAACATACATAAAAAATTCTGTTGGAATTTTTTTTTTTTTTTTTTTTTTTTTTTTTTTTCATAAATGGGGAATTTTTTTTAAAAAAAATGCTTGATTTGGGGAAAAATTTGAGTTTAAATTTGTTAAAAAAATTTTATAACGGAAAATTGAAAATTGGGAACTTGCCTTTTTGAGTAGAAATTGCGTTGGGGACTTTTTCTGAAAAAAGCCCTTATTTGGGGAAAATTTCAGAAATTTTGGGGAAATTAGCTTTCGACAATCTGGCAACACTGGCTCTATGTTACTTTTGTATGTGATGTTTTATTCGAGCAGATATTAAGGAGAATGCATACACCACCAGAGAAAGCACAGATTTTATGCTGGTCCATAGAAACAAAATCGATACTGAGTCACAGAGAAATTGCAGAAGAAAAAAGATCCTCCATCCAAAAGCAGCATCTTGCGGTGGGAAAAGCATTTTCTAGAAACTGGAAGTATCGCAGATAAGAAACGTTCCGGACTTCCCTGCACAAGTGATTTTGATGTTGAGTGTGTCAGAGACACATTTTTACATAATCCTAGAAGATCTGCGATGAAGGGGGCACACGTCGAAGTTCATTGACAATGGTGATGAACCTTTTTGAGTCTATCTAACCATTTATGTTATTAATTTTAATCTATCTTTATTATTTTATGAGTTATTAAACATCAAAATGGTTCCGGGACTTTATAAACACCCTGTATTATTGCACGCTAGTAGAAATAGTGTTAGAAACATATTCTTTATGAAAGAAGCACACACAAAGTCAACTTACTTATTTGACTCATTATGTTATTTCAGGCACTTCATTACATTCATATGACACTTCATTTTTTTTTTTTTTTTACAAAAGTGTGTGTGTTTTTTTTTTTTTTTTTTCAATTTCAGGGTGTTTTGAATACTGTACCAGAACATTTTTATTTCAACTATGTTCTAAATTATGATCAAGGCTTTTCATTAAACAGCATTTCGCCATAAGCCTTCCGGTTATATTAAAAAATTCCTATAGAAACCCAATTATCCGAAAATTACTATGGAACCCCGGTTAACCGAAAATGCTTTGGTCCCATGTTTTTCAGATAACCGGGGTTTCACTGTATAGTTTTTGCTACTATAAAACTTTTTTAGTGGAACAATTGTGACCAAATTTGGCATTAAATATTTCTCAAAATAGTTATTATATTTAAAATCTGTTTGCATTGGTGTGTTTATCAAACATTTCTCTATAATATTACTTATTTTCATACTTTTGTGTGCAGTAATTTTCGTAATATTCACAAAAAAAAAGACTTCCGGTCACAAAAAAAAAATCATTGTATGCAGCAGTGACAGCGTTTTTTAGAATAGAGAGAAACTTCTTTTTCATCTGAACTCAGAATTTTATTATCATCCAGTGATAATGAACTAGTGTTTGAAACTGGTGACTGGTATTTTATAGAAACAGATGTCTTGAGGATTTCAAAAGAAAAAACTTGTTTTAAATTCGTTTCATAAAAACCTTTTCATAAAATTCTTAGATTAGACTGATACACACACACATATATATAAGGTAGATAAAATTACATACATAGTAAATGTTTAATCCAATTGCGATTTCATTTTAGAAGGTTTTAACTCACAAATTAAAAAAATACGTTCTAAAAGCCTCGTTTCTGAGCATTTTTCATTATTTTTCTCATTTCTACAATAATAAAAACAATCCAGTAACCACTCTTTTGAAGAAATTTCATAAGAAAGCTTTTAAAATTAAAAATAAAATACAAAATCAAAATACATTAATCAGAAAACAGCTAGAAACAGCACATCTACTTATGATAACAGTTTTCATTAAATAAACAATTATCAAAATCGGTCCAGGTGAAGCTCAGAGCTGATGAATAAAAAAAACATGATCTTTTAAATATATAGATAATAATGCTATAAAAAATAATAAAGAATTGATGCTGCTGCCGCAACTGAAATTGATTGTGTGACCTTTTTACTTTGATTCATAAAAAAAAAAAAAAAAAAAAAAAAAAAAAAAAAAAATTGCATATAAAACATGAAAACTAGTAACTTTGTAGACAAATGCATGAAAAACAGGCTGAAGCATACAATTTCCAAATCAAAGAATTTTTTAAGTGCTGTTTAATGTTAAATTGGACAAAATAGATCAGTTAAAAAATTTTTACAAAATCAAAACTATGCATAACTATTTAATCAACTTTTGCAAAAAAGAAAAAAAAACTTAAAAGCAATAAATTATTTGTGAGAAAAGCATTTAATAGTGAATATTACGGCATATTTAAAACGTCATAATAAAAACTATTTTCTTATTAAGGTTCCGTGCTTAAAGAATAAAAATATTTATGAAAAATCGGTACTACTTGGTTACCCCGTCGACCAAAAGACTACTGCAAATTATAAGATTAAATGCCAATAATGGATGACCGCGGATGTTACATTCAATGGTACATTACATTCATAAGATACACGTGTTTAAAACTTCATTAACTGATGTTTATTTTGACTTTTTATTTGTATTTTTATTAATATTCTACTAATTATTAATATTATTTTCTTTTTTGGTTATTTAAAGTAAAAATTATGTCAATATGTATAATTTGGCTATTAGTTTGACGATTTGTATAATTTGGCAAAATTGGTTGACGGGATAACCAAGTAGTACCGAAAAATCTGTAGAAGCTAATTAGGTCACTTGGAAAAAAAAAAAAGAATTTTTTTCCCTGTCGTATGAAAGTTTTTGCAATGCTCAACTCAAAAATATATTTCTTTAAATTTTAGGTATTATATTTTCAGACAAATCGTCGAAAAAGTAGTTCAAAAGTATGTCCCCCAACCCTTTCTATTTCCGAACCTACTGAAACTAAAATTATGAAAAAATTAGGGAAAGTAGACGTTAATTTAAAACTTCTTCTAAAACTTTATAAAAGTCATGGGTGTACTGACATTTTTGAGATAATTATTTTACACAAGTTTGAATTTAAAAAATGTAGTTTCTCCTTTTTAGACGAAACAGCCGTTAGCTGCCGCGGCATCGGTTGATTTAACCTTAAACAGCGTAAAATCCAGTAATTAAAAGGGAATGAATCGCAGCTTTACGCCAGTCATCACGATAATGTCATTTATTCTTCCGTAGTCGGGTAATCATTTTAAAATATGGCAAATTAGCGTGTTTTTAGAGAGCAGATTGCGGGTTTTCGATGGGAGTGGGCGAGCGTTAATTTCAAATACACTGGTGTGCAAAATTTAAGGACAGAGTCCCAAAATGCCAATTTTCAAGGGATTTTCAAGCGATAATTTTCACGCGAATATTCAAAAGGAAATAATATAATTTGAATAACTACTATCCCTGCATATAAGCTAGTTTTTTAACAGCTAGCCATATAACCTCTCATTCAGGTCACACATGATCACAAGAGTCACAGTCACTACGGTGAAACAAAAAAATAGGAAATTTCATACGTCTCTTTTATGAGTCTCAAATGACTACTATATGTGACTCCACTGTCATGTCACTGCGACTGCTGCTTTGTGACGAGTCACCAAGTGACTTTACAGTGTCGTTTTATTGAGATTCTCGTGTGACTGTCATTTGGAGGTTCAATTTCAAAGTCATTATGAATGTTGCATTATGATAAATCACCAAACAATGTCCCATTAAAGTGACATGGTGAGTTTTCACCAATTTTCACAGTGGTTACTTCACAGTAGGGTAGGTCACCTGTCTTCACAGTAGGTCACCTGGTGACTCGTCACAAAGCAGCAGTCGCAGTGACCTGACAGTGGAGTCGCAATAGTAGTTATTTGAGACTCATAAATGAGACGTATGAAATTTCCTATTTTTTGTTTCGCCATAGTGATTGTGACTCTTGTGACCATGTGTGACCTGAATGAGATGTTATATGGACTAGCTGTTATGCAGGGATAGTAATTATTCGAATTATATTACTTCCTGTTGAATATTCGCATGAAAATAATCGCTTGAAAATCCCTTCGTCCTTAAAATTTGCACACCAGTGTATGTGATGGCATGATTTTCCCCGGAATGGTCACCTACACTTCTCTACACTTAGATTTTATGTCAGTAGATTGTATTTCAATTAAAAATCTTTAATATATGACGGCTATTTTTAAAATGTGACATAGTACTATATTTTAGAATTATTGTTATGATTCCTTCTTTTTTTCCCTCTAGTTTTATCTGCAGAAAAACAGCGTCAATCCTACTTATATCAACAATGAGAGGCTTTTTCAGAACCGAAAACAAGTGTATTCCGGTGACATAGTGCAACTTGGTAAAAATGCAATTGAAGTCTTTGGAAAGCGTATGTTACAATTTTAGTCATACAATCATTTGTTCTGCCAAAATGCACCAGACATTAAGATATTTTTTGACCTAGTTGCATAGCTGCTAAATCTTACACTCCCCCCCCCTACTTTAAATAGAAATCTTCATCTTATTTAATCACAGAATTTCTATCATCAAGCAATATAAATATTACTACTAAGGGAACGGGGAACGTTTTTATTATTTTTTTCCATTATTTTATATGAAATTTTGTGAAAATATATAGTTAACCATACGTATACAGAACACCTTAAAAGAAATTTCTATTCTTATTATAATTTTAAGAAAAAAATAATACTAAGAGTTAATAAGAAGTAAGAGTTTTTAACTATTTAAAATTTTAAAACAAAATTTTAAAATTCTTAATTTTTGAGATATTTCCGCAATTTTGCCTTTTAACCAGTTAAAATTGCTTTACAAACAAATCTATGTATCGATTTTAATCTTTTGAATAGTGAATCCTTAGAAACTTTCGAATTTTAAAATGCTACTCTTCTTATTTTTTGAGATATTCTCTCTATTAAGCCTTTTAACCAATTAAAACTGTATTGGAAACAAATCTATATGTATCGATTTTAATCCTTTGAATATATAGTTAACGTTTTAGATATAGCTTTTTTTTCTGAATTCTATATCGATTTTCATCAAATTTTGCCTTCTAATTAGTTAAAAATTAAATTATCTTAATGAAATTGAATTTTAAAATGCATGCATGGTTTCTTTTTAAGCAATATCAGGATTTTTTTTTTTTTTTTTTTTTTTTTTTTTTTAGATTATTAAATTTTGATCCAAAATTAAGATGCATGGAGGATGCATGGAAAATTTTAAACATCTAAAAAAATTGAAAATCAGTTTCACAATTCAAACATTTTTTTTTTTTTTTTTTTGGACCCAGAATTTTTTGTTACTAAGGTAAAAGCACCAGTAGTGGACCACTTAAGGACATTTATCTAATTATTATTAAAGTATTAGTGAATTTTTTAAAAAATATATATTTTTTAGCCTAGTCCTTACCTTTATGTATAATAATAGACATTCAAATTTTTAAAATATATTCTCTAGAAAAAATGAAAAATAAAAAATGTTACCTTCTTCTATGATCCAGTAGTGGGCATAGAAACTTTCTGATGCTCCAGTAGGACCCCCCTAGAAGTGGGCCAATCCATTCTTAAGTTTAATACATACTGTACAGGAGTTATATATTTTTTTTATTACATTTCTACACTCAAATATACACAATAATGAAATCATATTAAGAAGTTTTTATGATTACGTAAAATAATTTTAGCTTTTCTCTCATTTTTCGCTTCTTAGTTCTTTCGTATAGTCTGTAAAAACACCATTCCAGTTCAAAAACTATGAGAATACTAAAGTTGTCCCTTTGCCTGATAACAGATAAGGGTTTTAGCCAATCAGCAATTAGTTTATCTTTCAGGGGTGACTAGAAGACTTGTTTTTCAACTTTGAAAACTGGTGGCCCACTATTGGTACGTAGCCCACCACTGGTACACTTAACCTAATTGAAACCAAATATTTACCGCAATCTAAAAAGTTATATTTTATTTAAAAAAACTTCTGGGTTGAAAAATGATTGTCTGATCCTCGGAGTATACGCTGGACATTACGGTAATTTTAATTTATTCGTCCAAAAAAAAAAAAAAAAAAAAAAATGCATTATATGAGGGATTTGCAATGTATTAATCAATGTATATTTTGCATTTCAGCGACCTGTATCCGTGGAGATCTCAAGCTATTTACTTCTGATTCCAAAAAAGTAAAAAGCAGACCAAGAAGAACCTTAGATAACTGTTTGGTAAATATATTTTTGGATGATATTTCGAAAAATCGGTAGTGTTTATTTAAGTAACCGGAAGCTGGTTGTTTAAGTAAGAGGCTTAAAGAGGCTCAGAAGGTTGAAAACTTTTCAAAAAAATCGATTTTTTATGATCTAGTTTGATTATTCAATTAATTCTTAACTCAATGCAAAAAACCGCATAAAAATATTTGCATTTTTAATGGAGTTATAAGCATTTATGTATCGACACTTTCATAGCCGCACCCATATAATTTCAACTTTAAGTCGCGTTTTCTCAAAACTTGATCTTTGACGACTAACACCAAGATTTAAAAAAACTATTTGATAGAATAGCTTATTTTTATTTTTATTTTTTTATTTATCTTTATTTTTTTTTTTTTTTCCATGCGTATAACATGATTATCTATAGAATGAATTAATATATTTTAGATAGTTTAATATTTTGAGTATTTTTAATGAAAAAAAATTGTAATTTTTAGGGATTTTTAAAATTTTTAAGTTTGAAAATTTTTTAATAATGTTTTTTTCGAGTGATTGTTATAGCCTTAATTCATTCTATAGAGTAAGGTTTCCTGATCATTTTAAAGCAAAAATTAGATTCTTAAGTCAATTCAACATTAAGATATCTTGGTGTTGGTGATATAACATATATTTTTTTTTTTTCAAAAATTGTGTTACATTGCCATATTTCTCATTTTATTAAATTGAAGTACTTCATTTTAAAATTTTATAAGACTTACCTTACAAACATACATACCTTAACATACCATCTAACAAGCATACCTTAAAAATATGAGAAAGTTTAAATTAATTACATTGAATACTTCTGTTTTTATATGGACTCGAAGCGAAAGCTCTGTTTACATGTTTTTCCGTATCGATCAAGTCCTGAGCCTCCTGAAGTAACTGGAAGCTGGTTGTTCAAGTAAAAGGCTTAAGGAAAAAAAAAAAAAAAAAAAAAAAAAAAAAAAAAAAAAATCTGAATTTTTATTCTCAGTGGAGGATGCATTTTTTTTTAGTTTCTCCTTTCAAATCAGCCTGGGAAACTTTATACTTCATGAATTTATTTTAAAATCTCATAAAATTATTATTTTAGGTGTGTTTGTAATTAGGTAAATACGTAGCACCTATTGTCGTCGTTCAGTCTGTTCGTCTATCCGTCTGTCCGCATATAACAGATTAAAAACTACCAAACCGAATCGTTTGAGATTTAAAATATATTATTGTTGCATAGTTTTGTCAAGCCATTTCAAATTTTATGAAAATCGGATTCATAGTTTAATTACAGGGACAATCAAAAGATAGATTAGATTAGATTTACGGATTTAATTCGTTAGATTACGGCCAATGGGAAAAAATTGTTTCAAGTGCATTTTAATGATGTTACACTCTTTCGAATACAAAATTGTTACGCATCTATGAAGTATACATTAAAACATGCATTCTATACAATGTGTGGTACAAAGAATATTTTGTTATTAATTTGCAAGGCCACACAAAAGTATTCCCTTGCATAATGGTATAGGGAGAAATATTATTTGTTGCGTGTTTTAATTATACTAAACAATTTCACATTTTACGAAATTGATATACGTTGATGAGGTTTACTACAAATTACTTACTGTATAATAGAAAGCTGATAGTATTTACAGGGACGCACATAATATTTCGGCTACCATACTGTATCTGAAGTACTGCATATTATTACACAATGATCTGAAAACTTTTAAAACTTCGTTATAGTACGAACGCATTTCATTTTCTACGCTTGACGTGCAATTTACGACTTGTTTAAACGTATTAAAGATTTATTAATAAATTTAGAAAAATAAAATTGGGATCATTTAAGATAAAGTATTAGGAATGCTCAATAAATATAAAGTTTCTCTATTATCTCGAAACCTAATCATTAAGGACAGAGCTATGAAAAACCCATATTTTTGACGATGATGAATATTTTAAGTAAAAATTATTGTAGCTCAGAATTCATATATTTATAACTCTTTCCAGTAAGTTGAAAAATGTTTATGAATTTGGTTTCTCTGTCAATCTGGCAGTCTATCCTCGCCCTAACTCACGCAAATATACTCGTCAGAAATGGTTTACCCATTTTCATTCCGGAAATTTTGATGTTGCGCGCTTTGACTGGCTAGTCGTTGAAAAAGTCACTGAAATTCTTTAAAAAAATTCGCGGTAGACCTACAAATTTTATTTCGTGACATCGCTACAGAATTAAAAAAAACAATTTTGAATCATTTACATAAGACTAGATACCAAAAGATTCTCGATACTTTGGTTCCACATGAACTAACAACAAAAAAATTAATGAGCTAAGTTTCCATTTGTGAATCGTTGTTGAAACGAAATGAAATCTAACCATTTTTGAAACGAATGATTACGAGGGATGAAAAGTGTATCACCTAAGACAATAATGTGCAATACAGATAGTGGTCGATGCTCGGAGAAGCTTCACAAATGGTGACAAAGCCCGGTCTGACTCCAAGAAAGGTGGTACTGAGTGTTTGGTGCGATTGGAAAGAAATTGTTCACCATGAGTTTCTGGAACCTGGTCAAACCATTAATTTCATTCTCTACTATTAACAGCTAATGCAATTGAAGTAGGCTATTAAAAAAAAAATGGCATAATTGATTTTTTTTTAAAGGCGTTGTCTTCCATCACAACACAGCTAAACCACACATATCTTTAGAAACTCGGCAAAAAAGAAGAAAGCTTGATGATAAGTTTTTTACCCAATGTATAGTCTGGATACTTCATTGCCCCATCCTACTACTATATGTTTCGGTATCTGCAGAATTTTTTTAATGGTGTAAAGCTGGTTTAAAAAGACGCTTTTGAAAATCACTTATGGTTCAGTTTTTCGCGCAGAAATCTCAAAAGTTCTACAGTGACAAAATTATGGTTTTAGCAGAAAAAGGGCAAAAGGTCATCGATCAAAATGGTACATTGATTAGTATCTGATATTTATATGACTAAATTCGCTTTGAAAAATATGATAAAAATGAAATTTTTTTTTTCCTCAACCCAATATTTTCTGTCTTAACTAAATTTTTGCATGCTTGTAGTTAGTACATACAAATCTATATATCATATACAAGGTTGATCAAAGAATTCGAATAATTTTCCGATTCTAGATAGGAACAACTGATTGGGTTTTCAAATGTGTTATGCGTTTCCATGTGGTAGAATTAGACATCTTATTTCAACGTATCAACCGGTGACATTCTGTTACGTTATTCTGAATGAGATTGAAAGTGTCTTATAATTTATTTGATGCATGATTGTTTTATTCTTTATTTATATAGGAATTTTTATAATAATTTCTATAATTATTGTTTTATTTTTTTGGTAGACTGATGTAAGTGACGAAGAAGAAAAAGAGAAGGAAAGCGAATTTTCTGCTGATGACGAATCTTCTGGGGTAAAATGCAGAATTTTCTTTTTGAATAAAATCACTTTCACTTTTCTTTATTTTAACTAAAAAAAAACTTTTCAAGTGCTAAAAAGTTTAAAAAGAAAAAACTATATAAAACTCACTTGTAATAATATTTTATTTATAACTAACTGTACCCGGCCACGTGTTGCTGTGGCTCAGCCTGATTAAATGGAAAAGAAAGAAGAGAGAAAATGGATCTTTTTTTAAAATGTTTAATTTCACAATGCTTCTGAGTACATGCAATTTTTTTGTTGTTCCATTGTCTGTGCAGATATAAAGATTGTCTGGTTTTATGGCTTTATTCATGTAACTCATAAATGTATTTGATTGATCTAACAGTTGAGTTACAGCATTCCACGTTTATGTGCACTTTGTATGCTTTTGATAACAAAGACGAATATGGAACAACCAACCGAATATCTACTTCGATGTCACCATTGCGCATTTGTATTATTGCTAACTTACCGCCTTCTGCTGACCTTCTGTATAAAAAATATCCTCTGCCACTTTCTGGACACATATTTCAGCCATTCTTCATTTGTTTCGCTTGTTCGCTGATGTCAATTATTCCTTAGTTTGATTTGCAATTACTCGTAGCACTGATTCGGCTCTGCGAATACGGCGACCAAAGTGTTGAATCTTTAGTGACGCATTATTTAGATTGACATCGAAGTGTGGGGCTACCAAATTTATTTGGATGCCCTATGCGCCCCCTCTTTGGAGATTGGATTTGATGGCCCGGTATGTCGGGCCAGCCTTTAAATAACTCTTAAACATCGGCTTTCTAAAACAATCTTAAATTGAAAACAGAGTAGTGGAAGCATAAGGCAAAAAAAAAAAAAAATGAAATGGCAGAATGACAGTGTGTAATAACAGACAGAAACGTAATTAAGTTTTACAATAAACTAATGTTTATTAAAACAAAGAACACAGTTAAAAGAAAAACAATAATTAAATAAATTTAAATAACACATAACATAGAAAAATAACTCACTCTCTATACATTTCATCTTCTAGTTAATAAATTAATAAGAACACCGGCTTTGGCAAAAATATAACAGGTAGCTTAAATGTAATTTCATATTCTTAAACTTCCAGTCTTAACAGGACATACTTTTAATCATTTTTATAAAAACTATTTCTACTTTATATTCACCCTGCATAACGGCAGGTGTTTCATGAACGATATGTCTTCCCGAAACCACAACAACATCCTTCAAAAAAAAAAAAAAAAAAAAAAAACCAACTACTAACACAGTTTTCCAAAAAGAACTGCTGATATCTCTCTCCAATCAAAATCATCTGGTTCCACAAATTTGCATACAATGTTCTCTTCTTCCTCTCAGATAAGCAGACGATCTTTGAAAAAAAAGAAAAACCACGGACGTTGCCGGAATGACGTCACTTTGGAATGAAATGATGTAATAGAAACAGTATGACGTAATACTGTACTTTGACCGTTCAGAATGAAAAAAAACGGAGTGAATCAGATGGATAGATTGGAAAAGAGATAAACAATATGTTGTTTTGATTTGCGGTTGGGAAGGAAAGTTTAAATTAAAGAAATGAATAACAACAGAATAAATGAATTGTGTATAAGTGTCAAGGAAAGTTTATTTATGCTGACAATTCCCCCCCCCCCCCTTGTCACTTATACTTTCTCAGTAATCTACTTTAAAACAAAAAAGAATACCGATTATAAATTATTCATTTCTATCTTACTTGATAGATGTTAAATTACAGTAAAAATAATCAATTTCTTCTTTTACACATATAAAAGAAACCAATATGCTATTTATAATAGCTAGTAATTTAAACAATAGAACAAAAACACTTTTTCACTATAATACAATTCATTTTTTTTTCCCATGAGATTTACCAAGGAAAAGTCTTTCATACAGAAAATTTCAAAAAAAAACTTTCAAGTTACAAAAATCTGAGATATATAACAGTCCAATTCTTCTTCTTCTTTTAAATTTAAACATTTACAATACTGAAAAAAAAACTTTTTAGACTTTAAATTTGGAAATTATACATGGTAAATTCTTGTACATAACGTATCTTGAACTTTAAACCTGAAATTTCAATAAAAATTACCTCACCATATAACTATATGGTTACTTTATACCTTTATACAATGTACAATGCATTAACAAAAAAATTCTCTTTTTCAATATATGTATAAACATTAAATATTATAATATGATCATATTATTTTCATACATTCAATTCATTCAGCTTTCATATGTGGGCCCACATTTTTAACATACCATTCATTCAACAATATGATATATAAACATTGGTCAATTTGAAATTTACTTCATGAACATATATTTATACACTTATGACAAGAAATTTGTATTAAATAACTTTTTATGATAAATGCATGTAAATTCAGAAAGTTTAACAATGTATAACCATTAAATTCAACAATAAACTTAACAAAATTTCATCACATCTAACCTTTTCCACATGAGCGGGACATAAGTGACACTTCCATTATATTAAAATAGGGACTTACAGAAATAAAAATAACGTGCCCGCGACAGGCCTTCCTGTAGTCGGAACATCCACGATAGCCGCTACCCCCTGCAGGTCACTCTGGCTGATTACATTTTCACCCCTGCGCGACGCTTCTTGGGGCCGCTCGGACCCCGGAGGATGAACTATCATGGAGTCCGCACCACATTCCAGCGGGAAATTAATTTGCTCATTGGCTAAGGAAGAGTAATAAAAAAACAAACATTCATATATTATACATAGAAACACACAGGTTTCCTGGAACATTCTGTAACATCTAAGTCAATAAATACAAAGTTAAACTTGAAAAAAAACTTAGATATATGTTTACATTGAAAGATATATGAAGTTCAAAGGAGGGTTTTAATGGTTTTTCCTTTTTTCTGAGTTTTACAATTTTAAAGTTAAAAATATTGTTTCTATAAATCGCTGCAATTCAAATTTTGTGAGAGGCTTAGTAAATATATCGGCCAGATTATTTTTACTACTTATATGTTTAACTGTGAAAATTTCCTGATTCAGTAAATCACAGACGAAGAACAATTTAACATCTATATGTTTGGTCCTGTAGTTTTCAATGGGAGATTTTATGAAATCAATAGCCGCCATGTTGTCTACTAAAATAGTAGGTTTAATCTTTTGACCTAAAAATATATGCCTTTTATAACATTCATCAATAATTCTGTTGAACCATAAAAGTTCTTTTGCGGCTTCGGTCAAAGCTACGAATTCTGATTCCATTGTAGATAAACATATTGATTTCTGTTTAAATGCCCTCCATGTTATAGGTGATTCATCTAATAAAATTACACAGGTCTGCAATGATTTTCCTCTTTGAAATGTGAGCAACGTTTTCTATAGTTTCTGACGTGCTAATTACGAGAAAAATAATAAAAAAATTCCATCACGTCAGGATTTTTTGATATTGAATATTTAAGATTTTGCTGAAAAATGTCTGAGCGTCTACATTTTAAAATTTATAAAACGTCATTAAATTACTTCAGCTTAATTTTTATTGCATTTAATTAGTGTAAGGTGACACAGAAATTACTTCAAAACAGTAATTTGTTAATTACTACATAATAAGTATAAGTAATTCCTATTAACCATGTTGAAAACGGGTCATTTTGGCTTAATTTAGTAATGAGCTCATTAATACATAATGATTAGGTAATATAACCTAAATGTTGTAAATATTAGTCGTAAAGGGTGTAATAAAGATAAACCAAAGGGTTTTTGTATAAGTACCCGCACTGATTTAGAAAATGGACCTTATGACGTCACACGCCAGAGCTGGCGGTATGCAAGTTCGATGAAAAACTTAATGATATCGAGTTGCAAGCATGGCAGTCTTTTAAGGAAGTGGTGAAAAACTTTTTGGGGAACAATAAAAGCTCCGACTATAAACAAATAGTGGCCAAAATGGTTACAAATTTTGGTGTAATGGGTTGTAATATGAGCATTAAACTTCATTTCTTAAATTCGCACATAGATTACTTCCCAGAAAATCTAGGAGCCGTTAGCGAAGAACAAGGTGAAAGATTTCACCAAGATTTGAAAGAGCTAGAAGTCTGGTATCAAGAAAGGTGGAATACTAGCATGATGGCGGACTACTGTTGGTTGTTGAAGCGCGACGATCCAAACTGGAAATTTAAGCGAAAATCGTACAACCGAAGCTTCCAGGAAAAAAGGATCAGGTTCCACAAACAAAATTTACATGTAATTTAGATCAGCAATAAGTTATTATTATATTTTAGTTGTTTTTTATGTTAAAAGTAATATACTTTTTAAAATAAATATTTTTTATGTGAAAACGTGTGTGTTTTTTTCTATTTTCTATCTGTATCTTTTTTGAAAAATCTGAAGGTGATGGGAAAAAACTAAGTACATATTCGTAATCAGCGCACCAAAATACCCTAGAATCAGCTCTCAAATTCTAGAGAGGAAGTTATGACTCTCAATTTGCAGGCCTGTGTTATTTGACCCCCCATTGATGTTCTATCGTCCCGATTGGATGCAAAATCTGCATCTGTATATGTAATGAGGTTAATTTTATTACATGTTAACTTAAGTTTAAGATGTTTTGTGTGATTTACATATCCTAGAAGTTTTAACAGGCCATTCCAATGGACAATTCCAGGGTTACTTTGGAATTGGCTAAATATGTTCACAGCATATGAGATATCAGGTCTGGTTCGGCTCGTAATAAATGATAAACAACCTAAGGCACTTCTTTAGGGAAATTGAAGCATTTCATTAATTTCATGATTTGTTTGAGGACATTGATTTTTGGAATAAACCATTCCCTTACTAATTGGTAAGGAAGATATAGGAAAATTAAAGTCCTTGAAGCGGAAACATACTTCTTCTATATATTTTAACTGGTGGATAGATATGTTACTATCTATTTCCTCAAATTCTATTCCAAGTAATTTTTTGGTTTTTCCCAAAATCTTTAAATCAAAGTGCTTCATAAGGAGATTAATTGTTTTGTCAATATATTTTTTTTCTTTACCAAGGATTACAAAATCGTCAACATATAGTAATAACACAATATCATCTTTAAATATATAAACACAATTACTCCATTCCAATTTTACAAAACCCAAACTGATTAAAACCCTGTGTAACTCAAAAAACCATACACGGCCGCTCTGGTGCAAGCCATAAATTGCCCTGTGTAGGCGACAAACTAAATTTTCTTTTCCTTTTTGTACAAAACCTGGGGGCTGTTTCATGTAAACTTCATCTGATAATGGAGCATATAAATAGGCTTCTTTTACGTCACATTGCAAATGGGTCCATCCCTGACCAGAAACTAAGGCTGAAAAGAAAAATCTTATTAAACTAAAATTTATAACGGGACTGAATGTCTCGTCATATGTTTCCCCTTTTATTTGTTTGTATCCCTGTGCCACCAGTCTGGCCTTGTACCTTGCAATTTTTCCAGTTTCATCATGCTTTATTGTATACACCCATCTGCACCCAAGTGGTTGTATTCCCTCAGGTAATTGTGTTAAATGCCACACTTGTCTCTTTTCCATTATGGCAATTTCATCCCCCATTGCATTTTTCCATTGTTCCCATTGTGGTGATTTAAGTGCCTGTTTGTACGTGTTCGGTATGGTTGAGTCGGTTAGTCATATATCAGCTTGGTTGTTTTATGGGATTTGGTCATAGTTTGGATTGTAACTGGGACTGGAACTTGAACTACCTGTGGCACTTTGGACTATACCTTCATATTTATCAGATCCTCTGAAACTAAACAAATATGGCTCAAATTTGATACCATTTCTCAAACAATAATCCCTTACATCTTTTATTGATATTAATCTGTCCTTTTTACCTTGTTCATAGTAATAAACATCTGTTCGCCCCCCTATTGGTCTAGTTTTAGTTTTTCTTATCCAAACAGCTTCTCTTAATGTTCGTGTTTCCTCGTCACCTTTCGGTTCTTCTTCAGAAGAAGGATCTGTAGTATTATAAGGGTCAATTTCAGGTGTTTTCGGACTTAAGATGTAAGTAGGGCCCAGCTTGTCTCCGTTGCGTTTTTCAGGGACACCAAAAGGGTCTTTTAGAGTATAGGTAGGACCTTGTTTCTCAATGTTACAATGTTTTGGGATAGTGGCCTCCTCATTAAATGATACGTTTAATGTTTCAATTATTTTATTTGAATCTGGGAGAAAAATTCTATAGCCTTTTGTAGACATAGCATACCCCACCATTACACCTTTCTTTGCTTTTGCATCAAATTTGGACTTTCTTAATTGTTTTGGGACACCTACATATGCTTCTGTACCAAATGGTTTTAAGTGACGTACAGAAGGTTTTCTATTATAATACAGTTCAAATGGTGTTTTGCTTTGGAATTTATGGCATACCCTATTCCAAGTATATACAAAGTAAAGAACAGCTTCTGGCCAGAATTTTAAGCTTAATTTGCTTTCACTCAAAATGGAACGAGCACCGTCTGCTATTGTTTGATTCAGACGTTCCACGACCCCATTTTGTTCCGGACTATACGTGTTCGTGTATTCGTGTTGTATGCCACGTTCCTCAAAATATTTTCGGAAATTATCGTTATCAAATTCTTTCCCGTTGTCACTACATACAGATTTAACTTTAAGATTTAGAAATGTTTCCGCTCTTTGAACATGGTTTCTAAACACTCTAAATACTTCAGATTTATGTCGTAATGGATAAATTGAGGTTTTTCTAGAAAAATCGTCTACAATAGTTAAGAAAAACCGTTCTCCGCCTCTACCTGATATATTAGTAGGACCCCACACGTCAGTGTGTTAGAGTTCGAGTGGATGCTTTGATCTAATGTGTCCTATTGGTTTGAATGAAACACGCCTATGTTTATTGATTTTACAAGTTTCACAATGAAAATCTTTATTTGTGATACGTGGCAGCCCTTTTACACCATTATTTTTATAAGTACCCGCAATTAACATAGGATGTGTCCCATCCTCCTATGCCATAGCTTTAAATCATCTTTATGAACTGTGGAAGCCTCAAATTGTACTCGTTTATTTTTATTTTTAGACTCGGGATAAATATAATAAACTCCATTTTTAAGAGTTGCTCTAAATAAAGTGTAATCATCCCTATAGGCTTTTACTCTCCCATTACCTCCTTTGAACTTAGTTCCCCTGGAATCTAATCTTGAACCAGAGATAAGATTCCTTCTAAGACTAGGACAATACATAACATCGCCAAAGCGAACTTTTTCTCCTTCTAATTTTAAATCAACCATGCCTGTTCCTTCAATAGGAAAAGTGGCACCATCAGCTGCTACAGCCAGTTCATGATTATGAAGAGGTTTAAATGTTACATATTTGTCTCTGTCCTTGCAGAAGTGGTGTGAAGCGCCTGTATCAAAGATCCAGGCGTCTTCATCACCTTTAACATTACTAAGGTTGGATTGAACAAAAAAATGTACCTGTCCTTTACGTCTCTGCTTGAATTTCACCGCTGCTCACTGGTTTCAGGGGCCTCTGGTAGCGACATCTAGGTTTCTCAGGGCTACGTCTCGATATGGATGATTCTCTTGATGCTGTCGTACTCGATGGAGATGTTTCTCTAGAAGTTGACTCACTGGGTTTTCCAACACTATCTGGCAGGAATTTGTAAGACTTGGACTGTCTCAAGTGATGACCTGGTCTTCCACATCTGTGGCAAGTTATTTTCTGTCGATATTTTGGTCTGGCATACTGCACATGGGCACTCTGTTCTCCACTTTTGTCGTTTTCTCTCAGTAGAAGTCGGGATTCCTCGGCAACCAATTCTGACAAAATATTTTGGAACGTGAATTTGTCATCTGTCCATCGAAGAATAGATTGTACCATGTTGTCAAACTGGGGCGGTAAATACCTAAGTATTTGAAATGATAGGTACTCTTCTTCCATAGGCTTTTTCATTTCTGTTAATTGACCGGCAATCCTTTGAATACGGGCAGCGAACATGTCTATAGACTCTTCTGGCTCTATTCTGGTAGCTAGAACTTCCGAAAAAATCTGCATGTGACGGGCTCTATTGTCAGGATAAAAATGCGTTTTAAGTTTCTCCCATACAGCCTTTGGATCATCCAAACTTTCTATAATTCTTCGGAATTCTGGCTCTATATTTAGGTACAGAATGAATAATGCAGACCGTTCTCTGGTTTGAAAGTCCTTTAATGCCGTTGTTTCAGTATCTGCTGGTTTGGTCTCCGTTCCATTGACAATAGACCAAGCATTTTTGTCCACTAATAAAAATTTTACATCAGAGCTCCAATTTCCGTAGTTATAGGCATTAAGCTTTGTAATGCTCACCTGTATAGTTGCCATAGCCGTAAAATTTGGAAAGTAAAAAAAACAAGCTCAAATTTCAAATTCCTCAAAAAAATTCCAAGTTTTATTTATTTATTTATTTATTTATTTATTTATTTTTTTTTTTTTTTTTTTTGAAAAAAACTAATTCCAAAGATAAATATTCTAAAGTTTACTATCTAATATTGTACCAAAAAAACGTACGTAAATAAGAAACGTATCGAAAAAAACAAACTTTTTTTCAAACTTCAAAAATTTTGACTAAGTCCCCAGAAAGACATTAAATTCCTTTAAAAATAAAATAAAAGTTCATTAAATGTCACTAAATGAAAGAAAAACTGCGCCCCCCCCCCAACTAAAATTCACTTGGAGGTCTTAATGTTGTGTCTTATATACCACAACAACTACCCTATTAAAACAAACAATAAAATATTTAACTATTAAAAGAACTGAAAAACCCACTTGTATTCCAAACCCACATTAAACATATCCCACAAACAAATTAAAACTTAACCATCTCATAATTAATTAAATTAAGGGAATTGCCTGCGTTGTGTTCCAAAGCAATTCCAGATAAAAGCAATTAACCCGCAATAAACCAAGGTGCTAAGCCTAGGGATCATGTTACCATCTGAAAACCTTATATTAAATTTTCTTAACATATGTCCATCTTATTAACTATTTCCCTCAAACTTTTATTTAGTTTACAAAGCATGGCAGAATCTTCATCACATTAGATTCAAAATCAAAAGCTCTTATAATTACAACTTAAAACATCACCAAAATTAACAACTCCAGCAAAACTCCATAATTAATAAATTACAAAAATATAAATTAATTCTGCCATCCTTTGTTGCCTTCTTAATCACTTTATTTTAAATTAATCATTCTAAAATAGTTATTCTCTGGTTATATGAGTGTAGGCAATCTACCAAGGTTCCAACTAATAATTAAAACAATTAAATATCTTATCAAAACAATTATACCAAAATTATTTCAATTATTAATAATTGACAGTATCTAACATCTTAAAAGAACCAAACTGGATAACCAAGAGAAATTGTCTACACTCCCTGTAGAAATAAAATTATTCAACAAAGAAAATGGCGCACTGTGAAAATGACCAAACTAATTTAGCAGGAAAAATCGGTTTATTTAGAATTTTTGTGACAAATCAAATGAATCAACACTCTTTTCTACAAGGATAATCAAAAAGATTCAGCCACATGGCACTGGTCTAATACTTCCAAAATTTGGCAAGGAAAATACATAATTTAACATTACGATTATCATCACAAATTGTAAATTTTCCCTTAAATTAATTCAAAACAAAAATTCCTAATTAACTAATCAATTACATAGAATCTTAAATCTTCCTGCTGTATTAACTTAAATATTAACATAACAATCTATTGGAACCACTGGAATGGTAAAAAAAAAAAAAATATAAAAAAAAAATGTGCACATAAAAAATTACTAAATTTTTCTAAATAAAACTTGTAAATAAAAAAAATTTTTAGAGAACGTTAGTTATGCATGCAAAATTAATTAAGAAAATTAGTTAAGACTTATCCATTAGCAAGAATGGGGGACCCGGGCCTTCCATCATCTCGAAAATATTTCCTCCTCCTCGTAACCAGGAACAGAGTAGAATCCTCTCCAAAATCAAACTTTTCTCCTTAAAAACTCTTGCCTTTTTACCACTCTCACGTCACCTCCAGAATGCGCGCAACGAAATAGTGCTTACTTCAAACTATTGTATAGAGTGTAGTAAATAAATTTACATGTTTCTTCAACTATAAAACTTTAATGTGGCACGTTGTTAAACCTTTTTATCTGTAATTTGGTTGCTTTTCATTCTTTTTCTTCCTTTTTTAAAACTTTTCGATTGAATATTCCTGCGCGCATCTGGTCACGTGATGACGCTTCCCTTGACGTCAGTCATTCTCTAGTCAGGCGGGAAAATACAGCCACGTGGTGGAAACATTACACAGTCACAGTTAAGAGCGTTAGTAAAGAAAATTAATTTAGGAAAGTTGAAAAAACAAATAAAATAAAAATCAATCAAAGATTACTTTATCAAAACTATAAAAAAAAAATGAAAATTTAAAAATATCCCTAATAACCAAAAATTCAATCAAATACTTCCAGTAGTTCCACAATTTAGACCATTAATTTCCAGTGTTCCAAAGTAATCAAAATAACCAATATTAATATCTGATATAATGAATTTGTCAACATTGCAGCGAGTACAATCAACCATGGGAATTGAATATCATGATTAGCGGTCGCCAAGCCAAGTGCGCGAATTCAACCTAGTAAGCGCCAATCAATCAATCAATCTCCCGATCGACCGCTCGCCACAATGTAAACAAACGCTGCTGCATCCATTTTGTATAAAAATTAGGTTTGGTGGACAGTGTGAGTTTGATTCAAAAACCCAAAAATCTTGTGCCATAAAACTAATATAATTATTTACCCATTTATTACCAAAAATATGCCAAACAATAGAAACATCGCGAACAAGAAAAAGGAATTTAAAAACAAAAGCATCCCCAAAAATAAGTCAAATTCTTTAATATTGTGAAATATGATTGAAAATAATTGATTTAAAATTTTGTTTACATTTAATTTAATTTTATTTTAAATTTAGAAAGCTAACTTGTGTTGCGACACAACACAATACCCCCGTTTCCGCCTAAAAATTTTGGCACAAAATTTTTTCACAGACACAAATTGTCTCGCCTCATTTAAAGCCACTGATTTAAACATAACCTCATAACATAAAGGAGCAAGTTGTGAGTTTGCTATCTTTATCAAAATACTACACTACATAAAAAAACCCCATAAAGGAGCAAGTTGTGAGTTTGCTGCCTTTATCAAAAACCAAAACAACACAAATCCAAAACATAAACCATAAAACACATAAATACCAAAAATACACAGAAATATCAAAAATACACTTAAATATCCAAAGTTACAATCTTCTATGAGGGAACATCTTCTTCGGTGGCTTGTCCATTCTCAGCATGACAATCAGTCCATGAATCACTTGCTGTCAATTACTACAATATTTGCCTAGAAATACTACATAATAAAACTGTTTTCACCCACAAAGAATTTTTTTTTTTTTTTTTAATTATTATTTAGTGGATTAATTAGATTTCAAATCTACTACCTAACAACTGCATATTGTCTCCTCTGTACTCCCAGATCGCCTGTTCTGGTAATTATAAAAAATTAAAACAATGACTAACCGAGAGTGAAAAATTCGACTAAAACAAGTTTTAAGGCCTCAACTCAAAAAGAATACCCATATTACTCCCTATTTGTGCCATTTCTTAAATTAATACTCCAAGAAAGATCAACCCCAGGGCTTGTTAAAGTAATTCTAGAGATTAAAACAATAGCCCCAGATATTTCCCATCTTCAGAGTGAATAATTTCCAAGAATATTTACACAAAAATTTCATTACTAAAATTAGCTAACCACAACTGAATTCAATCAAATTCCGCACCCAAAGAAAACAAAATTTAAATCTTAATTTTACAATATCCTGTACAATATAACCAAATTAGACACCCATGAAGGCTTGTTTAGGTAATTATAGAAATTAAAACAATAGCCCCGTTAGATTCCTAACCTGACAAAACAGACATTACTGAAATTAATTTTGACATTTAAAATTTAATATTGCAATTTATCTCCTAATAAAAATTATATTGACCTCTGTAGTGACCCCAGTAAATCTGTTAAAGTAATTATTAAAATTAAAACATTGATTAACCGAAATCCCCAATTTAGTCAAAACAATAATTATCAAAAATAAATACAATGTATAGTTTAATCTTATTGTATAAATTAAAATATTGTATGATTATCCAAAAATGAACCTGTTCGCATGATGCTTCAACCTATTCATGGCATCAATATTATTACCCATTTAAGTTACCAATAAATTTAGCTAAAACAATCTTCACACTACCTACAATTGCAATTCTCTACCTTGCACTATTTCTCATAATTTAACCCCAAAAAGCTATTTTATTCACCAATTCAAACAGTATCCTAAATTATCAGTATTTAGTAATAATGTTTTAACAATACACTTCAATTTCAAAATATTAATTTAATAGAATACTCATAATTCATAACATAACATAATATGGCATCATAACTTCTAAGTATGAAATACTTCAAGGCACCTTTATTAACACACATTCTATTAAAATCATTAATGTATTAATTGTTTATTATCAACTGAAAAAATCAATAAATTTTATTTATAAGGAAAATATTTGTCTATAAGTTCCCCTTGAAAATCTGTTAAGGTAATCACAAAATTAAAACAATAACGCCAAGAGTCTCACATTAAACAAAATTGAATTTTCCAAAATCAAATTAATTTAAAATTTTACTACTGCATGATCTAATAGTGCTAATCTCCAAGGCAATCCCTGCGTACTTGTTAAGTTAATGTCTAATTAAAACAATAGCCTCCACAATCACCAATTTGAAAAACATTAATTAGACCAAATTAGTTTATCACATAAGCAAAGTAAATTAAACATGTAAATAGGATAAATTTAAAGTTATTACTCAAAATTTCTCAAATAATGCTGAAGCCATCTTCCAAAATCCTCTTGCTGGCCAGTTCAAGAAAAAGCTGTTTAACAACTCCAATATAATTGAAAAATTTCATAATTATTTATCAAATTAGTTTATGTTACTAATTATAAATTATCAGCTTTTTTTTTTTTTTTTTAAACCAAACATGATAAAAAGGGCCATCAAAAGCAATTATTTCACCCTTCAATAAAATCAGTTACAATGCATAATAAATAAAGTCAATAACATAAAAATTGCTCACACTGTCCCCCCGTACATATACAAAATAAATCAGAATTACAAAAATTTAAAAAGATAATCAAATTGCAGTGCACCAAAGTAACTAACTTATTCAAATGATCCACTAGACAAAGCACGGCACCAAAAATAATCTGTTGTGTCTTATATACCACAACAACTACCCTATTAAAACAAACAATAAAATATTTAACTATTAAAAGAACTGAAAAACCCACTTGTATTCCAAACCCACATTAAACATATCCCACAAACAAATTAAAACTTAACCATCTCATAATTAATTAAATTAAGGGAATTGCCTGCGTTGTGTTCCAAAGCAATTCCAGATAAAAGCAATTAACCCGCAATAAACCAAGGTGCTAAGCCTAGGGATCATGTTACCATCTGAAAACCTTATATTAAATTTTCTTAACATATGTCCATCTTATTAACTATTTCCCTCAAACTTTTATTTAGTTTACAAAGCATGGCAGAATCTTCATCACATTAGATTCAAAATCAAAAGCTCTTATAATTACAACTTAAAACATCACCAAAATTAACAACTCCAGCAAAACTCCATAATTAATAAATTACAAAAATATAAATTAATTCTGCCATCCTTTGTTGCCTTCTTAATCACTTTATTTTAAATTAATCATTCTAAAATAGTTATTCTCTGGTTATATGAGTGTAGGCAATCTACCAAGGTTCCAACTAATAATTAAAACAATTAAATATCTTATCAAAACAATTATACCAAAATTATTTCAATTATTAATAATTGACAGTATCTAACATCTTAAAAGAACCAAACTGGATAACCAAGAGAAATTGTCTACACTCCCTGTAGAAATAAAATTATTCAACAAAGAAAATGGCGCACTGTGAAAATGACCAAACTAATTTAGCAGGAAAAATCGGTTTATTTAGAATTTTTGTGACAAATCAAATGAATCAACACTCTTTTCTACAAGGATAATCAAAAAGATTCAGCCACATGGCACTGGTCTAATACTTCCAAAATTTGGCAAGGAAAATACATAATTTAACATTACGATTATCATCACAAATTGTAAATTTTCCCTTAAATTAATTCAAAACAAAAATTCCTAATTAACTAATCAATTACATAGAATCTTAAATCTTCCTGCTGTATTAACTTAAATATTAACATAACAATCTATTGGAACCACTGGAATGGTAAAAAAAAAAAAAATATAAAAAAAAAATGTGCACATAAAAAATTACTAAATTTTTCTAAATAAAACTTGTAAATAAAAAAAATTTTTAGAGAACGTTAGTTATGCATGCAAAATTAATTAAGAAAATTAGTTAAGACTTATCCATTAGCAAGAATGGGGGACCCGGGCCTTCCATCATCTCGAAAATATTTCCTCCTCCTCGTAACCAGGAACAGAGTAGAATCCTCTCCAAAATCAAACTTTTCTCCTTAAAAACTCTTGCCTTTTTACCACTCTCACGTCACCTCCAGAATGCGCGCAACGAAATAGTGCTTACTTCAAACTATTGTATAGAGTGTAGTAAATAAATTTACATGTTTCTTCAACTATAAAACTTTAATGTGGCACGTTGTTAAACCTTTTTATCTGTAATTTGGTTGCTTTTCATTCTTTTTCTTCCTTTTTTAAAACTTTTCGATTGAATATTCCTGCGCGCATCTGGTCACGTGATGACGCTTCCCTTGACGTCAGTCATTCTCTAGTCAGGCGGGAAAATACAGCCACGTGGTGGAAACATTACACAGTCACAGTTAAGAGCGTTAGTAAAGAAAATTAATTTAGGAAAGTTGAAAAAACAAATAAAATAAAAATCAATCAAAGATTACTTTATCAAAACTATAAAAAAAAAATGAAAATTTAAAAATATCCCTAATAACCAAAAATTCAATCAAATACTTCCAGTAGTTCCACAATTTAGACCATTAATTTCCAGTGTTCCAAAGTAATCAAAATAACCAATATTAATATCTGATATAATGAATTTGTCAACATTGCAGCGAGTACAATCAACCATGGGAATTGAATATCATGATTAGCGGTCGCCAAGCCAAGTGCGCGAATTCAACCTAGTAAGCGCCAATCAATCAATCAATCTCCCGATCGACCGCTCGCCACAATGTAAACAAACGCTGCTGCATCCATTTTGTATAAAAATTAGGTTTGGTGGACAGTGTGAGTTTGATTCAAAAACCCAAAAATCTTGTGCCATAAAACTAATATAATTATTTACCCATTTATTACCAAAAATATGCCAAACAATAGAAACATCGCGAACAAGAAAAAGGAATTTAAAAACAAAAGCATCCCCAAAAATAAGTCAAATTCTTTAATATTGTGAAATATGATTGAAAATAATTGATTTAAAATTTTGTTTACATTTAATTTAATTTTATTTTAAATTTAGAAAGCTAACTTGTGTTGCGACACAACATTAATGAGCGCTGTCTGAACACATCTGCCAATGTACTCTGCCGGAATTATGGCCCTCAAAGGGTTAAATTTGCCAAAAACGGGTGGGGCCCATAATCCGTGATGGCCCGGTATGTCGGGCCAGCCTTTAAATAACTCTTAAACATCGGCTTTCTAAAACAATCTTAAATTAAAAACAGAGTAGTGGAAGCATAAGGCAAAAAAAATGAAATGGCAGAATGACAGTGTGTAATAACAGACAGAAACGTAATTAAGTTTTACAATAAACTAACGTTTATTAAAACAAAGAACACAGTTAAAAGAAAAACAATAATTAAATAAATTTAAATAACACATAACATAGAAAAATAACTCACTCTCTATACATTTCATCTTCTAGTTAATAAATTAATAAGAACACCGGCTTTGGCAAAAATATAACAGGTAGCTTAAATATAATTTCATATTCTTAAACTTACAGTCTTAACAGGACATACTTTTAATCATTTTTATAAAAACTATTTCTACTTTATATTCACCCTGCATAACGGTAGGTGTTTCATGAACTATATATCTTCCTGAAACCACAACGACATCCTTCAAAAAAAAAAAAAAAAACCAACCAACTACTAACACAGTTTTCCAAAAAGAACTGCTGATATCTCTCTCCAATCAAAATCATCTGGTTCCACAAATTTGCATACAATGTTCTCTTCTTCCTCTCAGATAAGCAGACGATCTTTGAAAAAAAAGAAAAACCACGGACGTTGCCGGAATGACGTCACTTTGGAATGAAATGATGTAATAGAAACAGTATGACGTAATACTGTACTTTGATCATTCAGAATGAAAAAAAACGGAGTGAATCAGATGGATAGATTGGAAAAGAGATAAACAATATGTTGTTTTGATTTGCGGTTGGGAAGGAAAGTTTAAATTAAAGAAATGAATAACAACAGAATAAATGAATTGTGTATAAGTGTCAAGGAAGGTTTATTTATGCTGACAGGATTTAACCTCGTGTTTCCAGCTCTGGAATGATCTTAGGAACTCTATCAGAGTTTCCAAATTACACCATTTTGACGCGCATTGTTTCGAAATTCATTTTTTATGTTCTCCTTTCAATTTAGATGGAGGTTATGCGTTGGCACTCCTTAAGCACCGCGATGTCTTGTGCTTTATTTAGATGAACTAAAACAAGTTGATTGTGCTGAAAACGAAGAAAGGATATATAACAATTTATAAAAAATTGCAAAACTTAAAAAAAGGAAAAAAATACAAACTAAAATAGAAAGAAAAAACAAAAACAAATTAAAAAATACAACCGAAATAATTCAGAAAAGTTCCTCGGGAAAAAAGGCGCAAAATAAGGAAAGGGAATGGAAGGTGCATAATACGCAATAATAGTCAAATGGCTTTTTAAATATATATCATAATGGGTGTCGTAAAAAGTTTAAAAAGTGCCTACGGGGAGAAGGGGAGGGGAATAGCAGGTATATAAAAACCTCCGCGTATTTCAATGCAATATAAACGGTAACCCATCTGGTGAATTTCAAAGTAATTGGTAAAAATGTCTGGTGAATTCAGATTTTGTACAAACGAACATTAGCATATTTATTTATATAGTTGTGCACCCCAAAGGGGAAGGAAGTAAAGGGGAGGAGCTATGCATAATGTGAAAGAGTGTTCAAAAAGCCTACTAATAATATATCATTTGATGGCAGCAGGAAGAAATGAAAAAGCATTCACTGGTGAAGATGTGTGAATGAGGTTTATAATGGTACATAAAAAGACGCTTGTCGTCGATTGCAACCCATTCGGTGAATTTCAAAGCAATCGACGTAGAACTTTAGAAGATTTCGTACAAACAAACATTTACATTTTTATTTATAGAGATTTGCGATAAAATGTTTAAGTTCAATTATGGAAAAATATTTTATCATGCAAATAAATAAATAATAATAATATAATAATAGAAGTCATAAAAATACTTGACTATATATTAATGGAAGTATGAGAAATACTTATTAATTTCCAAGAAAAGATACTGTGAGCTAATTGAAAAATTGTGGAAAATCCCTTTTAATAAAGCTACTCAATATATCAATTTTATCTTTCTGAATTTTCGTGATATTTGACTGAACATATTCACAGTATTTACCCTAAATAGCTGACTACCAAATTATATATAAAAAAAAAAAAAATTAATCTTTCACGCTTGTGCATTTAAAAATTATTGCATATAGATAAATGATCATATCTCTTCAAATATTCACTATATTCATGTTTTAATTACAGTATACTTTTTCTACTGTTCTTTGTCAGATTTTCGGAAAGTTGTGTTAAACTTCATTGAAAAGTCTATGTTCTATAAATAAAAAAACTTTCGAACTTTTCCTAGAAACATTAACATATTAATAAATTTGAGTTCTATGGGGACACAAAAGCACATAAATGTTGAACAGCCCCAAATAGTCATTTAACACATTAACAGACCATTTTGAGACTTTTCATTTACATACACGATCGCAAATATTATTTTATTATTAAACTCATTAGCATGTCGCTACACTGTAAAAAGAACTTTTTAAGTAATGGTAACCTGGGTTAAAGATATATTAATAAGATTGCGGTAATTTCAATAGATTCGTTTGTAAATTTACACAAGTATTTAAATAAGTTTATGTACCTTTACAAAAACTCCTTTGTAAATTTACATCTTTTTTGTAGAGTGTACAGATAAAATCATGCAAATATCTTTAACTTTATATGTGTAAAATTACTATTTTTTTTTCTTTTTTTAGCAGTGTAATAGCCCTTCCGACTAAATCTTCACTGAAAAATAAAAAGTCAAACATGTTCTTTATATTTTAGAAGTTAAAGGACAATCCGTCAAGAACTTGAGTATGTATTCGACAAAACGTGTGAAATCGAAAGCGTTTTGTTTCTTATCCTTAATTTTTGGTTTTGAGTGTATAAGGTTAGCTAGGGCAACTGGACCCACGAGGTAACTATACCATAGGTTGTTTTATAAAAAACCACTGATTCTTTTTAAGCAGGGCCGTAGCTAGAAGCAAATAGCAGGGGGGGGGGGGGGCTCAAGAAAATATAAGTGAGGCTCATATTTTTTCTCTCTGTGTGACACAGAAAAAAAAAAAAATAGTGCATATTAACACTGTAGATATCACATTTCTCATTAAACTGTTGTAATAACTTCATTTTACGCTAAGAAAGGAGTATGATGATGAAAAATTCAAGTGCATAACTAGTGCAAGATTATAAACATCATGCTAGCTTTATGTTTGCCAATAGGATGAGCAAGTGTTGAAACTATTATTTTAGTTACAATTTAGTATTTCTTCAAAATTGGAAAGAGCCTCAAAACTAAACTAATCTTTTGAGCAGAATTTTACTTGGAGTTTTGGAATATAAATTCATTTAGTGACATTGGAATCTTTTCCAGGGGGGGGGGGGTGAGCTGCCTGTAGGATCCCCTTAGCTACGGCCCTGCTTTTAAGTTCTAGCTTTTGTGCTTAAGTTTTAGTCCTTTAATCTATACTTCTTAAAACAACATGTCTCAAATCAATCTCAATTCTATCTTTGCTGTAATAGGTTGACGAAAATTTCGGTTTCTTTCTCTAAAATCAAAGTCAGTTTCGATGAACCTCATCGGCTTTTTATTAAAATACTGTAAGTACTTTTGTTAAGCAATCATTTTCCTTAAATATTAGATAAATAATTGCAATAATGTTACATATTTATTTCATGTTTCAAATGTAAGCCCAGTGTCAGAGTTACCCCATAAATTTTTCAAGAATGTGGTAACTGGGACATGTATCAGGGATAATTGGATCATACTAGGTCCAGTTAATCTGATAGTTATAAATAGATTTTTAAGTTTCGCTTAATACAAAAAATAGGGTTTCTTTTTTTTTTTTGTTACAATAAAGAAAATTGTATAATATCTTATTAAAATGCATTTTAAAAAGCATACTGTGGGTATCAAACCTAATTTCTTAAGTGAGATATCCAAAGTTTGAAATTTTATGATGCAAATGAAGAGGTGTAACGGAAGACAAAGTAACATTATTAGAAAATTATCAAAACCAATAAAAAATAGTTCTGTTCAATATAAAAAAGTGGCTACATTCTTCACAGGTTTCTTGGACATATCGCACTTTAATTGGGACAAATAAAAAAGAGAATGAGGTACTTTCGTAGCCGTTTGTTTATTGATTTATTTTGTTATTTTTCTCTTAACCGTTTAAACGCCAGTGTCCTCAAATGGGAACATTGCATTATTTGTAATATAAAACATATATTTTCCAACATAATAATGCTGTCCTTATTTTTTCTATAGAATACAAAGTTGATTTGAACTTTTGAAAAAAAAAAAAAATATTTATGTTTATGCATTTATCACAGGTATAAGGAAAATGTAAATTCATTAATTTGCATAAAAAATATATTATTTGCTTTTATCGTTTTCTCTATATTACTTACATTTGACCGCTAGGAGTCTAAATGTTTTTGGAATTCAAAAAAATACTCAAGAACAATATACAATAGCATATAGCAGAAAATATTTTGTTATATTTGCATAGGTTATCAATCTGTAATCACGTTCCAAAATGCGAACACTGAAATGAAAACAGTAAAAAAAACTGCAGAAATATATTTTTTTGTCATTTTCTAAATTTGTATACACAAATTAAAACATTTGAAGCTGTAATATGGGAAAAACAAAATTTTAGTTACATTGCGATATTAATTCTGCGTGTAATCGGTTAAAATATCTATGTAACTTTAGTACTTACTACCAAAACTAAAATATACAGGTGCTCACCAGGCTCGGACTGGTCCGCCGGCCCATCTGCCAGAGGGCCGGTGCGCCCTCGTCCGGGGAAAACTTCATGCCCCCGATTGCCTAAGCCGCTCCAATATTTTTCTCTTATTGAACATATACATTGATTAGTGTATTAAATTATAATTTAAACCTTATGCGAGTTTGCCGAATTTTCTCAAATCAGATACAATAGAAGTAAATAAAATTTCCTTGAGTTTATTAAAAAAAAATGTTCATTCTCTGAAAATCTGAGGTCTGCGCCCTTTGTGGTGGCCCAGTCCGACCCTGGTGCTCATTTAATTCCTATGCTTTTGGCATAAATAAATCTAATAATTTCCCATTTAGTTCTTTTTTTAGACACCTTGACAGCAAACCTTTCCCTTACAATGCTCTTCAGTTGATGTATTATTTTACATGATCTGCCTGATTTATTTATTTATTTATTTTTTTAGTTATTTACATTTTTTTAAACAGGACCTGATGCATTATATTAAAAAACACAAACGTGTGTGGATCACAGGCCCTCCTGATCCAGTTACCCCATAAAAATGGGACAACAATGAATCCACGAAGAAAGAAAAACACATATATTTTTTTCACTTGTATTGATTGATTTGTGTAACATTACTCCATAAAGTTGGTGGCAGCCAAGCTTCCACTAAGTTTATGGTGATCATCGGTTTAACCAATATAAACACTGTAACATTACACTAATATGTAATGTTACACCAGTAACATATGTTTAAATTACACCATTATATAAGTGAAAAAAAATCACACCATAACACTTTTTTTGGAGTAATGTTACACAAATGTTTTACAGTGTTTTTATATTTAGATATTGAAATTTAATTTTTTAAATTTCTGTCTGATAAAGTGAACCTAACAAACACATTTACAAAGGTTCACATTTGAATTAAAATGAACATTATCTTTTGGAAATTGAATTGCCAGAACCTCCAATGTCGCATTGTAAATTCATGGCCCATTTGCCTCATGTAACCCTAATTATTTTGTTTCAGGAAATGCCCCACCAAGAAAACATTTCAAAAAGAAAGCGTAGTGAGAGTGATACCATTGACAACAAAGAAAAGGAAAATGAAAGTGCTGATGAATCTGGTAATGTTGAGGATAGTCCAAAAGGTAATTTTCTTATGTAAATATTATTTAAGTTAAAAATGAAACTTAATGTTTTAATCCTTTTTGCGCTAAAATTATTAAATCAAGAAAATGCTCTATTTCAGTAATTATCGTCCTTAATCTATGAGGATATACTAGAAATATTTTATCACAATAAAAAGTTTTCCTGTAAAAGAAAAAAAAAAGCGCATCAAGTTCTTTTTAATGTTTTGGCCAGAAAAAGCAAGTTGAATCTATGTAAATGTGAAGCTCTGTAAGGAATGGAAAATCGATTTTAATACTCTATCTTTACATTACATACATGAATCAAGTTAAGTTAAATAAAAAGAAGAAAAATTAAGCACAAATCAGTACTTGATGAGCTGTTTCAGCAGCGTTCATGTAAATCAGAAACGTGCTAATCTTCAAGTACATGCACGATATTCGGGGAAACTGTTGAGTTATTCATCAGACTTTTAAGAATTATATATTTTATAAACGAAAGAATTTTTTCTTTTGTATGAGTATGATAGAAGCTCAGTAGCGTTATAGTTAGCTTGCTTGTCTATCATACGCTACAGATCGAGGGTTCGATTCCCGACTGGGAAAGATTCACTCAACCTTTTATCGATTCGAAACTGATAAAATCTGTACCAATATAACTTGAGGACTGAGGGTTCCGCGTTAGGGTGATCACCTGACCAGGACATATACTGTTATAACACCTCGGGCTTTAAGATCAAGAAAACAGAGCGAGGCCAGGCACTATCAGCGTAGCTCCTTAATGGATCGTAAAACCACAGGTTTAGTTTTTATGTAAAAGGTAAGTATCTACGGTGAGCAATATATATTTCTATTTTATTTTAATTATTTATTATTTTATTTTATTTTGTATTACATGCAATAAATTACAATTTCTAATGTAGAAAAAAGAAAATTTGCAATAATTATAAGGCAAATAAATTGTGAATGTATTTCATGTACCCAGTGCAAACGTTGCACTCCCAGAAATACTTTTTTCAGTTCATGGAATTATTCTTGGTAGCCCTGCTATCGGTTTACATCGGAAAGTTGAAGAATTTATTTATTTTATTTCTTTTGTTCTAGGACAGAAAATTTTCGTAATCAGAAATAAAGGAGTTTTTTAAAAATACTTCTCTCGTTCTTTTTGCAATAAAATAATTTAAAGCTTACTCACAGATTATTATACTAGAATCAGATTACACAGATTATTATACTAGAATTAGATTACACAGATTATTATACTAGATCAATTCACAGATTATTATACTAGATATTATTATACTAGAATCTTGGAATTGTGTAACAATTTGCAACAAATAACATTTTATGTATTGATTAATTTAGATTTTTTTTTTTTTAATTTCACAGAGATATGTTGTTTATTATTTTTGGTTACAATGAATAAATTGTAGCTAAATAGAGATTAGACAATAATTTATGTCTTACTTTTCAGATAAAAGACACCTTAAGAAATATCAGAGTAAAGATTCGCCGAAAAAATCTGAAATTTCTGCCTTATCGGAACTACGAGAACCAAATAGCGTTTAACGGGTTGCAGAACATACTAAAATTTTTTATCATATCGGTACCAAAGGTAAGTTTAAATTTGTTAGAATATCATAAAATATAAATTTAATAAATTCAGAACAGTTAATATTTCTTTTGTTCGTTTTAGATATAAAAAAACATGTTAAGAAATAGCTGAAAAAAGGTTCGCGGAAAAAATCAGGAATTACCACTTTATTGAAAGGTTCTTCAAATTCAACTTTATCATCAAACATCGTAACAGAATTTCCAAAGAAAAATCGGGAAAAAATTATCTTTTTCATCTAATAAAGTATCTTTGAAACTTTACGATGCATTAGTAAAAAACTAGTCGGATGTGGTAATCCCAAAACTCTAATCTATCTCATGCAGGTGAAAAATGAAGCATAACAGCGCCGCTGTTTAGATTATGTACATCAAATAATTAGAAACAGCTTATGTCAACTTCCAACTGAATCATAAGTTTGTAGAAAATATGTAGATTAGTTTTTGAAATAAAGCTACTGCGAAAATCTTTAGAAAATTTTACATAGCAGTGTCACTTGTTGGGTGATGTATATCAAAAATTAATCAAAACCAAATTCTTATCAGTGACTAAGTCTGAAATTTTATGAAAATCCATGCATTGGTTCTTGATACACAGCTATTGCAAAATCGTGAAAATGCACCATAGCAGCACCACCTGTAGGACGATTTACACCAAAAAATAAACAGCACTAATATATAGTATGGGACTAACTGAATCTAAAGTTTCGTGAAAATTCGTGCATTAGTTCTTCACTATTGCAATAATCATGAATATTACACCACCTGTTGGGCAATTTACACCAAAATGTAATCAGCACCAAATTATATCAAGTATTAAATGAGTATGCAGCTTTTTGAAAATCTGTGCATAAGTTCTTGGGATAGAGCTATTGAGGAAATCCTGAATAACACAGCATATTAGCGCCACCTATTGGATGATGTACACGAAAACTAATCAGCTCTAGTTTATATCAATGTCTAACTGAATCTAAAGTTTTGTGAAAGTCCCTTAATTAGTTCTTGAGATAGAGTGCCCACAAAATTTATGTCACATAGAAACAGACGGACAAAGTCACAGACTCAAAGATAGTGATTTTGTAAAAATACGTTTTTTGGAATAAATGACCTCTAACCTAGGAAAATAATAAGCTGTTGTTAAATTGAGATTGGTAAATGCATTTCTTTCTTTCTTTTTAGATAAAAAGCCTCTAAAAAATATATGAAAAAAGATTCGCAAGAAAAATCAGTAAGTTCCTTATTTAAAAGTTTTCAGGTTCAACTTTATCATCAAGAATCTTCGTAACGCAACTTCCAAAGGAAAATGCGAAAAATTCATTTTTTTACTTATTGGAGCATCTTTAACATATTCCAATGCACTTGCAACAAAAAAAAGATGATGGAGCAAATAAAATTAGTCGTAAAATACCAGTCAATGGTAAACTTTAATGTTGTTAAAATAAAAAAACTATTATTAAATTGAGATTGCTAAATGCTTTTCTTTCTTTCTTTTTAGATAAAAAACCTCCAAAGAAATATCTGAAGAAAGATTCACGGGGAAAGTCAGAACTTTCTCCTTTATTGAAAGGTTCTTCCGCTTCAACTTTACCGTCAAATATCGTTACACAACTTCCAAAGAAAAGTCTGGAAAAATCACACTTTTCATCAACTGGAAAATCTTTAACAAATTCCGATGCAATATTAACAAAAAAAGTTGATGGCACAAAGAAAATTCTTGATCCTTTCAAAATCCCTTCAAAAGGTAAGAGCTCAAATTTGAACAATGTTTCGAGAAAAGAAACTCCTGAACTTCCATCGAAAAAGCACGTTTATAAAAAACTCATAAAAAATAATAACACAAATCAAGATATTTCTCTCATATCATCACACAAAACTCGAAAGAGATTTGGTAGTACAAAACTTCATCATACGTTAATTAAAAACAAGATTTCAAAAAATGGAGTAGAAGATAACCAAGCTGTGATTTTGAATTGCTCAAATGTAACAGAGTCGTCAGATCTCAGGAAGGAATCAAATAACGAAACTGCCACTGTTTTTCCGGTGAAAAGTTCTGATCAGAACTTTTCACCGGAAAAACTATCGTATGGAAAAGAAACTACGGCAAAAGTTTCATTAATCGGTGAAACTTCACCATGTACAGATGCTTCCGGAAATAAATTTAATAAGTTTACCGAAAAGGATAATTCTGATTTGAATTTGTTGACAAAAAATGTTACGGGTTGCAGGGTTATTACTGATGATGCTTCCATTTCTGAAATTAAAGTTTTAGATAACGCATGTCTTAATCAAACTTCATCAGTGAAAGAAACATCAGAAAGTGAGCTTACGTCAGATGAAACTGCAGCTAATCTGAAAGTGATAGCTTCGAATAATGAAGATTATTATAATCATTTGGTCAATCTTGATACTTGTTTTTTTGCTTCAAGTTATTCTCAATTTTATGCATCTGCGATTAAAAAATTATCTCTTCCTGGAAGCTCCAGTGAAATAGTACCTCTTCATAAAAGCAACGAAATAATCAATAATTCTGAATATACTGATTCTGCTTTAGAAAAGAATTCTGAAGAAAAATTTATTAATGAAGGCAATTCATCGCGAGATTCTTTTTCACAAAATGAATCCAGTGAAACTGAGAATAACCAGTCCACACAGATTCTTCCAGAATCTTGCTCACGAGATTGTTTATCGCAAAACGAATCCAGTGAAACTGAGAATAACCAGTCCACACAGATTTCTCCAGAATCTCGCAACTTACATCTGAAGAATGAATTAACTTTGCCTTCTGAAAAGTTAGCAATCAAAAAACAATTCGCTGGCACACTTAAAAAAATTTGTGACTGCGTGGAAATCTCAGGGGAATTTTTTGAAATCGAGAGTTGCAATATCATTTCAGAATTTGAGTCTTCAGTATTTGAAGCAATCAAAACAGGATCTATTAAAAGAGATATGTTACGCACAGTGTTAAGTATGTTAGATATCATGCATTCTTTTCAAGGTTTGCTAAAGAAGATTTAAAAGCAAAACTAAATGCATGCTAACAGTACATTATTCTATACGGTTGTAAACTTCCAAGTGGATGAGAAAAATCCGGTTAAGAAATCCGAATTAGGGATGTCTTGGCTAAAGACGCCAATGCTTTACCGATTGAGCCATTGCAGACGAATCTGGAGAACTAATTCAGCTAAGTTACAAACGTTAGTCGCTAAAGCATTTGCGGTTACAGCCAAAACATCCCTGGTTCAAATCTTGGTCCAGGACTTTTTTCCCCCACTTGGAAATTTACTGCTGTTATGCTTTATTTACCAATTGAATAATTGATAAATAAAGCATAACAGCAGTAAATTTACACAAGTTACAAAATAACAGCAGTAAAATTAATTTTTAACACAATTGAATAATTGTGTTAAAGATTAATTTAATACATTATTATCTTTGCTTTCTATTTTATTATTAGAAGTTTAGCTCAAGAACGGTCCACTAAAGCAACTCTATGAGATAAATGTTTTCACAAAAGATTTTACATGACATGAAGTGGCAAAACCAGAAAAAAAAAAAAAAAAAAAAAAAAAAAAAGAGAAAAAAGAAATAACAATCAAAAATAAAATCTGCACTCATTCTAAAATTAAGATCACAAACTATTAAAATATGTGAAAACTGATGAACTATAGTCACAATGTAGAAAAGATTTTAATCGGGAATTAAGATACAGGGTATATCAAAAAGTTTTAAATCATGAATCAAAGACAAAGCATTTATCTCAGGAAAAGTCTGTTTGAAAAGGAGTATGACTACGTACATTGCTATACAACGAGCTTTCATATTGTTTATGGGGGTGCCAATAAATATTTGTGGCAATAAAATCTATTCTCCCAAAAATGTAGCTTTTAACTACTGGCGGGTCGTGGGTGGGGGAAGTTACGTTGGTCAATGAATCTTACTAGATCATCCTAAACATGTTCAATAAGATTGAGATCATGAGAACTCGGGGGGCAATTCAAACGGCGAACATCCTTTACTTCAAGAAAATCATCAACAATTTAAGCTCTGTGTTCCTTCACATTATAACCCATAAACATGAAGTCCGTGCCTTCTGCAACCTGGAACAATCTCACATAGGCTTCAAAGAACAGCTATGTGCGTTGACAGTACCCGCTTCGAAGACGTGCAGTAGTGTACGACTACCCATCATTATGGGCCTCAGACAAGGATTCTTTTGCCAACAAACCTGTTGATTTTTTACGTAGGAGACATGATACCGATCTCCGCGTTCTTTCGGTGGGGAGATTCGACGAGACTCACTCTGAGTGATCAATCTCGACTCACCACTGGTATGAACATGTCCCAATCTTGTTCTATCCCAGACTGATGTCTTCAGCTCCACAACAATCCATATCTCTTGTTGGTTGCAGCGAAAGTGACACACACGATTAGACGCCTGTCGTTAGGTATGTGGTCTATGAAGCCCTTGTGAGGTTGTTCTTGGGTGCGTAGGCCAGGACTTCATGTTTATGGATGATACTGCTATGCCACATGAAGCTCACATTGTTGATGGATTTTCTTGAAAAAGGATATTCGCCGTATGAATTTACCCTCGAGGTCTCCAGACTTCAATTCTATTGAAAATGTTTGGGATGGCCTAAGAGGGGCCATTGCAGAGTATAAACCTCCTCCTACGTCTCGCCAGGACTTAAAAGCCGCGATTTTGGAATAATAAGTTTTATTGCCACAAACATTTATCGACACCCTCATAAACAGTATGAGACTTCGTTGTGAGGCTTGTAAAGCATTGCACGTTGGTCACACTTCGTATTAGACAAGCTTTTGTCAAAACGAATTCTTTATCTCTGATTCATGATTCAAAATTTTTTTATGTATGCTGTATCTTAATTCACAATTAAAATGGTTTCCATATTGTTATGTTGCTATATTCTTTCTCCCATTGTCATGATTTTACGTTATTTTATGTAATGTTGCGAAATACTCAGTATGAACCATTTTATTTTATTTTACTTAATGTTATAACTATATTTTTATTTTATGTAATACTGTAGTTGTGATTTTATTTTATGTAATATTTTAATTTATGTAATGCGAATGATTTTATTTTATTTTATGTAATGTACCAGTTGTGGGAAAAGGTTACTACAATAAATCGATTTTTATTTTTACGGTCAACACATTGCGTATTTTTAATTTACTGTTGTCAAGTGTCACTTGTAGTCACATTTTATTGCAAGTGAAGACCAACACCTGCAGCATCAAAATAACAGCTCTATTTTACACAGAAACATGTATACAGGGCGAGTCATAAATATCGAAACAATAGGCTATCTCCTTAAATATTGCCAATAGACCCCTACTTCCGATTGCAAAAATTCATTTAAAAAAAAAAGGTGAAGTTTTTGATAAGATAAGTTGGAACTCCATGGGGGGGGGTCTATTTGAAAAAAATACGAAAATTAAATTCTTATACGGCTCCCATACAGCAAGATTCCCAATTAGGAAATTATTCCTTATCCATTCCTAAATTGAACAAAAAAATTTTTATCTCCATACCTAAAAACCCCACAGAGATATTAAAATCCAAATTTCTCCAAAATTCATGAATTACCACTTAGCCAAGGCTGTAAAGGAAGAATTTTTGACACAATTTGAACGCATGTGAGGGATCGTCAATAAATTATCCGTTATTAAATGTCGATTTAAGACAGTGCCTGTTATTTAGACATAATAAAGCGGCGCATTGATTTACAGCTAAATTTATTTTCAAAATATATTGGTAGTGTGCACTGAAGGTCTGTATGGATTGAAATATCTAGGTCTGGTCCGGCATGGAAAAAAGTTTGTTATCATATCCCGGCTGAACCAAGAATTTCTACATAGTTTCTTACTTCGGTGTGGTTAAAAATTGTTTCGTATGGAGGAATTCTGACCGAATATACTTATTGCAGTTTTTCGTTTTTTGCATTTATACTTTTTATTATTAAAGAAGCGCCAAAGGCTGTGATATATTTATTTTAGCACTGAATCTTTATTTATATGTAAATGATCTTATATTTTAATATCGTTAATCCATATCCCATGCGTTGGATAATTTGAAAATTGTTATAAGAGTAAAACCTTTTAAGACGGAATCACATAAGAAAGAAAAAATACGTTATAGACAAATGTCCTTCCTAGGAGATGTAAATAAAGTTCATTTTTCCTCAGGTATTATAATATTTATTTTGCATGGATCAACACATTTTCCGTTTAGGACAGGATTCCCTCACAGGCAGGTGTTTTCACTGGCTTTAGTGTATTTAATTTTTTAGCCTTTAAATATACTATTTTTTTTTTTTTTTAGAAAAATTAATTTTAAAGTTTTTTTCTTTTTTTTGTGTGTGTGTAAATAAAAGCAATTTTAAAATCTATGAGTTTTTAGTAAAAGTTTCGATTGAACCAAATTTTACTTATTTTATGCACATATTAGGTCAGTCAGAGACACTGATTTAGGTTATATTATTTTTTCAATAAATACTTTTAATAGTTTTAAAATTAGTATTGAAAATAAAAAACTCTGGAGCAAAACTGAAATCAGGTTTTCATCTTTAATTAAATGGAAAGAAATTGAAATCTGATAAATAATGTTTCGAGTTGTAACGATTTTAAATTATCCCATTTAAACCAGTACTAATCATATGAAATTTTTATAAATTTTAAGAGAAATTTTAGGATGTGATTTTTTTAGCAAGTTATACAGCTAACCATCACAAAAATAAATAAATAAATAAAATAAAAATTCTAAGTCAAAAGATAGATTTTTTACATGTTTCCAGAACTGTTAAAGTAACATTGTTTTCGAATTGCGCGCATTTGAATTTGTGTCTAATCCCTTGAATTATTTAAACAGCTATAACTCTGCGAGTTTTGATGATATGAAGATGCAGTTTTTTGTGTCTTGTTCAAGACTGGATAAGGAAAGTTTTTCTAATTGGGATTCTTATCCTACGGGGGCATATAAAAATTTAATGTTCGTATTTTTTTAAATAGACCCCCTCATGGAGTTGCAACTCATCTTATGAAAAATTTCACCATTTTTATGAATTTTTGCAATTGGAAGTATGGGTCTGGGGACTCAACGGGAAACATTAAAACATTTTGCTTTGGGCAATGGATATCTGCATTTTATTTTATTTTTGAATAATTGACGATAACCTCTTCAGTCCTGAATGTAAATAAATTTTTGAAAAACTGCTGGAATAGGTTTATTTAACTAAGTTGGCTTCTAATATGATAGAAATGAAAAAAAAAAAAAAATAAAATTTTATGAACCAGAGTAGCAGCAAATTGAGGTCCACATATGTGGACCTCGGGACTCAATTGCATAAAAAGTTAAATTTTTTAACCAATTATTGCAAGCATTTAATTATTTTTAAAATTGCAGAAACAAATGTTTTTCAACAGGTAAATACTATTTTCTATTGTTTTAAAAGTATTGCATTAATAAATCTTAAATTTAAAATTTATGAATTATTTTTTTTTTTTAAATTACCAGAAAACAAAGTTATTTTTTATTTTTTATTTAGTGTGAAAATTTTCAAAACAATTGTTTTTCAAACTACAAAAATAAACTTTATATTTTATACGCATTACTCTGGTTTTGGATTTGCATGCTTCTAAACGACATTTAGATGCATTTTTGTTGTCAACAAATCTTGGTAAGTGTCCTACATTGTCAAGGCGGATTTCCTTATTAGGCTTGTTGACAACTTTTCTTTGTTTCTTTGGCAATTCTTCTTCTTCACTGGAACTTGATATTGTTCGAGGACTACCTCTTCGAGGTGTGATATTCTTGTTTCCGTCATATTTTATCAGAGATGCAGCAATATACATCCTGTATTCTATTAAGGACATGTATGTTTTAATTTTCAATGTTTTATTATTTCTCACGTAATATATCAAGCAATTTGTAATAACTAAATCAACAAAGTGATTAAATACACGAGTTGGCCATTTATTTGTTTTTGCTGCACAGCGATAATATGCAAGTTATTGATCACAAAGATCTGTACCACCCATACATACATTGTACATCTTCGCTGCAGAGGGCTGTGGTACATATATTTTTGCCTTGTTTTCTTTTGACCATCTCAAGCACAACGAATTTGGTTTACTTCCAACGCATGCTAAAAGAAAAGTAAGATTCGTTATCTTTCCATTTAAGTATACAAATCTTCTCATCATCTCTAACCACTTCATTCCACTCTCCTCTTTGCAGTTCTTTATCAGGTCTCAATTTTTGTATAGCAGGAACAATTCTGTTAGACATAACAGTATCTGAGAATAAACTTTATTTTGCAGAAGGTATTCTACACACTTCAAACTAGTGAAAAATCTGTCCGTATAAATTACGTGATTGAAATTCTGGAGCACAGTTTCAGACAACAATTTCACAATATCCCCACCTACACCAAAATGAGGATATACTGCCTTTCCCAACATATGTACAAAAATCTAATAATATCATTTTTAATTAAAATATATTATTTAAAATATATATATATATATAAAGAATAATTTAGAAATTTATTTATATAATTATCCCATTTATATATTTTTAGTAAAAAAAACGTGTTGTATATCTAATATAATCTCCATTTGATCCATATATTTTTAAGAAAATTCTATAATTGCCATGAATAATATTTAAGTATTTTTTAAAGAAAAAAATAAGCTAAATTCACTTAATCTAGCTTAAAAAGCATATTTAATGTTAAAACGACACATATTATGAATTAACAATCATTGTCTTATTTTTTTTTAATAATATTATTATTTTTAATTAAAATATTTTATTATTTAAAATATTTAAAAAAATGTAAAGAGAAAAGAACTATTTACAAATTTATTTATAAAATTATTCCATTTATTTATTTTTAGTAAAAAAACGTGTTGTATATCTAGCTATAATCTCCAGGTGATCCATATATTTTTAATAAAACTCTATAACTGCCATGAATAATATTTAAGTATTTTTTAAGGAAAAAAATAAGCTAAATTCATTTAATCTAGCTAATAAAGCATATTTAATGTTAAAACGACACATATTATGAGTTAATTAAATACCTCGAAGCTTTATTATTATATTTAAACATAAGAGTAATTCTTGATTTTAAGCCTATTTATACGCTTTGAGTACTGAGGTCCACATACGTGGACCTCAACAAAATGTTACTTTTTAAATAAAAAATATCATCAAATGAACAAAATAAAGATGTCTGGTGAACATTTATCATGCTTTTAACTATACAAAAAATTATGACACCTTAATTAAAATTACAATATAGATAAAAAGTACTTACTTCTGCGCAATCGCTGAATTGGCGGCATTTTTAAAAATCACAATTTCAAACAAGTGTATGACCATGAAAATGTGCCTGGTACTGACATTTGTTGGATTCTTTTTGAAGCTTAAACTATCAGAAATGTAAATATGAAAAAAAAAATGTAGATAATTTTCATAGTTTTATTATAAACAGCAAAGATCCAAGGTCCACATATGTGGACCTCAGTAGCGAAGAGGATACCAGAGCCGTAAATGAGCCAACCAGCGTCAGTATTTTCAAAGCAATCCATTAAAAAAATAACTTTGATAATATTTGCCAACTCGTCAGATTGTATTTCCCGTGACAGCTGAAACAGACGTCACACCACCACCTATCGAACATTGTCGTATAAAAGCATGAAATTTTGGATAAACATGTAAAAGCATGAAATTTGGAGTGAACATATTTTATGGCTTTTCAGATTTCGAAAGATCCCTTTGCGGCTTCTAACTGTGAATATTTGTAAATACAATGGTATCTCAGAACGACAGAAACCGTATTTTTGGAAAAGGAACGGGAGACAGCCATATATTCAGTCATCGAAGCTAATTTATTGTGTGCTCCTTTTTATTTTAAAGGAAAAGGCTGAATGGTATTTTGTAAAAATGTGTCAATTTTTAACATTGGTACTTTTCGCTTTAAAATGTTTTTTTAACATGTCTTTTAATTTAAGTAATAGTAAAATATCTCCAAATAATGCTGTTAGGAATCATATTACTTTTAACCTTTTCACGGGCACCGCACAGTGAGAGATTTTGCAAATTTAACGTGAAAATAAGTCCAAAAATCGACTTGCAGTAATTTTAGACATTTCAAATAACACCTAACACATACAAGGAAAAAAAGATCATTTGATAGCAGCCTAACATTACAGTAATACTATCAAAAATTGGCTCAAAAACCAAATTTCCTTTTAACCTTTTTAAAATGGCGATTGCTGTAGTTGTAATTACCATCGATATTTTTGACTAAAAACATTTATTTTGTAAATATATTTTTTTATTGATAGTTCAGAATCTATAGAACAATGTAGATACTTTGTACTTTATAATTATGATTGTTATTTTGAAGTGTTACACTTAAAAAATATTTAAGTCTATATAGAAATTATTAAATAATTTAATAACATAGAACAAATTTTAAAAAGCTGCTAAAAATTTTGTGCACGCCTGTGGATTGTAATATATATATATGTATATTGCAATTATATATGCATATACACTATATGACCAAAGGTGACTGGACACTCGCAATTTTAGACATTTTGTTAAATATCTAGAAAAATACATAAGGAATTATCCTGAAACTGAGGTGTATAAACATAATAGTACAGGTTAAATATTACCGCGAAGATTTTTTTCCCGAAACTCCCATAGGGTACCGTCAACAAATTGAAAAAAGAACGAATATCTTTTGGTTAAAACTGTCGAAATTAATGTAGCAAAAGCATTCAAACTGTAAATTTGTGATTAAGTGACTTGTTGTAATAAACTGTGTTCATTTTTATGTGAATAGCATGTATACCCGTAAAAAAATTAAGTTTTTTAATTTAAAAAAAAAGTCCCAAATTTTTTGCTTGTAATTTGAAGAGTTCTTATAAAATAAGGTTCTTTCCAGAAAATGACAAACGACATTGCACACAACATCGGAATAAAATATTACAAATTATATGAAAAATGAATAGGTTTACTAAATAATTTTTCAGTATGCATGCGTGAAAGCTATCAAAATTTCATTTCCATATTATGTTAGCTAAATGTATAGAGCAACTTTTGTGAAAGTCTCAAAAACATAGCTCTAAAATTCTGAAAATTGACGTCGATAGAATAAACTCAAAATTCATTGTTCCCAAAATGAAGAGGAAAAAATGTTCAAATATAGCAGTACGTGCTATATCGCAGTACGTGCAGCATATAGCAGTATGTGCTATATCGTGTATTCTATATTGACACTAATTAATGGATATATGGATAAAGCCTCTCATTTTTTGCTTCATTTTGGAAACAACGGATTCCGAGCTTATTCTAAAGACGATAATTTTCAGAATTTTCGAGCTATATTTGTGACTTTCACTAAAGTTGCTCTATACAATTAGCTAACGCAATATACATATTAAATTTTGATAGTTTCATGCATGTGCAGTGAAAAATGAAGTAAATTTGCTCATTTATCATAGCATTTTTATTATTACTTTTAATTCTTATTACAGTAATGTGTAAATTCATTTGTCATATTTTCTGAAAAGAACATGATTTCATATTTAGGACTCTGCAAATTATAAGCAAAAAAACTTAGCAAAATTTGGGACTGTTTTTTATGAAAAAAAAACCAGTTTCTCTACAAGTATACATGCTATCCCCATAAAAATGAACACAGTTTATTACAATAAGCCTCTTAATCATAATCTACAGTTTGAATGCTTTTGCTACATTAGTTTTGACAGGTTTATCCGAAAGATATTTTTTTTTAAAGTTTTTTGACGGTCCCCTATGGGATTTCGGAAAAAAAATGACCTGTACTATTCTGTTTATATACTCAAAGTTTCAGGATAATTCCTTCGGTATTTTTCTAGGTATTTAACAAAGCGTGCAAGTGGAAAATTGAAAGTGGCCTGTCACCTTTGGCCATATACTGTACAAGGGTTACGCAAAAGAAGCAAACAGCGATTGAAGCAGGCACTTTTGTGAAAAGTAGAAATTGAACATTAATTATTTAGCAAACCTACTCATTATTTATATGATTTGTTTATTTTTTAATTCTGATTACAGGGGTGTTATGTACAATATTGTCTGTCATGTGTTCCAAAAAAAAAACACATTTTTATATTAAGAATTTTGCAAATTATAAGCAAAAAACGTGGCAAAATTTGGGACTGTTTTTATGAAAATGTTAATTTTTCTACAAGTGTACATGCTAACCTCATAAAAATGAACACAGTTTATTACAATAATCCACTTAATCATAATTTTCAGTGTGAACGTTTTTGCTACATTAGTTTTGACAGGAGTATACAAAAGATATTCAATCTTTTTTAATTTGTTGAGAGTCCCCTATGGAGTGAAAGGAAAAAATCTTCACGGAAATGTATGACCTGTATACTATTGTATTTAAACACTTAGAGTTTCAGGATAATTCCTCATATATTTTCAATATATTTAACAAAATGTCTAAAATTGTAAGTGGCTAGTCACCTTTGCCATATAGTGTAGATACAAAAAATCAAAATTTCAGTTGCAACTATTTGCAACTCTTGAATGTAAGTATTTTTTTTTCCCTTCAAGTACGGAAGTGTAAATTTCAAAAGATGAATTATATGAGATTTTGCAAAATTATGCAACTGGACTTAATCATTCCTTATTAATTCTAAAAATATCCTAAAAGATTATTTACTACACAAGTATAATCTTCAGTTTTGTTGATCTGTTATGTTATACCACATTAAGCAGCTGATTAATTCATTTATAATTGACAGTAATCGAAAATGGAGAAACTGCCATTGCTTAAAAAGCATTTTTTGAAGTTCAAAATGAGATGGCCAAATTTGAATATTAACAATAAATATATTTACAAGGCAGAAGTAATAATGACTACCAGAAAAGAATCTTGGATTCCAAAAAAAGTTTATTATGTAAGCGGATTGAAATCAAAAGACTAGAGGAGCATTCACTATCCCTTGATCACAAATGAATTAACCCTTGCCACATATTTAAAACTGAGATAATATGGACAAAAAGATGCTGCAATGTGTTAAAAAAATGTATCTAAAGTCCTAAAAAAACAACGGAATTATAAAAATCCTTAATTTAAAAAAAAGTCGAATACTTATCGTATAAAAAACGGCTGTAATGATGAAAATCAAAATTTTATAATGCCTAAATCCGCACTCACCATGTATACTTATTATTGAAGCGATTGAAATTCAGCCATAAAGTCTAAGTTCGTCATTAAAACTGATCAATTAATAGAATAATTTTAAATTGCCAGAATTAAATCTTTACAGCTCTTACTCTAACTAGTAGAATTCAATGTTCAGACTATGTTACAGGGAACGCATTTAGACACTATGTTAAAAGCACAGTGTGCAGCATTCTATCTTCAAAAAAAGCAATTTAAAAACGCAATGACTAAAGGAAAATCCGTAATTTAAAAATGATTTGATAATATATGAATACTATTAACAAGTTTTCTTGGGGCTTATTGGTACGACATATACAATTAAGATTTACGGAATGCCTCTTACACATTGGTTAATAAATTTGTTGTAAAGAAATCTTAGTTCCAAAAACCTGAAAAAAGATGTATCACAGAAATAAAAATATGTACAGTGGCACCAACTTACATGGGCCCGTGGGGCCCGAGCCCACCCAATAATTTTGAATCATAGTGTACCCAATTTTCATTGTTTTAGTTATTTATTTCATTATTATTTTATTACTAATTTTCTCCATAGAATTAAATTTATTTTGCCAATGATTGTGTGTTTTAATTATCAGATTGACACCCATAAATCCCAAATGACTGAAGTGTTTTGCTTCATGTTGAACTTTCTGCTAATTCATTTTGTAGTCATGTTCATGATATCGTAACATTACAATAAATATCAATGTCTTCATAAGAAAAAACGCATGAGAATATAATTTAATAAAATAGCAACATTATTAAAACATGATAGCTCGACTTAAAATTCTTATCTTTCACTATCGGTCAACCCTTCGAAGAAAAATAAACTGAGCCACGCAGTATTTTTGAGCCTACTCAATATTTTTCAAAAGTTCGCGCCACTGAATATGTAATTGAAATATTTAAACCTAAAAGAAAATTATTACTAAAACTCAGAACAAGGACAAAATAATAGCAATGTAGGAAATAAAGATTTTTATTATGAATTCTGTTGTGGCTGCTAGTATAATAGGTGTTGATAAGTCCTTATTGAGCAATTTTATGTAATTTGCGTGACGAGACACAAGATAAATGTATATTACTTTAAGCATTATAAATCATGACATTAAAATCTTAACGAAAATATAGAGTGGTTGAAATTCACTCTGAAGTTTTAACTTTTATATCGAATAAACAAATAAAAAAAAAGAACAGCAAACGACAATAAAGTGCAGCGATTCACTTTATGATGACACTTATAACTACAGCAGTATTTAATATATTTTTTTAATACAAGAATTTTTTTTTTTTTTTGAAAATATACATATACATTTTAAAAAATAAACTTATTACGATTGTGATGACAGAATGACAATAACGTAAATTGTACAATGTAATATGTAAAGATATTTTTCATTATACATACAAATATTCATTATACATACATATTTTATACAAAAATCATTTTATCTCTAGTGAGAGCAATTTTATTACTTTAATATCGATTATTTTCATAAATTGAATTTTGACTCGCTAGAATGGAAATTCTTACAATGTGCGCCGTTTGCAATTCAGAATCAGTTAATTTAAATACCCAAAATGCCAAATAACACCAGAAATTTTTTTGTACTATTTCGATCAAATAATATACGCGATTTCAAATAAATTTGTTCGTATAAATTGCGGTATGAATTTATTTATTTATTTATTTTAACATTTTTGGAGCAAAAAGGCCTTGCCCCTGAAAAGGTTAAAACTTAAGAGTTAATTTAAAGCAAAAAATCATTTTATGACCACTACTTTCAAACATATTCGTGAAAACAATAATTCATTCACTGTTGCCAGATTGGAGAATTTGTCCCCATTTTGGGGAGTTTTCAGACTTTTGTGAGAGTTTCATAAATATAGCTGGAAAATTCTGAAAATTATTGTCGATAAAATAATCTCATAATCCGTTGTTCCCAAAATGGAGCAAAAAGATGAGGAGTTGTATCAACATATCCATTGATTAGTGTCAATATAGTATACACTACATAATATTGCACGCACTATTATATTTGGATACAGCCCCTCATCTTTTTTACTTCTTTTTGGAAACTACGGATTTTGAGCTTTATTCTATCGGCAATAATTTACAGAATTTCCAAGCTATGTTTTTGAGACTTTTACAAAATTTGTTTTATACATTTAGATAACCCATTCGCATTACGTTTTGACTGCATTCGCGCATGCGCAGTGAAACATTTAGTAAAATTAATTTTTATACAACGTTTATTATTTTTTTAATTCTTATTACAAGGCGTTGTATACAATGTTTTTTGTCCTATTTTCTGAAAAGAACATTTTTTTTTACATTAAAAATTCTGAAAATTATTAGCAAAAAAACTTGGCAAAAGGGACTGTTTTTATGAAAACCTTAATTTTTCTACGACTGTTATTCTCTTAAAAATGAATTCAGCATATAATAATAAGCCGCTTAATCATAAGCTACAGTTTGAATGCTTTTGCTACTTTAGTTTTGACAGGGTTATCCAAAAGATGTTCGTTCTTTTTCAATTTGTTGACAGTTCCCTATGGGGTTGCTGGAAAAATCTCTGTCTAAATATATGACCTGTACTATTTTGTTTACACATCTGAAGTTTCAGGATAATTCCTCATATTTTTCTAGATATTAAACAAAATGTCTAAAATCACACTTGACCAGTCATCTTTTTCCATATAATGTAATTTTCAATATACGGAACTTCAAACTTGACTCTTTGAACAACCGCACAAATATCATTCTATTTCGCAAGCTTTTTAAAATATCCAGAATTTCTATAGACAGGTGTCTTAACAATTTTAGTTTTATCCATTCAGAAGCTATTTGGATGCTTCCCAACTTTAGTTTACACCCTGTGTATTTTTATACATAAAGGATTAGGGTCATTCCACATGAAATCAACCAATTTAAGGAAAACTTGTTGCATCATAGTCAGATTTTTTTTTAATTTTTATCATAGACAGACATAGTACTGAAACCCTCAAATCTGAAATTTAAAAGTAATTTTCACAATATTGGCCGAGATATGGCCATTTGAAAACTGGCCATTTTTACAAAATGGCGGCCATCTTGGAATTGTATCACTGTCTAAATATGGCCATAACTTGACAACTAATGGCTCAAAGTTTATATATCTGGTACCAATTTGAAGCTATTTGTACAAAGAATGAATATTTCACATCAAAACAATAATAAATTTTCATTTTTTTACTTTTTATTATGTGCAAAGTGAAAATTTCACCCCAAAAAAGGGCAGATTGTAATGGCTCATAAAAAAAATGAATCATCATGAATTTTTCTGAAACTTGGTAAAAACGTTGCTCCATCTGTGTGCTTTAAATAAAAAAAAAATTAAAGGTAAAATTTGTTGTTTCAAAATAAATGGTTTTTTACAGATAAGGTGTCATTAACCAAATAATGATATTTTTAGAATCTGTGAGCATTCCTGATTCAAAAAATAATGGTTAAAATAACATTTTCTAACATCTAAATTAATGTAAAAGTATAATCAAAACCTCATTTGTACTAATTTTGTAGAAATCTGCCTCCAGCCCCCCTCCCCCCCACCAAAAAAAAAAAAAAAAAAAAAAAAAAAAAAAAAAAAAGAAAAGAAAATTAGACAATTCAAAAAATTTTACACTGAAAAAGATAAGATAATAATTAAGGAATATAATGTATAATTATAAAATACCTATAAATGCAATGCATACATATGGTGATTTACTTCACATATAGGGGCAAGTGGGGTAGAATGGGACATTAGGTTTTTCTCTTTATGTATCATTCTAAATATTTCATCAATCACATATTAGATGAAGTAATGGTACCCCAATCTTCAGTTGAAAAAAGTAGCTAATTTACACAAGCTTGCAATTATATAAAGAAAAAGATTATTTCAAGAATCAAAACATGAATTCAAAATTTTAAATTTTGAATTCAAAACATGATGTAAAAATTTCATTATGTTTCTATAAGCTGATGTAATATTGCATCATGTTCTATATAAGCTGATGCAATTTAAAGAAAAGATTGCTACTGTACCTTCATCTGCTTCTTAATTGGCTATAATCAAAGTATGATGCTATCTTGCATCATGTTCTATATGAGCTGATGCAATTTAAAGAAAAGATTGCTGATTTACTTCATCTGCTTCTTAATTGGCTATAATTAAAGTATGATGTAATCTTGCATCATAATGTCCAAGAAACTTGAGTAATTCCTTTTAAATACCATATACCACTTCTAAAGTTTTCAATGAAGTGTATTTATTTAGACATACAATAATTATTTTGTACTTATTATACAGTGGAGATGGAGTGTTTTGTATGTAAAAAACTCAATGTTTCTCTGAGTACTGATGTTATTTCTGTTCTTCAATTATCCCCATGGGATTTACATTTATTTAAAAAAAGGTTACATTATATAATCCCAGATGAAAAAAGTTTTTTGCATGTGAATATATGCAAGATTCACAAGGATAAATTTCTAAAATTTTATAGTTTAAATCAGAGACAGTGTTGTGATCCATTTAATAAACATCCAAATAGTAACAGAGCAAAATCACTGAAAACAATGTCTTTAGATATGTCTATGACAAATCCAGACATCCTCATTCCAGGAAAAAAATTATGTACTTCCTGCTATTCATCAATAAATAAGATGATTTCTATTGTTGACATGAAAAGCATCTCTGATCCAGAATTTAGTGAACCCACAGTAGTAATGGAACAATTAAACAAAAGCTGTGAAATGTTAGAGTTATCGCCAATAAAAATGAATAGGCGTAGCTCAAAGAGGAAACTTGGTTATTTGCAGACAAAAGTTACAAAAATCAGCAAGTGTATTGAAACTAAAGCAGCTACAGTATTAGGTGTTGAAACCATCAGTAAGCCTCAAAATATTAAAGACATGACTTGCCCCGACTGTACATCTATGATGGAACGATTATTGAAGAAGTTTACAAATGCATCTTTTAAAGAAAAGCCTCAAATTTTGACACTAGTTCCAGATTCATGGACAATCCAGCAAACAATGATTTATTTTAATACCACACAATATTTTGTAAAAAAGGCAAGAAAGCTTAAAACAGCTGAAGGGGTGTTATCAATGCCTAGTGAAAGAAAAAGTGTTAAATTGAGTCCAGACATTATAGAAAAAGTTATTAATTTTTATTATGATGATAGTAACAGCCGCATGTGTCCCGGAAAAAAAGATTTCCTATCTATCCCAACTGAAAATGGAAGAATATTAAAACAAAAGAGATTGATTTTGCACAATTTAAAGGATCTATATATTGCATTTAAGGAACAACATAACTTAAAAGTTGGACTGTCTAAGTTTTGCTCTCTACGTCCAAGAGAATGTGTTACTGTTGGAAGCAAAGGCATTCATTCTGTCTGTGTGTGCGTATACCATCAAAATGTTAAACTCATGCTTCATGCTATTCATATTAATGACTACATAGCACTATTACAGAAACTTGTTTGTTGCATTGAATCTGAAAAATGTATGTTGCACAGGTGTGATAAATGTCCATCTCCAGACATTTTAAAGAAAGATTTAATGCTTTTAGACGAATTGGAAATGAGCAATGAAGTTATTTATAAACAATGGGTTAAGACTGATGGTGCAGAATTAAAAACAGTGATTGCATCAGTTGATGAATTTGTTGAGGATTTAATTACAAAACTCCATGATTTATGTACACACCATTTTTTTGCAAAATCTCAAAGTTTATATTTCAAGAAAGCAAAGGAGAATTTGAAAAAAGGTAATGCTGTTATTTCAGCAGATTTTTCTGAGAACTATACTTGTATTGTGCAAGATGCTATCCAAAATATTCACTGGAAAAAAGAACAGGTTACAGTTCATCCCTTTCTAGCCTATATAAAGGACAATAACACTGATATTGTAAAATCTATTCCTATGTGTGTAATAAGTGATCATTTGGTTCATGACACTACAACATTTTGGTCTTTCCAAAAAGTAGTTGTTAAGTATTTGATTAAAAAATTTCCAGAGATTAAATACATACAATATTTTAGTGACGGATCATCAGCTCAATACAAAAATTATAAAAATTTTACTAATCTCTGTCATCATGAAAAAGACCATGGAGTGAAAGCTGAATGGCATTTTTTTGCCTCATGCCATGGAAAAGGAACTTGTGATGGTATAGGTGGCACTATAAAGCGCTTGGCTACCAAAGCAAGTCTTCAGCGACCATTTAAAGATGGTATATTAAATGCATTTGATCTCTATAATTTTGCAAAAGAATCTGTTAAAGGAATTGAAAGTTTTTTTGAAACAAAATCTGAAATTGAAACCTCAAACAGTCAATTAGCAGGTAGGTATGCAAAAGCAGATACAATCATAGGAACAAGACTGAATCACTGCTTTGTACCAATCAATGATTGCCAAATACTGGTTTCCAGGGTGTCAGACAGTTCATCAACAAAATTTATTGCTACTTTGGGAATCAGTGAAATTGTCAGACCATTGACATTTAAAAGTGAACAATATGTTGCATGTGTATATGGGATAAATTGGTGGATTGGGAAAATTTTAGATTACTGTGAAGAACTGAACGACTATAAAATTATGTTCATGCATCCTAATGGCCCCAATTCTTCATATTCATGGCCAAAATCCTCAGATGTTTGTTGGATTCCGTATGAACAAATAATAAAAGAAGTGTCTATTCCTTTAACTGCTACAGGAAGAACATATACTGTTCCACCAGAGGAAACTCGAACAATTTAAGCATTATTTTTAAACTTTAAAACTAATTAAACCCATTTTAGCTTAAATCTGAAGAAAAAACTGCTATATTATAAAGTTATATGCATGTAAGTAAATATTTTCTTCTTATTTTGTCTAGATTTGTTCCATGTGTAATTTTAAACTTTGGCTTATTTCTCATCATATTCAATGTTTTGCCCTGGATTTGTATTATATTATTGTTATTTATTTTTTTGTCTCATCATATCTAGATTTTTGTTCATATAAATTTTAATTCAGTGTGAACAAAAAATAACAAATGTCAACTCAATTAACTCATTTATATATATTTATTGTATTTAAATTACACAATTGAATAATTTAACTCTGTAATTTACAGCTAGTATTTCTCCAACATTTCTGGAGAAAATATTATGTGCCTTTTTTTTCATGCATTCCATAGTAAGGTATTTAAAATATTTATGTAAATATGTTTTGAGAATTATATAATCATATTTTGAATGAAATGAAATAAAAAGTACTGTAAAAATAAATATTTAGTGTAAATAACTGCAAATTGATATTTCTTTATTGAATTATATAATATAAACACAATACTTTAATTTAGATGCTAGAAAATTTCATTTTAACCAATATTTCTTAAATTAAGAATACTTACAGATTTTAAAATAATCATTATTTGGGTCAATGACATCTTATATGTAGAAAACCATTTTTAAAACAAAAAATTTTACCTCTCTAATTTTACAGTATAATGTTCCATATATAGAGAAACTGTTACATCTATGCATAATCAAATCATTATACAGAAAGCCTAAAAAGTATATGAACTAAATTTACTTTTCATTTTTGAAATAATCTTTTTCTTTATATAATTGCAAGCTTATGTAAATCAGCTACTTTTTTCAACTGAAGATTGGGGTACCATTACTTCACCTAATGTGTGATTGATGAAATATTTAGAATGATACTTAGAGAAAAACCTACTGTCCCATTCCACCCCACTCGCCCCTATATGTGAAGTAAATTATCATATATATATGCACTGCATTTATAGGTATTTTATAATTGTATACATTATATTCCTTAATTATTTTCTTATCTTTTTCAGTGTAAAATTTTTTGAATTGTCTAATTTTTTTTTTTTTGGGGGGGGGGGGGAGGGGGGCTGGGGGCAGATTTCTACAAAATTAGTACAAATGAGGTTTTGATTATACTTTTACATTAATTTAGATGTTAGAAAATTTTATTTTAACCATTATTTTTTGAATCAGGAATGCTCACAGATTCTAAAAATATCATTATTTGGTTAATGACACCTTATTTGTAAAAAACCATTTATTTTAAAACAACAAATTTTACCTTTCCAATTTTTTTTTTATTTAAAGCACACAGATGGAGCAACGTTTTTACCAAGTTTCAGAAAAATTCATGATGATTCATTTTTTTTATGAGCCATTACAATCTGCCCTTTTTTGGGGTGAAATTTTCACTTTGCACATAATAAAAAGTAAAAAAATGAAAATTTATTATTGTTTTGATGTGAAATATTCATTCTTTGTACAAATAACTTCAAATTGGTACCAGATATATAAACTTTGAGCCATTAGTTGTCAAGTTATGGCCATATTTAGACAGTGATACAATTCCAAGATGGCCGCCATTTTGTAAAAATGGCCATATCTCGGCCAATATTGTGAAAATTACTTTTAAATTTCAGATTTGAGGATTTCACTACTATGTCTATCTATGATAAAATTAAAAAAAAAAAAATCTGACTATGATGCAACACCCATTGGTTTAATTCATGTGGAATGACCCATTATTAGATTTTGAGCACATAACATATTGATTAGCGGCAATATTGTCAATTTAGGGTATTTTTAAAATAATATCCTTCAGAATTTCTTAACAGTAATTTTGGCTTTTTAGCCCTTTCCAACACAGTAATTTTGGCTTTTTAGCACTTTCCAACAAAGTTGAAAAGTTCTTATATATTCGGTTTGTCTGGCCGTCTGTCCGCGCTCTAACTCTACTCGAATTGTCATGAAATTTCTTGACGTTAATGACGTTTACCCGAGCACGAACCCTATTGAAAATGAAGGTTCTGCCATGATTAATTTATTTATAGGGACAGTCAGAATTTTCCATTACATTAAGGCCTATGAGGGAAAATCGTTTCAAATGAATTTTAAAGATGTTACACCCTGTCAAACATCTTCAAATTTATATGCATTTTCAGGGTTCGCACAGACTCCTTGGACTCCTTAGAAACTACTTAGAAATGAAAACGTTCCCAAGTAGTACTTAGAACTACTTAGATAAACAAAATACTCCTTAGAAACTCCTTAAATTGTATTGCGTTCAGAGATGCGGCGGACGCGATATAGTGCGTAAAATACGCAAAAAATTGGCGACGGGACGCGGAAAAATAAGCTCTTACGCGTACCGTGGGACGCGTAATTTCGTTAAAAAATCGCAAAAGTGGCGACTTTCGTTGAAAAAAATGCGAAACAACGACTACTTTTCGATAAATTTCGTCAAAGAATTCGCAAAAAAATGGCTAATTTCCTCAAAAAATGTCGAAAAAACGGCAGATTTCCTCGAAAGATCGCGAAAAAACGACAATTTTCGTCTAAAAATCGCGATAAAACGGCAAAATTTGTCAAAAAATTCGGAAAAGCGGCATATTTTGTCAAAAAAAATCCGATAAAACGACATATTTCGTCAAAATTTGCGAAAAAATGGCTAATTTTGTCACAAATCTCGAAAAAACGGTAAAATTTCTCGAAAAGTTGCGAAAAAAACTATAGATTGTCAAAAAATCGCTATAAAATGATAGATTTATCAAAAAATCTCGAAAAAACGATAGATTTATTCAAAACATTCGCGAAAAAATGGCTAATTTCGTCACAAAATCTAAAAAAATGGCAGATTTCCTCAAAAAAATCGCGAAAAAACGACAAACTTCATTTAAAAATCGCTGAAAATGGCAAATTTCGTCAGAAGATCGTGAAAGAATTCAAATTTTGTCATAGAGCCATTGGAGGAAATTTAAAAAAAAAAAAAGTTAATGCCGGGAGTGAATTTTTTTGTTCCAAAAACTAATTTTCTTGCTTCAATTTTTTTTTTTTTTTTCCTGCTTAAAAAACAGATTTTCCTGCTTCGCAATCAGTTTTTGACTGCTCCAAGTCTTTCTGAATAAATGTGACTCAGAAAAACACCCATTCATTAAACAAAAGTTTCATCACTTTACTCAACAAAAGTAGTCATCAGTCTTGCCCCCCATTTTTTAAAAAAGAAATGCAAACGATCGTGATACTTGTTATCTTCTACATTCAAATCTTCAATATTTTATAGTTAAATTTGTATTTTGCACATTTATTTTTAAACAAAGAAAATTTCTCTTAGTAGTTTAAAAAATATATTATTGATTTTAATTATTTATTTATTATTAAAGCTATAATTATTGCATTTTATTTTTCATTTGCAAATGAACAAGTTCAATTTTTGCATTTAAAATAATGACTAGTTAGTGGGAACCCACTTTTGGTAAAAAAGGGACCTAGAATTTTAGAAGTCCCAAGGACAAGATTTTTCAAGTCCAGCAGCGGTTTTGCACGCAAGCAATATTGCTCAAAAAAAAAAAAAAAAAAAAAAAAAAAAAAAAAATCGTGATTGTAAAGCGCAAGTTAAACCCTGTATACACGTCATTCATCAAAAACACAGCAATGACTGGTTGGGATCATACTAATAGCCACCAAAGTGATTTACTTTTCACGGCCATAAGGGAAAGAAAAGTGAAAAGAATAATCCAGACACACCTCGAAGCTTCTAATTTCAAAAAGTTATTATACTGTTTAATTGCTTTACAGCTAGATATACAACTTGGATTTCTTCTTCATAATACGATTTATCATGCTCAGTTTTGCTGAAAATGGTGAATTCAGGGATGATTCTCGAAACAATAGTGGAGAAATGTAAATTTTGTGGAAAAACGACGATTTCGTCAATGTTTTTGTCAACGAACTTTGTCAAAAAATCGCTGAAAAACGCTAATTTCCTGTGCAGATCACGGTTAAAATGGGCAATTTAACTAAATATCGCAGATAAAATGCTAACTTTGTTAAAAGATCACGGGAAAAACTGCCGTTTTCAATATAATATCACTTACAAATATTTAGTCAAAACATCATTGGGAGAAAAAAAAAAAAAAAAAAACGCCGATTTTATCAAAAGATTGTGGGTATAAAATGCCATTTTCGAGAAAAAATCGTGTAAAAATGCAAATTTTGTCTAAAAATCGTTGAAAAAATTTCGATTTCATAAAAAAAAAGAACACGGGAAAACGCCGATTTTGACAAATGATCTCAATAAATTGCCAATTTTGCTAAAATACCAGATAAATTGTTGATTTCATCTGAAGATTGCAGCAGCGGTTTTGCACGCAAGCAATATTGCTCAAAAAAAAAAAAAAAAAAAAAAAAAAAAAAAAAAAAAAAATCGTGATTGTAAAGCGCAAGTTAAACCCTGTATACACGTCATTCATCAAAAACACAGCAATGACTGGTTGGGATCACACTAATAGCCACCAAAGTGATTTACTTTTCACGGCCATAAGGGAAAGAAAAGTGAAAAGAATAATCCAGACACACCTCTAAGCTTCTAATTTCAAAAAGTTATTATACTGTTTAATTGCTTTACAGCTAGATATACAACTTGGATTTCTTCTTCATAATACGATTTATCATGCTCAGTTTTGCTGAAAATGGTGAATTCAGGGATGATTCTCGAAACAATAGTGGAGAAATGTAAATTTTGTGGAAAAACGACGATTTCGTCAATGTTTTTGTCAACGAACTTTGTCAAAAAATCGCTGAAAAACGCTAATTTCCTGTGCAGATCACGGTTAAAATGGGCAATTTAACTAAATATCGCAGATAAAATGCTAACTTTGTTAAAAGATCACGGGAAAAACTGCCGTTTTCAATATAATATCACTTACAAATATTTAGTCAAAACATCATTGGGAGAAAAAAAAAAAAAAAAAAACGCCGATTTTATCAAAAGATTGTGGGTATAAAATGCCATTTTCGAGAAAAAATCGTGTAAAAATGCAAATTTTGTCTAAAAATCGTTGAAAAAATTTCGATTTCATAAAAAAAAAAGAACACGGGAAAACGCCGATTTTGACAAATGATCTCAATAAATTGCCAATTTTGCTAAAATACCAGATAAATTGTTGATTTCATCTGAAGATTGCGGATACCCCCCCCCCCTCTCACGGAATCTCTGCGGAATTGGGGCTATGCAAGTGCATACCACATAGATAACAACTAAAGTGACAAATCCTTAAAACTTTTTGGACTCCTTGGATTTTTTCTTCCGAACTCTGTATGAACCCTGATTTTGTAAAGTATGCAGCGAAAAAAATAGTTATTCATTTACAGGGCCACACAAAAGAATTCAAATACATAATAATAAATTGGAGGGGATTGTTTTTTAATGAAAAACATTTTAAAATTAAACAAAACACAGATTATAAAAAAAAAAAAATTGTGCAATGTTTTGAACACTACTTTTTTCAAAAACTGCACTTAATCACGTGTACACTCATCACAGGTCGGCAAATTATTAAAGGATAAGACAATTTTCATTTTGTTTCAAGCGATCTATAAAATGCTGCAAAAATTGACTATTAACACAATTAGAAGTAACAGTAAATACGAAATATTGAAGAGTATGCAAGTAATTCACAAAGCTTTTTTTTTAATGTATAAAATTTTATTGCAAAATTTAAAACAGGAAGCCTTTTCATTCATCTCGCAATTTTCATGAGTTTCTTTTTGAATGAAATTCAGAAAATTCTTTTGCCAACAAGTTGTGTTCAATCTCCCCTCTGAATTTTTGCATTGTGCTAATTTCAGTTCATGGGCGACACAGAATCCGATGGTAAAGGTGGTCTCTTGTAATTGCTGCGAGTCGCTGTAAAAGCCACGAGAAACGCAAATATTACTATGCATAATCCAAGACAATTTCCGATAATCGCTTTCTCTTTCAAATCCCAATAGCCTCTGGAAAATAAAAATAAAGTGTAAATTTAAATTGTATCAATACAAAATGCAGGATATTCACTCTTAGATCTGTCCAATGGTTAATTTCTAAACAGTTAGTCATAGGGTATGTTCCGAAGTGCAACTCACGCCGTGCACGCGCTCAGAAGATTTTGCCAGAGAGTAGATCTCATCGAAAAAAGAAATTTTAAATTAATACAATACAATTATTACTTTTATGGTAAACCCATAGAGTAAAAAGACACAACAGAGGTGAAGTATAATGGCTGGGGGTGACGCCAAAGATGTCACCCTAAAATCCGTTACATTAAGCCCAAACTCCACCACGCACTTTCGCAAAAAAGGAACTTTTAATAATACAGTTTTTAATTCATAATGCAATGAAATTCTGCTTTAAAATGCTTAAATATCAACAGATAATTTTCCTTTAGAGAAAAAATAAATGATGTGATAGAATTCGGTCCGTGTGACAGGGTTATGTCACCTTATTCTTTTGTTTGTGCCTGAATGCGGGCATTTAAATTTGAGTGATAATGCATATCATATTGCAAACCGATTTTACAGCATACTGCACCTGCATCTATGTTATTCTTCCATGGCTCAACCAACGAGTATATTTCTTTAGAAGTGGATACAAATGAAACAGTTTCAAGCTGTAACAGTTACGCGTCACAAATCTGAAACTTGCAACGGGCATGAAAACGGCGATACAAAAGTAACACTTGTGACCGTAACAAATGACGATAGCGGCGTAACAAAGTTGTTACCGTGTATCGATTATTTTCAACGATAGGCTCTTTTGATTGGCTAGTAGCCTTTGGATTGTTTATAAATAAATCACGTTGCGAAGATAATTTTGTTGTATAAAATGATATAAATTTTACAATCTAAATGAAGTTATTGTGAAAAAATTCTTCCAGAGTGTCTGCATACTGATTATTGAAGTGTATTGTTCTGAGTATTTTCTTGCTAAACAAACTTTTGCCTGAATAAATATTGCCTCATGTATGTGTTGATTAAACATGTCACATACTTTGGCAATAAAAATTCAGTTTTTTCTATTTTTGATCGAAGATGAAAGAAATGAACCTCCAGCACCAGAAGCAAGTCTTTAATATTGTTATATTCCATTATGGAATATGTTATATGCCATGTAAGCACTTGTTAAATAGGTAGGAAGTAAGGTATATGCATTTTTATTATTTCACAGCTGAAAAATCTTGCTGTTGCAGGAGAAATTTTTTACTTTAGCGTTGTTTAATAACAGTATATTTTGCAATTTAGAAGAATTAAATAAAATAAAATACAATGTGGGAATTTTAAACATTCAAATGATCATTGTTAGTAGATTAAGTTATCAGTTTTTAATTTGTAGATTACTGTAAAATTATTATTTATTTAATGCTTATAATAATTTAATATAATGCAGATTGTTATCTGAAAACAATATGCATTGAGCTTTCACAAATCGTAACATATTATTTTCTCTTTTGAAAGTATAATCATGGGAAAAAAATGAAAGCATCAAGTATTTTTAAATCGCTTCGTTGAATAACTGAGGAGCATTGAGTTTCCGTGACTTGTGCATTTTATAAGAATAAATTATGCAACTTTTATTTATGCAATAGTATACAGAAAAATGCAGTTTTGATTGAGAGAAAGCCAGAAAGTAATTTATTGTTTATTAAGTATTGTGCAATGTAATAAAAATTGCTTACAAAAACAAATTGAAGGTTTTCTTGTCTTGATGCTGAAGTTTGTAGTCTAACCAAAATGTGTTTGCTTGGGGGTGAGGAATTCAATCAATTTACTCAGCAATGATGAAGTGATTTTTTGATGGAGAAGGAAAAAAGTTTATTTTTTATTAATTCATTATAATAAGTGGCAGGATTAGCTTATTTTAATCATAATTTAAATCGACTAATTAAAAAAATATATTTAAATTGATTTTGCAATAAATTTTTATTTTAAATCAATGTAAGATATTTTGTAAAAGATATTATGTTTGTCCAAAAATACATTTTAAGCTTTAAAAGTGGGAGAGGTATTATTATGATTTCTGTGAAAAGTTAAGAAATAAAGTACTGAATACATTTGCAAGAAATAAAATGCTTGCAAGTTAGATTTCTAGAAAGCTTTCAGTCCCTAATTCAATATTCCACTACATCAATACTCATCCCTTCCTACCAACCTAACATTATATATGTAAACAAATGCTTTTTTTGTTCCATTTAACTCCTTCAGGATGAGCTTCTTTTACAGAATTTTTAATATTTTATCATTTGTTTTTTAAAACAGGAATTTTAGCATAATTGAATCGAGGAAATGCTCCAATTAAGTTGGTGATTTTTTTTGACAGGGTAAAGAAAAAAGTTTATATTTATTCATTCATTATATTTAGTGTTATAATAAATATTTTACTTGGGGGACAGGATTTGTTGATTTTAATTATAATTCAAATGTTCCTATTAATAAATGATTTAAGTTAACTTTAAAAAAAAAAAAAAAAAAAAAAAAACCTATTTTAAATATTTATTAAGATATCTTGTAATATGTTTACTCAAAAATACATTGTAACTGTTAAAAGTGGGAAATGCTTTTTTAAGTTATTAAAATCAAGCATAACCATAAGTGGAGAATTTTCAGAAAATCTTACCACCCAGCAAAATGCAACATATAGTTGAAAAATGTTATGAAAAAAGTTATGTCACTGTAAAAATAGCAAATTTCTATTACTACAATGCATTTTCGTTTTTTTAATACATAAAATTAAGAAATATATATAAGAAAGAAAAGTTTAATATAGAATAAAACTTTGTATCGTGTAATTTAGAAAGTTGAGAAAGATAAGCTAACTAGAAGAGAAAAAAAAAAACTTTTTGGCATATCTCTGTAGTTTGGAATTTTCGAAGATTACCTAAAAATGTACTTGATCTATCAGAGAATTCACTCGCCAGTGGCGAATAAAATTATGTATTTCCCTACTCCTGAACATAACATTTTAAAATGAAATCATAAGTAGAGAATGTGTAAGTTAAGGTAATAAATAGATAGGATACTTGTAAAATTGTAGCTATTATTAGTAAAGAGAATGCTCATACAATACTAGACATTTATTTATTTAATATTTTCAAAAGTAAAAGTAAATTCACATTTTTAAATTAGATTTCTGTTTATATTGTTTATTTTGTTTTACTATATAACAATATTTTTATATGCTTAAAACAGTACAGATTAACCAATTATTATTATTATTTTTTCAGATAAATTTAAATAAGTTTTTCTAATTATTAACTTTAATGAAGGATATTTTGATTTAAAATTGTACTTTTAAACTTAAATTTTGAATTTTAAAAAATCACAAAAATCTTGCTTAAAGAGTAGAAAGAAATATTATTATTTAATTATGAATTTATCAAGATGAGTAATATATTTAAAGAATCAAAATATTCACATGGTGAGTAGAATGTGTTACATTCTAAGTAGTAAGTATTTCATTAAAAGAAACTAAAAATGAACTTTTTACCCCCCCCCCTCTTTTTTTTCCCCCCAAAGGTATATCTTTGAATGTATTTAAATTTGTAAATAAAATCCCCCCCCCCCTTCCCTGAAAAAAGCTTTTGAAAGCTTATATATTTATAAAAATGGCTCATATAGTTTAGGCCCCCCCCCCTAACTTCTTGTATAAACAAAAATGCTGCTTCTAGGCATAGTTTACATTTCTATATAATAAAGCACAGTATACCCCCCCCCCCCCTCCCTTTTTTTTTTTTTTTTTTTTTTTTTTTTTTTTTTTGCATAAGTAGTGGGTTCAGTTATGCAATAGAAGATTTAAGTTAAATCGTTAAATGTAAAAGGTGCTTCAATAGCACCAATTTTTTCAATATCTTCTTATTCGACTTCAATATCATAAGTTTTTTTTTTTTTTTTTTTTTTTTTTAACTATTTTTACACTTAACCAATTTATACTCCAATCAAGAAAATTTTCTTTCAAAGCTTGACTGAAATATTAAATGTAACTTTATGTTATTAACTGTAAATCTGTGTTTTTCAAAGGAAAACAGTTTTTTTTTTTTTTTTTTTTTTTTTTTTTTGGTAAACATTGCATATTTTTAATCTTTATCTTTGCTAAATTTACATAATTAATGTGTTCTAGTGAATTCTACAAGGTACAAAATAAATTCGTTACAGTTACTTGAAAAAACACAATATTTTTTTTGCTATTTTGTTAATAAATATCAAAGCTAAAATAATAAAATCTGACTATGATAGTGAATTTTTATTTTAAAAAATCAATGTAATTAATAGTAAAATAATTGGGTGAAGGTGGAAGGGATTGTGCATACAAAAAGAATACTTTTCTAGCTATTTTTATTGATTTAGTTTATGTGTGTATAGAGGGGTGGGGAAGTTGTAATTTTCACATCTTGGATCCACCTTTGAGTATAATGGTAGTATGCAGGATAATTTATTATCACAGTTTTTTACCTTTGTCTTTTATGAAATTTTCTTAAGTGAAAAAAAAAAAAAATTCAAATATTATGAAATTTGTATAAGACGTTTTAAAGATTTTAATAATTGAAAGAAATGTTTTTTATAAATATAAAAGCAAACAAATCTTAAATTTCATAAAATTAAAAAAATGGTAGAAATTTTAGATAAAAACTTAATTCGAAACATACTTTTCCATTCTAGATTTGTAATTTAAAAAAAATCATAGGCTATATTATTATTCTAGTGCAGTGGAACACCCTTTATTCATTTCTAAATTATATGAATTTACTTTTAATCATTTCATTTTGATTTCCCACAAGAGGGAAAGTCTATTGTTGTTGAGAGATTTTAAAATTCAATTAATTTTTCTTGAATGAGTTTGGAAAAAAAAAAAAAAAAACCCTTAAAATTAATTTTTTACAATTTGTTTAAATTAAACATAACAAAAAATAGAATTTAAGCACTCGTTGAAGATAATTTTTAGTTATATTTTGTTTTTTATATTCATGTGTTAAAAATTATCTTAAAACAGAAGGAAAAAGATACCCGAAGAAAAGAACAATAAACTGTTTCAATTTTTCAGTAAACATATATGGTAGAAGCTCATTTTTTGGATCTTAATATGATATTTTTGATAAATTTTGAAGAATATTATTTTATTTATTTATTTTTATTGATATATTTAAAAATTGTCTTGTACATGAAATCGTGGTTAAAAGAAAAAAATATCCTAGATTAGGTTATTTATATTTGAATCCCCCTCCCCCCAAAATAATAATAATAACAATAATATGCACTGGATGCATTGAATGGTATTTTTTGGACATTTTGATAGCAGACAGTACATCTGTTCCAAAACCTTGTCCATTGCTTGTTTTTTTTTTTTTTTAGATATGATCTATTATTTCAATACATTCTGAATGATTTGAATGTGAAAATATTTCATTTATCCACCATATAATTTTATTTGTATATTTTTCTTCAGGCTATAAATAAAAACTAGATAGTTTTTTTCCCCTTATTGTGAGTATCATTAAGTAAGAATTTAATGATAACATTTTAATTATTATTTTGATAAATTAAATCTTTAAAGTATATTTTTTATCATTCAAAACAATTTAAAAAGTTTGATTAAATATATCCCTGAAATAATTTATATATAAAAAACAATTTAATTAGAAATTCATTACTTTTTCAGATTAATAAAATCATATGCTAAACTATTGAAAAAACTACTATATTATAGTACAGTGAAAAACCATGATCACCTCTTGATGACAAAAATTATAAACTATTCCAAATTGTTTTGAGAGCTTTAATATATTTTATTTTGTTACATTTTGGTATTATTTTATGTTAATATGTTTAAAAATAATCTTACATGTAAGGTTCTGATTAAAGTAAAACAAAATCTAAGTTAATATCCTATTTATATTCTTCAAGGGAAAAAAAAAAAATCGCAGACTATATTGGATATGTTGTATTGTATGGTTATATGTTAGGTACTTCAAAATATATTTTAGGTCGGCGCTAAATCGCACAACGCTTAGGGATAAACAAACTGAAGCTCCTCCCATACTAATAAGCGAGCGTCATATACTGGGGAATTGTTTAATATGGGTTTTGCAGGGTTCTTTAAATTAATTTAAAATTTCTTTTTACTTCAATATATTCAAAACATTATTCACTATAAAGATAATAATAATTATAATATATTCTTTCTGTTACTGCCCATAACATTTTCATTTTATGATATGCCATCATAAGTTAGTAAATGAAAAAAAAAGGTAAAGTTAATAATAATAATTATTATTATAATAAAAGAGAGAAAGTGGGATATATTTAAATTAAATATTTAATTTATATGCTTTAACATAACATTAAAGTTATGTTTTGAACCCTGACTTAGGACTAGCCACTTTTAATGTTAACAAGTTTTTTTTTTTTTTTTTTAAATTTGTTATTTATTTATTGTATTGCTTAAAAGAAATTTATTTCAGATTTACTAGTTTACGATGCCATGCAATAATTAAAAAAAAAAAAAAAAAAAAAAAAGAAAAAAAAATAGGGCTGATCTGAGAAAATTCCATGTTTAATTATTATTATTATTTAGGAATTCAAAGCAGAGCTTTATTTTATTCATTATTTTTGCATCTCACTAAAACAAAACAAAACAAAAAAAAACTTTTAATTGAAGAAACCCCCTAGAATTTCATTTTCATTCTAATATTATCAATTACTTTCAAATACCTTTATCCAAATCTTACTTAATTATTTGAATGATTTTTTATAAATAAAATAAGCAGATTTATACAAAAGTATTTATTAAAGAATTATCTTAACCCTTTTGAATAATTTACCGTAGAAAATAAATTATTTTATACAAAAAAAAAAAAAAAAAAAAAAAAATTACAATTTATTTAACTTTTTCATGATAAATGTATTCAAATTCAAGTTATATATATATATATATATATATATATATATAGTATTTAAAGATAATATACTCTTACATTTGAGGTTAAAAAAAATAGTAAAAAGGTTAGTTATTAAATATATTTAAAAATAAAATTCAAATTTGGTGTAGTACAGAATTTAAATAACACTTATCTGTATTGGAAAGTAACTGATAGCTAAAATTATTAGACAATAAATACTACATATTTTTTTCTCTCTCTTTCTCTTTTATCAAACATAAATTCAAACAATTACTATAAAAAATAAGAATCTAGGAGATTCTCGAAATTAACAAAGTGCAAAAATTGTAAACTGAAAAAAAAAAAAAAAAAAAAGATCTTATTTGAATTCTTACATATTTATAATATCATTTATTTTTCAATTAATGCATGACATTAAAATTAGTAAATCTCAAATAATTTTTCTTTAAAGTAAAAAAAAGAAAAGAAAGAAATAACAAATAAATAAAAAATGCTAATATTAACAGATGTTGGTCTTAAATCAAAGTCAATCTTTTTTCCCCCCTTCCCAGGCTTTTAGGAAAAAAAACCCTTTTTATGCATACATTATATTCTGGTCCATATTCACAAATATATCTGAATAAAACTTTAATGTAAAGCATATAGATGAAATACTTGATATTAAAGTATATTTCCTCTCGCTCTCTTTTTTAACTTTAAAGAATTTTTATGCAAATACACTAGCTTATGATGTTATATCATAAAATGGAAATTGTATGGGTAGTCACAGAAATAACTATATTATTATCATTATTATTATTTTAAGTACATTATGAAAAATGTTTTGAAAACCTTTGAACATTTATTTTGAATGTCTTAGTAGTTATGAAAAACTACTAAGAAGGAAAAAGAAATGTAAAATTAATTTGGATTTAAATTTTAACTAGATTTAACAAAAACCTTCTTACTACTTTTTTAAGTCCAAATGTAAGACTATGTGTATGTTTTTTATGTAACACGATCTCAAATAGTTATTTATAAAAATAAGTTAAATAAATTGTTCATTTTTGTTGTTGCTTTTTACATAAAATAAATCATTTACATAACTAAATAACATTTGGATAAAGTATTTGAAAATAACTGATAGCTAAAATTATTTTAAATTATCTGTTATTGTTAATTTTTCCCCTCTATTTTTCTTTTATTAAATATAAATTCAAACTATCAAAAATTCAGTTTAAAACGCCCACTTTGACACTATTTTCTAAAATATTTACCCCCCCCCCCAAAAAAAAAAAAAAAAAGATGGGAAATGAGTTTTATTAACTAATTTCTGAACAACAACACCTGCTAGTTTCATACATTTCCGACAAAAATAAATTAAAACTTATGTCATAAAGTTGGCCTTTTGGATTAAGAGCAACCTTATCAATATACAAACTAATAAATTACAAAAAAGCTTTCCTTTGGTTTCTTAAGTAATAAAAATAATTAAATGTGATTTTTCTATGAAAAGCCGGACTTTTTTTCAATTTATTGCATGACATCAGAAACTAGTAAATCTGAAATAATTTTTTTAAAGTAAATAAATAAATAAATTATTGAATAAATCAAAGTAATAAATGACAAATAAAAACCTGTTAATATTAACAGATGCTAGTTCTAAATCAAGATACATTCATAAATAAAACTTCAATGTTAAAGCATATAAATTAAATATTTGATATTAACATATATCCCCCACCTCTCATTTTTTTAAATTTATTTATTTTCTTTTAAAGAAATTTTATTTCAAATTAAAGTGCCTTATGGTTTTATATCATAAAATAAAAATTTTATGGGTAGTCAGGGAAAGGACATCTAATAATAATAATTATTATTATTATTATTATTTTAAGAATACACAAGAGTGCTTTTAATTCATTGTTCAGAAAAAAAAAAATGTAAAATTAATTTTAAAAATGCCTCAAGATGTCATCATTTTAGGATTAACCAGTAAATGGCACTCGTTTCTATTGTGGGAGGAGCCTGCAGTTTGGATATCCTGGAGCGTTGTGCGATTTAGCGCTCACCTATATTTTGTGGCTTCTCAAATACATCTGTCCTCCCCACTTTACCCTTTGTTGTCATAAAAAAAGTAGAATTACAATTTATACAATTATAAATAAATATGAGATTTATACTTTTTAAATATCAAGGTTATGTGTGATTATGATTTGTTCTAATTATTACAAAACAAAAGTAATTTTATTTAAAAAAAATATTTTTCTTTTTACAGTATTTATTATTATTAATCATCATTTAAAAATTATAAATATTTGTATTCAATTCTATCTTTTTTTAACATAACAAATTATTAAACTAATCTCGTATCTTACCTTCGGTTTAAAATTCAAGCCATTATTTATAGTTATTAAGATTTCAAATCAATAATAATTATCATTCAGTTATAAGCAATACAAATTTATACATATTTTTTCCTGTCTGTCTGTTTGTAGTTTAGCAAACAAACTTTCATTAGTAAATAAATTATAATTAAAAAACAACACAAGTTGTTAAATGTTATTTAAATTTACATATCAAAAAATTAAAAATATATGGCGAAATTTGCTTTCAAAATTTAAAAAAAACTACGTGTTTGGATTAAATTTTTAAGAAATAAAATCGATCCAATTTTAGCCTTCTTAAAGAAAGAAAAAAAAAAAAAAAAAAAAAAAAAATAGAAAACTTAATATTTACAACATTTATAATTTTCGCTATTTAAATAAGATTTTTTTCCCAATATTTGCTGATATTTGATCAAAAATCGCCGCATTACGTGATATGCCGACATATTTTGTTTTCGTTTTCCGGAGTTGTTACCGGCTTGAGACAGCTTGCTACGCGTCTCACACTCAGTGGCGTAGCTATGTTTTTTGGCGCCCGGGGCCAGCAAGAAATTTTGCGCCCCCACTCCAATATAGATATATAACAATTTCTCTAAATTTGGCGCCCCTAGACCTCGGCGCCCGGGGCGGACGCCCCCCTTGCCCCCCCTTAGCTACGCCACTGCACGCTGTAACAAATTTTTATGACAACAATCACAACTTTGTGACGGTTGGCGTTTCATTTGTATCCCGTTTTGTAGGATTTGTGACTGCGTCGCAAGTTGTTACGGGAAACGTTTCATTTGTATCCACTCCTTATCCTACCAAAACATTGTTTTCGTAATCGTAACAGAAATGACATGTGTTAACTCCGATAAAATCTAAAATATTCTGGGAAAGTATCACGTGACCTACTTCATCTACTTTAGCCCGTTCAGCGTTTAAAATTTGTTGACCAACTGCACCCAAATCGCCAGAAAAATTTTCTGGACGATTTGATCGCGTGTGCGTTTTGTGCTTGTTTTATTGGTTGCGCTTTGTTTGTTAGGTTGATTGATACAATTAACAATTTAATTGGTTGTCTAAAAATTTTGACATTTTTCTTTTTATTTATTTAAAAATGATTTATCGGGCACTTTACATTTTTCGTGATAAACAGAATGCTGTTAATAAACCAAGATTGTGATATCTACATATTACGAGATTTCTATTTGTAATCTACTATACTGGATGATGAATTTCAGTGGTATTTGCGATGTTAGTTCGACAGTCTTTAAAAGGAAGATTTTAGTATATATATTTCTTATTTAATGTTTGCATATTTTAATATACTGTGTATAACAGACCAAAATATATAATAAAACACGATAAAGAAATAATACTCAAAATAATTTTAGTATAGGGAAGAGGACACGTTTAAACATTTTTTAGAAAATCAATACATTTCTCACTTGAATTATATTTATTGCGTTTTAAATATTATATAATAAAAACAATGCATTTCTTCATCCTATGAACCAAAAATTAAAAATTTTCCAATTAAATAAGTTTGAGGACTTAAAAAGTTGAAAGATTTCTGTTCAAACCTACCCCTTGAAACAGGGACAGGTCTTATAATTATTAGACTTTGATAGACTTATTTTCTGATAAATGTTTGAAAACAGTTGTAAGTGTGTAATGATAAAATATCTATATACTAGCGAGAGTCGAGATTAACGTAGATAAGTATTGCAGTAATAGTCAATTCTTTGTTGAATTTTAAGAAATTGTGTCAGAACAGAGTTTTTTACATTGAGTTTATATAATTTCAGTTACAGTTTTTTCGAAAATCAAGCCAAAAAATGGATAACTACCATTTTTAAAAGTTATGATGGAAAAGTCTAAGCAATATTAATGATAAAAATTAGTCTAATATTTGCTCTTATATGGTGAAAATTTCAGATGGTTTGGTATGAAATATGAAATGATTAGAAAAATTAAAGTTTGTACTCGTGTATGTTTTGCATTATTAAACTGTAAAGATAATATTCATTTTTGGAAAATGGTGTTGTGCGTTTTAATAATTTTCTGATAAATAGATAAAAACAGTTGTTAAAATATATAGGATCACAATAAAGTTTGGTGTAACTAAGTAATGTAAAAATTCAGAAATCTTTTAAATGTAAGGAGAAACATATCCTAATTTGATTAATAATTTAAGCAGAATAAGTAGAATTAGTCACATATACTATCTAAACATTAAGCATAATATTTATATTCTAAATGATATGGTATTTGATAATTTAGAAACTTCAAAAAGATAAGGTGAAACATATGACAATGTGATTAATAATATGAACCGAAAAACTCGGAGTAGTTTTAATATGTCAAGTGTCTAAAGCAGCAAGAAGTGACTTTTTCAGTTTCTAGAATAAAAAGAAATGTATACTATTGCTTGTAAGATCTCGAGTGCATTCAAAATGTGAAAAATATAAATGTGAGCACTTTATAAAGACATTCAAGCTTTTAAAAATAGTTAAAGCGTAGCAATATAATTAGTATCTTGTAATAATATAAAATCAAATATATTTCAAAGTTGAAAACTTGTGTAAAATTCATCTTTTCTTAAAAATTGATATTAATTTTTGTTTAATCAATGATATTTATTAAATTTTGCCGTTAAAACTAAAATATACCTAATATTTACTCTTATGAGGTGAAATTTTCAAATAGTTTAGTAAAGGTTCACGTGATTTTAAGCGAATACACGCTATTTAATGTGCAAATTCGTCTTTATGAGCTAACGTTGGAAAACATTAATTCTGTTTAAAATGTAGATAATATTTACTCATTGAACAGGAAATTCTAAAAGTCCTTCCGGCAATGCCGGGAGGAAGAGGTAGCTTTCATATACTTATATATTTATTTATTTTAAAGTAAGTTACATTGTTCAAAATACTAAGCTCAAATTAGTGGAAATAATCTTATAAAATTAGTGATTTTATAAGATTGAATACTAGTTTTTGTCAAGACTGAATATTAATAGGAATTTTTAGAAATTAGTCATCTTTTATTCAACCTGGTTTTATTTTAAGCGATTTAAAGAGTCAATAAATTCTACGATATCATAAAGTGTATGCCATTTTAAAGCAACATGATGGATCGTTCGGATCAGAAAAATTTAAAAATGTCAGCCATAAGCAAAATTCAAAATGCTATAACTCAACCATTTTTTTAAGATATAGACAAAATAAAAAGTGTTCTGGAATCGTTGTTTTAAGTTTTAACACGTAAAAGAAAAAAAAAATTCAACTTTTAATTTTTTCGCATTTAATTTTAAATTTAAAATTTTTAAAAAATTTTTAAATGGCCACCATTTTGAAACAAAATGGTGGATGATGCTGGCCAACGAACTCGGTTGAGACATTTGTATGTACTATGTACATACCAAGTTTCATTGAAATCGGTTCATAAATACGCGTGTTATCACGTGACAAAAATCGGATCGTTTCAAAATGTCAGCTATAAGAAAAATTCAAAGTGCTATAACTCAATCATTTTGTAAGATATAGACAAAATTAAAAGTGTTCTGGAATCGTTGTTTTAAGTTCTAATACGCAAATGAAAAATATTTTTCAAATTTTGATTTTTTTGCATTTAATTTTAAATTTTTTAAAAAATTTAAAATGGCCACCATTTTGAAACAAAATGGCGGATGATGCTGGCCAACAAACTCGGTCGAGACATTTGTATGTACTATGTACATACCAAGTTTCATTGATATCGGTTCATAAATACGCGTGTTATTACGTGACAAAAATCAGATCGTTTCAAAATGTCAGCCATAAGAAAAATTCAAAGTGCTATAACTCAATCATTTTTTAAGATATAGACAAAATAAAAAGTGTTCTGGAATCTTTGTTTTAAGTTCTAACACGTAAAAGAAAAATATTTTTCAACTTTTAATTTTTTTGCATTAAATTTTAAATTTTTTAAAAAATTTAAAATGGCCGCCATTTTGAAACAAAATGGCGGATGATGCTGACCAACGAACTCGGTCGAGACATTTGTATGTACTATGTACATACCAAGCTTCATTCAAATCGGTTCATAAATACGTTAGTTATCGCATGACAAAAATCAGAAATATATATATGGGTGATTCTCAAAATAGAAGACTATTTATGTCTTTCGGCATACAAAAAAAAAAAAAAAAAAAAAAAAAAAAAAAAGAGAGAGATTTTCTGTCATGTTTTTATATTTAGATATGTTTGTCTTAATATTATTCATTATTTGCACTCAAGAACTACTCACTTTTTATTTAAAAACACCTTAAAATAACAGAATAAATGTTCAAAATGTCATTAGCATGGATGTCCACAGCAGCTGTGCCTTGTATATACTAGCTTTTTCAACAGTTAATATCATGTTTATAAAATAAAACAAATGTCATTCTTTCTTTAAATTAATCAAGGAGAGGATTTATCCGATAAATTTCTTTTTAAAAATAAAATTATTGTATATAAAAAAAGAATTAAAGTTTGTCCTCCATATTCTATTTTCAAAACAAGGTCATATTATAACAGCTGGTTATTAATCAAAATTTCATTTTCACATATGACAATAGTTTGAAAATATAAAGTTTCTCTATGGCAACAAGTAGCCATTTTATCCCAGCCTGAAAATAGATGCAAGTATTGTATTTTAAGAATAGAAGTTGAATATTAGGGGCGTACATCAATTGTATGTCATTAGAATGGATAATAATTTTCATGTTTATTTTATAATTAAAATTTTTATTTTACTTATTTGCGTAGGACTTTTGTGTTTTAAAAAGCCCCAGAAAGGTTTATTGCATTGTGATTATATTATGGCTCATAATCTTATTTAAATTAAAATTTGTCATTAGCATGGACAAATATCAGTGTCATTAGCATGGTTTTTCTGTCCATGCTAAAGACTCCTATGTGTATAAATGTAACCATTGCTTATATTGTATCTTTTATAAAGTTTAATTTTACATATAAACTTAGGTATTACATTTATTATCCCTAAAATGTGCATTAAATCTGTCAGAAAATCACTAAGACAGCTTCTTACATTGTTAGTGTCAGAATGTTGCTCATGTAAACAAAGTTTCCTCTTTGGTAATGTTTTTATTCTCCTTATATGTATATATGTAAAAATGGAAACCATTTGCTGAAAAGGAAGGCTAATAAATATAGAAAAAAATATTTAAACAGGAAGAAAATAAAAATTTCTTAGTATATTTATTCCATGCAATTTGTTTTGTCATTAGCATGGCTCAAAAAATACTTATTTTTTTTAAATTAATTTTTAAATATTTAGCTCTGCTGACTACATGTAAAGTATACCTAATACTATATTAACACCTATTTTTTTCAGAAATTTTGCTAACAGTAATTTTTTTAAGATTTCACTTTTGAAATTGTCCCCTATTTTGAGAATCGCCCATATATATGTCAACATTTGAACGGAGGGTGGTTTTGGGGTCTGGGGGTCATGATCGGTGAAAATATACCAAAATTTTCCGGAAGTGCTTTCCTCCGGACGGCTGCAATAGGTAGCTTTTTACTTTTTGTAATGAAAGCTACCTAAAAATCTGTCTTAATATATGAAACATAGTACAATAAATATAGTATATAATATAATAAATTAGTAAAGTATTTATTATTATTAATGACCTGCAGTTTAAAAATTATCCTTGTAATAATATTAAAATATTACTTTTTTTAAGATGATTTTTCCGCTGAGAGAGACCCTTGTCTGAAGACGTAACGCATTTTTGTAAGTAAACAGGTGACGTCAGGCTATTGCATTCAATCCTCCGAAGAGGGGAAGTTGGAGGTATTTACGAGGCAGTAAATAGAAAAGGAAAAAAAAAATCTGGTCATGTCATACTTTTATGAGAACGTGGTTTTCAATTATAATGTTTGTAATATAACGTAAGTTGCTTAACCATATAAAATTGAGTAAAAAATGGTAAAATCATTAGTTTGATGTAAAAAAGTTAATGCAATTGGTTTTCTTTCTTTGAAAAATCAGTATTTTCCGTTGTTTTTCTTAATTAACAATACTCATTAAGGTGATTGCCGTTCAAAAACTAAGATAAATGTTTCAGTTTCTTTTTCTAAAGATATTATAGTTGGAAAATTCTAAAGAAATCGATTAAATTTGATAGTTTTCATTGTTTTGAATAATTAATAATATTCGTTAGGGTAATGGTTGTTCAAAAACTGAAAGGTATGACTAAGTTCCTTCTGTGAAATTGATATTCTGAAGTTTCAGTTGAAAAAAAACATAAGAAATCAAATAAAAATTTATATTTTTCATTGTTTTGCTTAATTAAAAATACTCATTAAGGTGATAACCACTTAAAAACCGAAATGTATGTTTAAGTTTTCTCTCTTTAAGTTTATAAAAATCGTAATAAATCAATCTTTTTCTATAAAACTTGATATTTTCCATTGTTTTTACTTAATTAATAATCTCATTAAGGTTATAGCTGTTGAAAACTAGGATGTATGTATAACTTTCATCTTTTAAATTGTTAATCTAATCTTGTAGTTGAAGAAATCTAAATAAAACTGTTAAAAACTGATTTTTCGTTGTTTTTGCTTAATTAATAATACTCATTAAGGCTATGGTTGTTCAAAATTCAAATATAAATTTAATCTTCATCTTACAGTATGATTCTGTGTTGAGAAGTGATTGATAATATTTTGAATAGAGGACATTCCCCTCTGCTATTATAGTTAAAAATTATTTTTTCCCGCTATGGGGCGTGAGTGGAGGGGGGGGGCACTGGAGATGGGGGGCGGCGGTGGGACGGAGTGAATCGGCGGCACTGGCACGATGCCGCAGTGCCGCCGCCGGCTGTCCCGTACTCTCGTTTTCCTACTACTGTCAAAGTCGTGAATTATATTCTTTTTGATTTTTTTTTAAATTATTTATTTTATTTCGGCTTTTCAGTCCATTTTTAATGATAATTAAAAATATTTCATGCATACATATTTGGCCCTTTTCCTATAAGTAATAACTTTAAGCTGATTTGATATGTATTAAGAAGTTTTTCTGTTTTCACAAAAACCGTCCCTATTCCCTCCCCCTTTGTCCGATTTCGCCCATTAACGAATTTTCCTTCGTAATTTTATTTTTTGGCAATAAGAGTTGGTTTTATCAAAAAATTATCAATATAAAAGTTGTAGATAATATTAAGATTTATTGATATCTTGTGAATATACGAAGTCGTGAATTATTTTCTTCTTGAAAACTTCTCTTTTTTTTTTTTTTTTTTTTTTTTTGGCTCTTTTAGTCTATTTTTATTGATAATCAAAAATCTTTCATGCATGCATATTTGGCGCTTTTCCTATAAGTAATAACTTTAGCTGATTTGATATGTATTAAGAAGTTTTTTTTTCCACCCACAAAAACCGTCCCTATATCCACCTCTTTGTTCGATAAAACATTCGACATCGCCCATTAACGAATTTGACAGCAATTTTCTGCCCTTCGATTTTATGTATCGAGTTTGGAAGAGATTAGTGCAGAATTATCGAGTCCATAAAAAAGTGATATATAAATAGATATAATTTTCAATCGGCGCGCATCTGCAAAAATATTTCATTAATTCCAACATAGGGAGATTGTAATAGGTAGTATTTCATTCTAACTTCTAAAAATCTAGATTTAAAAAAAAAATTATCTAAAAGAGAGGAATTATTTGAAAGAAAGAGATATAGATCTAAAACAATATTTACCGATTTTTAGTTTAGTTACCGAAGCTCTTTAAACTTTTTGTTGTTAAGTACTAAAGAAATGAACTTACCCATCAAACAACAGACGTTCTGTTATACCCATCAGGGCGGCGGCAACAGCAAGCATGAATATACCCAGTCCAAAAAAGGTATGGAATGGCATCATTATCTTCCTTACAGTTGGTGGCAATCCCGGAAATAGGAAAGTTACGAAACTAACAACATACTGACAAAAAGAAAGAAAAAACTTTATTAAAGAGAAATACCATTTTCTTACAATAAATTTCGCAAAATCTAATAGTGATTATCTAAACTTGTATAATTTATGGTTCCCATATATCCCGCATACAGGATGTTTCAAAACTTAGTAATAAAATTAGTTTTTTTATGCTTTATAGATTTGTGCCTGGCATCGTGGAATTTTGTTTAACGCATTTTTTGTATCATTCAGCAAGGAAAAGTCCAGTTCGAGCAATCGAAAGTCTAACGAAAAAGACAGGTCACCCTATTGCAATTTGGAGTCGAATATTGTCCAGATAAACACATGGGTCATTCCATGTCAACTGGCCTAGAGGCTCCCACTCGACCCCCTTCGATTTTTATGTAATTCATACAGAATATACATGTAGGTATATGATGAACATTTGGAAACTGTTTAGTGCAAAAAGTAATATAGATGGGGCGCCAGGGGTCCATTTGTACCAATCACTATTTCATGGTCATAGAAAAAACGGCCAAATCATCAACTTTGGCATCATATTTCTCATGATATATAAAACCTTACTTATTGAAAATAGGTGGTCTAGTACAACTTTTTATGCTAAAAAACGTAATTGCAGTATTATAAATCACAAATAAAAACTATCGTCATTACTAGGCCTCAAAGTAGGCCGTACGGCCAATCTGGTTGAATTTTACCCTTACTATAACATGCTGTAACTACTACAAATATTATTTTACAAATTTGTCGCTTTACAAACTAATTATCTATGAATATGTCATAAAGCCGCTAAAGTTGTTTTTTAATTGCTTAAATATTCAATAAATTATTCATGTTCAAAATCTAATAAAAAATTAAAATCGTCGATTTTGCGCCATATTCAGAAGCGTATATCTCAAAAGGGACACTTCTGATTTGGTTACAATTAGTACCACTGCAAAGAGCATATCTTAATTTATAAGAAAAACTTTATTTCATTTTGGGCCTCTTGGATATAGAAGAAAAATAATAAAATTCAAAAACCTATTGTACGAGATAATCCAGATACATACGAGAAAGGTATATATTACGACAGAGTCTTTCAACATATTTTACATCATTCTTTTTTTATTACAACTATTAATGCATATAATAATTATCACTTTTTCTGGTCACAGTTACTTTCTCTTTACCATTATGAATGATTTGTAACCACATTGCCAATGAGTTATATTCAATAACCAGGCAAGATTAGCTTCTGGTTGGGTATTGCATGTTTCAAACTCGGAACGTGGGTACCTAACGGGATCCATAGATTATTATAGAGTAAATATTTTGAATATTTCAAGCTTCCATTATGTTGATTCATGATCTTCAAGCTATAAAAAACAGTTCAGTTTGTCAAATTTCTTATTGATTGCGATTGCAACAGCTTTCGGTAAATTGTATTGCTGTTTGTAACTTTTGTTTTTATTGGAACTGGAACAGTAATTATTATAGGCTCTTCTGGAATCCAACTAAGGTCATGTCTAGTGGGCCTATAAAATGTTTTCGGAGGTCCATGAGGGTGCATAAAATATATTAAGACATCGTTCTGTTCAACTGATATTTCATGTACCTTTCCAATCCACCAATTTTTATCGTAGATACAAACAATATACTGTCCAAACCTAGTATATCTGATAAGGATATATTTCGAAATGCAGTTTTAGCACTCTTATCAACATGTGTTATAATGAATGTTGCATCATTTGATATCGTACTGACGCGAATTTGTTTTTCATTTACTGGTACAAAATGATGATGTTCTCTTGTTCCAAGAATTGTACATCCGATTTTGAAACGCTCTTCTTGCTCAGTTTTTACTGCTTCTATTTCTTTTTTTGAAACAAAAATGAATTGAATTTCCTTTATATTATTTTCACAGAAATCATATAGATCCGTTGGAGTTAAAATTTGGTTTTTAATTGGCCTTTGAAGACTTGTCCTTGCAGCTAACCGTTTTACAGTTCCTCCTATTCCGTCACAGGGTGATTTCCCATGACTTGTGCCAAAAAATTTCCACTCTGCAGAAATACCAAAGTCAGTTTGGTGATAACAAAGATTCAGAATTTTTTTTAAATTCTTGTACTGCGCAGAAGATCCGTCGTTAAAATAATGTATATGAGTAATTTCGTGAAAGCTTTTTTTCAGATCCTCCATTAGTTTTATTAAAAATGTATATACCGCAACTGATTCATGTTTGAGACAATCAACTCGCACTTTTAGTTTCCGAATTATCTTTAAAATAGATAACAAATGGGTGCAATGTCGCTTGGCTGTTTTCCCAATGGAAACCTTGAATAGCATCGTGGATTACAAAACTGTAATTTTTTGCGAAGTCCATCAATATGATCAGTTCATCTGGCTTAAGAGTATCTTTGGTCATCCTCAGATGTTTACTTTGATGCTTTGAAATGTAATGATGCGTAGAAAGTGCTGAGATTTTCAATACCAATTCTTCAATAAAATCTTCAATTGTCATCCGTTTCGTTTCTAACGTGTCATGATCTGTGTGAACCCATTGTTTAAATTCAATGGTGTCTTCTAGATCATTATCTTCGAAAATACTTTCCAAAAAAAATTTTAAATCATCTGTTCCAGAACATACTTCGTAGCGATGAAGCATACAACCTTTAGAATTCAAGTCACAAACTGTTTTACTTATAAGGAATTTATAATCTACATCAGTTGGGCAACTTGCTAGCATCAACTTCACATTTTGATGCATTTTACACACACATTGGGAATGTGAACCAGCTGCACCAACAGTCACGCACCATTTTGGTTTTAACTCGCAAAATTTGGAGAATCCGATTTCCGGCCCATTTCTACTTCGATAGACTGCAAACATTTCTTTCAAATTGCTTAGTAATAGATGCTTCTGCATCTGAACTTTCCTTCCATCTATCATAACAGAAATGAAATCTTATTCCTGGACATATTCGACTAAATTCTTCATCTTGAAAAAAAATTATTCCTTTTTCTTTTACGTTTTCTGACAGCATCTTACCAAACTTTGTTCTTGGTAAAGCCAATATTCCGTTTTCTGCTTTTAATTTTCGCGCTGCTTTTACCATTCTTTCTGAAACTCCAAACTCTTCCATAACTTCTTTTATTGTCCAACTTTGAGGTGCCATTGTTAATATTTGTATTTGTTCTGGACGTTTTGACAACTGTAACTTCTCTTTCAAATCTTTAATTAGCTGTTTGTAATCTAAACAGTCTGGGCATTGGTTGCTTGTAGTAGGTTGTCTTAATTCACATGGATCTATACCGGCAACAATAGCTATTTTCTTTGAAATCACATCTTCAGTTTCACTTATCTTTCGCTTTGGATAGCTTTTAATATCTCTTGTTGATGTTCGTTGAAATTTTAAAGGGGACAAATCAATAGCTGTTAGACTTTTGTTCAATGTTTCCGTTACATCTATTTCATCTTGCTCCAATTCGCTTGGAGATGAGGACCATGTTGTTCTTCTTTCTTTGAACTCTTTTCTGCATGATCTGCATATTTTTTGGCCTGGTTTGACATTTTTCTTTGTTAAACCTGTCAAGTAATTAGAATTTTCTAACTTGACTGCATTTCACAACGTATCCTTATCCGATATACAGCCTGGACAGTATATTGCCTGTATCTACGAGAAAAATTGGTGGATTGGAAATGTACATGAAATCTCACTTGAAGAGAACGATGTCCTAATAAATTTTATGCACCCTCGTGGACCTTCGGAAACATTTTATTGGCCCAATAGACAAGATCTTTGTTGGATTCCCGAAGAGCATATAATAATTACTGTTCCAGTTCAAACAAAAATTAGTCAGCAATACAATTTACCGAAGCTGTTGCAATCGCAATCAATAAGAAATTTGACAAACTGAATTGTTTTTTATAGCTTGAAGATCATGAATCAACATAATGGGAGCTTGAAATAATCAAAATATTTACTCTATAATAATCTATGGATCCCGTTAGGTACCCACGTTCCGAGTTTGAAACATGCAATACCCAACCAGAAGCTAATCTTGCCTGGTTATTGAATATAACTCATTGGCAATGCGGTTACAAATCATTCATAATGGTAAAGAGGAAGTAACTGTGACCAGAAAAAGTGATAATTATTATATGCATTAATAGTTGTAATAAAACAAGTAAGAAAAATCATGCGTTAAGCATAGATTATGAAGCACTTTCGAACACTTAATGAAATCTTTAACAAAACATGGTTATTTAAGGAAATAATAATGTATAGCCAAATATACCCAAATATGTATTCCAGTACTTTTGAACAGCTCTGCATTTCATATGTCAGTTGATATAATGGGAAAATTTAGTTTAGCAAGAAATTACGCAGTAGCTTGAAATTTCTTTTTCAGCATTTCATACTATTAGATGGAAACATACTTGAATACTTTTGTTCAGCCCTGTAGTTTACATTGTACCTTTATTACACGTCAGCATTAGGCTAAAATTTATTGTAAACAAAAACACTTTTAAAGCAACTGAAATCACATTCTCATAAATTATCATTCACAGGCGTCCATGTACCGAATTTTTTGCGTGGCCCTGTATATCCTTTTATCTATATTCTGCAAACATTTCTCAGTAAATTGAATGAAGCTCAGCGTAAAAATGCATAGCTTATATAAGAACCACGTTTAAATAATTTACGCTCATATTCAGTAACGTTGGTGAGCTCTTTTGGGTAGCCCTGTATATCAACTATAACATTTATACACACCATATAATGTGCATATATTTAGCGAAATATAAACACGAATATCATAATTAAAATGCATTTCATCCCTCCATCAGCCATCAACGGACACATATAAGGTACTTCGGAAAGAATATACTATTTGAAATATTTTGTATGGCCCTGTAAATGCTATGTACTTCATATTATGCAAGACAGTAGCGTATAATTTATATTAAGCTTCAGTGACATATATCAATTTTATTATACATGAAAAAGCTTAATATATTTAAAATATGTCACACACAATTCCTCCTTTTACCATTATCTAATGAAATTCTTTTGTGTGGCCCTGTAAATGAATAATAGCTACATTTTCCCTTATATTTTATAGAATGCATATTTTAATATGTTTGACAGGGTATAACATCTTTAAAATTCCTTTGAAACGATTTTTCCCAATAGGCCGTAATGTAATAGGAAACTTTTGATTCGCCCTGTAGATAAACTAATCATGGTAGAAACTTCATTTTCCATAGGACTTGTGCTAGGGTAAACGTCAATAACGTCCTAAAATTTCATGGCAACCCGAGTATATTAACGATTTTTCCCCATGGGCCGTAATGTAATAGAAAACTTTTGATTCGACCTGTAGATAAACTAATCATAATAGAAACTTCATTTTCAATAGGGTTCGTGCTAGGGTAAACGTCAATAACGTCCTAAAATTTCATGGCAACCGAGTATATTAACGATTTTCCCCATAGGCATTAATGTAATGGGAAACTTTTGATTCGCCCTGTAGATAAACTAATCATGGTAGAAACTTCATTTTCAATAGGACTTGTTCTAGGGTAAACGTCAATGACGTCCTAAAATTTCATGGCAATCTGAGTATATTAACGATTTTTCCCCATAGGCCGTAATGTAATGGGAAACTTTCGATACGCCCTGTAGATAAACTAATCATGGTAGATACTTCATTTTCAATAGGGTTCGTGGTAGGGTAAACCTCAATAACGTATAAAAATTTCATGGCAATCCGAGTATATTTACGGGAGTTAGAGCGCGGACAGACGGCCAGACAAACCGAATGCATAAGCACTTTTCAACTTTGTTGGAAAGTGCTAAAAAGAATAATGTAAAATATGTTGAAAGACTGTCGTAATATATACCTTTCTCGTATGTATCTGGATTATCTCGTACAATAGGTTTTTGAATTTTATTATTTTTCTTCTATATCCAAGAGGCCCAAAATGAAATAAAGTTTTTCTTATAAATTAAGATATGCTCTTTGCAGTGGTACTAATTGTAACCAAATCAGAAGTGTCCCTTTTGAGATATACGCTTCTGAAAATGGTGCAAAATCGACGATTTTAATTTTTTATTAGATTTTGAACATGAATAATTTATTGAATATTTAAGCAATTAAAAAACAACTTTAGCGACTTTATGACATATTCATAGGTAATTAGTTTGTAAAGCGACAAATTTGTAAAATAATATTTGTAGTAGTTACAGCATGTTAAAGTAAGGGTAAAATTCAACCAGATTGGCCGTACGGCCTACTTTGAGGCCTAGTAATGACGATAGTTTTTATTTGTGATTTATAATACTGCAGTTGCGTTTTTTAGCATAAAAAGTTGTACTAGACCACCTATCTTCAATAAGTAAGGTTTTATATATCATGAGAAATATGATGCCAAAGTTGATGATTTGGCCGTTTTTTCTATGACCATGAAATAGTGATTGGTACAAATGGACCCCTGGCGCCCCATCTATATTACTTTTTGCACTAAACAGTTTTCAAATGTTCATCATATACCTACATGTATATTCTGTATCAATTATAAAAAAATTGAAGGGGGTCGAGCGGGAACCATGCCAAAATTTAGGACACTTGACATGGAATGACCCACATGCAATAATGAAACAACATGCAACATAACCTTTAGAATGAATGCCAGAGAGCAAGATTTTGAAACAGTTATACCGCTAAGTCCGCAACCTCAGTCACGGTTTCTTAATAGAAAATATAAACATGAAATAAATGAAAGAATTTATCAAAAAACACCCTCTTCGCTCATTCAAGATTATCTTTAAAATATATCAACACAAGAAAAAATTCAGAAACTTATCAATTAGGGAATTTTAATATTTGTACTAATAAGAGTTTGAAGAAATGTGTGTGTGTGTCCGATCACTGAGAAAGTCTACCTAAGGCAGAGGTCTGGAAATTTGGAAGAGGATAGTCCAACGTAGGTTCTAATGTACCTGAAGAAAAGATTTTACATCGCGTTACTTAAGTCAGATAGTAATTAAGAACCATAATAAACATCGTAAAATGGCATGGAAAGCCACAACGATGATGCATAGAGCCCGTTCTGTACATAAAGAACCGACAGTCTGAAAAAAATTCGTTCTTTTAGTCCAGGGACGGTAGCTCAGTTGGAGCATTAACGGCTTCGACTAATACATTTCTGGTTCGAATCCTGTCCCGGACTTTATTCACCCACTTAGAAAATTTACATCTGTACAGTGCTTTCCAAATGTCATATTTCCTACGAAAAAGTGCAAAAACTGTAGAATAATACCAAATACAAATACCAGATTTAGTTGATTCATTGTCATTGTCAATTCAATAAGCTTGTGAGAAATGCATCATTTTCGTGGCACAAAATGGTGCGACGCCATGTCCTATATCATATTTTACGAAAGTCTGCTTTGATGATTATTGCAAAGTTCGTCCCAACAACGTTCAAGTATCTGACTGTCTGCAGAGTTCCTTGTAAAAAGACTGGCGCTACGAAAGGTACAGTATTACAACTCATTCACATATACTTCAAAACAATATAACAGGAGATGACAAAAGACTTTTGAATCATTACAAATTCAAAATGAAACCGTTGTGCTGATTTGCATGATTTCTTGTAATCGTCGGCGGATATCTTACTAGCAAGAGCAGAAATTTTGATTTGTATAATGATCGAAAAACTCATTGATACATGATTGTCTGAGCGAAGCGAAGTCTTTATACTCAGAGATACGTAACGATATTAAAATTCAAAAAAATTATTTCGTCAAGCAAATCTCAAAAAGTACTTGTCGGATTTTGATTCTGTTTGTACCAATAGGTACCTATGAAGGTAATCTGGTAAATGCACCTACTTTTAAAAATTAATTCCAAATAGTTTAAAAGTTATATTAAAAAAACTGATAAAAAGAGCACAATTTATGTGCATACGTCACAGAAATTTGGTGAACGTGATTTTCACCGGCTGGACATTTTCGTAGATAACCGAATCAGTACATGGAGTAAATAGTAATCATTTTCGCACTCAGAAAAATTGAATGCAATAAAACATTTTAAAATTTAATCATGCAGGAAAATAAAACTGTTATTTTTTATATTAAAAAATGTCATAAAAACTTTGATTTTGAGATTTTGTGATAATCTCTTAACAGCACTTTTTGATCGCTAAAAGAATGTTTTACATATTTCGCGTGTGAAAATTAGAAACAATTACGTTTTTAAATAAAAAGTTTCTTTTATGACATCATTTTCCCTTTATATTTATTTTCATTGCATGTTTTCTTTTAACTTATATTTTGTTTGTGTATGGAAGTCAATTCTGGTTACTAATTTTTCGGCACGGATACCGCAAGCGCATCAGATTTGGCGCAATTTTTTTCAAAGCCCATTTGGCGAAAACTCCTTTTTCAAATAACGCTTACATACACATTTTTAAATTATTTTCTATTTTCAAAAAGAACTTACAGTAAATAAAAAAATAATAATAATTAATAACTATAAAAAGAAATATTTTATATAATTAAAAGAAGGAAGTGAAAGTAAATAAACATTTTATGTGTAAATAAACAAATAATAAATAAATAAAGCCGGGTTACCATCTCAAGTAAAATAATGCCATTTTGGCGCCAATTATGTACCCTGGTGCATAAATGACATCTTTTCCTATTTTTCATCCGTTTCCTGTTGGCATACAACTTTGAAATATGGAGTATGTATGCATACCTGGGAGCAATACTGGAATTAGACATTGATTTTTTTAAAATTCGATCCAAAAAGGGGCAACGGGGCTATTTTTTAAAGTTTTATAGAATTTATACTGCATAAAGGAGCCACTTACCTATTTCTATATACCAGAAGAAGTAAGTGGTATGTAAAAACAATTATAGTATACATAAATAAAATACTTGAGATAATATACTAGAGATATAAGCACCGGGTTTGGCGAGATTTTTTATGCCAATTAGGCAAAAACATCGTTTTGATTACCAGATGCATATAGCATGCTATAACAACACGTTATTTATTTATTTCAAAATGAAAAAAAAAGGAATAAACGAAACATTTTCTGTTATTAAAAAAGATATAATAATCAATAAATGATAATATTTTTAGAACAAACAATTTATTATAACATTTATATGATAACCAGCATGTTAGGCAACTAAACGCCATTTTGGCACCAATTAGGTACCTCGGTGTATATAGGGCATATATGTGCCATATTTATTTGTAAAACTGAGCATGAACGTTTACCAGGTGTGTTTTTATAGGCGCTTATATCTTTTTGCAACATAGCGCACCTTTCGAAGCCAAAACTGCACAAAAGAAAAAATAATCAATATTTGCAGGATTTTTTTTTTAATGTAATGCACATTTTGTAATCAGTAGGCTCGATAATCAGACCTCGTTTTTTTGCTTTAAAAGATGATATTTTATACGACATCTTTTTGGGATTCGTCGTTTTTCCATATTTGATAGTATGTGTCTACTCGTTTTGTACCCTTTTTTGTAACTTTCTTCTTTATTAACAGCGACATCTGGATTTCCTATTTAAATAAAAATTCTTCTAAATACAAAGAATTTTGTTGAAATAAATAAATAAAGAAAATGCGGACACCTATTGCTCAAAACACAAAATTTTTCCTATTGAGTTAATAAAAATCAGTAAAAACATAATTTTTATGATAATAAAAAGGTGACTTATGTAATAACAGAGTCATATATTATGTACTTTATGGATTAAGTATGAATATTTCTCTACCATTTATAAATAATAATAATAATAAAATAAAATGCTGACAGACCAAAGTCTATATTTGACTGAAAACAACAACCACTTTCTAAATGCTTTAAAAAAATGGCCAATGAAAAGTGATATTTCAAAAGTAATATGAATTTAGTTAAAAACCATTTATTTTAAACTAAAATGAATAAAAGATTTATATTTTTAATGAAATAAATGGGATTTGAAAAATTATTGGAAATTTATCACCATAGATGTATCAATATTATAATCAGTACCTTGTATGCAAAATGGAACAATTAGCAATACTTTTTGTACCCGAAAAATGGTCGTTGCTTTTTTTAAGGTTAAAAAGTAGATTACGAAATATTCCTATACAGAGATGCCAAATCCTCGCTTATTGCATAGCAGAATTTTCTTATAGGAAAAGTTATTTTTTAAATCCGCAGAATGTTCCAATTTAATAAAACATTTTCTGTATTAAAATACCGGTACTCAAAATGCCGGAGACTTGGCAGCTCTGCCTATAACATTTTAATTAATCACGGTACTTTTTTTAATCAGATTCAAATTTAGTGAAGACAACGTTTTTTGGCCAAAAGCAGCTTTTTTCCACATGTGTAACTACGATACAATTCCTTGATGTTGACTTATGAATGTTTTGACTTATGCTATTATTGCTTCCTCTTATTTATTTATTTGAATTTTAAATAAGATGACTCAAAATCGTGTTTTTTAAATATACGAAAAAAATGCATTTCGAGAGAGGGCGAAAAGGACAATATTTGGCGATTTATTACCTGCGTTTGGCTAAGTGTCTTACTAACTTGTATTTAATACTCTTCACAATACTTCGCTGTTATATGGACTTAGGCGCTTTTATAAAAAGTTTGACGTAATTCGAGCTTAAGAAAGTGAGTTTTTTAGTGAATAATACAAATGAAAAATGAATACTAAGAAATACTAATAAAAGAAAAATGAAGCATTATATTGATCTATGTATGTTTAAAAATTCATCTGCTAGCACTAATTAGATAATTTATGTGCAGGGGTGGGGAAATTTTCCAAATTCTTACCAGTCAAGGATTCATTTCGCCAGCCCGCAAGATGCATCACACGCAGTTGAAAATAGTTATGTCAAAATTGCACGCGATTACAGACAAAATTACTATTACTACAATGCATTTTCATAATTCTTTTTTGTATAATATTAAGAAATATATATAACAAAGGTAAGATTAATATTAGATAGAACTTAGTACCATACTTACACTGTAAAAATTTGGAAAGTTAAAATATCTAGATTAAAAAAGTGTTTCTGGTAATGTGCCTATTGCCTACAGTTTTTCAAAAACTAAAAATGCACTCGCCTTATGAGAAAATCCACTCGCCACTGGCGAGCAAAATGATGTATTTCCCCACCCCTGTTTTTGCGTATATAATAGGAGATATATAGCTTTTGATTCTGTATTTCTATGCTATAAAGCATTAACGTTTGTGTGTTTTTCGTTATCATTGGGAGTACCTAGCCGATTTAAAAAATAATGTGGGCAAGAAATGTTGGTAACCATCTTTGCTGCAAAATATACTATATTTTGCGTAGGAACAATAATCACCATCAATGCACGAGCAAAAAAAGTTCTAAAATTGAGAATTCTTTGATGTTGATATGACTAAAAATTTAAAATCTTTTTTTTTTTTGGTGGTAACTTTTAAGATATAATATTCTCGTTATGAACGATTTCTAAAACATTCGACAATTTAATTTCACAAATTAAACACTTTTTTTCTAGAAAAAGTTTTAAACCCAATTTATTGTGAATATTGCAATTTCTAGGATACTGTTGGGGTCAGAAACTATAACTTTGGCATCACAGTAACTTATAAGATGTAAGTGCTCGTTTAGGACAAATTTTTAAAAAAGGATTCCTTAACTCTTATCGACAACCTCATTGCATCCGTGGAAAACAGATATTCGACATTAGAAACTATTCGGACGGATTTCACACCATATAAAATACACTCCATTTCTCTTCTAACATAATAGTTTATGTTATTTATAGTTTCTCAAATCGGTGCGAAGCTTCTGTTTATGCTCATGGCATCATTTCAAAGAGCTATATTTTCAATATAGGAAAATTTGGTGTTTTATTTTCTGTATTACTTTTAACATTTTGCATATTTCCAATTTTATATCCATGTATGGTTTGCTTTTCTTTTATAAAAATAGTATATGCAACAAGTTCTACGATTCGATATGCTTATTTTCATCATTATATTTTATCACAATGAATGACCAATTAAAGGTAACATCTCATTTTCTTTACTTATCGCAAGTTATTAAATGTATATTCTCAGCAATATCGCTCAGACTAATCCCTCTGAGGGAAGTCCTAGTTACAAAATGGTATAAAGTCGCAGACCTGTATTTGGTTTTCGGTATAGTTGCATCTTTTAATCGGTGTGTGTATGTAGACACAGAATTGGGTAACCAATATTAGAGGGCATATACACGGGCCGGAATTTCGAGGCCCGGCCCGTTATGGCCCGACACAATTTACTATTTCTAAGAAAATCAGATTTTTATTTTATAATTAAGATTCTTTTAAAGAAAACTGCACACATATCTATGGAATGATTTTACATTACATTTTACAGGAAATACACATTAGCAACACTAATGATTACTTAGATTTTTAGACTTTCACCATTCAAATAAAGATTCATTGAAAAGTTAATATGGTTTAGAATAAAAGAAAAAAAATGTTAAAAACATCGTAACTCTTGAAACTGTGTAATAAAAGTAGGTAAAAAACACCGATAACACTGACGATAATTAATAATTAGAAAAATACACTATATAAAAACCACCATTAAAAGAAAAACAGAGTGCGTTTCGAGCTATTCTGTACCCTTACGGACTCGTGTTGGTTCAACTGATAAAGAGATATTATTGTGGCTCAAAACGCGTCCTGCTTTACTTTTTCGTTACATGGTTATAAAAATAGATTTATAAAGAATTTTCATATCCAAAAGAGATACTTTCTGAAACATTTTTGAATTCATTATTTTTTTTTTGGAAATGTATAAGATTAGCAAGTATTTCTATTCTAAAACTAAGTACTAGTATGGCGTTACCCATTTTTTGATACAAGCAATTTAAGAAAATACTGTCAAAGTTAGAGTTTTAAATGGAATTTCCGGAAGCGACAGCATGGAAAAGGAGAAAAATCTGAAACCATTTGTCAAGAATTTCTTATATCTCAACAAGATTATGCAAGTATCTTCTTTACCATAATGAAAGCGGCTACTCGATTCCGAATCCCTTCAATAGTCAGGCTTGTCAATTTTATACTTTTACAGTTAAAGAACAGTTAGAAGATGTGTCAAACTTTCGCGTTGTTGAGAAGTGAATTTAAGAAACACCCAGGAGTATATATCCAAAGATTATGTTAACATAACTTCTTTAGCGCTATTAATAATTTTACAAATCATGTTAGCCCTACACATCATAAGAGCAATTAAGTCTAGTTCCAGCTCAGCTCCTCTATATGTAGAAAAAGAATGCAAGCCTGATCTCGGCCCAGCACGAGTCTGCTAAAAAAATATTAGGCCCAAGTTATACACAATGTAACTGCCCGATTCCGATCTCTACACTATACAAGTTACACTTCTGTATTGATGTTGTCAAACTAGTGTCATCAACTAGTTGTCAAATTAGCACATTTATACTAATTCTCGTTAAAGACATATTCATTGAAAATAACTCATTTTATCGCCTCTGCTGAAATCTTTATAACGGGCTGCAGACCCGCAAAATTTTTTTATCGGCCGGGCCTGACCTGTTCAATTTTTTGCCGGCCCGGCCCGTTGAAAAAATTATTCTAATTCTGCCTGCCAGGCCCGGGCCCGTGCAGACCTCTAACCAATATTAATGGACAAAACGATTTTTTGTAACTATTGTGACTTCTTATATCTTAATTACTAATTTTTCTAGTACAAACGGCTGAATAAATTAGCAATATTTTGCTGTGAGTGTGTCTTTAGTGCACATGTAGACATGACAGATATTTTAAATTTATTGTTTTTATGTTCGTATAAAGTGAATTAGACTAATCAATTGATGATTCTTGTTTTTCAATGTGTGCAAACGGCAGCAGGATCCTAGTAATACACTATGTTGCAAAAAAATATAATACAGAAAAAATTGGGCCACGATCATGAAATTTTGTATGTAAATAATGTTTGCTTAGATAAATTATAATAAATTAAAAACAAAATGAGTTTTAGTAACAAGTAGCAGTGAAAGTAATCTCGATTTCAGTAAGTAACGCTACATTTGGAAGCTATAAAAAGACTATATTTGACGAGGCATGGAGTTGTAAGTTATTGATGTTATTCTGCAGTAGATTCTTCCATAAGTGTATCCGCTGATAAACTAGTTTGACGGTATATATCGAGACGGTTGCAGTCGTCTTTCAAACATGTCTTGAACATTCTTTATTGGATCGAAATCTGGTGACCATGGCTGGCCATGAAGGACATTATATCCTCGTAGGTATTGTTGCAAGAATCATGCAGTATATGGCCGAGCATTCTTTCTAATAAATGGCATCTTGGGGATGTACCACAGGCCGCAAAATGCCGTCTGCGTAGCTGCAAGCCAGTAAAGTATTTTGCAGAACGAGTAAATGTCATCAGCTGTCGCAGCAGATCGCTTCCCATGATGTCACTTCAGTTATTATAGCTACTCATTAACAAAGTAGCGTAGAACCACTGACCTATCTGCCAACAAACACATACTGTAGTCACCAACACTGAATGAAAAGGAGCATTTGTCGCTGAATATCACATTTTTCCAATCAAACACTATCTAGCTTGCTAAAGATCGACTCCAATCCAGACAACAATCGCTTATATTGAAGAGCTACGAGAAACTGCTTAATGGACGTCGAGAGTTGAGCACAGAGTCAGATAGTATGCGTTTGGTACCACTCCATCACATACGACAAATACCGTCGAATAGATGGTAGTGACATTCTTGGTATAAATGTGGGTGCACTGCTGATTGCTCCTTTTCTCATTCATTTGTGGTTCGGGGAGGGGGGGGGGAGGTCCTGAGGCACTGCAGAAGCTAACCGTGCCTTCTCAAATGCTAACAATGGATCAGAATTACGAAACCATAATGTCGTTTCGACCAACATCCCGATTTATAAGTCTATTTGAACAACCCGTTTTTCTGAGGCCTATAGTTCGATCCTTTTTGAAGTCAGGCAGCTGTTCTTAGTACCAAAGGTATCAGTCTTAAAGATATCATTTTTTTTAAATTCCGTATAGCATTAAACAAAGATAATCAGTTATAATTACCAATGAATTTGAGTATCGGCTTTTTAATTTGCTTTCTGCTGCGCAATTTAAATGAGCATTAACCCTTTGAGCTTTTGCGGGCAAATTCTTTCAAAAATCAAAATGTCACTTTGGCACCAGTATTTTGCAAAGAAAAAAACCGGCTAACGATATACACGAAAAAAAGGCAATAAATCTTTTTCAAGTAAATTTATTAGAATTTTCTGGTGCCGTTGTGATATTTCGGAATTAAAATTACGTGGTAGAAAATTCTACCGTCAGAGCTCAAAGGGTTAAACAAGACCATCGATCAGTGGTACTAAAGTATTCATCATTTAAATAACTCATCAAATCACATCAGCATGTCAAGTTTTATAGCCCTGATTCCATTATTTCTGGTTGCATATATCGATTTAAAACAGAGTATTTACTCTAAATTAAATTGCAACTTCTAATTCAGATTTCGTGTTTTTTTAATTTATTTATTTATTTATGGTGAGTTTACTGAGTCATCTAATGTTTTAGTAATCATATGGAAAACTCGTTCTCAAGATATAAAATTCCAGATTTCCTTAATCTGTATTTTTCGAGTAATGAATCAAGTCCTCCCCAAATTAATTCACAATTTCTCAATTGTTTTTTCCCATGAAAGTATCCTCTTCAATCACTGTTTGCTTCATTCACAAGATCTTGTATTAATCCTTGCCTAAAACGAATATTTTAGAATACACAAAAAAAGTAAAGTTTAAAAGTGAATTTAACTGCATCAAGAAATGTTATCATCAAATTGACACTGGAAAGAAAGTTAAATATTTTTTCAAAATACTTTACCTGCAAACAGAAAAATCCAAATGTTATTATGCCAACCCAGCTGTGTATTGAGTACATATCGGGCTTGTTTGTTCTTCTATGATTTTCGAAAACTGCAGCTAAACCAACTGATGACATGACCAGAGCTGTTAAATGCATGGCTGCGTGGATCCATTTCAAAATCCATTTTGGAAGAAAGTGGAAAACTCTGTATATTAAAATAGCTGGAAGTGTAAACAAGAAAGAAACAATCATGCGCTAAGCATAGATCATGAACCACTTTCCAACACAATCAGAATAATATAACAAAACTGCACCGTTTAAAATATTGCGCCTCATTTTACCATATGGAAATGTACAGCGCGTGTAAAACTGTACGAACAGCAAAAAATGTTTTTTTATAAATTTCAAAACAAATAAAACTTTTTCGCTGATAATATGTATCATTAGGCTGAAAAGTTAATAAAAAAGGCAATAGAATTTAATTGAGTATTTTACTACGAAAATAAAGTAATTGTACACAAAAACACTGATTTTGCCTGTGTAAAAATTATAAGGACAGTAAAATAAATTCAATATAGTAACCGAATAAACAAATATTTAACATTTTATGCATCTACCTCTGAGTTTAATGATTGCAAATATTCCATCATTTCTCAATAAATCAGATCAATCTCATCTCAACTCAATTATGCTCGTGGACATATGTGTTTACATTTTGAAACTTTAAATTACATTTAACATCTTTATATTGTATCCTGACGACGTTCGTAGAAACGAATGAAACGTTGATATTTTTAAGTGTGTTTTAAATATATTCTTTTTATAAGTGTACCATTTAGTAAAGTGTATTTATTTTAGTACATATTTTTAGTCAATAGTTTCCATATATTACAATGAAAAATTGTGACCACTACTGCATCAATATTATTAATATATTTTTTTATGATTTTAATCTTTCATTTATCCTACAACTATTGGTATTGGCAGTTTTGTGAGGAAAGGGATAATGGAATAATAACTCTATACCAGAATTTTGAATTTTTAAAAAATTGGCATTTTGTACTGATAAAATACATAAAATAACATTTCAAATATTTCCCGTCATCGGAAATTTTTAATGTTTAATTCTTATCTTGCTACCTCTCTAGAAAACCTCCTTTACTATAAGACCTTATTGTATCCCTCAAACTGTATTATTCATGATTTTTTTAATCATAAGTCATAAGTTATAGGAGGCAGGTGATGGGGCGGAGGATTATCTGCTCGCATTATCTATAACCTTTTAAAGTCATTTTCTGTCTTTCTATTTTTGTAGATGTCAGTTTGTGATTTTTTAACATTAATTTACACAATAATGATAATTTATATAAATATCGTGAATTCTCGTTAGTTCAGACTTCCAAGGGAATCGTTTTCCATAGCACTAACCAAAATCCACGTTAACCCCTACGCGACGAGCATCTTTCACAGACTTTTTAATCTATTATCATAGGTTTTTCAAAACAAATTTTTGTATTGCTAAATGGGGTAATGTGCCGATTGAATAAGGCAAAATTTACTATAAAAGTTAACTGGCGGGAATAATCATGGAATCTGAGCATCTTGTGCGGGGTTAAAACGGTGTAAGCATTTAAACGGCGTTATCCTTTGCGTTAAATAAATTTAATTCACTTTTCGACATAAATTCAATAATGTTTACCAGTTTTATAATGAAAGAAGAATAAGTCTCTTTAATTTGTTAATTTTTGCAAAAAAGCAATCTAATGAGAATTTATTAATGTAAAAGTGTGAATTACTAAGGATAAACAAAACGTGCACAAAATTATGATCTCGCTTCTTTTTTCTTTTTTGCAAAAGTTTTATAAATGAATTTTTATTACTTTAACAGAATTATTCTAAATGATAAGCATACGAGTTGTACTTTTTCAGCTAAGTAAAAAAGTGTCCTAACCAAAATTTTAACCGGAAGATTTGGCTTAAGCTGCCAATACTTAATCAAATGAATTATCCTGGAGAAATCCTGGTGAGTCCGTGGGTACAGCTTCTATAATAAGTAGTGAGGGAAATCAACTATGCAAGCTTTGCTAAAATTTTAATCATTTAAATGTACAACAATGCTGAAATCTTAATAATCTGTGCAGCGACATCTGTGGTATTATTTTCAAGTATCAATGTAACTATTGTATTATTATAGCGTTTAAATAAGCTAACTTCTTGCAGTTTCAAAAAATATATCTTTCAGATGTCATTACGATCAATTCTTCAGATTTCAGCATTCTTAGTCATTTAAAGAATTCAATATTTTAGAACTTATGGGTATGTGTCCACCTTCAAATCGCCATTTTTGCAACAAAAAAAAAAAAAAAATAAAAAAAAAATAAATAATAAAACCGAAAACGAAAGTTCAGACATTTAAGATTCCAAAAATGCCTAACTTTTGATTCAGCGATGATTAAAAGCAAAGTTATAGTCCAAAATATAAACCTTTATACAATAAACTCCCGATTATCCGCTGTGTGGCTTATCCGCGAATCCAAATTTCAATTTTTGAAAAAGTCGCCGAAAAGGAAAATAGTTGTAATAATAATTCAGAATAAATTAAAACTGATTAGATCCAGGTTTAGATTTATCCAGGATTAGAACCAGATTTCGAGCATGTTAACTGATGAAGAAATTGTAGTAGTAGTATTGGGTATGAACTTTGTAGAGAAGGATGAAGAACATTGTACGGAACAAAAGAAAGTGAGCCACCACATAGCTTTAGCTTACGTGGAAGGCCTTATACAGTATTGAGAGAAAGAAAATGACGCGTTACTTTGTGATAAAATAGTTCTAAAAGACTCCAACTCGAATAAAGAAAAGGTGTTTCAATAGGAAAAAAAGGAAAGGAAGAAAAAGAAACTTTTGGCTGATTTCTGAAAGAAGCAAATTACAAATTTGTAAAAAGATAATAGTTTTATTACTCCTTAAATAATATGTTTAAGTTACCTATTGTGTATATAAATTGTTCAAATGTATGTTTATGTTACCTATTGTATATATAAACTATTCAAGTGCATATTTATGTTGATTTGTTCCCTTTTTACTTACTCATCATACGTAGTATAGAGTAAGGTCTTGCAATCGTTTTGAAAATTGAAAAAAATTTCTTGAAGGATTTACACGTTTCAGACACTGGAGATTCCGAAAAACACATTTTTAGAAAAAAAAAAAAAATTGCCGTCCGTCTGTCTGTCTGTAAACGCTCTATTCCCGAACAAGTTGAGATAGAGACTTGAAATTTTGTATGTGCTTAGTATGTAAGAAGGGAACGAAGCCTATTTAATATCAGTAACCTCGATTATCCGGAACTATTTTTTTCGGACTCTCAAAACATTCGTTCCGATGAAAAATATATAAAATTTTTCGAAATGTTTTATTTTAAGGAGTGGAAATAAAAGGAAATAAAATAACAAAAATTTTGTATCAAGAACGAAGTCGATCGGATAATTAGTTGCTGAGACATTTGTAATCCTGTTTTTCCCATTCTTTGAATTTTCATGACCCTGTATTTCATTTAAATTTCAATTCAAAGATATATTTTATTTGGAAATAAGACGCTTAATCCGAAGCAGTAAATAGTTAATAGAATTATTGTTTTTAGAGTTATAAGGATGTTTCTTTTACGCAATTCTGTTCAGCTTGAGTAGTTTGGCGTTTTATATAGTTTGTCGAAATGGGCTCGTCAGCAATTCATAATAGAGCATTACTATGTATATTAACAGTATTTAACTATACGTTTAAATTTTATTTTGGAATTGCGATGCATTTTATAAGTAGTTTCCACATGTTTTATTTTCAAATGTTATAATATGCATCTGAAATGAAAAAAACATCACCATGATGGGTAAGTATTACGGTGACCCCCAACGACTAGTTTCATAATTTTGTGGATTATCCGTGAAATCGGCTTATCCGCGATAACAGCATCACTCAATTTCGCGGATAATCGGGAGTTCGCTGTACATAAGTTTGTCTTATATTAAAATCTTATTTTACGTTTTGTGGAAAATTGAGTTTTTCATTGTTTACGTTTATAAGAAACCTCATTTCTTATAATTTTTTTAAGATATTGAAATAAAATTTGGTCACAAGGTTCTATTCATCTTCTGGCATGTTATGAAGCAAAATACAGTTTTAAGTATTTATATATAAACTTAAGAGTATTTTTATTATTATTATTGAAAAATATATTTTTTTAAAGAAAAAAATCGTGTTTTGTTTACAAAATTTAATATATGTTAGTAAATTTAAGAGGTATTGCAAATCTTTTGCTTCATAACACAAGTGGTTTGCTAAAATATTGTTGGGAAAAAAAGTGAAACATCAATTTCGCTATAGAAAAATTGGCATAAACGTAATTCTTTGCTAAAACTTGACATAATATAGCTTAAATCTGAAAATTTAATTAAAATTCCATCAAAAATATTTATTTGAATTAACAGTTTTATTCATTGTTTTAACTTAAACCGCATGTGTGTAATTAAAGTTTCACATTTTTCAAAAAAGATTGGCACATACCTGAAGTGTTATTAGGATAGCTAATTTCCAACACTTTTTTATTCCAGATGATATTATAACATGGGATAACCCGAGTGAATTGTTCCCGACATATTTATTCAGGATAGCTCAATTGGCAGAGTATTAGAAATTTAAGCAGAGGATCCCTGGCTAAAATCATGGCCTGGGCACTTTTTCATGCAGTTAAAAAAAATCCGACTAAAAGATCGTTTTACCACCATTTTTTTTAATACTGCGATATGCTTTAAAATATGGTTTTGTACATCAAATTTTGAATGGTAATATCGGCGAACAACCCATAGCTAATTTTAAATCACTCACGTTTTTAAATGGTAGAATGCTCCCTTTCTCTTTACCGTTGTAACTGACAAATTTCCGATATCTCAGTAATCGAAATTTTTTTGGGAGAAACAATATACAAAATCAGTTTCGGTTTCCCTCAATTTATGAAAAATTTGCCCCTATTATCCGATGAATCGTAGGCATTAAACAATCTTGTTTACATTAATAGCAAAGAAGATTATATATATAGCACTCCTAAATCAGAGACTCACTAATTAATGAGAGTACGCAGCAAAAAATTACAAAACTGCACGAAAATCACATAATTAGATTTATCAAACTCTGAACTTGTGTTAAAAATACTAATTACAGAAGTAAAAATGTTCAATTAATTTTAGACTCAAAATTTTACACATAGAATTTCTAAACATTTTTAAATTAAAAATTAAATAAAATATCAAGAGATTTTAGAGTATGGAAAGACTTTCAACAGGAACATTGATAATATTAACAACATACCAAAATCAATTTGGAATAATGTACTCAAAAATCTAACTTACCATCACCGTAAAAGAAAATTAAGCCCAGAATCATTAAAAGTGGATGGAAATAAAATTGTTGATTCGGATCACTGCTCCAGGCAAATTTACCGTACAGAGTACACCAGTAAGCTACCAAAGCAACACATGCTATTCCAGCTAGCTGAGAAGCAAAAACAGTTATCCAGAAAATCATATCAGAGCCACTCCTATGAGTTGGTGACGGCTTTATATTTGATATTTTTTGTTCTTGAAAACTTTGTTTAGATTCTGCTGCAAAAAAAAATAAGGAATTGTACAAATGTTTAAATAAAACGTATGAAAAAAGAATGTGCTAATAATTTTAAATTGAACAGGACTGCCACATGCGATTGCTTTTCATATCGCAGAACAAAAATTATTGGGATACTGTTCGAGAACATTTGAAAAAGAAATATACAATTTTTAAAATATAAGTGGGAATAGAATACAATAGAAAAATAGTCGCCTGTGGTAGTCCTGATTAGAAGTACAAAAAATTATTTGTTGATACGATTTTCATTCAAGAAACCTTTGGTGTTGGACAACATATGAAGCTTTATCAACTTTTTGATAGTTTTGGACCTTCTTCCCTCTTTAATGATATCATTATCAATGTCTAAAAAGACTTGATTTTTGGAATTTTCTCTTTTTGCTTGCAGTGTTAGATACAGTTATACATTTATTATTTGTATATTTTATTGAAACAAATGTAGAGAATTCAATAAAGTATTATAGAAGTAGTTACTATTTAGAAGCATTTAATAATAGATTTTGTCACATAATGGATTCAATAGTAATAATGCCTTTTTGCATTTGCCTCTGCATGGGAAGGGTGAATGTAAGTTAATGTAATAAAAAAAAAGTACAAATAAAAAGAAAAGAATTTGGTTAGGGTAAAAAATGATAACGATATCAAAAGCCAAATTTCCCTTCCAAACAGAAATATCTTTCGATAACATGTGCAGGCCTTCCCCCACTACCTGTAAAATGATAACGTTATATACAGTGCTCAGCAAAAGTTTAGACAATGATCGATTACGCTTCTATATTCAGAAGTATGTACCGAATGTTTGTAATTCATCTGTCATACATTACTTGTGACTTATCCTTTATTCACAAACAATAAATTTTGAATTTTACCTTTTACATAAAATATAATGACAAAAAAAAAAGAAATTAACATTGTGGCAAAAGTATAGACATTTGCATATTTACAGAAAAATAACTACAAATTAAAATAGAGTTGCACCTACATAGTTTGCAGTTAGTGCAAGAATGTGACTTTTCATCGAAGAAACTAAATGCTGCATCACTTGGGAGAGTATTTTGTACCATACATGTTCAACAACAGCTCGAAACTCATTAAAAGAAAAGTATAGCAAAAATTTGCATAAACATTACGACATACGATGTTACAAAGGTTTTTGATTGGGTCTGGATCAGAACTACACGCCGGCCAGTTGAGTATCAGTAGTATTTTCAGAGTTAAACGAAGTTCTTTTGTATGCAACATGAATAGACGCATTATCTTGGTAAAATCCGTACTTTAGATCAACTAAAATTTCTCCAAATGACTAAAAATTAATCTCTAACGTATATACGTAGTCTTGTGTTGCTTGGCAACCAATGCATAACTCCACAGATACTCGAGCATTAAAGCAAAGTGAGGAACAAATCATTAAAAAGTCACTCCTTGTTGTCGGCTTAAGTAAGTCCCAGGCTCTTTACGCAAGTCATGCAAATAGTATGCCCACCCGTTTGGGCCATTCAAATTCCACTTTTTTTCGTTACTGAATATCATAGGGTACCATTTGGGTCCATATGACGTACGTCTGCAAGTCCATTGCATTCTCGCCAATTTGTAGCGAGATTTTAAAGCTAATTGTTTTATCATTTTCATGTAAATTGATTTACTTGTTTCTTTAATTCATCTACGAATCATCTCCGTCGACACAGAAAGACCCGACTTACTTTTAATATGATTAGCAATCATTATTTGTGTAAATGTCAGTTTCTGGATCCTTTTGCCATCTCATTTTCTCGTCACACAAGGTCTTCCAGATTATGTTTTGTTTTGAAGGAGTCATCCTTAGACTATGCTTCATACACAGACCACTTTGGACGATTCAATGCTGCTGGAATTTCTGCAAGTCTTTTCTTCCCATTTCAGCTTTCCTACTTCAATTACCTCATTTAACTTAATATTTTAGCTCGCGGCACCTTCACTAACTGATGCTATATCGAGGTATAATTAAATACTTCAGACATGTGACATCATAACTTGGAAATTTGTATTTTTCCATGAACAGTTGGCTAAAAATCAAAAAAGTGTCTAAACTTTTGCAATATGCAAATTTTACTTTTTCAGTTAAATTAAATAATTATCTTATATTATAACCATTATTATTATTCTACACTAGCTGACCCGCCCGGCGTTGCCCGGGTCCGTATTAGCAATATTAAACGAACTTGAAATTTGTATGATTTTATCAATAACTGGAAGCATGCAGAAATGCATTGTCTGAAATACGTCATTTTCATCGTTATAAAGTATTAAAAGGTTCTGAAAAAAAAAGAAAACTTTTAGTAATACAATTTTTAGTTTAAATCAAATGTTTTCAATATTTTATTTAATTTTATTCAAAATGAAAAAAGATTTTCTTAGCAGACGATTTTTTGTGATAAATACATTATCTGTTTTATATTTCTTCTGCTTTATTCCTTTTATTTATAGAGTTCAAAATGAAAAAAGATTTTCTTAGCAGACGATTTTCCTGTGCCTCAATTAATTATCCTCGGAATTCCTTTTATTTATAGAGATTGTTTAAAATATATTTGAAAATAAGTATAGCCATTTGTAAAACTCACGTGTTCGTATTTTTTATTTAAAGGTTAAACACCAGTGTCTAAACTTTTGCTGTATGCATCCCCCCTATGTGTGTGGGGGCAGAACTATCCACAATTGATTTAAAAAGGGTTGTTGATTATTGCAGAATGCCTTACTTTTGAACATAAGTTGATTGCATGATTGAGAAATTCTTAGAATTAGTAAAGGGCGTTGGTGGAATAAAATGACCCTGCCTTGTCCCTTTTTTTTTTTTTCTTTATTGTGGCCGTAATCTGAATTATCGGTTGTTCGTATTTCATGACATTATCACTCAAAAGAGGTGCAATCTTCTGATTCGAGGTATTCCCTCAACCTACTAGTGCTTAATGAAGTGTAAGATGTATTTGGCTTCAACCTACTCGTCGAAATTTTAAAATGGCTATGTTATAATTATCAAAATTTTTGAATTACTATTTTTTAAGAAAATTTCACTATATTAAATATAGGGTGTAAAAATTATTGTAGTATATTTAATGTAGTGTATTATTAATATCATAATATGAAAACTGAGCTTACCCCCCTCCCTCTAAAGTATTTTCTTTATTGCGGCTCTGGCAACATAAGGCTGCGAGCAAACAGCACTACTTTTTATTACACTAAAAGAGCAATAAATCTATCTTTGTTTCCGAACGGAACAAAAGTGAAACCTCTTCAAATGATTTTTGAGGGACTGACCCTACCAAATTGACAAAGGGAAAGTTTTATCTACCCCATCTTCAGTCGTAAAGCTGTCAACTGATTTCGAGTTCGATTTCTCCCTTGAAGTTCAAAAAAGTTCACTGAAAAAGCAATTTATACATCAAAGCACTGACACGAAAGATCAAAAATAGCGACACCTGACCGCAAGAAGTTAGTGCTATGTGCCTGGTCCTTAAATTTACGATCCTGTTTTACGCTTAGCATCAGGGTTCTCGCCAGCTTTTGACCAACATTAGCGATTTGGCGAAATAAAAAAAGAGTCGCCAAATAAAAATAAACGTTAACCAAAAAAAAAAAAAAAAAAAAAAAAAAAATAGATTCACTGGAAATATTGAAAAATGTATCTTTATTGTATTTTTCCCCCAAATGTTCTATTTCTTTTTTCATATAAAACAGGAATTCGACTAAGTACATTCTAATTGTTTTTCTCAATGTTTAAAAGTTTCAGACATTCTTTTAGCAGTCTAAATGAAAATTTAAAATTGATCATTGATTTAATATCGTGGAAATATACACTAAAAGTTTCTATGAGATTTCAACAGTTAATCGATAGAAAATATGAAAAAATTGACAGGCCAATGATTACTTTGCATTCAACTAATAAATAGTGATTAACTGGCTATAGATAAATATATAATCATTTGCGTTTTTGGACGTTGTTAAATTGAATTGGTGTTAAGTCAGTATCTCTATAAATAGAACTATGTAAAGTAACATCCAATCGTTGAGCAACGCGCATAAGATTCTCCACTGTATACAAAAAAAGTACGGAATTTGAGCATTCGCAATTTGGCGAGTCTGATTGTTCTTTTACACGCCAAATGGATCATTTTGTCGCAATTTGGCGCAATGGCAAGCGGTTGCGAGAACCCTGTACAGAAAAACACATCATTTGAAAGCATGGTTCTACAGAAGTGTGAAAATTATTAGAATAATTGTGAAATTTACGATAAAATCTCAATGTATTATAGAAATAGCACATTATTTAAAAAATAATGGTACATTTAATATTTAGTGTGCATTCCGTTGACTTTTGTTAAAGATTTGATACGTTTTGCCTAACATTGTATTGGTTTTTGGCAATTAGTTTGTATTTTGATGTCAGGTGCCAAATTCAAATGAGTCTTTCTATCAGATCTTTCTTTTTTGTAATGACGCATTCCTTTATTTTTTTTTTCTTTACAATGGCACAAGATTCATTGTGAGATTCATATCTAGACTGTTTCCAGGCCATAGAAGGGTTTTATTATTTTTTTTTTCATCCAAAAATTTAGTCAAAGATGAAACTTTATGGGACGGAGCTTCATCATGAATGAATATAAAGTCTTCATTTGGGAAACGGTCTTCTAATTGTAGAATTACTCTTTGTTCAAGCACTTTTTTACACTGATACTGGTCCATTATGTCTTCTACAATGTATAATTGTCTAGTAACTTAAAAAGACATCACGTTTCAAAACATTTCTTTAGTAGGATGTTTAACCGTTTGTGCTAAGCAATTTATCGAAAATTCTTCATTGGTATTTCTTCTGACATATTGACTGCTTTCTCCTGATATCATAAAGATTGATTCATGAGAAAAACATACATAAAGGATATAAAATTACTTAAAGTATGTAATTTGTAGAGAAATATTCTTATAATGAAAATGTTAGTCAAATTTATAAACAGTTCTGTATCTTTATTCAGTATGCAAAAAACATGATTTCAAGAAAAGAAATGAACAACTTAAGTTCAACTGATTAATTAAGGAAAAATTAATATTTCTCTTTTTGCTCCAGCCAATTCCAAATTTTTTTTGCACAATTTTTGCTTAGACAAGTCCCTTCTTTGCCATAGTAGATATGATTTTAGTCTTTTTTCGAGAATGATGAGAACAGAGTCCATCTGAGATAAGTTTTCTACGAATAGAAGAATCGCATGCATTTACTCCATGCGCTTGCAAAGAGATTTTTAGTTCATGATTAGTTACTTTTCTGTTAGTTTTAGCATTCTGAATTAATTTCCTTTGTGTTCTTGCAGTAAATTTACTTTTCCTTCCGCATTTTCCTAACTCTAGAATTTTCATATTCACGTTTGAAGGCCAAAGATCTTCACACATACTTGCGAATTTTTTGCTGTTTTAGCGATTTCCTGCTGTGTATAATTATTTTCTTGGGTGAGACACTTTACCTCAGCAAGTTTTCTAGGTGAAAAATCCATTGCTATACCCATAATCACACAATAATCCTTTGACAATCGAAAATAAACCACTAATTAGTATAAACTAAGCAAAATATCAAAAAGACTTGTTTTAAAAATAAAATAATACTGATTCCAACTCTAGAAAAGAAAGATAATACACGCAAAGCAAGCAGAAAAATTTTAAATTTTTATTTTAAATTCGTTTGTTAATCAAACAAATTCGTTATACAGTGCAAACAATTTGATTACTTTGGATCAAATATTTTTCTTTTTAAGAAATGGCAACATTTAACAAAATTATATCCCTATAACTGAACTAAAGGAGTAAAAAATTGACTAGATAAACAAATTAAATTGCCTTTTATGAAACATTGCAAGTATAAATAATATTAATCAAGAAAAACTGAAAAAATCACAATTATTCTAATAATTTTCACACCTCTGTAATGCAAAAAAAAATATGAAATTGCTCTTTGTCGAAAAATTCCCTATTTCAATAAAATAGCATTTTGATATTTGTACAGTTTTAAGATAATGTATTTAAATTATTGTTTTGGCAAAACGAGGGCTAATATAATAGTAGAATGTTTAGTGTACCACGGCAAATATTAAAACTTTTGTAGGTATAATTAAAACTAGTTGGACGCAGGACGCGGCAATCCGAAAACTTTCTTATGTCTCATACATGTTAATACTTCATAAAAAATGAGCATAGCAGCACTACCGGTTAGGTGATTTACACCAAAGTCTAATCAACAACTCATTTCAAGCTCTAACTAGATTTGATGAAAATTCGTGCCTTAATTTGTGAGATAGAACCATTGCAGAAATCTTAATAAAATCTGGATAGTAGCGCCATCTGTGGACAGATTTATTCCAAAAACGAAACAGCACAAAATTATATCAAAAACAAACTAAATCTGAAGTTTGGTGAACATTCGTGTATTAGTTCTCGAGATTAATCAAATTTATGTACATCTTGTTAGTCATTGTTATTGCGACATAATAATGCCACCTATTGAGAGATTTACACCAAAAAGCAATAAGCACCATATTATATCATGGACTAATGGAGTCTGAAATTTTATCAAAATCCATCCATTAGTTCTTGAAAATATAGCTACTGTAGAAATCGTGAAAAAAAATGGCATATAAGCCTGTTAAGAGATTTGCACAAAAATAAATAAATAATAATAAGCACCAGTTTATATCAGGGATTAACTTAATCTAAAATTTTATTGAATTCTGTTCATTAGTTTTTGAGATAAAGCACCCATAAAATTTGTATCACATATAGATAGATACATTTTGTAAAAACATGTTTTTAGGGTTTTCCGGATTTCGTTCTACTTTTTATGGAGGCATCTATGCGGAAGATGACAACGAGGCTTTCAATTACGAAGAATAAGTTTCAAACCGCTTGTAAATAATTATTTTTTAAAAAATAGATAAAGCTAACAAGCTGATAGCTGACAAGTGAACTAAAGGACATGCAGCAAAAAATTTCAAAACATCCATCCGCAAGAGTATTTTATCGCAAAAAAATTAAGTTTCTTTTTACTTAAATTTTGGCTTTTATTTTAATTAATTGACACCAAGATTCTCTATGCCTTTGAATCAACATTAACTGTTTGGCGAATAAGAATTAAACATTAGCCAAATGGAAAAATAAATAAATAAAAATAGAAAAATAGATTCGGCGTAAAACATTGAAAAACCTCTTTCACCCCTTATCGTATTCCCTTTTTACCTTCTTCTATCTTTACATGAAGAAAGTATTGGATTCCAGAAAATTTTCGAAATCCAGCTTTCGACGGTTTTATACGTTTTAGGGGTCATTGAATCCGAAAAACTTTTTTTTACAAAATGTCTGTGTGTATGGGCAAAACTTTGTGGGCGCTCTTATTTTAAGAAATAATACACGGAATTTTACAAAACTTTAGATTCTGTGAGACCTTGATATAAACTAGATCAGATTAGATTAATTTATGACACAATTTTTCAATCGGTACATTAATTATAAGAGACGTAAATTAGACGTAAAAAGTCCGGGCCAGGATTCGAACCAGGGATGTATTGGCTGAATCCGCCAATGCTCTTCCAACTGAGTCATCCCGAACACGAACACTTGTAGACTATTTCACCCAAATAACCTCAACGATCATATAATCTGGTTAGTTTTTGGTATAGCTCAACAGGTGACACTGTTATGTTGGATTATTTACGATTTCCACAATAGCCATTACTGAAGAACTAGAGCATGGATTTTCAAAGAACTTTATATTTAGTTAGTACTTGATATAACATGATGCTGATTTTGTTTTGATGCAAATTGTTCAACAGGTGGCGCTACCCTGGTGCATTATTCGTGTTTATCTCAATAGCTCTATCTCAAGAACTAATGCATGAAATTTTCTAAAACTCAATGTTCAGTTAGTCCCTGATGGAGAATTTTGTTGCGACTTGGTGCAATGAACCCTGATTAACACTTTATCATCAACAATCTTCTCTCATTGTCAGTGAACAGAACATTAATATTACACTTTATGTAACATTGAAGAAAAGCGAGGTTTATAATAAACCTAACTTGTAATCCGTAGCTTGAAATTTAAAAGTAGATATTCTGTATTTAAATTCTTTCAATTCCTTCATCCCTTTTTGAAAAAATTTCCACTTAGTTCACCTGCAAAGTAAATCTCGTATTCCTCTATTTGAAAGAAGAAAAAAGTAAAAAATACTTTTAATTTTCGATATTTTTTAAATTGGCCGGTGCAAATCTCGCCAATGGCAGCTTTTATTTTTCCCATTTTTGTATCGGAAACAGAACCACAAATATCGAAACAGACTTCCGCAAGAATGTACTAATTAATCGCGAAGGAATTAAGGAAGTTTCTTTTTAGTTAAATTCTGGCTTTGAATTTTTTTAAAATTAATTAACACTTCATCATAAACAATAACTTTTCTAACTGTCAATGAACAGAACTTTAATATCATACTTTATGTAACATTAAAGAAAAACGAAGTTTAAAATAAACCCAACTTATGAATCATAAATAAAATTTTAAAAGTTTTTTTTTTGCATTTAAATTCTTTCAATTCCTTAATCCCCTTTACCTACGATATGATTAGTTATCGGAGACGGTGGAATTACTCACCATCGAAAGAGCTTTCTTTCTGTCGGATTCGATATACACCTGAAAAGAAAAATAAATTAGTTAAACTAAATTTATTAATTTTTAACTCGTCATTGGTCGCTGGGTTTTCTTTTGAAACGGCGCCATTGGATGGGCATTTGTCTCTTACATTCCTCTTCCATTTTATCAGAAGGAAGTGAAATAAGTGTTGAATTCACATGTGACGAGGGAGGTGGATACTTTCCACACCTCAGAACAACGAGATGTCCCCCACCCAGGAAGATTTGAGATTGTGTTTTCAGTGGTCAAACTGTGCAATTTCCCACCCGGAATTCTATTAATGTCTACCATGGAGTCGCAGAAATCCTTCCCGAAGAAAAATGTCTGAATTCAACGCTGGCGACCAACGGCAAGTCAAATAACAATCTAAACAAGGTTACGATTTCATCTATAGAGATTTATACTTTCAATGTTCCCTTACCTCAAATATTACCTTTGGAGAAAGAATTATCGAAGACATTTAGTACAGGGAACAAGAAAATCTTTTCCTCATGTCTTTTTTTTTTTTTTTTTTTTTTTTTTTTTTTTTTTTTTTAATGTGTGCAACGTTTGATAATTCCCCCATCTTAAGAGATCATATGAAGGACTCGCACAATCATAGTAGTTTAAGTGCAATTTAAAAAAAAAAAAAAAATTAGTCCATTTAGAAGCTTCATTAAATTAATTGTTTTATTCCCTTCCACAGTGAACCAAATTAGTAAACAGATGAAAAAGTGTGTGAAAACAGACTTTGTTCACGTGAGAATTGATAAAATAGATTTTATCCACCTTCTAAATGGACTATAATTTAATTTATTTAATTTATTTATTTATTTTTTCAAAATGGATTTTGTCTACTATGGTTGTGTGAACCCCTTTAATTACTCACCTGCAAACTTTCAAAAAATGCACATTTTATTCCATTTTCTCAATGTATAATTAGTAAAGAATCTGCAGTTACAATTACTACTCGATCTGATAAAAATCAAGAAAGTTATACTTTAATTATTTTTTTCTATCATATATAATTCATTAAGAATTTCCTGGTTGTAGGATTTTCTCAATAACTTTCTTGCATAGTTAAGTATATTTGAGAAATGTCAATTTGTTGCCTCGGCAGTATCTTATGATTACTGTCCAATGAATAGAAAGGCGTTGTTAGGAGGAAGTGAGGTGGTGTGAAAAACTTCTTATAAAAGTAAGAAAATCAACATTGTTTGGCACAAAAACAAAAATTTCAATTTATAGAATGCAAGGTGAAACAATTTTAATGTCCTTGAACAATATAGAAACAACATGCAAAAGCTTATTTTTTAAAAAAATTAAAGAAATTGTAAGTTTTGAAATGTGTTCCATACCTCCCAGTAATAGGGAGGTATGGAACAGCAATAAAACAAAGCTATAAGACACAAATAGTCTAGTATCGACTACATATGAGGACCCCAGAAGCCAAGGGGTATAAGTGACAAAATTGAAAAAAATAAACTAAATACACAGACGACCTAATGCTTTTTTCATTTCAGGTAAAGAAATAAGTGATTTTCTTATTATTTGCTGAGTTAGAGGCAAACCACTTTTTTTCAAAAAACAAACAATATTGATTAATTATAAATTTAAAGAAAATTGTACTTTATTGTTTAACAGTTATTGAAATAATAGTTCAAAGACCAGAATGCAACAAGCAGAAATTTCCTATTTCAATCCACTCAATTGTTATTGATGTTCCAACTTAACATCAATTATCTTTAAACTCAATTTACTCCAAATCGAAATTTTGTCACTTGTACCCCTTTGGCTTCTGGGGTCCTCATATACAATCAAACAAAGATTGTATAGGTTGTTAATGTATTTACCGCGATATAAAATTTCAGTATCCTTATGACTAATGGAAATTCGGAATTGTCGGTCATACATGACATTAAAAATCATCAATTATTTACATTTTGAAGTAAATGAATATATTTTTCAATGGTATAACTAATATATTAACTAAAAATGTTTGCATGTTAGCAATTTACATTCATCTTATTACAAAAAAAAAAAAAAAAAAAAAAAAGGAATTGGACATCTACCCTCTTGTCCATCTATCCTTTTTTATGTTAAATTTCTTGTATAAACAGAAATACTACTTTTAGGCATAGTTTAAATTATAGATACTGTACAGTATAATATTCCATAGATCGCGAAACTATTACATCTATGCATAAACAAGTCATTAATATACAGCAAGCATAAAAACTATATAAAGCAAATTTACTTTTGATTCTTGAAATAATCTTACATTATACTATTGCAAGCTTATACAATTTTTTTTTTTTTTTAATTAGGTTACATTGTTTCACCTTGTGTGTGATTGATATATGTTTGGAATGATACATAAAGAGAAAAACTTACTGTCTCATTCCTTCGATTGTCCCACTCCATCCGCACTCTCCCCTATATATAAATGTACGTGATTGCATATTTATATTTATCTCTAATGTAAAATGTGGGAGTTATAAGACATCATGGAAAAAATTTTGCTTTGTATCCAAAGTAAATTTACAGAAATTTTCTGGTCACTATCCTAATCACTTGAAATTGGCAGCTAAACATTTTTTACAGCTGACACTTTTGACCAAATTGGGCCATAAATTTAAGCATTTTCCGCTTTTAAATTTTAATATATTCTACATTGCAATCTTTCTCTAAAAACAAAAAAATTTTAACCAAATTTATCTTTTCTTTATATTTTTGAGTTGGTTGCTGCTGTATAATAATGCAAAAAATTATTTGTGAAATCAATTTAAATCCTGATAAAAGAAAAGTCAAGAACCTTGATAAAAGAAAAATATTAGTTGAAGAAGATTTTCAAAAATATTTATTTAGATTTAATAAGATAAGAACAATTCTAAAAATAGGGATGCAGATAAATGCAGACAGGCTAAAATTTATCGAAAAGGTAATAATCTAAACTATTAATAAAAAAGTAAGAAAAATCATGTGTTATGCATAGATTATGAACACTTTCCAACACTTCTTGAAATCTTTAACAAAACTTCGTTATTTAGGGAAATACGGTGTTACTGTCCTTTGCCAAATATGTATTTCAATACTTTTAAACAGACATGTATTTGATCTGTCGGTTGATATATATACTATTTAATGCGGAAATTTTGTTTAGCAAGAAAACGCCTAACAGGGTGAAATTTCTTTTAGCGATTTCTACTATTATATGGAAACATAACTTTAACACTTTTGTTCAACCCTGCAGTTTAATTAGTACCTTTCTTACACGCCAGTATTTAGCTAAAATTTAGTTCAAACAAACACTTAAAACTACTTAAATCACATTTCCTAAAAGTATCGACAATGTATCCAATTCATTGTGTGACCCTGTATATCACTTTATCTGCATTCTACAAACATTTCTTAGTAGACTGTACGCAGTTCAGCGTAAAAATGCATAACTTAAAATAAAAACTAATTAAATTACGCTTATATTCACTAAACCTTACGAGCTCTTTTGTGTTACCCTGTGTATCAACAATAGTATATATACACACCATATAAAATTCATACGTTTAGTAAAACTTAAAAACCCATATCATAATTTTAAAAAATGCATATCATCCATCATCGATAACATACAATTTTTAAGATAGAGTATAACTATTTGAAATCTTTTGTTTGTCCCTGTAAACGTATAAATGATCGTCGCTTCATATCATGCGTGAAATAACATATTAAGTCACAGTGACGTATATGAATTTTATTACACATACAGTAAATTAATATAATTTAAATAAGTCGCAAATCCTGCCTTTACCATTAAGTAATGGAAATAATTTGTGTTGCCCTGTAAATAAATAATAACTGTTCTTTTCACCGCATTCTTTACAGGATGCATATTTTAGTGCGCTTCGTAAATGCAAATAAATTTAAATATGCTTGACAGGGTGTAACATCTTTAAAATTCATTTGAAACCAATTTTTCCCATAGGCCGTAATGCAACGAAAAACTTTTGACTATCTCTGTAAATAAAGTAAACATGCTAGAAACTTCATTATCAATAGGATTCGTGCTAAGGTAAACGTCAATAAGTTCCAAAAATTTCATGGCAATCCGAATATATTTACGAGAATTAAAGCGCGGACAGACAAACCAAAATCAAACACTTTTCATCTTTATTGGAAAGGGTTAAAAATCAAATCTTTAAACAAAGAACATTACTTTTTCATAAACATAAATTCATCAAAAAATCGATGACGAATTTTTACGATAATCATTTTTTATCTCTAATGAAACCGAAATAAGACAAATTGTTTATTTGTTTATTGAATGTATTTTGTATGACACTTTACTTAAATAAAAGAAGGTTTTTTATGAATTTATATGAGCACGTGAGTTTCAAAATTTAAAAATCGAGTTTTCCTTATCCATCTTTTTTATTAGTGAACTTTCATCGAAAAAACACTACAATGCGCAAAAATCTAATTTTATTATTCATTTCTGACATTATAAAATCTTAATTTACAATGAAAATTAATGAACGCAGTCGAAGGTTTTTGCGGTTTTCCAAAATTTAATTTTCTGGATAAGGCGATTTTTGAAACTCTCATCTAAATTGTTTAATTATACCATTATAAATTTGAATAGTTATTGCTTTTTAATAAAACTTTTTCTATTTTAAAAATGAAAAATTGTAAGAAGAGTTTTTTGCTGCATTAGATATGAAGTAAATATTGATATGTGGAAAAAAATTATGCATTAAAATCCCGCAAAACAAAGCACTTTAGTTTTTCAAGAACTGTCTCTAATATAGCATTATTTTTAGTCGCTCCCACATAACTATATTAAAAAAGAAATCTAGAAAAAAAGAGTATTAAAGGAAATCTAGAATCATAGAATAGAGAAGGTGAGTTGAAAAGCCAAATCCACAAGAGCAAAAATTTAAGTACAGGGTAAGTCTTGAATTATTTACGTACACCTATCAGTATTAAAAGCATTTTCCAAATTAATACTATTTCACCTTTTTAGAAATTCTAGTTAAAAAATAAGAAAGCCTTTTTATTATTATTATTCATGATTTGTTAAGGAGGCTCAGAGCTTGAAAACTTTTCAAAAAATCGATTTTTTTATGATCAAGTGTGATTATTCAAATAATTCTGAACTCAATGCAAAAAACCGCATAAAAATATTTGAATTTTTAACGGAGTTATAAGCATTTATGTATCAACACTTTCAAAGCCGCACCCATATCATTTCAACTTTTAAGTCGCGTTTTCTCAAAACTTTATTTTTGACGACTAACACCAAGATTAAACAAAACTATTTGATGGAATGGCTTTTTGTTATGCATATAACATCATTATCTATAGAATGAATTGATATATTTTAGATAGTTTAATATTTTAAGTATTTTTAATGAAAAAAAAGTTGTATTTTTTAGGGGGGGTTAAATTTTCAAATTTGAGAGGTTTTTTAATATATATATATATATATATATTTTTTTTTTTTGAGCGATATTTATATTCTTAATTCATTCTATAGAGTAAAGTTTCCGGATCATTTTAAAGCAAAAATTAGGTTCTTATGTCAATTCAACGTTAAGATATCTTGCGGGTGGTGATATAACACAATTTTTTTTTTTTTCGAAAATTGTGTTACATAAATTTTATTATATTTCTTACTATATTACATTGAAGTACTTCATTTTATAATTTTATAAGACTACAATCATACCTTTAAAATATCAGAAAGTTTAATTACACTGAATTTCTGTTTTTATATATGGACTCAAAGCGAGAGCTCTGTTTACATGTTTTTCCGTATCGATCATGCCCTGAGCTTTCTTAATTTTTTGGATAGTCAAGTTATACAGGGTTTTGATATTTTATAATAGTTCTAATGAAATTTGAATAATTTCAGGGGTCAAGATACAAAATAGACAGGTAGTCAGGTTACTAAGTGTTTGTTTAGGATAAACCTGACACAGAGGTCAACATAGACAGGTGGTCAACGTACAAAGATGACCAATTTTACAGGTTTCACTGTATCTAATTTTAATACCTTTGATACCATGTAAAATTTTAATGATAATTTTAAATAGTAAATTAGTCAGATATTAAGATTTTACTGGTATTAAAAATGTTAAAATTTTACCCCATTAAAGGCATTAAAATACGTTGGTACTTTGAATCAACCTATTTACTGAGACATAGCTTAACTATCAAATTTTTTCAATGCTCCAATTTTTCATTTAATATTGACAATCACTATAGAATTCCAGTAAGATAAATGGAAAATGCACGGTATGCGTAGATTTTCCTTTAAACAGCTACCGCCTGTGCTCATTTACGAAGCACTTGTTTGTGCTTATTAAGACTTAAGAGTTTTTGTATCCTAGAAGAGAAAAAAAAACAGAAGCAAAAAGAAAGAGATTTTGCTCCGTTACTTGATTAAGGTTCACTAAATTTATCAGCATTTAAGCGTCGATGAAAATTTGGGGTCGTACACAGTTGGGCTTTATCACATATCGAAGTAAAATATCTTACAATCAATTGTTGTTTATATAACGTAAATTTGATTCCATTGTTTCAATTTATCCGCAGACAGTTATATAAAATCAACCATGAAATAGATACTACTATTCCAGAATGAAGTACAAACACACGACGTGGGAAAGCAAGCAATTTAAACTTTTAATTCACTCACTGCCATGAAAAATCAAAATCCCGTTACAAGAATCATTACATTACCGATTTGTGAAGTTTTATAAGCAATCGCGCGATAAAAGTTAAAAGGAATGTGTTATAGAAATTAAAGTGAGATGCTCAGGTAGTCTTTTTCAAATAAACTGAACAGTTTGGATTATTAATAAATCGATAAAATATTTTTAAATAACTAATTCGGCCATTTTTAACATAGTGTCAAGTCCGTTACCAAATGTCAAGTCTGTTACTGCACGGTTTCTTAATGATTATCCTTTTTTCACCATTCTACTTTTATTTTTTATTCAACTAAGAAACAAATATGCAATTTCCTTAAAATTTAATAATTTACTTGAATATATACTATAATTATTAGAAAAAGTTCTTGTATAATTTCAATGTGATCAAAATCTTGTGGCTAAAACTGTCTCTCATTTCAATTTAATTTAAATATTATTGATAAATATCATGTTTTGAAGTTTAAGGACATAAGTCACTTCAAAGTAAATTATTTTAGGAAATTTAATAAATTTAAAGCTGAGTATTTTCAGTAATTTTGTATGGTTACAGACTTGAAATTTTTATTTACAAGCCAACTTTAAATATCATTTACATATTATATTATAGGACAAAGTGCTGAACCAATTTTTTTTTTCATGTACCTTAAATACTTACTTTAACACCTGTCTACATTTTTAAAAGAAATTAAAAGTTTGAAAAATAAAAATAAAATTCTGAAATGTAAGCGAATGGTGAAAATGGCCCAATCACTCTAGCTCAGCCATACTCAACCTGTAGACCGGTGACCTTTTATGTGCGGCCCGAGACGCCTAACCATTAATCCATATTTGTAAAATCGTTTTTAAGTCCTTCACTGTTGTTTTTTATACTTTCATGAACAGACAAAATCTGCCCTGTTGTTTATAATTAATTTAAAAATAAGTTAAAGCATCTTATGATTTAAATTACTCATTGTTAAATTATTATGTTTTATGTTTTCATTATATACCTAATGCTGCTTTTCAGAGTTTGACATTTGTCTCTGAAAAAAAATTTCACTAAAATGTCTTACTCACTGCTTTCCAATAATAAACTTCGCAGCAGATTTTTACATCATTTGAAGCATATAATAAAATTTATAATTTAAAAATTGTGGTATTTTTTTCGTTAATATTTCCTCCGCAATAAACGTTCAACTCTATTGTAAAAGTTAACTTTGTTATATTGCTTTGATACACTACTTATGTCATCTTACTATTTTAATTACATTTTTTAAACCATTTTATAAGTGCACTGCAGCCCGCAGAACGTCGCAAATATATTTGCGGCCCGATAGAGCATGGCTGTTCTAGCTAACCTGTATAATAAAAGTTATTCATAATAATGTAACAAAGTTAATATTTTAACAATCTCAGAGGATATAACAAAATATTAAATTCTAGGCAATTACAATTTTCAAATTATTCAAGCAACTTGGGAGGGGAGGCTAAGAGGGAAGGCCCTCCCCCTCTCCTCCTCATTTCTATTTATTTAAAGAGGAAAAATTTAAATTCTAGAAATAATGTCAACGATTTTAAAATGTCACACTTTAATAATATTATTTTTGTATGAAACGTTATGTGATTTTGTTTCAAATTATATAATTGGTTAACCATCACAAAAAAATTCAAAATTTTAATTCAATAAATAAAAAATACCGGGTGATCCAAAAGTCAGGACAAACTTTAAAAATGAATAACTCGAAAACGAATCAAGATACAAAGATACGGTTTGCACCAAATGGATGGAAAAGAAACCGGATTTTGTGTGACAACGAAAAAAATAGTTTGCCGTTGACATCCAAAAAATGACACGGTAGTGTTTTTTGCACCAAAAGATGATTTGCAAATGAAAAAATGTTGACAATTTCCAAGTCAGCTTAGTTACAGTTAATTAGTACAACAGAAAATGTTCAATGTGCTGTCCCTCATTCATAAGTGCAGCTGTGAGACTAGGCACTACACCGTTCACAGCATTTAGTAGCATTTCTTGCTTTATGGCAGACACGTTTTGGCGGATGGCATCTTTCAATGCTGCTAGTGATGCCGTTGGTCGCCAATAGAACAATATTTTTTTGTTGTCACACAAAATCCGGTTTCTTTTCCATCCATTTGGTGCAAACCGTATCTTTGTATCTTGATTCGTTTTCGAGTTATTCATTTTTAAAGTTCGTCCTGACTTTTGGATCACCCGGTATTTTAAAATGTGTTCCAGATCCCCTTAATATAAATGAAATTAAAATTCTCGAAAAAATATATCTCGAAAACAAACAAAAAAAATTCCCAAATTCTAATTTAAAAAAGAAAAGTATTATAGATTTTGGATTTTTATTATATTTTTTTTTGGCAAATTTGTTATTATTTATTGTTGTTATTTCCCAATATAATTGAAAACTTTCATAATAAGCAGTTTTATTTGAACGATACAGTGTTGTACAAATAAAAAAGAAAAACTAAATACTTTTGAAAGAGAATTTCTGAAAATGCTTTTGCGACATTTTTATTGGTTCGGTTTTGTTTTTCACAATTTCGATTTTTCACATTCCAGTCGTACGTTTCGGTCTATCTTTAGAACAGTTAAAAACAAACAGCAGGTAGTAATTTATATAATAGGTTGTGAATTTCTTCATTTTTTTTTTATTAAGTAATTATGTTATTGGATTATTTTGATTAAAATTATTTTTTCGTCAATATTTTATAAAATATTATGTGAAACATGATTGATGCTCATTAAAAAGTGGTGATGAAGAAATAGAAAATTAATTTCTTAAAACGAGCATTGCAAAAGAAAAAAATTGAACTAGATATTAAGGGACTGTGCATAAATAATGTTGTCATTTTAGGGGGTGTCTGACATATGATATCGTAGATAACTCTAGGGAGAGGGGAGTTGTCCATTGATATCTACATCATTTTTGATCCCATCAAACTTTTTTGTTTTTATTTGTAATATGTTCTTTGGTTCAAAATAGCGTGTTATCCTTTTTTTAGCCAGTTATCTATTTTTATGTAACTACAAAATTATTATTAAAATCATTAAATTATTATAAAATTATTTAATTCTTATGAAATACTCCAACATTTGATATTTCCATTCTTCTTAATATGTGTATGCATATATAATCACGATTCGAGAAATCATAGATGATGTATATTTGAAATGAAGCTTGTGTTTACAAAATAAATAAAAGAAAAAGAAGGAGTGTTGCCCACTTGTTTTGCTGAAAAGAATTTCTATTTGCCCCCCCCCCCTCCCATCCTCCGTGCGGGGCAAATGCAACAGGACTTTATTACTGTCGAATGCATTATGCAACAAAAAGCTATTACAAAATACTTTTAAATAATAGCTATTTCATTTAAGTGTTCTTTGATATAAAGATTTTTCATATGCAAAATGATATTTTATGGACTTCTCTTCATTTGAATCATAAAAGTATGCGAAAAATAATATAACTAGTTTTGTATATCACTTCGAATAAAAGAAATAAATTCTAGAAATCAAAAAAGTTTTACACTTTGATAACGATATCATTACCGGGTCGAGGAATGATAACGTATGGTATCAAAGGGGAGCGAGGGGGGTCCAAAATTACCGAAAAGTTGATAACGTTATATTTTTACAGCCCCTAAGGGGGCAATTTACATTTTCACAATAATTTTGTTTATTTTTAAAAATATGGTTCAAATGGTGAATTCGCTGCATTTCAATGTTCAACTAACAGTACACTTTGAAAAAAAAATTGTATATTTAATTAAAAACTTTAAAATGTTTATAAAAATTTGATTTTTTTTAAATCTATATTTTTTAAATCTGATATTTTTGCCCTTTTTTTTTTAAGATTTTCAAACGTGTATTACACAAGACTGCGCATTAAAGGTCTGCACGGGCCAAAATTTCCAGGCCCACCCCGACACAATTTCTACTATTTCTAAAAAATTCAGATTTTTATCATATAATTAAGATTCCTTTAAAGAATACTGCATGCATATTTACAGAATGATTTTATAGTGTATTTTACAGGAAATACACACTAGCAACATTGATTATTATTTAGATTCTTAGACTTTCAACATTCAAATAAAGATTCATTAAAAAATTATTATGGTTTAGAATTTAAAAAAATTTTAAAAACATCATAGCTTTTGAAGCTGTATAATAAAAGTAGATTTATAAAAATATTTCTATATCATTATATTAAAATATTTCAAATCCAAAACCATTCTTAAACCAGTGGAGCTAATTTCTGACATTTCTAAATTCATTAAGGGTTTTTTTTTTTTTTTCCGGAAACGCATAAAATAAGCAGGGTTTTTTTTTTTTTTTTTTTTTTTTTTTTTTTTCAGAAACTATGTAATCTAATGGTGCTATCCATTTTTTTGGATACAAGCAATTTAAGAAAATACTGTCAAAGTTAGCGTTTGGAATCTAATAACCGGAAGCGACAGCATGGGAAAGGAGATAAATCTGCAACCATTTGACAACAACCTCTTATGTCTCAACAAACTTATAATATATATCTTATTTACCAAAGATAAAAAGCGCTATTTGATTCCAAATCTTTTCAATACTCAGGCTTGTCAATTTTATTATTTTACAGTTAAAAATTAGTCAGAAAATGTGTCAAACTTTTGCGTTGTTGAGAAGTGAATTTAAGTACTACCAAAAAGTGTATATCCAAAAATTACGTTAACATAAGCTCTATATCGCTATTAATAATTTTGCAAATCATGCTGTTTACCCTACACATTTTGACAACAATTAATTCTAGTTCCGCCCGGCTCGTCTATATGTACAAAAACAATGCAAATTTGATCTCGCCCGGCACGAATCTGCTAAAAAAATATTAAGCTCGGGTCGCACACAATGTAACTGTCCGATGCTGATCTCTACACCGTACAAATAGGAATGTAGTCGTAAAAATAACAGAGGATATACGCTCTAAACAGAGTACACGCTCAAGGCAGAGGGTATATATATAGTGTGTATACTACAGCTTTCTTGAGAGACAGAGGGTATACGTTGTTTCTTTTTAAAAAATCCAGAAGGTATACGGCGTAAACCCCTGTGTACCCTTCACTACATCCCTGCGTACAAGTTACATTTCTGTATTGATGTTGTGAAACTAGTATCGGCTCGTAACGCACATTTATACTTATTCTCGTTAAAGCCATATTCATTGAAAATAGCTCATATTTTATCGGTTCTGCTTAAATCTTTATAATAGGTCGGTAGACCTGCTAAATCTTTTTATAGGCGCGGCCCGTATAACCCGTTCCATTTTTTTGCCGGCCCGGCACGTTTGAAATTTTGGAAACATTCCGCCTGCCCGGGCCCGTGCAGACCTCTACTGCGCATGAATTTTTAGATACATCTAATATTACACACACATATTATATATATATATATATATATATATATATATATATATATATATATATATATTAATATTAAATGAGTAAGCTATTTTCCCGATAACAAATGATATCATAAACGATTGAACCGATTTTCATTATACTTGCCTCTGATATTAAATGGAGCATGAGAAAAAGATCTAGCTGCGTCGCGAATTCAAGAATATTCGCTTTTACAAGATACAATACGATCAGATCAGTGCTGAAAAGTCTGCTTACTTTAAATCAAAAAATGCTCATGCGATTCACACGAACATGTTCTCCATTCTAATTCGAGCACAAAAAGCACATCTAGCTAGGTTTAGAATTTGTGAAAATTTGTTTTCATCGATTAAAACAAACCTAGCTCTGAAAATCCTGCAATATACCGAAAATACTTTGACGGTTTTCACAAAACTTGGGTCTTATTAAAGCACAAGAAATTGATCTATCAAAAAGATATGATCTATTAAGTCGCTAATTTGTATGAGCAACAGAAAATGAGTTTTCTACTGTTCATACAAATTAGCAACGAGTTACGTCGGTAAAGCAAATAAGGGATCTCTGGAAATTTCACTACGAAGAGATTTAAAGGAAATGACGTATGTTTTGGGTCAATTCGCTTTATCACATCAGCTGTTTAAGATTGCTACGTGATATGCTGCATAACAAATCTATGAGGATTTCCGCGATTTTTTTAAATTTAAATCCTAAAGAGGTTTTATAAGAAAAAAATATTTTTTTCCGCAATGGGGTCTAGAACCAATTTGTGAATTTGGGGTGAGCATGCTAGTTTAACGTAAAATTATATTGTTCTAAACATTGTTGTCAGTCTCATAATCTTGAAAGTAAATTGTCAGCATCATCACTCATTTTTGTGGCCAACTTTGGCAACAGATTTGACAACAGAAGAATTAGACGAATAAGGGATATTTGTTCATTATCGTTTATTTATTTATTTTTAGTAAAACATTTTTCAAAGTACATATTTTTTTTTTTAATCCGAGCAAAGTTGACAAAAATCCATTATAGTGATAGCCACTTTAACGATTTATGACTATGAAGAAATTTTTCGATGCCATGATCATCTTATTAATTTGTAAGCGAGAAACACACAGTTCCCAATTACAATAATCTTCATGTTTTTTAGATTATCATTTTTTGTAAGAAGCCCCATTCCCCCTCCCCCCCCCTCACAGGTTAGTACGGATAATGCTGGGCGGGTCTACCAGTATCTTATAATTAATCTTAATATATCTTTCAATAAATTGTAGCCATTTTTATACATTAATACCATAAAACAATATATTAAGTTCCATCTCTCTTTCAAAAAATTAATTTAAAATATGAAACTTATTAGAATTTTGAACCATGCTATTTAATATTTATAACTACTTATTTTACTAAAGTATTAAAATAAAATAACTGAAAATAAAAATAGAAATTTCATAATGAACGTTATTGCGATTTATAAACCAAAAATGTCAAATTTTTCAAAAGATTTATGTAATTTTAAATACGTAACAACTTTGAATATATTTTGAATATTTTAAATAGTGTCTACTTCATTAATGCTTTTACACAGTATCAAAAATTTAATAAAAATCATTCCCGTTATATTTATCAAACAAAATTCTTCCCCTGTAGCTTTTGCATAAATTTCTTATCATTAATTTATGTTTTAAAATTATCATTTGTAACAAAAGCACCATTTCTACATTAAACATTTACTAAATTCAAAATAAATGTAAGAAAATATACCTTTAGTTTCCATGTTGCGGTGCTTTTTCGTATACAAACAAAAAGAGAAGATCGAACTTTCTGACAAAAACTGCGCGAGTGTTGAAAAAGAACTTCAATTGAAGGTGTCACATTGGAATGTTTGGCAGAGATATCTTTGATTGGCGAATGAAAATAATCAAAATTTGGCTTTCAACCGTGATTTTTATCGGAAACATGTGATAGGTATTTCTTTCCGTTTGACAATAAGAGATATGATACTTTAATTAAAAATAAACTTTTTTTTTCACACATTTTTTTAGTTTTTTTATTCCTTTTTAATCTATTTTCGTTCAACGAAAGTGGTTCAGAATTCTTTGTATACATACATTTTTTTATGTATGTCAACACATAATACTTAAACTAGATGCTATATTTTTTTCTTTTCTTTTCTCTCAAAGGTTTTGTTCATACTAATAGTCATGTTTCAATTTTATTAAGGTCAATTTTGAAATTCTATTTTGTTTCACGTTTCTTTTTTTTCTTTCTTTCTTTTTTTTTTTTAAAATAAAGGCTTTAATTATTTATAAAAATCCATTTATCGTCACGAATTTGTAGCATGATGTTTAAAAACTCAGTAATAAAAACACAATAGTCAAACCACAGTAGTTAAAAAACACAGTATTATACTTTTATAAAATAGTCGTAGTATCGTATGTGTTTTGTTTGTTTGTTTGTTTTTGTTTTGTTTTACAGACACGTCAAAAATTTATATATATACTGTCAATTAACTCCTGCACGTCAAAATGAATGTTGTTACCTACAATATCATTTGAAACAAATGTCGGTTAACCCTTAAATGTTGCTAGCGGTCTCACAGACCGCAGCCTTTATTATTTTTACTGGATAGAATATTACGCTAAGTATTATCCTTCACTTCCCTCAGGCAACTATTGGGTTAAAAGAATTTTTCCTTTAAAAATCGCTTGTAAAAGCTATTTATTATACATAGACAAAATCGGTAAAGCAACTGGCGGTGTTGATAGAATCTTGTATTAACGAGAACAAAAAAAAAAAAAAAAAAAAAAAAAAAAAAAAAAAAAAAAACTGATTTTTTTTCTTAAACAAAATATGTCTTTTCGTTGTTGGTCCACACTTTTAATGAATTAAAGGGGAAAATGATTATAATTTATGAAATCATTTCTATTAAATGACACATCTCTTCTTTAAAAAATACTTGATGTGGATATGCAAACAAAAGAAAAGAAAGAAAAAAAGAATCTTTAAAACTTATTTAACTTAATAAATAAACAGTAAGCTTGTTTTTTTTTTATTTCTTCCATAATTTTCATAAAAATTTCCTCATTTTTTTTTTCTTTATTGAAAATAATTATTAGAATAAACAAGTTATCATTGCTAATTTAACTTTTTTCTCCTAAATCAGAAATATAAAGCGCCCCATATAATTACTCATTCTATAAGTTTTAATAACCTAATTAACTTTTACACATTTTCTTACACATAAAATATTGAATATATATATACAGTCGAGTCTCTCTATAACGAAACTCCATACAACGAATTTCTCTGTATAACGAATTTTTAGTAGCAATGGTCCCCTTTTCGCTTGATTATATTAAAAACAGTTTCTATATAGCGAAATATCTAACTCCATATAACGAATTTTTTCTAAATTGGCCTTAATTTATTCAGTTTCAAAAAGCTTCGAAATCATATGGAATCAATTTTCCATCACTTATTTTTGATTTATCGTCAATGCTGAGTTTTTTTTTTTTTTAACATTTTTTTTCTCCTTGTTCTTAAAATCCAACGAATTCATCCCACCTCCCTCACACCTTTCCACATCCTTCTCAAAACAGCTTCAATTGGATTGATACACATGTAAGAGAGGAATCAATGAGGGGCACATAAGAGAGGTCTTCAAATGGAGGAAAATGTTAACTACAATTTTTCATTCCTTGGTAAAATTTGAGCGGTTTTTGAGAGCGTAACAATTTTAAAATAAAAAAACCCAAAAAATACAGATTTCTTCGTCTGAAATTAATGCAAGTCTTTATTTGATTTTCATTAAGCTTTCAAATAAATGTCTGTTCTCTTTTTTGAAACAGCTTAAATAATTAAGAAATAAAATGTCAGGTTAATATTTACTTTTAAACATTTCAAATTCTTAATTCAAAAGATCAAAAATAACATTTGTTAAAATATCACACATTAAATACGATTTTTAACATCATTCTCTATACATCGAATTTCTCTATATAACGAATTTTTTACTTGAACGGTGGATTTCGTTATATAGAGACTCGACTGTATATCGGTTATAACGTGCAAATATTGCAGTCTGTTTCGAATGACATTAGCAAAGCTAACATTAATATGATTCTGGGGAGGACAGGGACAGTTAATCTGCACCGGAGCTCAGAATCTGTACTTCTGATTTCAGTAAATATATAAATATTGATCGGAATGCACAGGAGCTCATAAATATAGTGCTCATGAATTATAATGCAGCCTTGCCAAGATATATGAGTGAGAAATGCCAAGCTGGGCATCATCCTTGTAGCTTAAATGGTAGAGCACTTGGAGCGCTATTCCAAGGGTTCTGGGTTCGATCCCCGGCTTCGACATTTTTCATAATGTTGGTTCTACGTTTAGTAAGAAAGTAATAATTGATGTATTAATATTTAAAAATGTAGTGTTGAAACCAAAGTTAGAAGCAAAAAATTTAAATATTACCGATGTTTTTAAAGATTTTTAATATATTTTGGTCTTTTCTGAGAATAAAAATTTTTGCCATAAAATGTTATGCTCTATTCAACATTGCAAGGCCATAAACAAAGCTAACCATGTTGTCCAAAGATAATCATGTTGACCATGATAACCAAAGATGGCATAGTTGAAAAAGATCCAATCATATATTTTCATTTAAAAGAAAAGCATTGTACTTTAAAATCTGTATCTTTAACTACCACAACAACCACCCATCCTTTATTGTCTGGGAAAAACTGTCTATGATTTTCAAAAGTTGTACAGATAGTCCAACAACAGACAGCACAAAAACCCATTTTTTGTGGAAGAGTAGTAATAAGGGATGGAATCTAATGATCCATGTCTGCCGGAAGTGAAGTGGTGCATAAGCCAAAAATTAATACCACCAGTGGTTCATTCGTAGGTTTATCATTGTGTTTGTTGTACAATCAAAGATATGAAATGATTGTACGGCAAACACAATGATAAGCCTTACAAGTAAACCACTAGACGTATTCATTTTTGGCTTATACACCACTTCACTTCCGGCAGACATGGATCATTAGATTCCATCCCTTATTACTACTCTTCCATAAAAAATGGGGGTTTTTTTCTTGTGCTCGATGCCTTAGCTTTTTACGCTGTCGACGCTTGGACTAAGATAAGATACCATGTTTTTTTATTTTTTTTATTTTAATTTACATAATTTATGTCAGCCGATACATGAAAATTTATAACATAGTACAGTGGACTTTCTCTATCTGAACACTCTAATGTGAACACCCCACTATTATGAACACATTCTGGTGGTCCCGGCGAAACTCCATAGATTTAACAAAAGATGGAACTCTCTGTATTTCGAGCACTCTCTTATCTGAATACTCCGCAATTATGAATGCTATTTTTGGTCCCCATTTCTACTCCACTTCTCTGTAAACTGAACATGTGTTTGCAATCGGAATTCGAATTCTCCCCATCATGGAAATTCTGAAAAACTGTTACAGAAAAATAAAAAGGTTCAACGAATTCTATTAAAAAATAAACACAAAATCACTGCTAGATTTTAAGCATGTACTTGAAGTTGCAATTTATTTGTTTGAATAGTTTAGATAAAATCTCCAATTAAAAGTTAGGAACACTTGTTGTCACATTGTTGTCAGCTACCTGTTGTAACAGAAACCATTTTATGATATTTTGTTAGTAGAAAATGTAAACATTTAGCTTTGATTAGTTGCAGACAATTACGGTAAGTTAAAATAATCAATTTCCATCTTACATATTTCAAATAATAGTTTTATATAAATTATTGTTAACCACAGCTTAAACATGATATTTTAAAGATAATTTTGGAATTCGATTGATTTCTCCGATTGATCAACTACTTGGAAAATGGCAATTAAAGAAACTGTTTGCTTATAATTTTGTTGCTATTTAACTTCAGCGGATTTCATTTTTTCTTATTATAGGGCATTCATTAGGGATGTAGCAATCATGTTAGTTTCCTTCTAAAACTTAAAAGGGAGGAAATATAAATATCTTATAGAACAGACCTTATTTCATCAACTACTGGCTCGGTCCTCCTACATAATATTAGTAGTAATGCATTTCCAATCTCCCTCTATAATGAACAACCCCATAATCTGAACATTTTTGGCCGGTCCTATGAGTGTTCAGAATAGAGAGAGTCTTCTGTGCATTAAATTGTCTATACTTAATTATATTATAATTTTATTATTTATTATTACTATTTAACTTTATTTTTTAAATGATGCTTTTCAACAAAAATTAATAATAATAAAAACTAAGAATTTTTTTAATGAATTTATTTTTCGTGATCTTTTATCATAATTCGAGCACCATTTTCTTGCTGATGTAAAACAATGGTTTCTCTGTCGCTAATAACTTGCGAGCAGATCGGAAGTATGACGATGGATGAACTATGCGTAAGCATAATTTTAATCGCTATTTCAAAAAGTAGCAGTCATTGGATACTATGATCATGGTAAACAATATAGCAAAATAAATGCTTTCTTTAACTTCAAAAAGATAAAACAAAGAATGCGTGATAAATTTTATCTTTTCAATGAAAAAGTAAATTTAGAAAGATCATGGCCATTCATTGTTTAGTTATTTTATTGCTTCTATAAACGTGGCGCTTTTTCTCAAGATCTTACTTACAATCGAACTTTTCATTAATTCATCCAAAATAATTTTGAGAAAAACTGCACATTATTGAGATTTAAAATCTTCGCGACAATTATCGCGTGTACGTGATGCATAACGTGTCTAAAATCATTGATTACTGCTACCAGTAGTTTTATTTATAGAAATTTTTGTCTTATTTTATCGAAGCATCATTGCAAGTTAATAATAGAACAGATTTAAAATTATAGAAATAGATAAAAATAAAATAAAATAGAAAATTTCTTTGATAATCTGTAACTTCTGTATCTTTTCTGTCTTTTTATCTTTTAAATTTAAATGTACAAGGTAGAAGCCGTCAACTTTTGACGAAAGAAAATGTTTAAGAAGGAACTGTTTCATTGACTTATAATAAACCTACAAAATTAGTTATAGTAAAAAATGCATTTTATATAGGTACGTCTAACTCTTAAACAAACAATATTTATCGTCAAATTGACAAAATACTATTTCTATAAAACGCAGTTGTAGAAATTGTTAAAATTAAACTTTAATCGTACATGTAAGCAGTAAAAAATAATAAAAATATGTTATTATGATAAAGTTATCAATTAAGGTTCTTATGCTAGTATTCCAAAAATGATAAAGAGAAAAATTTATTCAACTTTGATTCAATCATAGAATTTTTTTCCCGTGAAATCTAAACCCGGCATCATTTTTACCATATCAAAATTTATAAATGTACATTTCACATCTGCATTCATATTTAAAAAAAATCGGCATTTTAATTTGATAATTTTGTTTCAAAGCTTCAAGTCTCAATGCTATTAGCTGAAATAGATATTAAACTATCGATATTCTTTTACGTGTAAATCAAATTTTGTAAATGAAGTCAAAATTCACCGGGTTTTATAACAGAAGTTATTTAAATTACTATTTTTTCCCTTTTAATGAGAAAATGACAAACTCAATTTTTTCTCTTTTTTCCTTTGCTTTAAATAGAAATGGAGTACTCATGTTGCCACGATTAGAAAAGAGATATTAAAAACTACAAAAAAATTAATATTTCAAAAACAAATTAAGATACAGATTTCAAACAAATTTCATTTAAAAGTACATTTTTTTCCTACACCATGGTGTAAAAATTGAAAATGTGCGACATTAAAAAGTTTTAAAACTTTTAATAGCAAAAATTGCAATACCGAAATTCATTTAAAATTTGAAAGTGTTGCCATGCGCAAAATGACGTATGCGTTACGCACAGATACGTTTGGCCTTTATAATATAGATAGTCCCTATTTTTTTTTTTTTTTTTGGAGGGGGAGAGAGAGATTAAGAGTTAATTTTTAGTTACTTTTTCACCAGCTTAGAAACTAATGAAATATATCCTTTTTTTTTCTTTTTAATAGCCTTCCATTTTAACTTTTTTTTCTATTCATTTTTTTCCACAATTCAATACTCTTTTATTTTTACTTTCTTCTAGTTTTACAAGAAGAAAGGATTTGATTCGTGACATTTTTTTATTTCCGTTTTTCGACAGATTTATACGTTTTAGAAGGTCTTAAACACGATTTCACTATTTTAGAAAATGTCTGTCTGTATGTGACAAAAATTTTGGGGTGTTGTATCTCAAGAACTAATGCACGGAGTTTAATAGAAAATTAGATTCAGTATCTTGGTATAAAGTGGTACTGATTACTCTTGGATGTAAATCGCCTTACAGAAGACGCTGATGTGCTGCATTTTTCACGATTTCTCCAATAACTTTATCTCAAGAACTAATACATTAATTTTCATTAAACCTCAAATTCAGTTACACGTTAACTTAAGTTATTGCTGATTAGTTTTTGGTGTAAATCCTCTAACAGGTAAAGCTGCTGTTCTACATTTTTCATGATTTCTGCAATGCTCTATTTCAAAAATTAATGCAAGGTTTTTTGCGAAATTTCAGATTCAGTTAGAACTTGACATGAGTTGTTGCTGATTAGATTTTAATGTAAATCACCCAATAGGTGGCATTGCTGTGCTGCATTTTCCATGATTTTAGCGATAGTCATATTTCAAAACTAATACACGGAATTTCATCAAACCTCATATTCTGATAAACTTTATCGTAAATTGTATCGTAATACGATTTTCGTGACAGATATAGCTTCTAAACTAATGCACAGAATTTTATCACACTTCATATCTTGTTATATTTTCACATAAATAGATCTTTATTCTGCTTGGGTATGTATAGTATACTGTCCAACAGGTATCACTTTTATTCCCTTTAAGTTAGAAATTTTGTTTGCAGACCTCTAAGAGTGTGGGTGCCGAAATTTAATGATTTGTTTGAAAAATGCCATGTTTGTATGTCGCTCACCCTCAAAAATAATGACGCATCTCGCAAAAATTCCTTTTCCGTTTTATTTCAGTAATAGGTCTGTCATAGGTGTATCTTACTAATCAAAAAGTTTCATAAGTGTAATAATACCGAAATTTTTTTTTACGCTATATGTCCATTTGTGACCACAAAAGAGGGGTGGATTGTGTGAGGAGGTAAAATTATACAACCCTCCTATCCTCATCCTATGTTTTCAATCTGAAAGGTTTTATGTTTTTATGTTCATTTTTATTTCTTTACGCATTGCTAAGTCCTATAAATTCATGTTACAGTAAAATCATGCAAATTTTATTTTGCCTTTCCCGTGAAATTTACCTTTAGGGGCTGTGCAAATATAACGTTATCATTTTAAGAGGGAGGGGGAGTCTGGCACATAATATCGTAAGATATCTCAAAAGGAAGGGGGGTGTCTTTTGATATCGATATTATTTTTGATCCAACCAAATTCTTCTCTTTTTATTTGTAATATGGTGTTTTATTCAAAATAGTATGTTACCGTTTTTAGTCTGTTATCTATTTTTATGAAAATACAAAGTTATTATTAAAATCACTAAATAATTATAAAATTATTTAATACCAAAATATGGAATACCCCAATGTTTGACATTCCTATTCTTCATATGTTGTATGCATATGTAATCACGGTTCGAGAAACTACATGTGAAGTTATTTGCATTGAAGCTTGTGCTTACTTAAGACAAAGAATGTTGTCGACTTATTTTGTTGATTAGAATTTCTATCCCCCCCCCCCCCTGCAAACGCAACAAGATAGTATTACTGTTGAATGTATTATGTAACAAAAAGCTATTATAAAAGACTTTTAAATAGTAACTATTTCTTTAAAGTATCATTTGATATAAAATGAAATTTTATTGACTTCTCTTTATTTGAATTAATAATGTCCACTAAAAAACAATGTGGACAGTTTTATATATCACTCCAAACAAAAGAAATAAATTCTAAAATATAAGAAAAAGTTGACATTGATAACAATATCATTACTGGGGGGGGGGGGAGGTTTGAGAGATGATAACGTATGATATCGGAAGGGCGGGAGGAGGTCCAAAATTACCAAAAAGTTGATAACGTTACATATGCATAGCCCCTTATCAAGATGTGTCACTTTTCTTGAGAGTGTATGATATGTATAAATACACTTTCGTACATTTTAAATGCACTTTCGTGATGAGCATAGATTGTCACTTAATTTTGGCATTGTAATAGCGAATTTTGAAAAGTTAATATGTGCATGAGACAGAAGAAAGTTTCAAGATTGGCCCATCCGACTGGTCCAATTAATTATCCTTTATTACTTTAATTTATTATCCTTTTTATTTAAGTAAATTTTTCTACATTTACATTTAATCTTCTTTATTGGTTCATTATATCTTTGTAAATCATCTATGTATTGAATATTAAATAAGTGACAATCACATTGCTAAACAGTCACACCTATATATTGCCTGGGTGTAACTAGGAAGCCCCTCAAACTGCCTTATATTGTTCCACTGTTCCCTTGAAAGTTAATTAGGCAAAAAAAAAAAAAAAAATCGAAAAAGGGACTAAGCATATGTGAAGTTATCATTTTAGGTGGAGAGAGTCTTTAACATGATATCGCAGGTTATCTCTAGGACAAGGATAGAAGTGGTTGTCTTTTTATGTCATTATCATTTTTTGATACAACCAAAGTTTTCTCTTCTTATTTGTAACTTGGTCTTTATATCAAAATAGAAAGTTTATTAGAATTATCGTTCACATATGTCATAAAAAAACAATCTATAATTATCTTTTATTTTTAGTTCTATTATCTATTTTTATAAAAATACAAAGTTATTAAAATAATTAAATGATTATATATATATTATTATATATGATTATAATATTACATTATTATTATCCATAACCTGCGGGAAAAAGTTTAAAAAAAAATCTTACTACTGTTGAATGCATTGTGTAACAAAAAGCGATCATTAAATACTTTTAAATAGCAACTATTTCTTTTAAGTGTTGTATGATATAAGTTATTTCATACATAAAGGGACATTTTATTGACTTCTCTTCATCTGAATTAATAGAGTATGCGAAAAATAAATGTAAACATAATGGTTTATCACTCCTTGGAGTGATATGCAAATTTTTTGGAATTTTTTTCTTTCGTAAACAAAAGGAAAAAAATCCACAAATCAAAAGATTTTTTATACATTGTTAACGATATCATCACACGAATTTACACGGGGTCCAAATTTACAAAATGTTGATAACATTACATATGTAAACCAGTGATGAAAGATTAAAAATTCTATAAAGGATTTTCATCACGAAGAGGTTAAGGGAAACAAACTCTTTGCCAACTAAGGAAAATAAATAAAAAATATTATATACTCACAGATAATTTCAATAATTTAGATTTTAGGATACAAAAACTTTCTTTTGCTTCCGGCTCCTTGTAATATTTTTACTAAAAGAATAATCAGTAATAAATTGTTTTATAGGACTTTTTTAGGCTCTTTTGAAGAACACATTAGAAAGGGTTATTATAGAAGAGATCACTTTGAGATTTCTGCATTTGAATAACACATAAATAGTGTAAAATTTAGCAACGTGAATGATGAATTTCACCAGAATGATTAACAATTCTCTCCAAAAGAAATACAGGAAAGCCTTATATCTTAATCTGTAGATTGCTTCCGTTGATATCATATGACTTTTAAAGGAAACATGCAGTAGCATATCTATATTATAAAGAAAAAATATATCCGTAAATAACGCAGACGTCATGCCGATAGTGGCAACCATGTAAGCAACCCAATTCCTCTTTGTACAAATATAATTATTTTTAAACATGGTATAATTTTATTTTTATACTGCCAAATAGAAGAAAAAATATGCTTTCACACATGCAATTTGTTTGAAAATTGTATCTGACTTAAAATAAAAATTTTATATATACACAAATAAAAAAAAGTACTTGCTATATCGTCGGTCAAACTATCCAATGTGAAAATAGAGGGTAACTTTTTACAAAAACAAATTTACTGATTTCCACCACACTTTTAAAATGTTAAAATTCTCCTTGTTTTCTAACTAAATAAAATGTCTTTAAATAAGGTTAAAAAGACGAATTTTACTATTTCAAAAAAGTGGTGCCGATCAAGAAATTTGAATTTTAAAAAAGTAACCCACTATTTTTACATTGGATGCTTTGACATGGCACCGACGATATGTTATTTGAGAAGTAGCAATGCAGTCAATATAAAGGTAGTACATAATACCTATGGTCAATATAAAGGTAGCTCTGAAATATTCCTTATTTGTCCTAGGTTCCTGTTTGAAATCCTTTTTCAGAATCAGTGGAAAAAGCTCTCATGTGTCTTTCTGCCATAACTATACAATGATACTTAATAATGTTAACTAGAATAATAATATTAATTTGCGCACATTTCAGCTAATGGCTCGGTATAAACAACAAATCTACTACAGTCGAGCCTCTATATAACGAAATCCATCGTTCCAGTAAAAAAATTCGTTATATAGAGAAATTCGATGTATAGAGTATGATGTTAAAAATAGTATTTAATGTGTAAATTTTGAACAAATATTATTTTTGATCTTTTTAATTAAGAATTTGAAATGTTTAAAAGTATATATTAACCTAACATTTTATTTCTTACTTATTTAAGCAGTTTCAAAAAAGAGAAAAGACATTTATTTGAAAGCTTAATGAAAATCAAATAAGGAAGACTTACATAAATTTCAGAGGAAGAAATCTGTAATTTTTTGTTGTTTTGATTTTAAAATTACAATTTTTACGCTCTCAAAAAAAAATTCTCAAATTTTAGCAAGGAATGAAAAATTTAGTTAATATTTTCCTCCATTTGAAGGTCTCTCTTATGTGCTCTCATTGATTCCTCTCTTATATGTGTAACAATTCAATTGACTGTGTTTTGAGAAGGATGTTGAAAGGTGTATGGGAGGTGGGGTGAACTTGTTAGATTTAAAGAATAAGGAAAGAAGTAATATTTATTAAAAAAAAAAAAAAAAAAAAAAAAAAAAAAAACCTCTCCACTGAACGATAAATTAAAAATAAGTGATGGGAAATTGATTCCATATGATTTCGAAGCTTTTTTAAAACTGAATAAATTAAGATCAATTTATGAAAAAATTCGTTATATGGAGATAGATATTTCGCTATATAGAGTCTGTTTTTAATGTAATCATGCGAAAAGGGGACCGTTCTTACTAAAAATTCGTTATGTGGAGAAATTCGATGTATGGAGTTTCGTTATATAGAGGTTCGACTGTATTTGAAACTGTTGTTGTAATAAAAATCACGAGACGTCGTCATCGGGAAGTATTTAGGATTAAAAGCGATTTCGATATAAGAGATTTTTAAATGAGACAATCTTGAAACAATTTTAAAATGTCATTAACATTTTTCTATTGAGTAATTTAAGTATCAAGCTCGGCAGGCTCGAAAGAAGGAAGCACACACGATGAGTGATTAATTAAATAAACTACAATTATTTATATAGAAATTAATTTACAACTTAAAACTAGTCGTTGGGGGCCACCGTAATACTTACCCATCATGGATATGTATATGAAAATAAAACATGTGAAAACTATTTATACAATGCATTGCAATTCATAAACAAAATTTAAATATTGTTAATTTACATAGTAATGCTATATTAAAGAACTGCTGATGTACCAATTTCGACAAATTATATAAAACGCCAAACTACTCAAGTAGTCCCGAACTGCGTAAAAGAAACATCCTTATAACTCCAAAAATAATAATTATATTAAGTAACAATTAATTGCGTCGGATTAAGCGTCTCATTTCCAATTAAAATATACCTCTGAATTGAAATTTGAATGAAATACAGGGTCATGAAAAATCGAAGAATGTAGAAAACAGGGTTACAAAAATCTCGGCAACTAATAATCCGATTGACTTCGTTCTATATGCAAAATGTGTGTTATTTTATTGCCTTTCATGTCCATTCCTTAGAATAAAAAAATTCGAAAATTTTTATACACCTTTCATCAGAACGATTTTTCGAGAGTCCGAAAAAAATAGTTCCGGATAATCGAGGTTGCTGATATTAAATAGGCTTCGTCCCATTCTTACATACTAACTACATACAAAATTTCAAATCTCTATCTCAATTTTTTTCGGGAGATAGAGCGTTTACAGACAGACAGACAAACGGACGGCAAATTTTTTTTTCTAAAAATATGTTTTTCGGAATCTCCACTATCTAAAACGTGTAAATCCGTCAAATTTTTTTTTTCGATTTTTAAAACGATTGCAAGACTTACCCTATACTACGTATGATGGGTAAGTAATAAAAACTAGTCGTTGGGGGCCACCGTAATACTTACCCATCATGGATATGTATTTGAAAATAAAACATGTGAATATATTTATACAATGCATTGCAATTCATAAACAAAATTTAAATAATGTTAATATACATAGCAGTGCTATATTAAAGAACTGCTGATGTACCAATTTCGACAAATTATATAAAACGACAAACTACTCAAGTAATACCGAACTGCGTAAAAGAAACATCCTTATAACTCCAAAAATAATAATTCTATTAACTAACAATTAACTGCGTCGGATTAAGCGTCTCATTTCCAATTAAAATATACTTCTGAATTGAAATTTGAATGAAATACAGGGTCATGAAAAATCGAAGAATGTGGAAAACAAGATTACAAATATCTCGGCAACTAATAATCCGATCAACTTCATTCTGTATGCAAAATGTGTGTTATTTTATTGCCTTTTACTTCCATTCCTTAGAATAAAAAAATTCGAAAATTTTTATATACCTTTCATCAGAACGAATTTTTCGAGAGTCCAAAAAAAAAAGTTCCGGATAATCGAGGTTGCTGATATTAAATAGGGTTCGTCCCATTCTTACATACTAACTACATACAAAATTTCAAGTCTCTATCTCAATTTGTTCGGGAGATAGAGCGTTTACAGACAGACAGACAGACGGACGGCAAAATTTTTTTTCTAAAAATATGTTTTTCGGAATCTCCACTATCTAGTGTGTAAAAACTAAAAGTTACTAAAACGTGTAAATCCGTCAAAAAATTTTTTTTCGATTTTGAAAACGATTGCAAGACTTACCCTATACTACGTATGATGGGTAAGTAATAAGTAACTAAATCTAACGCTGATGTACGTAACGTTAAAAAGCAGTTTTTTTTTTTTTTTTTTTTTTTGCTGATAGCAACAAATGGTTTGTGGTACTAAATGACAACAATTTTCATCAATCTGATAAAATTAAATAAACTAATCACGATATCAATTTGAAATTTTCAGAATAAATGTAGAAATGTTTTTGGCATTCGAATAACACTTTTTATCCGAAATCTGTCGGTAGTTTTTCTTATTTTTGGCACCAAAAACTGACTGTGACAGTACGAAAATTTGGAGAAAGAAATCGTACAAAGACGGCCATTCATTTTCAAATTAGCTGGCTTCGTCTGCTAGGCGAGGAAAATCTCTTATTTTCATTCCACCACCAGAGGCCGCTAGGACGCATTCTAGTTGCCGAGGAAAAGTTGAAATCTCAATATTTGATTATGAGAATCCTAGTATTTGTGTTAGTTCATATAAATGTAACGGATACAATGTGGAAGAAATAATTTAAAATTGAGAGGGGGGGGGGGAGGCAATAGGGACGGCGAGTAATAATATAACATGAAAGAGATATCAGAGGTTGTCCAATGATATCTCATTGAATAAAATCATAAAAGCATTTTTATAACTTCGTTTTTTTTTATAATCCAAAATAAGTACGAAATCTTAAAGAACATGTATAAAATTTTATTACAAAATTTAAAACATATGAAGTATTCTCATTCATTTCGAAATATCTACGAGTTTCTTTCTGAATGGAATTGAGAAAATTTTTTTTTTGCCTGCAAGTTATGGCCAGTCTTCTATCTAAATTTTTGCTTCGTGCAAGTTTCAATTCGTAGGTGCTACAGAATCCGAAGGTAAAGGTCTCCTCTTGTAGTCGCTGCGACTCACAGTAAAAGCCACTAAAAAGGCAAATACTACTATGCATAATCCAAGACAGTTTCCAGTAATTGCTTTCTCTTCCATATTCGAATAGCCTCTGAAAATGAAAGGTAAAATTTAAATTGAATCAATGTAATATATGTACAGTAAATAGACTTAAATAGAAATATACAGAAATGCTTCCGTAGATTTTGCAAAAAATGAAGACTAACACTTTGAGTGCGACGTCAGTCACCGCTGACTGACTATGATTTTTCCGTTTGGGCCACATATCATATTTTAGACTTTCATCAATGACTGTCAGTCTAAAATACGATATAAAACTTTAAAAATCCCTGTCGGCATGGCCTATAGGCGGAGGTAGATTTCAAAAAGTTTTCATCTCAAAAAAAAAAAAAAAAAAAAAAAAAAAAAAAGATTAGAGATAAACCCAGTTTAACTACTTTATTCAGCCGCTTTTAAATTTTTTTAAATTTCATTTTTCTGTAAGAACTGGTTTTATCAAAATCATCTTAAACGAAATTCTACTCAAATGCCTATTTTGGCAACATATTTTGAATTATATTCTTACTTTATTTAAAAAATTGACCAATATTCTCATTATATAATTCCTAAATAACAAAAAACTGTTAATTAAATTCGTTTGACAGTAAAATTGAATTTTAAAATGAGTCATAAAATAACCAATTCATTATTTTAATACATCCACAATTCTTTAATCAAGATCGCTTTGGGAAATTTTGTGCGAAGTGCCCACTTTGACAGCTTTTTTTTAAATATATATTTAGCCTTTATCAAAAATCTGACCAATACGGCATATTACACAGTTCCTAAATAACAAATAACTGTCAATTGAATGCGTTTGAGAGCAAAATTGAATTTAAAAATGAGCCATAAAATAAACAATTTGTTATTTGAATACAACTTCAATTCTTTTATCATGATCGCTTTGGGAATTTTTTTTTTCTTTTTTTTGCGAAATGCTTACTTTGACAGCTTTTAAAAAATATATATTCACACTTTATCAAAAAATCGACGAATACGCACATTATATATTTCCTAAGTAACAAAAAACTGCCAACTGAATGCGTTTCAGAGCAAAAAGGGATTTAAAAATGAGTCATAAAATAACCAATTTGTTATTTGAATATTCACAGTTCATTAATCATGATCGCTTTGGGAAATTTTGTGCGAAGTGCCCATTTTGGCAGTCTTTTTTGAAATATATTCTATCTTTATCAAAAAACTGGCCAATCCGTCACATTATATAGTTCCTAAATAAGAGGACCTGCAAATTGGAAGGGTTTGAGAACAAAAATGAATTCAAAAATGACTCAGAAAAAACGCAATTTGTTATACTTCCTCAATTTTTCAATGACGATAACTTCGGGAAATTCTGTTCAAAATACCCTTTTTGGAAGCCTTTTTAAAAATATATTCTCCTTTTATCAAAAAACTGGCCAATACGTCAAGTTATATAGTTCCTAAATAAGAGGACCTGTAAATTGGATGGGTTTGAGACCAAAAATGGATTTAAAAATGACTCCGAAAAAACGCAATTTGTTATACTTAATCAATTTTTTAATGACGATAATTTCGGGAAATCTGTTCAAAATACCCTTTTTGGCAGCCTTTTTAAAAATATATTCTGCCTTTATCAAAAAAACTGGCCAATACGTCACATTATATAGTTCCTAAATAAGAGGATCTGTCATTTGGATGCGTTTAAAATCAAAAAAGTCCTTCCGGCAATGCCGGGAGGAAGAGGTAGCTTTCATATACTTATATATATATTAATTTATTTTAAAGTAAGTTACATTGTTCAAAAATACTAAGCTCAAATTAGTGGAAATAATCTTATAAAATTAGTGATTTTATAAGATTGAATACTAGTTTTTGTCAAGACTGAATATTAATAGGAATTTTTAGAAATTAGTCATCTTTTATTCAACCTGGTTTTATTTTAAGCGATTTAGAGAGTCACCAAATTCCACGATATCATAAAGTGTATGCCATTTTAAAGCAACATTGTGGATCGTTCAGATCAGACCGTTTCAAAATGTCAGCCTAAGCAAAAATTCAAAATACTATAACTCAATCATTTTTTAAGATATAGACAAAATAAAAAGTGTTCTGGAATTGTTGTTTTAAGTTCTAACACGTAAAAGAAAAATATTTTTCAACTTTCAATTTTTTCGCATTTAATTTTAAATATATATTTTTTTTTAATTTAAAATGGCTACCATTTTGAAACAAAATGGTGGATGATGCTGGCCAACGAACTCGATCGAGACATTTGTATGTACTATGTACATACCCAGTTTCATTGAAATCGGTTCATAAATGCAAGTGTTATCACGTGACAAAAATCAGATCGTTTCAAAATGTCAGCCATAAGAAAAATTCAAAGTGCTATAACTCAATCATTTTTTAAGATATAGACAAAACAAAAAGTGTTCTGGAATCTTTGTTTTAAGTTCTAACACGTAAAAGAAAAAATATTTTTCAACTTTTAATTTTTTCGCATTTAATTTTAAATTTTAAATTTTTTAAAAAATTTAAAATGGCCGCCATTTTGAAACAAAATGGCGGATGATGCTGACCAACGAACTCGGTCGAGACATTTGTATGTACTGTGTACATACCAAGTTTCATTTAAATCGGTTCATAAATACATTAGTTATCGCATGACAAAAATCAGATATATACTATATATATATATATATATATATATGGTTATATATTGTTGTGTTTGGGGAGGAAGAGAAGGAGATGAGAACACCTATTTTTTGTTTCATCTCAAAAGTAGGCTACGTGATCGTAATAATTGGTAAATGACATTGCGTTGGATGGAGGCCAGCAAAAGACCCTTATATAAAAAGTATTATGACAAAAGGTTACCATTGATATTTCTTAATAATGAATCCTTAACTATGATAATATTAACTCGTAGCAAAGATGTAAAAATATAAAGTGATAAGAATAAAAGTTACCTGGACTTCCTGGCTGATGAAGACAACTTCAGGTAGACAAATGAATAGGCATTGACACAATAAAAATGAAGAGAGGATTTTGAAGAAGACAAGCATATTTATTTAATATTACTTGTGAAATTCTTCATGACTTGAATATTTTATATATACAGTAAAGCATCGTTTATACGACGATCACTTATACGACGTTTACATTTATACGACGTTTTAATGTGGTCCCGATTCATTCCTATTCATTTTAATGTAAAAATATATCTTTTATACGACGCTCAAAATCGTTTATACGTCGATTTTCCGATTTTGTATAGGTTTATTTTTATTTATTTTTCTTGTATATTTTATGAACGAGCGAAAGTTGGCAGCTATGAATGACACCAAAGAGCGTGTTTAAATGCACTCCACATTATAAAAATGTGGGCTGGTGTTCAATTAGTCTGAAAAATCAGCTAACGTGTAACAGATTACACTGGGAGGGGTCATTCTTTTTTCGGGGATAGTTAGCTTTCCCGACCTATTTTAAGTTGCAAGACTATCCTTTTAACTGTTATCAGTATTGGCGACTTTTAGTTGGCCACGCGGGGTTTTTGATCTTTGACTTTAAATGGAAAGGAATAGATGTACTGCAAATGAGGAACCTTTAATTATGAGGAAACATAATTAAAGGTACGTATATATAAATAGCTTACTAATCCCCCCTTTTATTATTATTTCTTTATTTTGGTTTGTTTAATTTACAAATTCATGCAAATCATCACGTTAAACACTAAAATTAAGTAAAAACAAAATTAATTCTAGTTTTAAAAGGGAAAATCGTTTATACGTCGTTATCGTTTATACGACGTTTTTCGTTAGTCCCTTCGGCGTCGTATAAACGATGCTCCACTGTATATATATTCGTTTGTTATCATGCACAAACTTATATAAGTAGAATTATTATTCTTTTCGTACAACAATTGCTCCACAAGGATGATATACATAAGTCGACATATTTTTAACACAACTCTTCTTTATAAATATTTGTATTCATTTTTGATAACATGATAACATTTTCTTGAACGATATGAAAAACTCAAATATTTTTAGAATATCAATCAAATATTATTTCAAAAGGAATATGCCTGAAAAATCACAAAAAGATATTCAATATCTTCACTTTGGGGATGCCGTTTTCATGCTCAGATAATTATATTTATGCTTATGGCCGATTAATCATGAAATGAAGAGGAATTAAATTATGATATATTTTATATATGAATCACTTTCTCTGCATTCTTTTCAGAGGAAAAATGAATTCACTAAAAAAATGATGAAATGAAAATCAGTTGGAGAAGTTTGATAATAAATTGACGAGAGTTCTTTGAAGATAAACTATGACGACTCTTAAGACAAAATTGAGTAGCCGGAATAAAAAAGGAAAACCAAAGGATTTAGGTTGCGGCGGTAGGAGAGCCTAGCTCCTCGCAGCATTAAAAAAAAAATCCATCATACGGTGGATCATCCGCTCAACATTTCCCGGCACCTGCTCAACTCAAACGGTCACGCACAACAGCCTCGGGGCGCGCATACTTGCCCCGGTGTCCGCTAAATTTCTCGGCACATCTCAACTGCATCGGTTACGCTCACCCAACAGCATCCATCTCAACTGAGCTCCAACTGCGCAACTGCACTCGTGGCGCAGAGCCAGGAGGGAGAAAAGAACAAGGGTTACTGTAAACCCGGAATACGCCAAGTTGGCAACGTTCGAATGAGGAGAGCGAGGGAAAATAGGCCAAGCTACGATTTAAGTATGGTGAAATATAAATTTAATAAGGAAAAAAAATGACAAACTCTTAAAGAATGAAGGCCAAAGAAGGTGGCCAGGCACTTAGCTGGTTAAATCACGTCACCTGTGGATTTGAATTTGATAGGCCAAGGGGAGTGCCAGATTAACCGGAAATACCACCCATAGAACGATCAAGATTGTTCTAGAAGCTTTCTAAACCGGAAGGAATGAATTCAAACAAGATTTTACCGGATTAGAACATTCGATAGCTAGGTAAGGAAGACAAATATACAGGCGACGACATCAAAAGAAACGAAATCGAAATAATATTTAAATTGAGAACATTAATAAAAAGGAAATGATAGGAAATAAAATAGCTAATAAAATTGAATTAAAATAAAAATATGGCAGGGGTTATCGAGTAACCACCACATATCTACCCGGGGCTCCCCAAAAGAAAATATTGGAGAGATGACAAAAATTCAATAATTTTTTCATCGAAACAATATTTTCTAAAACATGTACAAAGATATAAAATAATTACACAAAATAAATGTACCAGAAATAGTTATATGACTACAAATAATTGTTTTACATGATATTTAAATAATAAAAATAATTACAATTATGGTAGTAGTCGTTATGTTAATACATCAAATATAGCAAATATTTAAAATGGAAGGTATACAAAATTTCTTCCAGAGGTACTTATCATGTATCAAAAAAAATTAAAGTTTATATATATTTGCAGAAACAACAGTCTTTAACTATCAACAGTCTCTTGTTAAGCTGTGCAAAATGCAATATGATAACTAAATGCTTTAGCATATGTAAAATATTTGATTATACAATAAGAACATGTAGATGTATATTTTCCAGTTGATAATAAAATAAATCAAACTATAACTGTATATGCATCATACTATAACTGTATATAAAAATGTATGGTTTCATATGACACATGATAAATTGAATAAATTTGTAAGTTGAAAATTTGAAAAGAATACATACAAATGGTGCAGAGAGATTATTTAAGCTCTCATAAAAAAATGTACATATATCAATATATAATAGCTTTTTAAGCTTTTAACTACTCTTAACTGAATAACCTTATTATCCTTCAATAACAACATTTTCAAACAAAAATATAAGAAATTCCAAAGGCCTATGTAAATTGGTAGAAAAATACAATGTAATCTTTCAATAAACATTTTTAAAATGAATATAAAAATTTTCAAAGAGAGAATGTTTACACTCTCATAAAAGAATATTCTTGAATACTTTCAACATAAATTGACAATAATTGCATGAATACTTTTAATACTATACTTCATTCAAAATAAACATAAAATATAAGATATTTATATTCTGATAAAAAGAACTTATATAAATATATCAATCTTGTATATGACTTTGATAATGTCAATTTTCAAACAAAAATCTATTATGTCAAAAATTGTATATAAGATATCTTGAATATTTGCAACTTTCAACCATTTTTTAAATGACAAGTGATCATTTTTGTATTTGTCATATATCAAGTATTTGCTTTATATACATATATAATGACTCAACCAACATCTTTGGATCCAAAGTATAATTATAGTATAACAAAAACCTTTTTTTTTTAATCTTTAATAACTTTCAAATACTCAGAAGTATACAAAAAATAAATAATACTTATTGTGAGTCATTCATTTTTGTATAGTTCAATAATAAGAGTAAAATTATTAGTATGGATAAGTTTATCATGCATTTTCATTTTTTGTTAAAAGAGGTTAATTGTTAGAGCATGCATGCATTGTAAAGAGAAATTATTATATAAGTCACAATAGGGAAAATGATTTCATGAGTACTCATATTCATGTTTACCTTACATCAATTACAATCCACTTTTCTTAGTAGGATAAACATTTGTCAAAAATAACTTTAAATAATGACATAACATTTCAATAACTATATAAAAAGACAAATTCTTTCTCAACTTTTTTTAGCACCAACTATTGCAATTAAAGACTTTGTAAGGTTAAAAAAAAATAGTAGTGTATGGCATATTTGAGATCATACTTACTTATTACAATAATTATGGTTTAGAAATGAATATAGTGAATAATAAAAATATATTAAAACCATACATACATCTGGAGGATGACCATTGAATTGCCTCAAGGACAAGAAGACTTAAAAGAAAAAAAATAACAGTTGCTTGCAGCTTGGAGGAAGAAAACAAAAATTACACAGTCATTCTTCATACTCGAATATCAGTCTAACTAGTATTGACTGACTATGCTACAAATCAAGAGTCATCCTGAAAAAAGAAAAGATTAGTTCATTTTTTATACATTTTATGAGTGCGAGGGCGAAGATCATAATTTTTATATTGAGTAGACTTGTTTCTAACATCAGTGTGAGTGCCACCAAGAGGAACTTGTGACTGTACAGATTTACTGGAACATGAAGATGTTTGTTGGCACTTAGAAGAAGAAAGAATTTGAGGAGATGTGTTACAAGCAGCATCATGATTAGACACTTGAGTAGGAGAGAGTTGTCTCACAGGAGTAGAAGATGCATTATCAACAGATGTTTGATCATGTGATGCATTTCTAGAAGAAATTGAAGGATATTGTAATGTTTCATTTCTCTTTTGAAGCTTCAAGATTCTGTTAGTGTGAATCAACATGGGTGAAGCGTGACTATTATTGGAATCTTGAATTTGAATAAGCACAGGAGAAATTATTTTCTTCACCACGTATGGGCCTTGTACCTTTTTATTAAACACAGTGGGACATTTTACATAAACAATGTCATTAACATTGATGTTGGCAAACTTTAATTTTTCTCTCGATTTTTGATACACTTTTTGCCTAGAAGATTCGTTATTCTTGTAAGCTTGATAATATATTTTCTCAATAACATCCATTAATTTATGAATTTCATAGGCAGTATTGAGAATTTTCCAGGACACTTGAGTTTTGTAATTAGAATAAATGTCATTTATCTCTCTTCCAAAATGAAGAAGATTTGGAGTGAATTTTGTAGCTGGATGAGGTGTAGCATTATATATGGATTGGTGAATTTTTAGAGCAGTTGGTATATCACATCCTTGGGAAGCCATTGTATTCACAGACGATTTTATTTGAGAATTAACTCGTTCACTTAATCCGTTAGCCTGGGGATGGGCTACAGAACTGTGTTCCAATTTAATGCCAAGCTTTTTATTAAAATAAGAAAACATATCACTAGTGAACTGAGAGCCATGATCAGTGAGAGTTAATTCGGGTTTTCCATGAGTGGAAATGTAATGTAATAAAGCTTTTGTAACAGACTCAGCACTGATATTATTCAAGGCATATAATTCTAAATGACGAGAAAAGTGATCTATGATAGTCATCACATATTGACGATTTCTTAATGGGCCGAGTAAATCCATAGAGACTTTTTGATTGGGAGCTGTTGGAAGTGGTGCTGGCAAGTATGGAGCAGTATTTTTTTTATGATTTTTGTTTACTAAACAAATTTCACAAGAGTTAACATAATTAATGGTATCAGAAACAAGGGTTTTCCAGGTAAATCTTTTCTTTAAATTAACAATAGTTTTATGAATTCCAGTGTGAGTAATATGAGCAATTCTTAAGGCTTTTGCTCTAAGTGATAAAGGTAAAACAGCTTTATGTAGCTCAATATCTTCTGAAGAAAAATGTCCATTGTAGCAAAGTAACTCATTACTTGGATTAATATAGTAGCCATTTAAACTTTTAGATTTTTTGTTATTTTTAAGATCTTCATAAATTTTTTTGATTTTTGGGTCTTTTTGTTGTTCAGAGAAAATGGTGTGATCAAGAATTTCTAATAATGGATCTTGATTATTATCATTATTTGGAGGTGAAGAGTCACTTTGAAGATGACATGTGTGGTGCATTTTGTCAACTAGACCACATGGAAAGTGAGGAACTTCATTATGTAGATCTTTTTGATTATCTACAATTGGTAGTGGTTCTTGTGTAGAAATAAGATCTGGATTATTATGGAGATCTTCAGTAGGAATGTGAGGTGTTCTACTCAGAAAATCTGTTAATAGTCCAGGCATTAAGTGCTCAAAAAGGACAAATAAATGCAAGTTTTGGTGTAGTTTTGATTTTTGGTTCCCTTTATGTTTTTTGGGTCGCTGAACACGAATCTGGCATTATCCAACAAAATTTCTCCCCGGAAACACGTTTTTTTGGCAAAAAACATGCAAAAAACGTGACTTTTTTTCGTTTTTTCTAAATAATTTCAAAATTATGCATTTTACATAAAAGTCATCAATACATAAATTAAAGAGCACAAAATTTCCTACAATTTATGTATTTAAAGTTTTTTTCTCTGATCAATGGTTTAGCCGTGAGAGAGCCGCGAAAATGGGTGTGAAAAGCAAAATATTCTGAAAAACGTGAATTACAGCACCGTACGTCGATGAAACATGAAAAACAACCATTTTACGCAAAATTTTCCCACTTAATAGTACTAAATATATTATTATTGACTATATTTTATTAATCTGATGTTCATTGTTTCTTTTATAAAAAAAAATAAATAAAAATAAGCATATTTGTGATCAAAATTTTCATTTGCTATTACAGAATAATAATAGCAAAAATTTCTTAATTTGACTTTTAAATAATGTAAATAAAATAACTAAAACAGACTTTAACATATAAAAGCTGACACGGATTCCAGTTCTTAAAGTTCTCAAAGTTCAAAATGTGGGTGTGAAAAAAAAAAAAAATCTGGAAAATAGGAATTATGGCACTGTACATAGATTTAACATGAAAACTGATCATTTTTCGCAAGGATTGGCTTTAAATGATACTGAAGATGTTGTGATCGACTATGTTTTACAATGAAGTTGCTAACAATAAAAACGACTCATTATGAATTATTATTTAATTATAAATAATTATGTACATTAGTAAGTACATTTACTTAAAAAACAAAGTACTATTTCCGCTTTTTATCATTTGAAGGTCCCTTCTTTTAACCGACATCTACAAAATAGAAAATAGACGAATGAAATTAGTGGGTGTTTTATAACTATCAATATTATAAATAAAAGGTTTTTTTAATAGTAAATATTTGATATTTTGCGGCATGACTATTTCCCCTTCCATTGGGTCATCTGATTCATTGTGTGGGCAATCCATTTCCAGATCGGCTTCAAAGTCTAGCTCATACTCTTCGTCTTGACACACAACTGCGATGTTGTTGCAGTTTCCCGAAGAAAATCTTATATCTGATATCTTCGCAAATAATTTTGGCTGCTGCTTCAACCATCACTCGCAGTCTCTCATCTCGATCAGATTTACATGTTTGCTAATACCATACATTGGTCAGTATCTTCCCTCCTATATTGTCGAAACGCACAATGGACTTTTTTTCTGATTCTTTGTGATCAGTATGTCGTCCCCATATCTCTCAATGAGGTTAAACTTTACAGTTTTTATATCAGGTTGATAATTCCGTGTAACCTGTTTCATTAGTTCTTCCATGGAGAATTGACCCTCGTCTTCATGATTTTGAAGGTAATCGTATATACTTTGAGTTACTCTGTCGATAGCTTCGGCAAATGGTCCATGTTTCGTTCTTGGACCTTCGGCCTCCCATAAATATACCTAAAACATTTGATGTGGTATTGAGCATCTGCTGCGATCAAATCATTCACTGGTTCGATGTGCTGAATTATAGCCTGCCCATAATCATCATTCCGAACTCTTGCTGCTTTCAGAATTGTACTTTTGAATCCCATGTGTCACACACTGTATGCTGTATTGCGTTCGCTTGGTGGATTTTTCGCTTGTGCTGCAATGAACTCTTCCGAAATGCACAGTCCATATATAAAACAATTAGTTAAATTAAACTGAGGAGTTGGTGATCTTAAAATTTGAGAAGTGCTAGCACTTTGTTTCTCAATCTTCTTCATATAAACAATAATCATCCGTTCATTTACGTATGCATTTATACACTTAAGATGCGCATCTACTGAGGTTGTCCCCTTTAGGAAAACTGCTTTTCCATCCTTTCTTTCTGTACTTGCCTTGATTAACGCTGCAATATTTCGACTAACTTTCACTGACGGTCCCTCTTCTAAAGGAGAGTCACAAATAAAACATAGCGACATGGCGCAAAATCACTTTAGATGTTCACTATATTCACGAAGACACAAACAGTGAATTACAAAATTATAAGTAAGCAGTTGCATACGGAAACTGAGAGGAATGTGTCCTCCTGATAAGACAGTAATCTGTACAGTATCTGTGCGACGCATATTTCTAACAGAGGCGAGACTGTTGGAGAGGGAGTTAGTATTTCACTGAACATGGACATGGGATGCAGTGGGTGGGCGCTTGACCAACGTTATTTCACACTTGCACCCACTTCAATCAAGGGGGAAAGTGCAGATGGAATCAGTTAAAGCCTGTTTTAGTTATTTTATTTACGTTATTTAAAAGTCAAATCAAGAAATTATTACTATTATTATTTTGTAACAGCAAATGAAGATTTTGATCTCAAATATGCTCATTTTTATTTATTTATTTTTTGTTATGAAAGAAACAATGAACATCAGATTAATAAAATATAGTCAATAATAATATATTTAGTTTTATTAAGTGGGGAAATTTTGCGTAAAATGGTTGTTTTTCATGTTTCACCGACGTACGGTGCTGTAATTCACGTTTTTCAGAATTTTTTGCTTTTCACACCCATTTTCACGGCTCTCTCACGGCTAAACCTTTGATCAGAGAAAAAGACTTTAAATACATAAAACGTAGGAAATTTTGTGCTCTTTAATTTATGTACTGATGACTTTTATGTAAAATGCATAATTTTGAAGTTATTTATAAAAAACGAAAAAAAGTCACGTTTTTTGCACGTTTTTTGCCAAAAAAACGTGTTTCCGGGGAGCAATTTTGTTGGATAATGCCAGATTCGTGTTCAGCGACCCAAAAAACATAAAGGGAACCAAAAATCAAAACTACACCAAAACTTGCATTTATTTTTTACCAAATGCCTGGACTATAAGACATTTTCTTTGCCTGGAACATGTTGGAATGTGTACGAGTATTCTGACAGTTCTAACATCCATCGAGTAGTAATATCAGCTGGTGATGTAGCCTTTTTATAATTATTAAAAGTTGTTTGGCATCGGATAATAGAATAAAGGGTCGACCAAAAATATAGTATTTAAAAGCTGTTATGCCTTTGTAAATGGCATAAAGTTCCAATTTGATGGCAGGGTATTGTCTTTCAGACTGAGACAAAGTTTTTGAACTAGGACTTCCCTCAGAGGGATTAGTCTGAGCGATATTGCTGAGAATACACATTTAATAACTTGCGATAAGTAAAGAAAATGAGATGTTACCTTTAATTGGTCATTCATTGAGATAAAATATGATGAAAATAAGCATATTGAATCATAGAGTTACAAAATCTTATATATGAAGTTGCATATACTATTTTTATAAAAGAAAAGCAAACCATGTATGAATATAAAATTGGAAATATGCAAAATGTTAAAAGTAATACAGAAAATAAAACACCAAATTTTCCAATATTGGAAATATAACTCTTTGAAATGATGTCATGCGCATAAACAGAAGCTTCGCACCGATTTGAGAAACTATAAATAACATAAACTATTATGTTTGAAGAGAATGGAGTGTATTTTATAAGGTGTGAGATCCGTTTGAATAGTTTATAATGTTGAATATCTTTTTGCCACGGATTCAATGAGGTTGTTGATAAGAGTTAAGCAATCCTTTTTTAAAAAATTGTCCTAAACGAGCACTTACATCTTATAAGTTACTGTGATGCCAAAGTTATAGTTTCTGACCCCAACAGTATCCTAGAAATTACAATATTCTCAATAAATTGGGATTAAAACTTTTTCTAGAAAAAAAAATGTTTAATTTGTGAAATTAAACTGTTGAATGTTTTAGAAATCATTCATAACGAGAATATTATATCTTAAAAGTTGCCACAAAAAAAAAAAAAAAAAAAAAAAGATTTAAAATTTTTAGTCATATCAACATAAAAGAATTCTCAATTTTAGAATTTTTTTTACTCGTGCAGTGATGGTGATTATTGTTCCTACGCAAAATACAGTATATTTTGCAGCAAAGGTGGTTACCAACATTTTTTGCCCACATAGTCCGGGAGCCGACCGTCGATTTACCTATGTATCGACTAATAGGACAAGACTTACATCAAAATGTAGGTCTCAATGTGCACATTAAGAATATCACTGGCTGCCAGGTCCTATCCTGCCGGAGAGCAAGGCAGCCGCACTTTTATGACGTCAATTTTGAGTGTTTACCTATGTATCGAGTACAAGGACCAGATATACATCAAAACGTAGGTCTCAATGTGCACATTAAGAATATAACTGGCTGCCACATACATCAAAATGTAGGTTTCAATGTGCACATTAAGAATATCACTGGCTGCCAGGTCCTATCCTGCCGGAACCCGGTGGCAGCCGCACTTTTATGACGTCAAGTTTGAGTGTTTACCTATGTATCGAGTACAAGGACCGGACATACATCAAAACGTAGGTCTCAATGTGCACATTAAGAATATAACTGGCTGCCACATACATCAAAATGTAGGTTTCAATATGCACATTAAGAATATCACTGGCTGCCAGGTCCTATCCTGCCGGAACCCGGTGGCAGCCGCACTTTTATGACGTCAATTTTGAGTGTTTATCTATGTATCGAGTACAAGGCCAAGACATACATCAAAATGTAGGTCTCAATGTTCACATTAAGAATATCACTGGCAGCCAGGTCCTATCCTGACGGAACCCGGTGGCAGCCGCACATTTATAACGTGAATTTTGAGTGTTTACCTATGTATCGAGTACAAGGCCAAGACATACATCAAAATGTAGGTCTCAATGTGCACATTAAGAATATCATTGGCTGCCAGGTCCTATCCTGCCGGAACCCGGTGGCAGCCGCGCATTTATGACGTCAATTTTGTGTGCTTACCTATGTATCGAGTATAAAGCCAAGACATGCATCAAAATGTAGGTCTCAATGTGCACATTAAGAATATCACTGGCTGCCACATACATCAAAATGTAGGTCTCAATGTGCACATTAAGAATATCACTGGCTGCCAGGTCCTATCCTGCCGGAACCCGGTGGCAGCCGCACATTTATAACGTGAATTTTGAGTGTTTACCTATGTATCGAGAACAAGGACCCGACATACATCAAAATGTAGGTCTCAATGTGCACATTAAGAATATCACTGGCTGCCAGGTCCTATCTTGCCGGAACCCGGTGGCAGCCGCGCATTTATGACTTCAACTTTGAGTGTTTGCCTATGTATAGAGTACAAGGACCGGACATACATTGACATGTAGGTTTCAATGTGCACATTAAGAATATCACTGGCTGCCACATACATCAATATGTAGGTTTCAATGCGCATATTAATAATATCACTGTCTGCCAGGTTCGATATATAGGTAAACACTCAAAATTGACGAAAAAAATGAGTCTGCTACCTGGTTCCGGCAGAATTAGACATGGCAGACCATGATATTATTAATGTGCACTTTTAAACCTTCATATTTATTTATATATGGTCCTTCAATTCGACACATAGGTAGACATTCAAAATTGATGTCATAAAAGTGTTGCTGCCACCTGATTCCGGTAAAATTGGACAAAGTAGATCTTTATATTATTAATATGCATTTTTAAACCTTCCTTTTGATGTATGTTCGGACCTTGAATTCGATACATAGGTAGACACTCAAAATTGACGTCATAAAAATTCGGCTGCCACCGGGTTCCGCAGGATAGGACCTGGCAGCCAGTGATATTCATAATGTGCACATTGAGACCTATATTTTGATGTATGTCTGGTCCTTGTACTCGATATATAGGTAAGCACACAAAATTGACGTCATAAAAGTGCGGCTGCCACCTGGTTCCGGCAGGATAGGACCTGGCAGCCAGTGATATTCTTAATGTGCACATTGAGACCTACATTTTTATGTATGTCCGGTCCTTGTACTCTATACATAAGTAAACACTCAAAATTCACGTTATAAATGTGCGGCTGCCACCGGGTTCCGTCAGGATAAGACCTAGCTGCCAGTGATATTCTTAATGTGAACATTGAGACCTACATTTTGATGTATGTCTGGTCCTTGTACTCGATACACAGACAGACACTCAAACTTGACGTCATAAAAGTGCGGCTGCCACCGGGTTCCGGCAGGATAGGACCTGGCAGCCAGTGATATTCTTAATGTGCACATTGAAACCTACATTTTGATGTATGTGGCAGCCAGTTTTATTCTTAATGTGCACATTGAGACCTACGTTTTGATGTATGTCCGGTCCTTGTACTCGATACATAGGTAAACACTCAAACTTGACGTCATAAAAGTGCGGCTGCCACCGGGTTCCGGCAGGATAAGACCTGGCAGCCAGTGATATTCTTAATGTGCACATTGAAACCTACATTTTGATGTATGTGGCAGCCAGTTATATTCTTAATGTGCACATTGAGACCTACGTTTTGATGTATGTCTGGTCCTTGTACTCGATACATAGGTAAACACTCAAAATTGACGTCATAAAAGTGCGGCTGCCTTGCGTTCCGGCAGGATAGGACCTGGCAGCCAGTGATATTCTAAATGTGCACATTGAGACCTACATTTTGATGTAAGTCTTGCCCTATTAGTCGATACATAGGTAAATCGACGGGCGGCTCCCGAACTAACATTATTTTTTAAATCGGCTAGGTACTCCCAATGATAACGAAAAACACACAAACGTTAATGCTTTATAGCATAAAAATACAGAATCAAAAGCTATTTATCTCCTATTATATACACACAAATTATCTAATTAGTGCTAGCAGATGCATTTTTAAATATACACAGATCAATATAATGCTTCATTTTTCTTTTATTAGTATTTCTTAGTATTCATTTTTCATTAATTTGTATTATTCAGTAAAAAACTCACTTTCTTAAGCTCGAATTACGTTAAACTTTTTGTAAAAGCGCCTAAGTCCATATAACAGCGAAGTATTGGGAAGAGTATTAAATACAAGGAAGTAAGACACTTAGTCAAACGCAGGTAATAAATCGCCAAATATTGTTCTTTTCCCCCTCTCTCGAAATGCATTTTTTCCTTACATTTAAAATTACAATTTAGAGTCATCTTATTTAAAATTCAAATAAATAAATAATAGGAAGCAATAATAGCGTAAGTCAAAACATTTTATTTCAGCATCAAGGAATTGTATCGTAGTTACACATGTGGAAAAAAGCTGCTTTTGGCCAAAAAAGGTTGTCTTCACTAAATTTGAATTCGATTAAAAAAAGTACTGTGATTAATTAAAATGTTATAGGCAGAACTGCAAGGTCTCCGGCATTTTGGATACCGGTATTTTAATACAGAAAATGTTTTATTAAATTGGAACATTCTGCGGATTTAAAAAATAACTTTTTCTATAAGAAAATTCTGCTGTGCAATAAGCGGGGGCTTGGCATCTCTGTATAGGAATATTTCGTAATCTACTTTTTAACCTTAAAAAAAGCAACGACCATTTTTCGGGTACAAAAAGTACTTACTAATTGTTCCATTTTGCATACAAGGTACTGATTGTAATATTGATACATCTCAATAGTGATAAATTTCCAATAATTTTTCAAATCCCAATTATTTCATTAAAAATATAAATCTTTTATTCATTTAGTTTAAAATAAATGGTTTTTAACTAATTTCATAATACTTTTGAAATATCACTTTTCATTGGCCATTTTTTAAAACATTTAGAAAATGGTTGTTGCTTTCAGTCAAATATAGATTTTGGTCTGTCCGCATTTTATTTTATTATTATTATTATTTATAAATGGTGGAGAAATATTCATACTTAATCCATAATATATGACACTGTTATTACATAAGTCATCTTTTTATTATCATAAAAATTATGTTTTTACTGATTTTTATTAACTCAATAGGAAAAATTTTGTGCTTTGAGTAATAGATGTCCGTATTTCATTTATTTATTTATTTTAACACATTTCTTTGTATTTAGAAGAATTTTTATTAAAATAGGAAACCCAAATGTCGCTGTTAATAAAGAAGAAAGTTACAAAAAAAAGTTACAGAACGAGTAGACGTATACTATCAAATATGGAAAAACGACGAATCCAAAAAAGACGTCGTATGAAATATCATCTTTTAAAACAAAAAAACGAGGTCTGACTATCGAGCCTACTGATTACGAAATATGCATTACATAAAAAAAAACTGCAAATATTGATTTTTTTTTTCTTTTGTGCAGTTTTGGCTTTGAAAAGTGCGCTATTTTGCAAAAAGATATAAGCGACTATGAAAACACACTTGGTAAACGTTCATGCTCAGTTTTACAAATAAATATTGCACATATATGCCCTATACAGACCAAGGTACCTAATTGGTGCCAAAATGGCGTTCAGTTGTCTAACATGCTGGTTATCATATAAATGTTATAATAAATTGTTTGTTCTTAAAATATTATCATTTATTGATTGTTATTATTTTTTTTTTAATAACAGAAAACGTTTCGTTTATTCCTTTTTAGGTGCGTTCGTAATTATGTAAATACATAGCACCTATTTTTGTCGCTCAGTCCGTCCGTCTGTCCGTCTGTCTGTCCGTCTGTCCGCATATAACAAACCAAAAACTACCCAACCGAATCATTTGAAATTTAAAATGCATAATTATTACATAATTTTGTCGAGTCATTTCAAATTTTATGAAAATCGGATAGATAAATCGATTACAGGGACAATCAAAAGGATTCCGTTACATTACGGTCAATGGGGAAAAAAGTTTCAAATATATTTTAAGCGTTTGAAATTTAAAATACATAATTATAACATAATTTTGTCGAGTCATTTAAAATTTTATGAAAATCGGATGGATAAATCGATTACAGGGACAATCAAAAGGATTCCGTTACATTACGGTCAATGGGGAAAAAAGTTTCAAATGCATTTTAATCGTTTGAAATTTAAAACGTATAATTATTACATAATATTGTCGAGTCATTTCAAATGTTATGAAAATTGGTTGCATAGATCAATTACAGGGACAATCAAAAGTATTCCATTACATTACGATCAATGGGGGAAAAAGTTTCAAATGCATTTAAATGGTGTTACACCCATTTGAATTAATAGAATTGACATGAATCTATGAAATATGTACTAAATTATACATTCTGTAGAATCTGGGATATAAAGAATACTTATTATTTATTTACAGGGCCAAACAAATGTATTCCACTAAATAATGTTATTCGGGGAAACATTGTTTGGGGCATGTTTTAATTATATTAAACTACTTCACATTTTATGAATAAGATGATATACGATGAAGTATAATAAAAATTATTCCCTGCATATTTACAGGAACACAAAGATTTCGACCACTATACTGTATCCAAAGTCCGCTCTACTATATCAGCAAGATCTGAATATTTTAAAACTTCGTTATAGTACGAACGCACCTCATTTGCTACGCTTCACGTTCAATTTCCAACTTGTTTTAGGTGCGTTCGTAATTATGTAAATACGTAGCACCTATAGTGGTCGTTCAGTCCGTCCGTCTGTCCGCATATAACGACGCAAAAACTACCTAATCGAATCGTTTGAAATTAAAAATACATAATCATTACATAATTTTGTCGAGTCATTTCAAATTTTATGAAAATCGGATGCATAGATCAATTACAGGGGCAATCAAAAGTATTCCATTACATTACGGTCAATGGGGAAAAAAGCTTCAAATGCATTTTAATCGTTTGAAATTTAAAATACATAATTATTATGTAATTTTGTCGAGTTATTTAAAATTTTTTGATAATCGGGTGCATAGATCAATTACAGGGGCAATCAAAAGTATTCAATTACATTATGGTCAATGGGGAAAAAGTTTCGAATGTATTTTATACGTTTGAAATGTAAAATACATAATTATTACATAATTTTGCCGAGTTTTTTCAAATTTTATCAAAATCGGATGCAAAGATCAATTACAGGGACAATCAAAAGTAATCCATTACATCACGGTCAATGGGAAAAAATACTTCAAATGCATTTTAATGGTGTTACACTCTTTCAAACTTAATAAAATTTATATGCAACTATGAAGTACATATTATAATATACATTTTACATAATTTAGGGTGCAAAGAACATTTGTTATTAATTTAAAAAGCCACACAAAAGTATTCCATTACATAATGGTACAGGGAGAACATTGTTTGATGAGCGTTTTAATTCTAATTCACTATTTACAATTTTATGAGATTAATATATGAGAGTAAAATTTTTAAAACTTCGTTATCGTACGAACGCACCTCATTTGCTACGCTTCACGTGCAATGTCCAACTTGTTTCATTTTGAAATACATAAATAACGTGTTATTATAGCATGCTATATGTATCTGGTAATCAAAACGACGTTTTCGTCTAATTGGCATAAAAAATCTCGCCAAACCCGGTGCTTATATCTCTAGTATACTATCTCAAGTATTTTATTTACGTATACTATAATTGTTTTTATATACCACTTACTTCTTCTTGTATATAAAAATTGGTAAGTGGCGCCTTTATGCAGTATAAATTGTATAAATCTTTAAAAAATAGCCCCCGATGCCCCTTTTTAGATCGAATAAAAAAAAATCAACTTCTAATTCCAGTATTGCCCCCAGGTATGCATACATATTCCAAATTTCAAAGTTGTATGCCAACAGGAAATGGATGAAAAATGGGAAAAGTTGTCACATATGCACCAGGTACATAATTGGTGTCAAAATGACATTATTTTACCTGAGATGGTAACCCGGCTGTATTTATTTATTATTTGTTTATTTACTCATAAAATGTTTATTTACTTTCATTTCCTTTTTTTATTATATAAGATGTTTCTTTTTATAGTTATTAATTGTTATTATTATTTTATTTACTGTAAGTTCTTTTTGAAAATAGAAAATAACTTAAAAATGTGCATGTAAGCATTATTTGAAAACGGAGTTTTCGCCAAATGGGCTTTGAAAAAAAATGCGCCAAATCTGATGTGCTTGTGGTATCCGTGCCGAAAAATTAGTGACCAGAATTCACTTCCACACACAAACAAAATATAAGTTAAGAGAAAACATGCAATAAAAATAAATATAAGGGAAAATGATGTAATAAAAGAAACTTTTTATTTAAAAACGTAATTGTTTCTAATTTTCACACGCGAAATATATAAAACATTCTTTTAGCGATCAAAAAATGCTATTAAGAGATTATCACAAAATCTCAAAATCAAAGTTTTTATGACATTTTTTTTAATATAAAAAAAAAAAGTTTTATTTTCTTGCATGATTAAATTTTAAAATGTTTTATTGCATTCAATATTTCTGAGTGCGTAAATGATTGCTATTTACTCCATGTACTGATTCGGTTATCTACGAAAATATCCAGCTGGTGAAAATCACGCACACCAAATTTCTGTGACTTATGCAAATAAATTGTGCTTTTTTATCAGTTTTTTTAATATAATTTTTGAACTATTTGGAATTAATTTTTAAAAGTAGGTGCATTCACCAGATTACCTTCATAGCTACCTATTGGTACAAACAGAATCAAAATCCGAGAAGTACTTTTTGAGATTTGCTTGACGAAAGAATTTTTTTGACTTTTAATATCGTTACGTATCTCTGAGTATAAAGACTTCGCTTCGCTCAGACAATAATAGGAGATGGGTCTAAGTTCACCATCAAATTTCTGCATAAGAACAGCTGATATTGCTGTCTTTGATGCATCTGTATTAACATAGAAGGTTTCATTCCAGTTAGGAAGATTAAGCATAGGTTTTTGAAAGAATATGTCTTGTAATTTTTTAAATGCAATTTCTTGTTCAGATTTCCAAGAAAATTTATTTTTAGATTTGGTGACGTCAATGAGAGGAGTAATCAATTTAGCAAAATTAGGAATAATTGACCTATAAAATGAACATAAACCTATAAAACTTTTCGTTTGCCTCTTGGTTTTAGGCGTTGGAAAAGAAGTGATTTTTAAAATGTTACTTGTAATAGGAAGAATTTTATGATCTGTGAGTTGGAATCCTAAGAAGTTAATACTAGTTTGCATAAAGGAACATTTTTCAGGAGACAGAGTAATGTTATTAGCAATAAGAGTGTCTAAGAGTTTTGTGAGTTTCATGGTCATTTCTTCAAATGAATTAGCGCCAACTACAATGTCGTCTTGGTATGCATAACACGAATCAATTTGAGATAATTGAATAACTGAGTCAATTAATTGTTGAAAGGTACTTGCAGCTGTCTTCAAGCCAAACACGATATGCAGGTAGATAAAAATTTCCCATGGAGTAGTAAAACTGAGCTTATCTTGCATATCTTTAGGTACAGCGATCTGCCAGTATGCAGAGGGCAAGTCAAGAGTAGTATAATACTTAAATTTTGATAATTGCACCAATAGATTTTGAATTCTAGGAAGAGGATATGAAGATGGAATTATAATCGAATTTAGCAATCTTAAATCTAGAGCCAAACGATACTTTTGAGGTTTTGACATATCAGTTCTCTTCTTTTTAACAAGAAGCATGGGACACGCCCAAGATGAATTTGATCTCTCAATAATGCCAGCATTTAACATTTGATTAATCTGGTCAAGAGCTTCTTGCTCAAGTGCCTGTGGCACAGGAAAAGGTAGGGTTTTGACTGGATGAGAATTTAGCATTGTGAATTGAGGATTAACCAGGTCGGTATGACCTAAAGTGTCAAGAGATTTTGAAAAAGCTAAAGCTTTACTGTACAATAATTTTGTTAAAGATTCCTTTTCATGAGGAGGTAAGTGTTTTAGATCAAAGTCATTTGGAGACAGTTCTTGGATACGTTTTCTCTTAACCTCTTCAGATGGTAAAATTAAATTACAATATTGGTCTTCAAAGTCTAAATCAAAAGAGTATTCCTCAATGTCTTTCTCATCTACATTAATACATTCGCCAATAATTGAATTTTTATTTAAATGAATATCCAGCTTTGATATATTCTGACATACAACCAAAAATAAATCACTTTGAATTGAAGATTTGGAATGCAAAGATTCATGTAACACAAGACCTTTATTTTTTAAATTGGGTTTGAAAATAAAATATTCAGATGGAGGATTCAAGTACTTAACATGTAAATAAACAAAAGAATTAGGAGGGATTAATTCCCTATTGAGTAATTGTACCATGTTGGAATTCACCAAAATTTTATTACCAATATTTAAATGGGTTTGCTTTTCACCAAAATAACTACCATCATTAGTATTTTCAGATGAAAAATTCTTGCCAGGTATATTATCATTAGTAGATACATAGTTCACCACATTACCATAATCAGTTGGAACATAGTTAGAAAAATAAGTGAAATTACCATCAATATAAGGATTATGAAAATTCATAGCAGTGTTAGCAATATTATTTGTAAACAAACCACTATTTTGAAAATTATAATTGTAAGGATAGGTTGTATAATTGTTAAACAATTGTAAATTTGTATCACCATAATTTGCATATAAATCATCAGTATAAGTACCATTACTTAGATTATTTGATATAGAATCTTCATAACAAGGCATTTTGTGTACATCTAAAGAATATGGCACATTTGAATTATCACAAGTATATTCAGAATTAATGAAATAGCAAGTAGGAGATTCGTTATAACTGTGAAAAGGAATATGTTTATCCTTAATCAAGATAGACTTAAAGCTTGGTGAAATGGTTATGGAATGTTTATTGATAAACTCAAATCCAAGTATGGCTTGAAAATGAACATTTTGTATCTTTGTAAGATAAAAGACATGATGAAAGAAGAATTTATCAATTTTAAATGCAATCTCTATGCATCCTTTGAAAAAAACTTTAAAATTTATAGTAGATACAGACACATTTCTGGATAAGAATTTGTAGTGAAGCCTGGATTTAATGCTATTAAAGCATTCTTGATCCAAGAGTGACAAGCTTGATCCAGTATCAATTAACGTTGAGATTTCATTATGTTGAATGTTTATCAGTATGCATGGAAGAACATACGAGTTATTAAAGGAACTGCATATGACATGTCTTTCTTGTACATCATCATCAATTTCAAAATTTTGTTTGGATGTCAAAGAATTATGTGAACATGAAGATTTGTTAAATTTAGGTGTTACAGGGGAAGTTTGGACAGCTGTGGATGATACTAAAGTGATTGAAGAGCTTTTGTCAAATTGTTGTTTATGTTTGTCACTAAAGTGTACTGACACTGAATGAGGATTACGGGAGAGAAGGCGGTCAGTAGAACCAGTCTCCCTTATTTGTTTAAATGATAAACATTGTTTTTATTTTGAGAAGAGGTATAGTTTTTCTTTCTGCGAGTATTAGACGAAAAATGAGATGAAGAGTTTTGATTGGAAGCACTAATAATATTTTTAAATTTGTAGCATGAGTCCATACGATGATTGAATTTTCCACAGAACGCACACTGCACAACATCTCGTTTGTGATAAAAGGATGCAGAGTTTTTTTTGTGAGAAAATTTGTCGAAGGTGGGTTGATGATAAGGACGTTTCCGATAAAAATTATGTCGACGAAAATTATTTTTATGTTTATCTGTAGCCTCTTGTCTATTTGGAGAAGGAGAATATGTTCTAGCATTTCTTTTAAAATTACGAGAAGCATGAGAACTGTCATTTGGAGTTTGCGAAGGTGAGAAGGTAGTTTGAGAATTGACATAAATTTTATCCTTCGTATGTTTTATAGGAGTCTTATGGAGCACATTACTAGAAGGAATGGAACTATCATGGACTTTTTCATTATCCAAACAATAGGCTTGATTATAATTCTCGTAAAATTTTTTAGGAGGGGAGTCGTAAATATTTTGAAGAAAATTTGCTCGTTCAAGAGCTAAATCGAAAGATGAAATATTTTCTTCAAGAATTTTTTGCTTAATTTGTTTAGGCAAAGCCTCAAGAAAATGAGTGAATTTTAATGAATTGAGAGCAGAAGAATCCAATTTAGGGTATGCAAGCCGAAGTTGTTTATCCAGCCGAAACGCAAAATTTTTGACTGATTCATTTGAATCTAAGCTTAAATTCTGCAAGGATTTGAGAGAAACAGTTTTTTTTTGAAGTAAGAAATAGTCTATAAAAGCTTTCCGAATGTCATGGAAATTATAGTTCTTGAACTAAGACTGTGTTTCAAGAAAGAAGAGTAAGGCGTTGCCCTCAAGCTTCGATTTGAAGAGAATAAAAAGTTCTTTATCGGAAAAATTATTTAACTCTTGTATATCAGATAATTGATCAAAGAAGAATTCCGCAGTCTGAGGGTTGCCGTCGAATGGCTGTATTGCAATGTTTAATTTAGACTTGGGAGGCATTATGAGATAATTAAAGTGAGAGCTCAATAAATGACAGGTTAGATTTGGACATAGACTGGTCTTATAATAAATAATATATAAATTGACCCATTATTCAAAATATTAACAAATTTCATTTACGTTATACATCATTTTTATATATATTAAGAAGAAGAATAATTATGTGATGAAGAGAAGAAAAATACCAACATATCTTTGTTAGCATCCGATCAAAATAACATGGCCCAAAAATTTTTATGTAAATATATATATCATATGGCTCAAAACATATATTCTTATATTTATGACAAGAGGAATAATTTATATTAGCATAATCAATTATATTTACCAGCACCTCCGTTAAATAATATATATATTAGTCATAAATTATGTCATGGCAAGAAAAATATATGTCAATAAATTATGTTATATATATATACTGTACTGCTCCAAAAAAAAAATATTATCTCAGCATAAAATCAAAATATACTATGCATTCATTTATTACACCACACTCAATAAAATATAAATATAAAATATTGATCACTGCATGAAGATATAATTTGAAAATAATGAAGATATAATTGAAGATAATGAAGATATTATTTTTTTTTTTTGTTGAAAATATGTATAGATAACGAAAATACAATAGATGGTCAAGCGTTGGTCACTGCACCAAGGAAAGTTTTACTGTTGTGTTTTGGTGGGAAGATGAGAAGGAGATGAGAAACACTTATTTTTTGTTTCATCTCAGAAGTAGGCTAAGTGATCGTATAAATGGATGAAATACATTGCGCTGGATGAAGGCCAGCAAACGACCCAAAAAAAAGGCTACCATTATAGTTTTTCTTAAAATAGTGAAAAAATCTTTAATCTTGATGATAATAATTCAAAGCAAAATTATAAAAATATAAAATGATAAGAAGAAAAAGATTACCTGTAATTTCTTGGCTGAAGAAGATGAAATTCAGGTAGATAAATGCACAGGTATTGAGACACAAATGAAAATGAAGAGAGGATTTTGAAGAAGACAAGCATATTTATTTAATATTACTTGTGAAATTCTTCATGACTTGAATATTTTATATATATATATATATATTCATTTGTTATCATGCACAAACTTATATAAGTAGAATTATTATTCTTTTCGTACAACAATTGCTCCACAAGGATGATATACATAAGTCGACATATTTTTAACACAACTCTTCTTTATAAATATTTGTATTCGTTTTTGATAACATGATAACATTTTCTTGAACGATATGAAAAACTCAAATATTTTTAGAATATCAATCAAATATTATTTCAAAAGGAATATGCCTGAAAAATCACAAAAAGATATTCAATATCTTCACTTTGGGGATGCCGTTTTCATGCTCAGATAATTATATTTATGCTTATGGCCGATTAATCATGAAATGAAGAGGAATTAAATTATGATATATTTTATATATGAATCACTTTCTCTGCATTATTTTCAGAGGAAAAATGAATTCACTAAAAAAATGATGAAATGAAAATCAGTTGGAGAAGCTTGATAATAAATTGACGAGAGTTCTTTGAAGATAAACTATGACGACTCTTAAGACAAAATTGAGTAGCCGGAATAAAAAAGGAAAACCAAAGGATTTATGTTGCGGCGGTAGGAGAGCCTAGCTCCTCGCAGCATTAAAAAAAAAATCCATCATACGGTGGATCATCCGCTCAACATTTCCCGGCACCTGCTCAACTCAAACGGTCACGCACAACAGCCTCGGGGCGCGCATACTTGCCCCGGTGTCCGCTAAATTTCTCGGCACATCTCAACTGCATCGGTTACGCTCACCCAACAGCATCCATCTCAACTGAGCTCCAACTGCGCAACTGCACTCGTGGCGCAGAGCCAGGAGGGAGAAAAGAACAAGGGTTACTGTAAACCCGGAATACGCCAAGTTGGCAACGTTCGAATGAGGAGAGCGAGGGAAAATAGGCCAAGCTACGATTTAATGTATGGTGAAATATAAATTTAATAAGGAAAAAAAATGACAAACTCTTAAAGAATGAAGGCCAAAGAAGGTGGCCAGGCACTTAGCTGGTTAAATCACGTCACCTGTGGATTTGAATTTGATAGACCAAGGGGAGTGCCAGATTAACCGGAAATACCACCCATAGAACGATCAAGATTGTTCTAGAAGCTTTCTAAACCGGAAGGAATGAATTCAAACAAGATTTTACCGGATTAGAACATTCGATAGCTAGGTAAGGAAGACAAATATACAGGCGACGACATCAAAAGAAACGAAATCGAAATAATATTTAAATTGAGAACATTAATAAAAAGGAAATGATAGGAAATAAAATAGCTAATAAAATTGAATAAAAATAAAAATATGGGGGGGTTATCGAGCAACCACCACATATATATATATATGGTTATATATATACACAATTTTATTAAAACCATTCAATTAATTTTTAAAAAAATGAAGAAACAAATAAACAGTTTTTTACAGACCAATGCGCAAAATGCTACAAAAAGAAATGTAAAAAATGTATATAACAAAACCAAAAGAATTTCCATATCCCCAAAATACATGGAAGTCTTCATCAGGGAGGCCCCTCCATGTAGGGGTAAATAAAGAGAAGTTTCTGAAAGGATGTAGGCTCATAAGCTAAATTACATCCTTAGCCCCCAACTTCTCAGATTTCAGAAATCAAACTCAAACCTTCAAAAATATTATAAATATATACAAAAAATTTTTAAAAATACCAAAGGACAAGACCAAAAATTACACAAACAAAACAAGAAAATTACCTACAAAACTAAATATAAAAAATAAAATTGTAAAATATAAACCCCCAGGAATACAAAACCCTCTTCAGCTAGTGGGGCCATTCACTAGCGCTTCAATCTCGCCCTATATTGAAATCAAGCATCCGTAAGTAAAGAAACACTGAGACTCAGAAACTTTCAGTTAACATATAAGATGGATAACAGTTAACCATTAAAATCTTTTTTAAACCACTCATAGCCAATTCTAGATCTGTTTTGTTATTGCAAATCCTGCGGATCCTATTAACTTGTGAATACATAATATTTTTTAAAACTTTATTGCTAATACATGAAAACCAGTAAGTGAGGCTATTAACTTCAAAATTAAAAACATTAAAAAATCTTATTTGTAACTATAATGATTATAGTAAGAATCTTGATTTAATTAAAGGGGATGATTGTTACTGTGATTTAGACTGTTATAAAGATTATATTAATCCAGATTTTGGACATATTGTTTCAGGAGATTTAAATATTGTAAAAGATGTTCAGTTAAGGAATATTATGAGTTTGGGTTCTGGATTTAGATTAAACTTTAATTATAGTAATCTTAAAATTATAGAATTTATGGAAAAGGATTTGGATGCCTTTATTTTAAGAGTTTCATATAAATATAGTTGGCCTTTTGAGGATTTTAGAGAATGGAAATTAAAGTTTATGGTATTATTTAAAAAAGATTTTTTGTTTTTTAGAGACTATTATATTAAGGGTTGTTCTAAAAAATTTTATTATAATTTCGATTTAAAAACCAGTATAGCTAAATTAAAAGAACAGTTTATTATTGCTACTGTTGATAAAGCAAGTAGTAACTTTGCCTTAATTTGTAAAGTTTTCTATAGGAATCTTCTTTTGAAGGAATATACCTGTAATGAATCTTATAAAACGTTAACTGAAAACCCCTCTAAAATAAAAAAACGTATTTTGGATTTTGATAAAAAATTTGGAATTAGTAGGAATTACTTTGTATTTCCTTACCTTTTTGCGACTGTTAAATTTCATAAGAAACCAGTAAAATTTCGCTTCGTTACCTGTGGTACTAATAGTTATAATTGCAAAGCGGGTAAAATTTTGTTTGGTTTGCTGAATTTAATTTTAAAGGAAATAGAAACTTTTGATTGCAATACAATCATTGGCAATAACCTTAAAGTTTTAGATTTTTTGAATGATAACTCATGGAAAATTACTTCTGTAAACACTTTTGACTTTGAGAATTTGTTTGGCAGCATTCCTCACAATTTGATTGTGGGGGTATTTGAAAATATTTATGTTGAATTTGAATATGTTTTAAAAGTAGATAAGAAGTTTTGGATTGATTTAATTAAGTTTTGCCTATTTGAAAATGTTTTATATAATGGAATTAATTATTTTAAACAAAATAAGGGGGTGCCAATGGGAACAAGTTTTTCAAGTGCGTTCTCTAATCTATTTTTATATTTTTACGAAAAAAAATTTCAATAATATTTCCTTCTTTAGATATGTAGACGATCTTATAGTTTTTAACTGCAATAATTTTGAGGAAATAAGCCTTAACATTTACCCTAAAGAGCTCGTCCTGAACCGAACCGATGATGGTGAACAAATTACTTTCTTAGATCTTAAAATTAAGAAAAACAAGGAAAAATGGTTGATTGGACTTTATGATAAAAGGAAAGATTTTGAAGTTAATAGCCTCACTTACTGGTTTTCATGTATTAGCAATAAAGTTTAAAAAAATATTATGTATTCACAAGTTAATAGGATCAGCAGGATTTGCAATAACAAAACAGATCTAGAATTGGCTATGAGTGGTTTAAAAAAGATTTTAATGGTTAACTGTTATCCATCTTATATGTTAACTGAAAGTTTCTGAGTCTCAGTGTTTCTTTACTTACGGATGCTTGATTTCAATATAGGGCGAGATTGAAGCGCTAGTGAATGGCCCCACTAGCTGAAGAGGGTTTTGTATTCCTGGGGTTTATATTTTACAATTTTATTTTTTATATTTAGTTTTGTAGGTAATTTTCTTGTTTTGTTTGTGTAATTTTTGGTCTTGTCCTTTGGTATTTTTAAAAAATTTTTGTATATATTTATAATATTTTTGAAGGTTTGAGTATGATTTCTGAAATCTGAGAAGTTGGGGGCTAAGGATGTAATTTAGCTTATGAGCCTACATCCTTTCAGAAACTTCTCTTTATTTACCCCTACATGGAGGGGCCTCCCTGATGAAGACTTCCATGTATTTTGGGGATATGGAAATTCTTTTGGTTTTGTTATATGGTTATATATATATATATATATATGTCAACATTTGAACGGAGGGTGGTTTTGGGGTCTGGGGGTCATGATCGGTGAAAATATACCAAAATTTTCCGGAAGTGCTTTCCTCCGGACGGCTGCAATAGGTAGCTTTTTACTTTTTGTAATGAAAGCTACCTAAACGAATTTAAAAATGAGTCAGAATATAAGCAGTTTGGATTTGAGGTTTTTTCTCCAACTCCTACTTTTTTTTAATTTATTTTTGCTATAAGAATTGGTTCTGTGAAAAACTTGTTAATATAAAAGTTGTAGATATTATTGTGAAAATGTAAAATAAATTTAATCAGATTTGATTGCTTAATAATCGAGTAAGTTATGGATTTTTTTTCCTCCCCCCTTTTTCTTTTCGTTTTTAATTTTTTTAATCAAGAAAAATTGGTCCTATCAAAAATTTGTAAATACAAAAGTTTTAGATAATATTGAGTACATTTATATAAAATTTAGTTGGATTTGATATCTTGAGAATTGACGAAGTTATGAATTTTTTTCTCCCAAAAACCATGTTTTTTTTCGCCCCTTGAGCCCATTTTTAACTTTATCAAAAATCTGTCATGCATAAACTTTTTGCCCATTTTTTAGAAGTAATATAAACTTTAAACTGATTCGTTATCTATTTTAATTAAAAAGTTATCGCGTTTTTTCGGTTTTCACAAAAACCCTCCGTATTTCCACCCCCTTGGTCCGATTTTGCCCATTAACGAACTCGACCGAGATTTTAAGCTCCTTGATTTTATGTAAAAGTTTGAAGAATATCTGAGCATAATTATGGAAGTTATCGTGTCCAGAAGAAAGTGATATACACCGATAGATAGATAGATAGATAAACTTTTTTACTGATGGTAGTTTTGGGGTTTAGGAGTCATGATTCGTGTAGATCCGCAAAAAATTTTCAGAAATTCCAACATGGGAGAGAATGCAATTGGTAGTATTTCATACGAAGTCTACCTAAAAAATATGTTACGTAGTTATTGAAAATTTATTTAAACTTTATTTAGCTCTTACTTATTACAGGGTTATACTTTTTTAAAAATTACTTAAAACATTTTTATAATTAATTTAGTTTTATACTACATTTTACACTGTCAGTCAACGGTGACTGAAAGAAAGTTTCGTGTCAGTATCCGTGGCATTCAACTTGTTAGTAAAATTTTTCATTCTAATTTTAAAACTTTACATTTTTTCAACTAAGAAATGTAAAGTAAAATAAAAAGTACATTTCAAAATCTACAGTTTTTATTTATATTTTTTACAAAATAATTCCACACGCAGTGCTAGAAGAAAAGTAGCTCTGTGATACGAATAGGGAGTAGATAAGAAGAATGCACCCCCCCCCTTTCTGTTCACTTACTTTTTTTTCAATCTCAAGTGATCATTCATAGAGTGGTTTTCATTTGGAAAGATGCCTTTAAACATATAAAACAGCCTGGAACAAACTGGTTTAAAAAGGAGTTAAAATATAAAATTAAAACTCCCGATGTACGCTGCCGAAGGCAATTGGGCGCTCCAACTTTAGGTACATTCGGGTGGATTTTCGTTAAAAAATACATAATCATACAAATGCGAGACTCATTTATAATAACAAATTGGAACGTGTATGGCTACGATGACGAACAATATCTAACCCGGTGGGACCCCCCAACTCTTGGTATATTAAGTTTTATGTTCGCTTAAAAAAATTATTTAATGTTGATTTTAGATATTTTAAGGTTATTATAATAGGTCTAGACAACACCGGGCGGGTCGCATATTAACTCTCCTTACTTGATTAAAGACCACAGAAAACTTTCCGACCTCCTGATTGGTTGATCTACTATTTTATGCGATTCGTTTTAGCGACATTATGAAAACACATAAGAAACTAATTTTGCCAAATTTTGAAATAATTGTTCTTTAACAGCTTTTTTCCCTCCTTTTACTCAAATGTCTGCTTTTTCAAAAACTAAATTTTCAACTTCATTTTTTAATGAAATTGAATCAATTTCCCTAAATTTAATATTAGAGTTCGCAGAAATGTTAAAAATTTAGCATTTTTCAACAAGTGGGTGGGTGAAGAAATAAGGTAATTTGAATAATCGAAAATGGAATGAAAGATTATGGAAATTTTGGGGACAAAGTTTAGCCTGCAAGTAAATATAATTTGATAATGATAATTTAAAGCAAAATTTGTAATACATATTTCCCGCTGTAAATTGTTTTTATTGTGTTCGCCATAATATGTTGTGTTCGCCATAATTGTGCGAGCCATCTATACATATAAATATTGAACATAAATTTATAAATGTATTTTAATCAACCGCTTGTTGACCGGTATACGGGTAACTTAAGATGCTCAGAATCCTTCATTATTCTCACCAGTTATTTTTTATTGTAAAATTTACCTTATTTAGTCCGAACATTTTCGTGATTCAACAACAGAAAATTTTCTGTTTTGAAAAACCGATGGTAAAAGATTAAAAATTAAGCAAACGGTTCTCGTCGCGAAGGGGTTAAAAAAAAATTTATTTGAAATTCTTTTTTGGTTTAACTCAGAGCCAACAATCGAAATTTCATCGCAAAAAGATGTGTACAATTCAAAAAATATATATTTTTTATGTAGTTCTTTTTGAATGTAAACTTTTTTTTTTTGCCTTGATTGTGCATGGATTAAAATGTTAACTTTAGGTTGATTCGTTTATTAATGTTTCTTAACGCAATTGCTTTTTGAAGAAATCTAAATTAAATAAGCATTTGATAAGAACCGAGTTAAATTAAAATACTGAATGTTAAATCCTGTTTCATAATACATATAAATATTAATAATAATAATAATTACATAAATGGAATATTATTTTATTACTGGTGTCCAGGGTTGAATTCAGACACTTTTCTCCGGGAGGGACCTCTGTGGCTCCGGGCGGGGGTGGGGGGGATTGCAATTTTTTGACCATTGAAAGTCAAAATCTCAAATTTTCGGGGGGGGGGACATTTCATTGCTCCTGGAGGAGTGTCCCCCCCCCCGGACCACCCCCTGAATTCTACACTGCTGGTGTCAATAGAGCTTCGAATTTCCAAAGACATTAAGCATCAGAAAGAACGAAACAGAAACTAACCAGTCAGGATGTCGTAAATATCTGTGTAGTCTCTAATCAAGTAAACAGAGTTTATATAATGCAGATCAGCTAGTGGTTTATACTTAAGATATGTACTTACCCGTCAAATATCAGCTTTTCTGTTATGCCCATCAGGGCGGCAGCAGCAGCGAGGATAAAAATCCCGAGTCCAAAAAAAGTATGAAATGGCATCATTATCGCCTTTACAGTTGGTGGCAATCCCGGAAACAGGAAAGTTATGAAGCTAGCAACATACTGGCCAAAAAGAGAGAAAAAAAAATTAAGACATATAGATATAATCTTTTAAGAATAAACTTAACAAAAATCTAATGATAATTGTCTAAATCTGCACCATTTTGGCTTGCATCACTACATATATGATGATCCGAAATCAAGGAGTATTTACAAATAATTAGACAATTAAATTAGTTCTTTAATGTTTGTGAGGCATGTTCCGGACATCGAGACATATTATTTAACGTGTTTTTTCTATATTTCTGCAAGATTGAAAAAAAAAAACAATTCGAACAGTCGAATATCTGATGAGAAAGATGAGCACCAGAGCATATATAAGCCAGTGGTAGGGATGGAAAAAAAAGACCGAATTCGGAATTAATTAGGAAAAAACTGGAAATTGTTTTAATCTATTCAGTTTAAGTCTAGAATGAATATTCTAAGTTTTCCCCCCTCGTAATAGGTGAAGTTTGAAAATATACACAGATTTTTATTAGAAAAAGTTTTTTTTTTTTTTTTTTTTTTTAATTTTACAACATTATCTCGAATTTACTAACTCTTTCAAAAACATTGTCAATACAAATGTTGCAGAACTTAAAATTCTGAATAAAATTAGTACCCACACTTAATACTTTTGTTGAACACTAAAGTCACAATTCTACTTCAAAATTTTAGCCCCGTGATCTCAGAATTAATTAGGGGTAAACTGTAAATTGTTTTAATCCCTTTAGTTTAGGTCTAAAATTAAAATGCTATGCCCCCCCCCCCCCCACCCTCATACTAGTTGAACGTTAGGAAATATGTATACATATTTGTAATCGAAAAAACTTTGAATTTTTTATAACAATATCTCAAATTGCGGCTTTAATGGTGAACAAAAATATTAATATAGGTATTATTTTTATTCATAGTTTTAAGCTCTACAAACTTGTATTCGCAATTCTTTGATATATCGAACTGTTTTGAAATATTTTTTTTATATCTCCTCTTGCTTCAAGCTCTTAATTAGCGATTAAGGCAAAATTTTGAAATAGAATTGCGACCTTAATTTTGAACAAAAAATATCAGTGTAGATGCTTATTTTATTCAGAATTTTAAGCTCTACTAATATTTGCACATACAACGTTTTTGATAGAGTTAGCTGTTTTGAGATATATTCTTAACCCTTTCGGATATAATTTTTTTTCCATTTTGAGAACAAATTATTATTACTTTAGTAATGTTAATCGTAACTATCCAAATAGACTTTCTGTTGTTTAAAGATCATCTCGCTGTCTGAAATGCAACGAATGTACTTATTTTGTGTACTATTCACTTCATATTTATATGATAATGAGCTAAGGAAGAGTTTTGTGAAACGTTTGGAAAATATCGTATTTCAACAGGGTTTAACAAGTATTACAACTTTCTAATTTTTTTTTTTTTTTTTTTTTTTTTTTTTGCGTTTGATTACACGTGATTCATTCAGTAAAGTATCCTATATTTTAAATTTAAAGAGTGAAATATATGTATAAAATAAAGGAATTGCAAACGGTGCAAAGAGAATTAAGTAAACTTTTATTATTATTGTTATTACTAAATGTCAAAACATAAATGGAGTCATAATAAGAAAGGCATAGACATACAGTCGAGTCTCCCTATAACGAAACTCTATACATCGAATTTCTCTATATAACGAATTTTTAGTAGGAACGGTCCCTTTTCCCATGATAACATTGAAAACAGTCTCTATGTAGCGAAATATCTATCTCCATGTAACGAATATTTTCATAAAATGTTCTTTTTTAATCCATTTTTTTAAAAGCTTCGAGAATCAATTTTCCATCACGTATTCCTGATTTATAGTTCAGTGCTGAGTTTATTATATTACTTCTATCCTTGAATCTCTTTGTTCTTTAAGTTCAGCGAATTCATCCCTCCCCCCTCCCACACACCTTTCAACATCTTTCTCAAAACATTGTCAGTTGGATTGTTACATATGTAAGTGCGGGATCTATGGGGGTAATTGAAGAAAAACAGTTTACAATTGCTTCAAAAAGTCAGATTTTCTATACTAAAGGATAATGTGGATTCTGAGAACGAAGAAGACGTGGCTTGAGCAGACTTAAAAGAGAAATAGAAATTAATTAATTAAGGAACATGGAGAATTCGAAGACAATATTGCTCTCTCTAATTTTTTGGAAATGGATGACAATCTCACTATTGCACAGTATCCTACTGATAGTCATATTTTAAGCAGAGTTATGAACAATGATGGTGAATGTGACAATGATCATGAGAACGAAAATCTGCAACAAGCAATAAAACCATCAAGCAGTGAAATGATGAGTTCTTTTGATCTTATTAAGAGAGGACTTTAAATGGGGGGAAATTATCCCTGTACAACTTTTCATTCCATGCTAAAATGTAAACATTTTTTCGAGAATGTAACAATTTTGGAATCGAAACAACAAAAAATTACAGATTTCTTCATCTAAAATTAATGCAAGCAGAGTATCCTTATTTGATTTTCATTAAGCTTTTATATAAATGTCTGTTCTCTTTTTTGAAACTGTTTAAATAATTAAGAAATAGAATAAAATGTTAATATTTATAGTTAAACATTTCAAATTCTTAATTAAACACATCAAAAATAATATTTGTTCAAAATTTATACATTATAAGAATTTTAATGTCATTCTCCTTTCAACGAATTTCTCTATATAACGAAACTTTTACTGGAACAGTGGATTTTGTTATATAGAGAGTCGACTGTATATTAGTAACAAAATAATGGCTAAGATAAAATAATATCCGATGAAAAGATATTATTAACAGTACACCAGACCGTCATTGAATCGGCTAATAGAATCGAATTTGACAAAACATTTGTATCCTCCTATACCTATACATTCAAAACGAAAAAGTCATGTTCATTTACAGGATTTCGATATAATCGATGACGAATACCTTGACACAGAAGAGCTGAAAAAATGACTAGTGACTTCGCTAAAAGCACAAATTTGTGCTTTTAGCGATTTCACCAATTTAAATTGGTGAAAAAATAAGTGTTTGTGTATGTGTATTCATTTGGCTACATAAAGCTACATGATCTGTCCAGTAAATTATGAGTCCATAAAATTCATTTATTTGAAGATAATTTTACAAACACTTATTATTCTGGAAAAAAAGTATTCTTCTCTATTAATTCACGATTGTTAACGAATCTGCTACCGATTTATGCCTCCTTAGAAGTCGTCAACTGAAACGCTGTTCAGGACACGCGTTACAGTTTTCTGCATGTTCTCCAGATTGTCAAAATTACAACTTTTTAAACTGAATTTTAACTGAGGGAATAGAAAAGGGTCTGGCAATGACAAATTGGGGCTTTACGGTAGTTGCGGCAGTGTTGCAACGCTGTGATTTGCCAGGAACTGGCTCATTTTGAAGAGCCAGCTCGTCACAATTTTTCCGCATTTGAAGTCCTAACGTCTTGGAAATCATTGCGAACACTCACTGACGATCAGAAACCGAAATCCACAACATTTTAGCTACATTGTCTGAAGTTCAAGAGCTTAATGGATGTTTAACGTGTTGTTCATCATCGTTGTCATCTCTTCCGTATTTGGGGGCTTTGTACAGGGGCGTGCCGACCCAGTGTGCAAAGTGTGCACCGCACACAGGCGCCAGAATAGTAAAGGCGCCAAATATTTTAGGCGAAGCTGAAATATTTGAATAACTTTTTTTTAATTTATTAAAGCGGTACTGTAAATCTAAAATGCTTATTTCTGATACATTTCTGAGTTCATTTTTATTTTTAAAGTATATAATATCAGCAGATCTCTTCAGCGGTTTCGCAGTGGGGAGGGGGAGTCTCAAACTGAAGGGCACCACTTTGGCGAAAAGTCATGGTTGAAAGGCGCCACTGAATTCTTAAAGGCGCCATCAAGCACCTGAAATACATTTAAAAAAGCCAGAAACTTTAAAAATTTGGAGCAACGACTTGAATGTTGCATTTGACAAATGCTGCTCTACACTAGGCCTGTCCAACATTTAAGAAAGCAGAAGCGCACTACAACTGCTGGCAAACATGGAAGGGCTCCATTATTAAAAAGATTGAAAATATGCAACATTTCTCTTTTATTGTAGTACTAGAGCGATATACATACTGACGGTATATAAACAAGTAGACTTTTACATTGCACCAGTGGCATAGCTAAAATGGGTGACACCCGGAGCGGATGTAAATGGTGTCAACCCCCCCCCCCCTCCCGCCGATTCTTTCAATTCAAGCCAGCGTTAATACAACAAATAAGCATACCATTACTAATTTACCTTTTGTCCTCCTGCATAAAAAAAGACGACAGGAAAGATTAGAGAAAATTGCGCCCGGGGCAAAGTTAGAATTTGGCACCCCTCTCTCAACTTTTTCTTGTACAGGCCGAAAATGACATTTGTAGTATAAATCTGGCGTCCTCAAAATTTCCGCCCCTGGGGCGATGCCCCTTCGCCCCCCCCCCTTTCACACGGCGCTGATAATCCGCATAAATCAATGTGGTGTTTATAATTAGAAGATAAGTGTTTATTTTAAAGTTAGCTTTTGCTACCTGTTCGTTGGGTAGGCTGGTTTTTGTTCTCTGATGCATATCTTATTTAGAAAAATTTCACATTCTCAAAGAAAAGAAAATTAACTCTGATGCATCTTACGCTAGAATTTTCATTTTATTTCAAAATTCTTTTAAAAAATCTAATAAGATTACATATATATATATATATTGATTTCCAGAAAAAAAAAGATTGGGTGTCACTCCCTTAGAGGGTGACACCCGGGGCGAACCGTCCCCTCCACCCCTCGCTTGCTACGCCACTGCATTGCACAATGGTAAAGCAACATAACTTTATAGGTTACGCAGATTCCTATGTAAAAGTAAATTGCTGAAAAAGAAACAAATCAATCATATCAATCGGCAACATATAACTGAAACAATTAATAAATAAAATTATTATTTTTTGCACCCTGGGCAAACATGGATTTTGGCGCTCCCACCTCTTCTACATAAATGAAATTTACAAAGATTATTTTACTAAGTTGCAAAGAGCTGACTTATTTAGAGTATATAATCCTAAAATATGTTATATTGAACTTGCGTAATCAATTTTTTAAAATATTGATTCATTAAAACCATGAAAAAGAAATAGAAAAGAATATAAAAGAAAATCTGCTTTATACAGGATCCTTATACTCTATCATCCTTATACAGGGTGATTCATAAAAGATGGGCAGAACTTTAAGGGGTTATAGTACACTTAAAGACAAATAATATTAAATAGGAGACTAAGGGTCCCAGACGTATTCCCAAGGAGATAGGGGGCATTAACGTTTAGGGTCCGAAATTTCAAATGATTATAAAAAATGGAAAAATTGGTCGATTCGTTTGCGGTTTTTGCAAAAAATTTTCTTTATGCCAGTATTTTCTTGAAATAAAATTTTAAAGTTCAATTTCAAAAAATGCCGATAGGGGGCGCTTTAGACTTTGGAGTAACAAACAACTATTTTTTAACGTTATTTTTTGTATTTCTTTAAATGATTTCGAAAGCTTAGACTTAAACTTAAATTTTGATCTAAAAATCTGAGTCCTAACGAGTAGTTAAGTAGCGTAAACTGAAATTTGAAACCCTTCTCCCCTCAGAACAAAAACAAGTTATTCCCGATCTTTGTGTCGTAGATTAGGCTCTAACTACTGCCGCGTTTTGCTAAAATTATTCTTTATGTCAGTATTTTCTTGAAAATAAATTTTAAAGAAAATTTTCAAAAAATTCCGATAGAGGGCGCTTTAGACTTTGGAGTAACGAACAACTATTTTATACCGTTATTTTTTGTGTCTCATTAAATGCTTTCTAAAGTTTAGACTTAAATTTTCAGCCCAAAATCTGAATCGTTAGACGTGGTTAAGTTTCTGGGGAGAGGGGTTTGAAATTTCTACTCCTGAGCACAGTTCAGTTTACCATGTCCACACATTGTGTGCTGTGATACGAGGTAAAAAGACACAAATAAGGATTATGTTACCAAAGCATATTTATTAACATGTAATTACAATAAATGTTCAAAATTGTGACCACCAGAGGTTATGCACGCAGAACAACGGCGAAGAATGGAACGGCGAACATTCGCGAAAACATCAGGCTTTTCGAGCACTTCCCCTACAGCGGCGGAAAGTCTGGCGACCAGTTCCTCGGGGGATTCAATGGGTGTCTCATACATAAGAGCCTTCAATTGTCCCCAAAAAAAGAAATCGAGGGGTGAAAGATCTGGCGAGCGAGCAGGCCAAGCAACAGGACCACCTCGACCAATCCATCTGTTCGGAAATGTGATGTCCAGATAGTTGCGGACGTCTCGTACGTAATGGGCTGGCGCTCCATCGTGCTGGAACCACATGACCCGCCGGATGCGTGGAGGAACAACGTTTAACAGGTCTGGCAGCACATGTTGCAGAAATGTGAGGTATGTTTTACTGTTGAGGCGTTCAGGAAGAAGGTTCGGTCCGATTAGGTGGTCTCCGAGGATTCCTGCCCAAACATTGATGGAAAAGCGTCTCTGATGAGCATGTGGATACGTAGCATCTGGATTGACATCCGCCCATACATGTGCATTGTGTGTGTTAAATGTACCTTCACGTGTGAAGGTACATTCATCGGTGAAAAGCACAGTTCGTCCAAAATGTGGATTTAGCGCGTTCTGCTGCAGAAACCAGCGGGCGAATTCAATACGATTTGGATAATCCCCTGGAGACAGTTTCTGGACTCGTTGCACATGAAACGGGAGCAAATGTTCATCCTTCAGTACCCTCCAAGTCATGGACTGTGAGGTATCCACCTGCCTAGCCACTGTTCGTGTACTTGTACTTGGCTGCGCCGCTACTACATCCAGAATGGCTTCTGCAACAACTACTGATTCGTCCTTTTTTGCACGACCTGCATTCGACCGGGAAGCGAGAAATGATCCCGTCTCACACAACTGTTTGTGCAAGCGCTCGAAAGTTTTGCGGTTAGGCAACCGCCTGTTGAGAAATCGCTCTCCGTACATTCGTTGTGCCTCTGCACCATTTCCATCTGCCGCTCCGTAAATTAAATGCATCTCAGCCTTTTCCTTATTCGTGAAGGGCACCATCTTCCGATTCATTACTACAGCGACTTACACTTGACTCACCGTTCAGTGGTTTTTATGCCTGAATCGTGTCGAAATTTTGCATACGTGTTCTTCTTCTTCCCCATTTGACATTTAGTCCAGTCACTTTAGCATTTTCCTTCGGAAAAATTTTTAATAAAGGTTTTTTTTTCACAGAGCGATTTATTATGTCATTATAAATGATATCTCAAAAGTCCCCGATGTTCTGCTGTACGCTTCCCCCCTTTTGGGGGGCATTTAGGGGGAAAAGGGGGCAAAATATTAATTAAGCTATATAGGCAAGTGATATATCATTTTTCATGTATTTGTTAACGCTGAATAGAATGAAACTAAAATAAAGTTGATACGACCAATAGTTTCTGAGTTATTGGAGTTTTTATATATCTAAAAAAATTCAAATTTTTCACGTATGTATTTTTAATGAGTTTTTTTTTTTCCTTTCATTTTAAATCTAAATATTCATTATTAACGTTACATTAGACATTACATTATAGAACATATAAAACATTAATTTATAAAGAAAATGATTATTATATTTACCTTTTTCTACTCTAAAAATAGATATTTCTTCATAATTGTTCTTGATCATGAATATCTGTCACGTCTAATTCTTCGCTGGCAATTATGATATCCCTATCAGAGATCCCCGCTACTGGCGCAATATTTAAACAAGACTTTCCATGACAATTTCCACATGCAGTATAGACCCAATTTTCGGCATCCGCACGTACTGCCACAACCTTTGGAACATAAACAGAAAATCATGTTCAAAAGCGAATCTGAGGCGGCTGGTTGGGTTTTTCGTATCGGAAGTAGAAATTTTTATTTTTATAACCCAACCCCATTCCAGAGGATCCAGTTCATTTACAAACCATGTCTGTACGTGGTATATACTCGAAATAAATGTTGTTTTGCTGTACTTGAAGTAGGAGGTAGGGTATTTAAATTGACCGCTTTATTCTTTGTGACTTAATTGGTGAAGTGTACATACTGGTAATCATCTAGAGATTTTTCCTTAGAAGAGGCACCATAAATGGTCAGAAAAATTTTGATGCCATTCTCAGCAATTAGCGTACGATAAATGTTATTTTGATTGAAAATTTTTGTTGCATCTTGTAAATCTGGAGGCTTTTGTATTAATTTCATCACTGCTTATTTTCCTTTCTAAAAAATAGCAGATGTTCCATCGCAGCCACAAAAGCATAGAAGAATAAAATGTATTCCCTGTATCTTCCTTCCAAACTTCTTATAGAGTAATTTTTTCTTCCACCTGGCTTTTACCTGGCTTGAGTAAAAAAAATTTCCAAGTTTGGTGGAGTTCGAGAGGGCATGATTACCAGTAAATCAATCTCTTCTCCAATTATAAGTGGCATTTTTGCTAGTTTTTGTGGTCTTGAGTGCTTTTTCAACAATTAGGATATCTGAATCATCTTTTGCATGCTTGACACATACACTGATGGATTTAATTTTTTCAGAGAGCAAATAAATCAATCTACTTTTGTTTTTTGCGTGGGAGAGGAATTTTTCTTGGCTAACTGTTGCAGTCATGTTTTCATTAAAAAGAATTTCTGTTGATGCCATTTTTGAGCAACAAAGGAATTGCTCCATGGCTTTGACACTTTTCTGAAGATTACTATAACCATCAAATACGAGGATAGTGTTTCGACCGTAGTGTTTTTCAACATACTGCACATATTTATCACAAACAACCCTGAAAGAATCACTTTGATGCGAGACTACTCGATGAAGCAGATATCCTCCATCAACAATGTAGTTCGCTCTCTCAAAATCAGGATGGACATCTATGGGACTGAAGCTGTTGAATGACTTTATGGTTTTTATCATTCTAATTTCCTAGAAAAGGGTTACTGGGTAAGGAGCCAGTTCAAACTTCAAACATTCACTGAGCTCATCGTAGAATCTCTTCATGATACAAATTCTTTGAAACAGCAGCAATGGATCTACAGGTACGGTAACATCATGCACTGTTATGTGACTGTTCTATGTTTGAAGAGAAAGAACTCGTTCGGCACGTGAATTTTTCATCTCGTGAAAATTGCTACCGAACTTTTTTGCCATTATAGTTGCACCAACGTTCAGTGCATCATAGCAGTTTATTTTTTCCACATCACCGGTAACCCCTGTTGCAATGGACAGAATCACTTGTATACTTTGAAAAGGATTGTGGATATAAAACCACTCTGATACTCTGTCTACGTCTTCTTGGTCCCGCTTTATTCGAGATTCCCGTGCATCGACATGTTGTTCTCCACTTGCAAAGGGAACATCACAGAACTTTTCTATTCCTTCAGAAATGTTGGTTGCACTTACTAACCCCAAAACAAACTTTGTTAAAACACTTTCTTTTGTGCTCCTTCCACGCACAAAGCCTCCTTGCATCTTTGAGGACTTCATGAGTGATTGTTCAGTTACCATATCACTTGAAGTCCCACAAAAAAAAAAAAAAAAAATATATTAGACCTTTTAATAGTGAAAAAGTGCGAAGTAAATCTTTTCAAGGTTATTCATTGAATTTTCCAAATTTTCCATGCCTTGTATGAACAACAAGGCACTTTTAGCGTACAAAAAATGTCCTGCAGCATAGAAATACGGAATAATTCTTTTTATCGCTGTTAAGTATGCCCTCCAATCTCCCATCCTCTCTGCTCTAATAAATTCTTTGAAAATTAAAACCATGTCCAAATACTGAACTAAATACCCCTATAAGATCGTACAGCTGTGAAATTAGTTGTATGGAGGATACAACTGCAAAAATAACTTTACAATTGCAAAAGCCTCTCACATAGGAATGGAAGATATGTTGAGCTCTTGAAAGAGAAAAAAAAATAGATCAAAAGTCATGTTTTCTGCTAAAACTTTATACATATTTGTTTAAAAATAAACATGTATATAAACGCGAGCCGGGATGACATCCCCTTCCTCATTGCCTATACATATGGACGCACATGCAACTGGGAACTACTAGTCATATCGACCGTGATATTTGGCTTATGAGATTCTAACTGAAAAAGATCGTTCATATGAATAATGTATTCATAAAATATTAGAATTTTTCAAAATATAAAAACTCGAATAACTCAGAAACTATTAGTCGTATCAAGTTGGTTCTAGTTTCATTCGACTCAGCGTTAAAAAATACATCGGTAATGATATATCACTTGTCTATATAGCTAAATTAATATTTTGCCCCCTTTTCCCCCTAAATGCCCCCCAAAAGGGAGGAAGCGTACAGCAGAATGTCGGGGACTTTTAAGATATCGTTTAAAAGGGCATAACAAAACTTTCTGGGAAAAAAAACTTTTATTAAAAAATTTTTTGAAGAAAGACCCTTTTTTTGGCTAAAGTTACTGGACTAATTTGCATACTTTCTGTCTCCTTCTTTACCCGGTGACTAGCGTCAGGAATGGAGCTTTAACGTTTGCATGAGCGACGTTTCCAACTGTGCCAGTGCCTTTATGAGTGAATTCCGACTATGCAGTCCTTGACGAAAGTTGTATTTTTGCCTCGTATCACAGCACAGAATCGTTGGGCATGGTTAAGTAGTGCAAACTGAACTATGTTCAGAAGTTGAAATTTGAACCCCCTCCCCTCGCTACTGAACCACGCTCAGCGATTCAGATTTTGAGCTGAAAATTTAAGTCTAAGCTTTAGAAAGCATTTAATGAGACACAAAAAATAACGGTATAAAATAGTTGTTCGTTACTCCAAAGTCTAAAGCGCCCTCTATCGGAATTTTTTGAAAATTTTCTTTAAAATTTATTTTCAAGAAAATACTGACATAAAGAATAATTTTAGCAAAACGCGGCAGTAGTAGAGCCTAATCTACGACACAAAGATCGGGAATAACTGATTTTTGTTCTGGGGGGAGAAGGGTTTCAAATTTCAAATTTCAGTTTACGCTACTTAACTACTCGTTAGGACTCAGATTTTTAGATCAAAATTTAAGTTTAAGTCTAAGCTTTCGAAATCATTTAAAGAAATACAAAAATAACGTTAAAAAATAGTTGTTTGTTACTCCAAAGTCTAAAGCGCCCCCTATCGGCATTTTTTGAAATTGAACTTTAAAATTTTATTTCAAGAAAATACTGGCATAAAGAAAAATTTTTGCAAAAACCGCAAACGAATCGACCAATTTTTCCATTTTTTATAATCATTTGAAATTTCGGACCCTAAACGTTAATGCCCCTTATCTCCTTGGGAATACGTCTGGGACCCTTAGTCTCCTATTTAATATTATTTGACTTTAAGTATACTATAACCCCTTAAAGTTCTGCCCATCTTTTATGAATCACCCTGTATTCTTCTATGCTATGGAATAATCTAGATAGGGCAATAAAAACAATGCCGTTCTAAACTTAGACCTGAGAAAAATCGATAAACAAAATCTTCATTTGGCGCCCCCTTCACTTTATCTCCCCTTCATTACATTTTTGAGAAAATAGTGTCAAAGTTGGCGTTTTGAATCTAATTTCCGGAAGCAGCAGCTTGGGAAGGGTGAAAAATCTGCAGCCACTGGACAAGAATCTCTTATATCAAGACAAGTAATGTATTTACCAAAAATGGAAAACGCTATTCGATTTCAAATCCCATAATAGACAGGCTTGCCAATTTTATACCTTTACAGTTCAAAATTAGTTAGAAAATGTGTGAAAATTTCGCGTAGTTGAGTAATGAATTTAAGAACCACCTTTAGGTATAATTCCATAGATTACGTTAACAGAAGTTCATTGTCGCTATTAATACTTCTAAAAAACATTGTCTACCCTACACATCTTGAGAGCAATTAAGTCCAGTTCCCGTTCTGCTCGTATAGAAAAAGAATACAAGGCTGATCTCAGCCCGGCAAGAGCCTGCTAAAAAAATTAAGCCTGGGTCAGACACAATGTAACTGTCTCAAGCATATCTCTATGCTCAGCAAGTTATATCTCGGTATTGATGTTGTCAAACTAGCATCGGCTCTTAACGAACATTTATACTTTTTCTTGTTAAAGCCCTATTCATTGAAAATAGTTCATATTTTATCGTTTTTACTCTTACATTTATATCGGGTCGATATACCCGCTACAATTTTTTTATTGGCTCGTATGACCCGTTCATTTTTTTTTTTTTTTTTTTTTTTTTTTTTTTTTTTGCCGGCTTGGCAAGGTTTGGGCTTTGGGCCAGGGCCGGACCCTTGCAGACCTCTATGATATAATACCTATCCTATAATTAGATTTTTCTTTTAAAATACACTTTGAACTTTGAAGCAGATAAAATAATTTGTACTACAATTATCATATTTGTCGGAACATAATAAAAATATGTGAAAAATGTCGAATTTTTTCGAAGAAAAAATTACTTATTTTACTTCAAATTAACAAATGAATACGTATCTTTTTTGCCACATTAAATTGAATTAAGCTGTCTCTTTTTGTTTAAGATAAACCATTCTTTCTAGAAGGTAAAATTCAGCAATACTGTATTGGTGCCAATCGTATTTACATTCACTTTTTGCTCAGACATGAAATTCTGAAGATTTTGCAATTCAGTCTGCCTTTCGTTGTTATAGGAGGTGCAATAAGAAAAGATTTAAAAAAAAAATCGTTATTATAATTGGATCCAAGGTATAAATTAAGCGATACATTTTTATGCTTCATTAATATAATAAGGTAAGTTACTCACTTTTTACATGTACATTTGTAATTATAACTCTGTCTTTTCTTAATGTGGACTTTTATAATTTCAAACACTTTACCTCGCGTATAATACTATTCTTATACTAATATTATACTATAAGTATAATACGTATAATATTCTAGTTCAAACTTGCGGTTATGCTTTTTGGAAGCTGTATTTAAAAACACCATGTAAAAATTTCTAATTTTCGAACAATTTGTTTGGATAATATGTACAGTAGACTCCCTCAAACCCAAACAGCTTGGGACCAAAGGATTTTGAGGATTTCTGGTCGTTGCTTTGTTTACTGTTTTTAAACAGTAATTTGAATGCAATTAATGATGCAAACGAAACTATAATGAATGCTTACAATATGATAAAATATTGAAATAAGTAATTATCTAAAATAATAAAAATTTAGATATTTTTAAAATGATTAAAATATTAAAAGCAGACTTCAAGTTAATAATCAATAATGTACGAATACATATTCATTACATTGAAATGTATTTTTTTTTTAAACTATTTAATGAAACTTGCCTCACAAAGGTACATTACTGATTCATATATAAAATAAGGAAGTTTTATTTCAGGTTTAGCCAGACTTAAAAAAAAAAAAAAAAAAAAAAAAAAAACTTGATTAATACATAAATATATTTAGTAAGAAGATTGCGAATTATATCTGAACTGAATGTTTCATTGTTTACATCCATAACTTATGTGCGGATGGTAGAGGGTTGTTGATTTGAGGGAGTCTACAGTATATATTGAGTTTTCGCGAAATTTTTTTTTTCTTGTTTTTTACCCTGCACAGACAGATGTCAGGTCAGAAAAGTTTACTTTTGTTTTGTATTTTTAATTTTCTCCAAGAAAGCATGTATATAAATAGAATTTTAGTTGGTTAGTTGCTAGTAAATATTTTTAATGAATAAAAGAAATTATTTTTTAATCGTGTTTAAAAAAAAAAAAAAAAAAAAAAAAGCATACTACAAATAAATTTGTGGGTTTTTAAAATGAATATTCACTCTTTTCAATTTGTTGACGATCTTCTATAGAGTTCTGAAAAAAAAGCTTCGTGGAAATATATGACCTGTGCTATGATGTTTAACACCTGGAATTTCAGGATAATTCTTCATGTATTTATTTAGATATTTCACAAAACGTCAAAAATCGCCGGTCACCTTTGGCCTTATAGTGTAAGTAATAACACTTGCCAAAGACGAATATACAAATGCATACATGGAAAAGCTAAGTTCTAAGCTTTAAAAAAATCGTGATAGAAAATGCATCAAGAAATTGGGATCGATAAAAGTGACATTTAAAAAAATAACAATAATTTTTTAAAATACTTTACTTGCACGCAGAAAAATCCAAATGTTGATATTCCAACCCAGCTATGCAAGGAATACAGATCAGGTTTGTCTGTTCGTCTGTGGTTTTCGAAAACTGCAACTAAACCAACTGATGACACGACGAGAGCAGTCAAGTGCATGACTGCGTGGATCCATTTTAAAATCCATTTTGGAAAGAAGTGCAAAACTCTGTATATTAAAATAGCTGCAAGTGTGAAAATCAGAAATAAACTTTAAGAATCTTGTCTCAAAATTTAAAGTATAATCATTTGATAAGTACTATTTAGCATATGGCACATATTCTGATCATAACTAAAATAAAAACTAATAACTAATAATTCCATATCTAATCGAAGGTACAGTCGGCTCTCGTTAATTCAAACTCGTCGGGACAACAAGAAATGCTCGAATTATCCGAAGTTCGAATTATGAAAAGTATGAAATGACTTAATATGGTACTATTACAAAAGAATTAATGTTATAGTGTTTTTTTTTTTTTAATTTATTATATCTGTTATCATCAGAATATGACTTAATATTAAATTAGAATGTATAAATGCATAAACTAATTAGAAGATTAGAAGAAAACACAATAGAAGAAAAATTTGAAGCGTCACTGATGGTTAGACGGGGCACTTAGAAAGTGGATATCAAACGCTTGGGATTATATGTATACTCGTTCGGAACAATTTTCACAAAAATAAAAGAAAGTTATTCAAATAATCTGAAATCCGTGAGAAAGAAAGGAAGAATGAAAAATCGGAATTCTCATTAGTTCGAATTAAACGATGTCAAAAGAAAATAAGTTCGAATTAATGAAAAAGTTTAACGTTATTCTGCCATTGAAAATTTCGGGACTTCATGTTTAGTTCAAAGTAAGCGAAGATTCGAATTATCCGATTTCGAATTAACGAGAGTCGACTGTATATGGAGATGGTACTTAAGGGGACAACAATACTTTCGAGATATAATATAAAACAGCTGATATTGAAGTACCTTTTTCCGGGAAACTACTGAAGTGATTCCAAAAAAAGTTTTAATAGTTTTATAGTAGCCATCTTGTAAAAAATTTAAAATAGTGAAATAAAAATAAAATTTCACAAAATTGATGCTTTTTAAAATTAATATTACTAAAAAAATTTATTTAAGTAAACCATCAAAATAAAACTTTTTATAATGTTAAAACATATAAGTCGCTTCAGCAGTTCCTGACAAAAAGGATTACTTTAATATTATGTACTTTAGTAACAATTTATTTTAATTTCCCATGCAAGGCAATTATTTTAACACATAAACATTTAATTTAAAAAAAACGATATTTAATATTTGAGAAATATTAAATGATCAAAAATAAATTTACACCAGTATTTTTTTAAATGCATACTTTGAGAATATATTCTCTTTCTCTCTCTTTTTTTCCCTCGTAACAGAGAGGTCTCTCTGAACCAAGATAAACTTGAAACAAATGAATGTCAAAAAAGGGGAAGGAGATTAAATAATTCCTTCTACGGGTGTACGAATGCCAGAAGTCCTATATTTATCTCCGAACAAAATATCTCAATCCATTTTTTATGCGGAATATACTTAACATAACGTGGAACAACAACAAAAAAAAAAAAGTACCAAAATAGAATGCTTATAACTTATTTTATAGTTTAGCTTAAAAGAAAATTGAAACACGTGAACATAAGAACAGGGGGGGGGGGGTGTTCTACAAGGATTTCAAGGATCCTTGATGTCCCAAGGGTCCTCCGATGAAAAAGTCTTAATTCAACGTTCTGTTCGTATTTAATTATTTTAATATTATGTGGGAAGAATAAATTTTACTAATGTTTTAATAATTTTAAATTAAAAAAAAATAGTTTATTAAATTTTAATATCCGTTCGTGGAAAACGGTCTTCCCTGCTTTCTCTTGATGCGAAATATAAAGATAGACTATAATTAAATTAGGCCGGTACACAAAAATTCTCAACACATAATATTTTTTCTTTCAGCTCAAAGATATTTTAGTACTCTTAGAATAAATACAAACGATAAACCACATTTAAATACGATAAACAGATGTATCATTTTGTACCGAAAATACCGCAAAGAAAAGGGCAAAGTACCATCAGATGTAGAAATTGTGTATTCTTTAAATCTAAATATTTTAAGATTGAATAAGAAGGGGAATTATATCTTGGAATAGAAATGAACTTCCATTTTCCAATATTAGAACCAATTTTGACATCAGATTATGAACCTACGCTGTTAACAATCTGCTGCATTTTGCTGCAACGCACTCCCCTGCTTGTACAGAAAACGGTTACTTGGCCGTGAAATGGAGCTTTCTCATTGGTTGGAATAGAGATATTATATACAAGCGGTGGAGTGCGTTGCAGCAAAATGCAGCAGATTTTTAACAGTGTAGATATCCAGAACAAAAGCCTAAATATAAACTTTGTTAAAAATAAATAAATGCATAAATATGCAAAATGCTTTCTGTCATCAGAAAGGGGCTGCGCATTTATAACCTTATTATTTTAGGGAGGAGGGGGGGGATTGGAACTTGATATCGTAAGAGATTTCTATGGGGAGAGGGTATTTGTCTTTCAATATCGATATCACTTTTGATCCAATCAAAATTCTCTCTTTTTATTTCAAACAGGACTTCAAAATAAAATGTTGTCTTTTTTAGTCTGTTATCTATTTTTATGAAAATGCAAAGTTATTATTAAAATCTCTAAATTATTATAAAATTATTCAGTTCTAAAATATAAAATGCCCCAATATTCGACATTCCTATTCTTCTTCATATGTGTATGAATATATAATCACGGTTTCGAGAAAACATATGTGAAGTATATTTGAAATGAAGCTTGTGTTTACTAATAAATAAAAGAGAAAGAAAAAAAATGTCCAACTTGTTTTACTGATAAGAGTTTCTATCTGCCTCCCCACCTCTCTTCCGTCGTGGCAAGTGCAACAAGATTTTATTACTGTTGAATGAATTATGTACCAAAAAGCTATTATAAAATACTTTTAAATAATAACTGTTTCTTTTAAATGCAACTTGATGTAAAGTGATATTTTATTTTTTTCTTCATATGAATCAATAAAGTATGCAAAAAGTAAATGTAACCAATTTTGTATATCACTCCAAACAAAATAAATAAATTTGAAAAGTCAAAACAGTTTTACACTTTGATAACGATATCATTACAAGGGGTGCGGAAAATTCGAGAGATGTTAACATATGATATCGGAGAGGAGGAGGGAGGAGCTTCAAAATTACCAAAAAGAAGAATAACGTTACAACTGCACAGCCCTAAATGTTTAATGTCTTTACCTCTCCTAGAGTATATCTCTCTAACCGCTCTTACTGTAAGGTCCCTCAAGCCGTAATATTCATGAATTTTTAAGCATAACTCAAAAAATGCAAGAAGGGACTGAAATTATCTATCTGCATTATCAATAGCTTTAGAAGTCTATTTACGTTAAAATATTTCGTAGCTTTCAATTTATATTTTTTTAATATTCATCTCATAATTCATATTTTATATATTAATTATAGAACTGCATAAAATTTATCTAATTAAATTTGCCGAAGTACTAATGGTTGTGTTAAAAATGTTAAAAATGAATTTAACATTAGGCGCTCAAAATTTTATGTTTGTAGAATTCATAAATTTCTTTAAATTCAAAAAAGGTATAGTTTCAAGCTGTTTTAAAATGAAATGGCCTTGAACAGTAACGTTAATAACATTAACAATATAAGTTTTAAATAATTCTTTCGAATTCATGAACTTACCATCACCGTAAAAGAAAATTAATCCCAAAATCATTAAAAGTGGATGGAAAAAGAACTGTTGATCCGCATCACTGCTCCAGGCAAATCCACCGTACAGAGTACACCAATAAGCTACCAGAGAAACACACGCTATCCCGACTAGTTGAGAAATACCAACAATTATCCAGAAAATCATATCATAACCACTTCTATGAGTAGAAGACAGTCCTGTTTTTTTCAGTTTCTGTTCTTGAAAATTTGGTTTAGATTCTTCTGCAAAATGTAAAGAGTTGTAGGAATGCTTACATATAAAAACAATAAAGAAAAATCATGCGTTAAGAATAGATTATGAAAACTTTCCAACACTTCCTGCATTATTTAACAAAACTTCGTTATTTGGGGAATTAAGGTAAATAAGATAACTAAGAAAGCATTTCAGAAAACAAATAAAATATTTGAAAACCTGATTTCAGCAGTTACTTTCCATAGCTAAATATATATACTTTTTTTAAACACACTATATATACTTTTTTTTTAAACACATTTATATATATATATATATATATATATACAGGGTAGAGGTCTGCACGGGCCGGAATTTCCAGGCCCGGCCCGTTGTAAAACTCAAAAGTTCGGCCCGGGCCCGGCCCGGCCCGTACAAAAATCACTGAAAATAGGCCCGGAACAATTTCTACGATTTCTAAAAAAAAAAAAAAATCAGATTTTTATTATATAATTAAGATTTTTTTAAAGAATACTGCATACATATCTATGGAATGATTTTACAGTATATTTTACAGGAAATACACATTAACAACATTAATGATTACTTAGATTCTTAGGCTTTCAACATTCGAATAAAGATTCATTAAAAATTTAATATAGCTTAGAATAAAAGAAAAAAGAAAGAAAGTTAAAAACATCGTTACTTTTGAAGATGTTTGATAAAAGAAGATTTATAAAAATATTTCTATGTCATTTTATTAAAGGTTTTAAATCCAAATTCATTCTTAAATTCAAAGAAGCTCCTTTCTGATACATTTCTAAATTCACTTTTTTCTCAGAAATGCATAAGATTAGCAGGTATCTTAATTCAAAAACTATATAATCGAGTGGCGTTATCCATTTTTTGATACAAGCAATTTAAGAATACTACAAGCAAATAGAATACTGTCATAATTAGCGATTTGAATAGAATTTCCGGAAGCGATAGCATGGAAAGGGAGAAAAACCTGTAATTATTTGAGAAACTATTACATCTCAACAAGGTCATACAAGTATTTTATTTACCAAAAATAAAAAACGCAATTCGATTCCAAATCCCTTCAATAGTTAAGCTTATCACTTTTATACTTTTACAATTTAAAATTAATCAGAAAATGTGTCAAACTTTCGCATTATTGAGAAATTAATTTAAAACCATCAAGAAGTATATATCCGAAGATAAAGCTAACATAAGTTCTTTATCGCTGTTAATAATTTTACAAATCATGTTTTCTGCCCTACAGATCTTGTGAACATTTAAGTCTAGTTCCGGTCCGGCCAATCTATATGTAGAAAAATAATGCAAGCTTGATCTCGGACCGACATGAGTCAGCTAAAAAAATTATTAAAACGAGTTGCACACAATGTAATTCTCCGATGCTGATCTCTACACTGCACATTTTTATATTGATGCTGTCAAACTAGTATGGCTCGTGACGCACATTTATGCTTATTCTCGTTAAAACCATTGAAAATAACTCATATTTTATTGTTCCAGCTCAAATATTCAGAACGGGCCGGTAGGCCCGAAAATTTTTTTAATCGGCCCGGCCCGGCCCGTCTGGCCCGTTCAATTTTTTTGCCGGCCCGGCCCGTTGAAAAACTATTCTAAATCTGCCGGCCCGGCCCGTTAGAAAATTTGAAACGATTCCGCCGGGCCGGGTCTGCACGGGCCATGCCCGGGCCCGTGCAGACTTCTAATACAGGGTGTTTCGCTACCAGACCGACAAACTTTGAGAGGTGATAGTAGACATGAAGACAAACATTATTAAATAGGAAACCATGGGGCGCAAACGTCTTCCGTAGGAGCTAGGGGCCATTAAAGTTTAAGGTCCAAAACTTTAAACGATTATAAAAAACGAAAAAAAAGGGTGGATTCGTTTGCGGTTTTCGCTATAAAATTATTCTTTATATCACGATTTGTTTGTAAAAAAAATTTAAAGGTTATGTTCAAAAATTGTCGATAGAGGGCGCTTTAGACTTTAAAGTAACAAACAACTACTTTTTACCCTTATTTTGTGCACGGGGTTGAAGTTATTCTAAAGTTTAGACCTTAACTTAAATTTTAAGCCCAAAATCGGAAACATTGGGATCGGGTAACTAGTGAAATTTGAATTGTGAACAGAGGAGGGGATTTTGAACGCTCAAAAACATTTGACAAAGTAATCGATTTTGTTGCGGTTTGCTTGAAGGTCATTCCCTTGGTAATTATTTTATTCAAAATGACGTACAGCATTGGTATCCCCATTTTTTGATAGAGGGCACTTCCAACACATCTCCGAATTTTCAATGGCATCCCTCCTGTATGTTTTACTACCAGACCAAGATACTTCCAGGAAGTGTTAGGGATGCAAAGACGACTCGGCATCATATTATAATGTAACTTCGAAAATGCCTTTTTAACGAGTTAGGGTTAAAAGAAGGAGATAAAAAAGCAACTTGATAATTCTACAACACGTTCTGTCGGAACTTCTAGTAAAAGCACATGTTCCTCTTTCGTTGCGCCAATCTATAGCACGATGCGGCTCCTCCACATTTAACCAATGATGTTCGCAGACACCCCAACGTAACATATGGACAACGGTGGATAGGTAGTGGTGGCCCGGTTTGTTCGCCTGCCAGGTCGTCACACCTACTTCATTATATCAATTACTTTTTGTTACCTACCTTTATTTTATTAGTTTATAATTGTTCTGTATTTTTTTAAATAAACATTGCCGGGTGGGGCTAGTTGAGCTCAAACCAATTAGTAGGCTCCCCCACCTGGCTCAATCTGAATCTGAATCTGTATGGACTTCTTCTGCTGGGGTCAAATGAAAAGTTGAATGTATGAGACTCCCGTACTGTCAGTGGAAGACCTCTCAGCTCGAATTTCTGTAGCTGCCAGAAAGCTATCCGAGATACCAGGAATCTTTCAAAGCGTGAGGAATTGCATGTATCGCTGCTGTCAAGCATGAGCGACTACTTCTGGTCGTAATTTCGGACATCTTTTGTAGTAAAACCCTTAACTAAATTGTTTTCTGCCACATTAACGTGTTGCTATTTCACTACCTGTTTCTATTGCTTTTTGCTCTGCTTCTTTTAACCACAACTCGCTAAAAAGGCATGTTCAACGTTACATTCCTAGGTGATTCGGAGTCGCTTTGCATCCCTAGCACTTCCTGTAAGTTTGTTGGTCTGGTAGTAAAACACCCAGGAGTAATGCCATTGAAATGTCGGAGATGTGTCGGAAGTGCCCTCTATCAAAAAATGGAGACTCAAGAGCTGTTAGTCATTTTGAATAAAATAAATACCAAGGGAATAACCTACACGCAAACTGCAACAAAATCGATTAGTTTGAATAATGTTTATGAGTGTTTAAAAATCCCCCCTCTGTTCACAGTTCAATTTTCACTAGTAACCCGATCCCAATGTTTCCGATTTTGGGGTTAAATTTTAAGTTAAAGTCTAAACTTTCAAATAATTTCAACCCCATGCACAAAATAACGGTAAAAAGTAGTTGCTCGTTATTCTAAAGTCTAAAGCGCCCTCTATCGACAATTTTTGAACGTAACCTTTAAAAATTTTTTACAAACAAATCGTGATATAAAGAATGGTTTTAGCGAAAACCGCAAACGATTCTACCCTTTTTTCCGTTTTTATAATCGTTTGAAGTTTTGGACCTTAAACTTTAATGGCGCCTGGCTCCTACGGAAGACGTTTTCTCCCCATGGTTTCCCATTTAATAATGTTTGTCTTCATGTCTACTATCACCCCCCAAAGTTTGTCGGTCTGGTAGCGAAACACCCTGTATATATATTAACAGTCCTGTATTTGATCCGTACAGGTTAATACAGTATATATTTTATAATGGGAAAATTGAGTTTAGCAGGAAAACGCATAATCAATCGAAATTTCTTTTTCAACAATTTATACTAATAGATGAAAACATACTTGAATAGTCTTATTCACCTTGTAATGTACTTAATACCTTTATTGGACTATTATTTAGCTAAAATTTTATTCAAATTAAAACACTCTTAAAACTACTAAAATCACATTTCCAGAAATTATTGTACATAGAAGGCCGTATACCCAATTCTTTATGTGGCCTTGTACACTTTATCTATATTCTGCAAACTTTCTTAATAAAGTAAATGCACAGTTGAAAGCAAAAATGCATAGCTCATTTAAAAACCACTTTCAAGGAATTTACACTCATACTCAGTAACCTTTACGAATCGTTTTGTGTAGCCCTGTAAATCAACTATAGCATTTATATACACCATATAATATGCATAAATATAGTGAAACTTAAAAGCACATATCATAATTACAAATACATTTCTTGTTATCACCACTATTGTACGGTACTTCGGATAAAATATACTATCTGCGTGGCCTTGTAAATACTACGCACTTCGTTTATACATGAAATAACTTATAGTAAGCCACACCGACACGACGAACAACACTTCATTGTATATGAAATAGTTTAACATGATTAAAATATGCAGTAAACAATTTCCCCGTAAACCACTATGTAATGGAATTATTATTTTATGTGGCCCTGTAAATGAATTGTAACTATTCTTTGCACCGCATATTCTTCAGAATGCATATTTTAGTGTTCTTCGTAAATCAATGTCGATTTCATTATGTTTGAATCATCTTTAAAAGGGAATTATTTTTAAAATTCATTTGAAACTATTTTTTTCCAGTTAGCTGTAATACAACGGAAAATGTTTGACTGTCCCTGCAAATAAATCAAATATGCTATAAACTTCGTTTGAAATAGGGTTCGTGCTAAGATGAACGCAAATAATATCCAAAATTTTCAAGGCAATACGAGTGTATTTACGAGAATTAAAACGTCATAAAAACTTTTCAATTTTGTTGGAAAGTGTTAAAAATTTACAGTTACAAAAGGGTGTACTAATAATTTTAAATATAAGGACAAAAAATAATTTGCCAATTCGATTCTTTATACGAGAAAATTGATGTAAGTGCATGTGGAGAGGGCGGTGGATTTTGAATAATTTACCACAATTATGAAAAAATAATTTCTTGAATATTACAGGAAGTTTTTTACTAATAAACGTAAGAAATAATCGCCAAAATTCATTCAGTCCTAGACAAAAATCATTCAATGGAGAAAATGTACTTAATTAAATTTCTTGATATCCAGAGCGAGGAGGGGGAAATGGTCTTCCCATGCCACTTTCCTTGTCTCAAGCGCATAATATAAGTAAGTTTTATAAGTTTCAATTGCTAAATAACAATCAATGACGGCAATATTGAAAAAAATTAATTTGAAGTTAAGATAAAAGATAATTTTTCCATAATTAAAAATATACTACACCAGCGGTTCTCAAACTTTCAGACTGACGTAACACTAAACAGAAATTCACACTTCCGCGTGTACCAGCAGATAAGAAACTGAAAGCTAAAAAAAACAAGTAAGAAAAATCATGCAATAAGCATAGATTATGAAGCATTTTCCAACACTTAATGAAAATTTTAACAAAACTTTGTTATTTAGGGAAATAATAGTGTGTAGTCAAATATACCCAAATATGTATTCCAGTACTTTTGAACAGCCCTGTATTTCATATGTCAGTTGATATAATGGGAAAATTTAGTTTAGCAAGAAAATACCCAGTAGCTTGAAATTTCTTTTTCAGCAATTCATACTATTAGATGGAAACATACTTGAATACTTTTGTTCAGCCCTGTAGTTTACATTGTTCCTTTATTACACGTCAGCATTAGGCTAAAATTTATTGTAAACTAAAACACTTTTAAAACAACTGAAATCACATTCTCATAAATTATCATTCATAAGGCGTCCATGTACCGAATTCTTTGCGTGGCCCTGTATATCCTTTTATCTATATTCTGCAAACATTTCTCAGTAAATTGAATGAAGCTCAGCGTAAAAATGCATGCCTTATTTAAGAACCACGTTTAAATAATTTACGCTCATATCCAGTAACGTTGGTGAGCTCTTTTGGGTAGCCCTGTATATCAACTATAACATTTATACACACCATATAATGTGCATATATTTAGCGAAATATAAACGCGCATATCATAATTAAAATGCATTTCATCCCTCCATCAGCTTTCATCGGACACATATACGGTACTTCGGAAAGAATATACTATTTGAAATCTTTTGTATGGCCCTGTAAATGCTATGTACTTCATATTATGCAAGACAGTAGCGTATAATTTATATTAAGCTTCAGTGACATGTATCAATTTTATTATACATGAAACAGCTTAATATATTTAAAATATGTCACACACAATTCCCCCTTTTACCATTATCTAATGGAATTCTTTTGTGTGGCCCTAAAAATGAATAATAGCTACATTTTCACCTTATATTTTATATTTATAGAATGCATATTAAAATATGTTTGACAGGGTATAACATCTTTAAAATTCCTTTGAAACGATTTCCCCATAGGCCGTAATGTAATGGGAAACTTTTGATTCGTCCTGTAGATAAACTAATCATGGTAAAAACTTCATTTTCAATAGGGTTCGTGCTAGTGTAAATGTCAATAACGTCCTAAAATTTCATGGCAATCCGAGTATATTAACGATTTTTCCCCGTAGACCGTAATGTAATGGGAAACTTTTGATTCTTTCTGTAGATAAACTAATCATGGTAAGTAACTTCATTTTCAATAGGGTTCGTGCAAGGTAAATGTCAATAACGTCCTAAAATTTCATGGCAATCCGAGTATATTAACGATTTCCCCCCATAGACCGTAATGTAATGGGAAACTTTTGATTCTCTCTGTAGATAAACTAATCATACTAGATACTTCATTTTCAATAGGGTTCGTGCTAGGGTAAACCTCAATAACGTATAAAATTTTCATAGCAATCCGAGTATATTTACGGGAGTTAGAGCGCGGACAGACGGACATCCGGCCAGACGGATAGACGGACAGACAAACCGAATGCATAAGCACTTTTCAACTTTGTTGGAAAGTGCTAAAAATAAAAATCTATGTCAACGAAATATGTCAAAAATGAAACATTTTTCCAGTCTTTTCTGCTCCCATCTGAGTAGATTTTACTGAATTCAATTGTATGATTACATTATTAAATTGGTATTTAGATTGCTTGCTTTATATTGACATTCAAATATTTAAAAATATCCATTTTAATAATATGCATCTTACCAAAATACAATATTGTGGTCTGAAAAATATGCAATATTTCATAGCATATTGGTGTAAAATGATTACAGAAGGATTACTTTATTAATTTCCCTATATTGCCAATGGGAAGGGAATACCTGCCTTATATCGATCACAGCTTTATCATGTCCAATTTAACGATGTTTACCTTTAAAGGTACTACTTAGTTATCCCGTCAACTTAAAAACCATCGCCAAACTATAAGATTAAATGCCAATAATGGATGATCGTGAATGTGCATTCAATGACATTAAATGCGCATTTAAAACGCCATTAAGGGATTTTTATTTCGACCTTTTTACTTGTCTTTTTATTAATATTCTACTAATTATTTTTTTTTTCGTTATTTAAAATGAAAATTATGTTAGTATGTATAATTTGGCGGTACAAATGTCATATACGCACTACATGGGCGCGATTTTTTTTTCTGACGCCAGTTTGGAAAATTTCGTTATCAAATATCAGTTACATAGATATTTTTTTTTATTATTTTCTATTATTTTAAAAAGAAAATAATAATAAACTACAAAAGTTTAATTAATAACTGTAAAGCAAAACTCTTAATGTCAATTTATAATAGAAAATATAAAGTAAATAAACAATTTATTAATAAATAAACAACAATGACCGGGTTACCATAGGCATAAAATCGCCATTTTGCCGTTTTGTTGCAAATGTGATGCGTATATGACATCTATCCTTATGTAATTATATACAGCGATATACATAAATAGATAATATAAATACATAATATACACAGCTATAAATAAATACTAGATACTTATATAATTTTCTAATAATTTTATGTATTTCATATATTTATTATAAGTACCAAATTTAAACAAAAGCTATAATTTTTTTTCTCGAAAAAAGGATGCTAAATGTAAAAAGTACAAAAAACAAATGGCTAAAGTCCATTCCAGTAGTAAAACTTCAAAGGCAGCCACATCGATTCAATTAATGCCAAAAAAAGCTCGCCGAAAACCCAGAACAGGTTATGGAACTTTTAAAGTGAAATAAAAATATTATGTCTGTGCATAATAGACTAAAACCAATTACAAAAAATACAGACAATTGAATTTAATAGTTAGAAAATACAGTGTCTCACATAAGTGATGGGACACTTATGCTTTACAAAAGGAAACTAATCAAATAAATTAAAAAAACATGTACACATTTTTTGTGGATGTGTTTCGTACTTAAATTTAGTAAAGATTATTACATAACATACATTTTGTCAAAATATTAAAATAATAATTTAATAAAAATACAAATGTTTAGAAGGGAGCAAAAAATAGCTCACATAAGTGATGGGACACCATTATATATGCAACAAAAATCGTCTGAAATAAGCAATAAAAATATTTTTGGGGGTTTTATTTTTACTTAAAAGCAATTGGCAATAATTTATAAAATCGTGTGCAGTATTTCTCTCCAGTTTGTTTTGGAATTTTTGTGTTTTTTAGCTCTGTATAGCCATGAATGCTAAACGAAAAGAAACTTCGCCTGAAATTCGAAAATTAGTTATTAATTTGCATATTGAACGTGGAAAATCTATTAGAAAAACTGCTGAAACAGTTAATTTGAGTCGTTCAACAGTTTTCAATATCATTAAACGGTATAAAAAGAATCATATGATTCAGGATAAAAGAAGACCAGGCCGACCATCAAAGCTATCCAATGGAATAAAGCGAATTATCGTTCGAAATATTAAAAAAAATCCAAGAAATAGTGCTTCAAAAGTTGCTGCTGATTTACAAGCATTACATGGAATAATTGTTAATCCTGAGACTATTAGAAGGGTAATTCGATCTGCTGGATATCACGGTAGAGTAGCCAGGAAAAAATTCTTCGTAAGTGAAAAAAATAGAAAACTCAGACTAGCTTTCGCAAAATCCAACATAAATAAGAATTCTGATTACTGGAATAAAGTTATATTTGCTGATGAGAGTAAATTTAATATATTTGGTTCTGACGGTAGAATCTTGATGTGGAGAAAACCCAGGGAAGAATTTCGCAAACAGAACTTGGTACCAACAGTAAAACATGGTGGAGGAGGAGTTATGGTATGGGGGTGAATGTCGTCCGCTGGAGTAGGTAATCTTGTTTTTATTGACAGTATAATGGATCAGTACAAGTATATTGATATTTTAAAGCAAAATTTGAAATCTTCAGCACGAAAATTGAACCTTCATAACGATTTTAAATTCTATCAGGACAATGACCCCAAGCACACTGCTCTGAACGTTAGACTCTGGCTGCTATATAACTGTCCTGAAATAATAAAAACACCACCACAATCTCCAGACTTAAATCCCATAGAGAATATTTGGCAAGAATTGGAATCAAGAATTCGCAAACACACCATTTCTTCAAAACAACTAAAATCGGTGCTTCAAGAAGAATGGGGTAAAATCACTCCAGAAATCACAAAAAAATTAGTGGAATCCATCCCAAAAAGATTAAATCATGTTTTAAAAGTATAAAAGGAAATCCGACAAAATATTAAAACCTTTTAAAAAGTAAAATTTTTGGATAAATATTTGATGGAAAAGTAAGTGTCCCATCACTTATGTGAGCCATTTTTTGCTCCGTTCTGAACAATTGTATTTTTACTAAATTAATATTTTAATATTTTGACAAAATGTATGTTATGTAATAATTGTTACTAACTTTAAATATGAAACACACCCAAAAAATTTTTGCACATATTTGTTCATTTATTTTATTGCAGTTTCTTTTTATAAAGCACAAGTGTCCCATCACTTTTGTGAGACACTGTACATAAAAATTATTTTAAAATAAAGCATTAAACGTTTCGCACTTATTTAAATTTCATCATTAATAATATAAATTACACAAAATCACGAGATACAACATGGTTTAACCTATAGTGAAGCCATGTGCCAGAAGTAATTAAACACGGAGATACAGTGTCTCACAAAAGTGATAAGACACTTGTGCTTTATAAAAAGAAACTGCAATAAAATAAATAAGCAAACATGTGCAAAAATTTTTTGGGTGTGTTTCATATTTAAAGTTAGTAACAATTATTACATAACATACATTTTGTCAAAATATTAAAATATTAATTTAGTAAAAATACAATTGTTCAGAACGGAACAAAAAATGGCTCACATAAGTGATGGGACACTTATTTTCCATCAAATATTTATCCAAAAATTTTACTTTTTAAAAGGTTTTAATATTTTGTTGGATTTCCTTTTATACTTTTAAAACAGGATTTAATCTTTTTGGGATGGATTCGACTAATTTTTTTGTGATTTCTGGAGTGATTTTACCCCATTCTTCTTGAAGCACCGATTTATTTGTTGTTTTGAAGAAATGGTGTGTTTGCGAATTCTTGATTCCAATTCTAGCCAAATATTCTCTATGGGATTTAAGTCTGGAGATTGTGGTGGTGTTTTTATTATTTCGGGACAGTTATATAGCAGCCAGAGTCTAACGTACCGAGCAGTATGCTTGGGGTCATTGTCCTTGTAGAATTTAAAATCGTTATGAAGGTTCAATTTTCGTTCTGAAAATTTCAAATTTTGCTTTAAAATATCAATATACTTGTACTGATCCATTATACTGTCAATAAAAATAAGATTACCAACTTCAGCGGACGACATACACCCCCATACCATAACTCCTCCTCCACCATGTTTTACTGTTGGTACCAAGTTCTGTTTGCGAAATTCTTCCCTGGGTTTTCTCAACACCAAGATTCTACCGTCAGAACCAAATATATTAAATTTACTCTCATCAGCAAATATAACTTTATTCCAGTAATCAGAATTCTTATTTATGCTGGATTTTGCGAAAGCTAGTCTGAGTTTTCTATTCTTTTCACTTACGAAGAATTTTTTCCTGACTGCTCTATCGTGATATCCAGCAGATCGAATTACCCTTCTAATAGTCTCAGGATTAACAATTATTCCATATAATGCTTGTAAATCAGCAGCAACTTTTGAAGCACTATTTCTTGGATTTTTTTTAATATTTCGAACGATAATTCGCTTTATTCCATTGGATAGCTTTGATGGTCGGCCAGGTCTTCTTTTATCCTGAATCATATGATTCTTTTTATATCGTTTAATGATATTGAAAACTGTTGAACGACTCAAGTTAACTGTTTCAGCAGTTTTTCTAATAGATTTTCCACGTTCAATATGCAAATTAATAACTAATTTTCGAATTTCAGGCGAAGTTTCTTTTCGTTTAGCATTCATGGCTACACAGAGCTAAAAAACACAAAAATTCCAAAACAAACTGGAGAGAAATACTGCAGACGATTTTATAAATTATTGCCAATTGCTTTTAAGTAAAAATAAAACCCCCAAAAAATAATTTTATTGCTTATTTCAGACGATTTTTGCTGCATATATAATGGTGTCCCATCACTTATGTGAGCTATTTTTTGCTCCGTTCTAAACATTTGTATTTTTATTAAATTAATGTTTTAATATTTTGACAAAATGTATGTTATGTAATAATCTTTACTAAATTTAAGTATGAAACACACCCACAAAAAATGTGTACATGTTTTTTTAATTTATTTGATTAGTTTCCTTTTGTAAAGCACAAGTGTTCCATCACTTATGTGAGACACTGTAGGTAATTGAGTTAGATTAAGATGGTATATTCTGTTGGAAGGGAACTATTCAGTGGGAGTTTGGCTATTCTGGTATATCATGCCTCCAGGAAAATACGGCTTTTGTATACTTGTGTTTTTGTACCTTGTTACACACTTTTTCATACTTAAAAACATATTAACCTTTTTTGGTGCTCGTCAGAGCTTTTTCAATTCTAGTATGAAATATACCTGTATACATTTTTATTAGTATACAAAATATATCTGCAAAATTAGCTAGTCGGAAAGTCACAACTCGTCTACGAAACGATCCTTTAAATCTGATGAAGTATTTGAACTTCCAAACGAAGTTCAGACAGTTAAGTTAAAACATTGCCTCGCCGCAGAACTATTTGGTGAAGATGAATTGACAAATCAAAAGAGAGGAAGAAAGGGATTAATTTTTTTTTTCTTCTCACAAGCTGCATTTTTTATTTTCATTTCACGTACTACATACCAGTACCAAGCTTTCGCGTACCAATAACCAGAGCTTCACGTACCAGTTCTGGTACACGTACCATAGTTTGAGAACCCCTGTAGTATTAAACAATCATTTGTTGACCATTTGAGAATAATTGTTTCAAATGTTATAGGTTTTAGTCAAATTACCATAAAGGTAATATTGTTATGGAGTATCAGAAAGTATTTTTCCTGCATTAATAGTACTATTGCTATTAAAATATATGTTATAAAAATGGATTTGTAGTAACAGAAAGCTCAAAAGTGTGAATAGTGACCTTGGAAGAAGCACACCTTTTTGACAAATTTCATAACTTAAGCTTTATTTATTCCGATTATTTTTTCTTTTTTGAGGTATACATCTGGGAGGAGGGAGAGGATGAGAGTTCGTATTGTTTTATCGTTTTTAGGTGCGTTCGTAATTATACAATGCGTGGCACCTACAGTGGTCGTTCAGTCCGTCCGTCTGTCTGTCTGCCCGCATATAACAACGCAAAAACTACCCAACCGAATCGTTTGAAATTTAAAATATATAATTATTACATAATTTTGTCAAGTCATTTCAAATTTTATGAAACTCGGATGCATAGATCAATTACAGGGGGAATCAAAAGTATTCCATTACATTACGGTCAATGGGGAAAAAAGTTTCAAATGCATTTTAATCGTTTGAAATTTAAAATACGCAATTATTACATAATTCTGTCGAGTTATTTGAAATTTTTAGATAATCGTGTGCATAGATCAATTACAGGGGCAATCAAAAGTATTCAGTTACATTATGGTCAATGGGGAAAAAGTTTCAAATATATTCTATACGTTTGAAATTTAAAATACATAACTATTACATAATTTTGTCGAGTCATTTCAAATTTTATGAAACTCGGATGCATAGATCAATTACAGGGGCAATCAAAAGTATTCCATTACATTACGGTCAATGGGGAAAAAAGTTTCAAATGCATTTTAATCGTTTGAAATTTAAAATACGCAATTATTACATAATTCTGTCGAGTTATTTGAAATTTTTTGATAATCGTGTGCATAGATCAATTACAGGGGCAATCAAAAGTATTCAGTTACATTATGGTCAATGGGGGAAAAGTTTCAACTATATTCTATACGTTTGAAATTTAAAATACATAATTATTACATAATTTTGTCGAGTTATTTCAAATTTTATGAAAATCGGATGCATAGATCAATTACAGGGACAATCAAAAGTATTCCGTTACATGACGGTCAATGGGAAAAAAATGTTTCAAATGCATTTTAATCGTGTTACACTCATGCGAACTTAATAAAATTTATATGCAACTATAAAGTACATATTATAATATACATCTTACATAATTTGTGGTGCAAAGAACATTTGTTATTGATTTACAAGGCCACACAAAAGTATTCCATTAAATAATGGTATAGGAAGAACATTGTTTGATGAGCGTTTTAATTGTAATTCACTATTTACAGTTTTATGAGATTGATATATGAAAGTAATATTTTTAAAACTTCGTTATCGTGCGAACGCACCTAATTTGCTACGCTTCACGTGCAAATTCCAACTTGTTATACATAAAAATAAAAATAGTTTATTATTCTTTATTTATATCATACTTTTATTTATTTTTTTGCACATCATTATTGTTTTACACGACTTTTCTTACAGTTTTTAAAATAAAAAATATACACATACATGCATGAATATTACGGATAATACCAATATAACTATACGAATATTAAATTGAAAAATATGATTTACACACATACAAATATATGATTTAGAATAGTGAATGAATCACCCTGTATAAGGGTGACAGTGTTTAACCCCTTATCTACCGACGGTACTTATAAGTGCCATTAAAATTACTTATTATAAAATTCTAATACATCGATTAGTTGTAATACTGTTTAGAATGAGTTACAGATACATTACTTTATTTTGTTCCAAAAGCATTATTGGTTACACAAAACAAAAATATTTTTAAAATGATGATTTCTTTTGTCTTTGTATGTTTTCAGTTTTCTTGGCGCTGAGGGAGAGGAATGGGGATTTTTAAATTCGGCAATATTTCTATATTTATATTGTAAGAAGATCATATTTGTACATTTTATAATTCTACAAAATACTAAGAAAACAATTTAAAATAAAAAAATTGAATGGGGTTATACATATTGCACAAAATCCCTGTAAATTCAAATTTAACTAGGACTTCCCTCAGAGGGATTAGTCTGAGCAATATTGCTGAGAATACACATTTAATGACTTGCGATAAGTAAAGAAAATGAGATGTTACCTTTTATTGGTCATTCATTGTGATAAAATATAATGATGAAAATAAGCATATCGAATCGTAGAACTACAAAATCTTGTTGCATATACTATTTTTATAAAAGAAAAGCAAACCATGCATGGATATAAAACTGGAAATATGCAAAATGTTAAAAGTAATACAGAAAATAAAACACCAAATTTTTTTATATTGGAAATATAGCTCTTTGAAATGATGTCATGAGCATAAACAGAAGCTTCGCACCGATTTGAGAAACTATAAATAACATAAACTATTATGTTTGAAGAGAAATGGAGTGTATTTTATATGGTGTGAAATCCGTCCGAATAGTTTATAATGTTGAATATCTGTTTTCAACGGATGCAATGAGGTTGTCAATAAGAGTTAAGGAATCCTTTTTTAAAAATTTGTCCTAAACGAGCACTTACATCTTATAAGTTACTGTGATGCCAAAGTTATAGTTTCTGACCCCAACAGTATCCTAGAAATTGCAATATTCTCAATAAATTGGGTTTAAAACTTTTTCTAGAAAAAAAATGTTTAATATGTGAAATTAAATTGTCGAATGTTTTAGAAATCGTTCATAACGAGAATATTATATCTTAAAAGTTGCAACCGAAAAAAAAAAAAAAAAGATTTTAAATATTTAGTCATATCAACATCAAAGAATTCTCAATTTTAGAACTTTTTTGCTTGTGCATTGATGGTGATTATTGTTCCTACGCAAAATATAGTATATTTTGCAGCAAAGATGGTTACCAACATTTTTTGCCCACATTATTTTTTAAATCGGCTAGGTACTCCCAATGCTAACGAAAAACACACAAACGTTAATGCTTTATAGCATAGAAATACAGAATCAAAAGCTATTCATCTCCTATTATATACACATAAACAGGGGTTGGGAAATACATCATTTTGCTCGCCAGTGGCGAGTGGATTTTCTCATAAGGCGAGTGCATTTTTAGTTTTTGAAAAACTGTAGGCAATAGGCACATTATCAGAAACACTTTTTTAATCTAGATATTTTAACTTTCCAAATTATTACAGTGTAAGTATGGTACTAAGTTCTATCTAATATTAATCTTACCTTTGTTACATATATTTCTTAATATTATACAAAAAAGAATTATGAAAATGCATTGTAGTAATAGTAATTTTGTCTGTAATCGCGTGCGATTTTGTCATAACTATTTTCAACTGCGTGTGTTACATCTTGCTGGCTGGCGAAATAAATCCTTGGCTGGTAAGAATTTGGAAAATTTCCCCATCCCTGCACATAAATTATTAGGATGAGCGAAGCGAATCCTCTACTAGCCCACTCAAATTACATTTTGTCGTACGCTTTACAAAAAAACTATTCAATATTTTGATTTGAAATTAAACACAAATATAAATTATGATCTGTAGATTTGCACAATATAATTTTTTTACAGAATAACTTTAAAAAAAAATTATTATTTTAATTAATTTATTTTACTTGTTTTTCCATTACTGACGCATTTTTAGAAATAAGAAATAAAACATGCATATTTTCAGAAGAATAAATAATTCATGGAGTTAACAATTGTAGATAGAATCATGATTAATTAAAGAAATAAAATATATTTTCTTTATTCCAACAAAATCATTTACGCTGATGTCACTTACGCATTTTAAAAGAATTATATTGTGAATTAATTATATTGTGTTTTATTTTTATTTTCGTGAAGTGGCAACAAAAAAATTGTAAACAAATAAAATTAATTCTTAAATTCACTATATAAAGAGTCATTTGAATTCGAAGGTTAAAAATTAAACCAAATGAAACATACGTATTATTATTTTGGAATATGTAGTACTATTATTAAATAGTTTGCCGTTTAAAGACAATTTATAGAATGTATTAGGTCTATTATAAAAAATGCCAAGGAAACATTATACTTACTGGATGAAAAGAATGCGAATATGCTTTAGCTTTAAGGCAAGAGGTTAGATACCAGCGTAAAAAACGACGGCATAGATGTCATATACACACCATATCGGCGCGATTTTTCCGACGCCAATTTGGCAAACACCTGGTTTTCGAATACCAGTTACCATAAATATATTTGGTACTACTCTGTTATCCCGTCAACCGATTTCGCCAAATTACACAAATCGCCAAATTATACATGTTGACATAGTTTTTATTTTAAATAACGAAAAAACAAATAATTAGTAGAATATTAATAAAAATATTAATAAAAAGTCGAAATAAAAAATCACTTAATGACACGTGAATCGTATTTAAAGTCATTGAATGTGAATAGTCATAGAATGTGAATGTCAAAAGAATGCGAATATGATATAGCTTTAAGGCAAGAGGTAAGATACCAGCGTAAAAAACGACGGCATAGATGTCATATACACACCATATCGGCACGATTTTTCCGACGCCAATTTGGCAAAAACCTGGTTTTCGAATACCAGTTACCATAAATATATTTGGTACTACTCTGTTATCCCGTCGACCAATTTCGCCAAATTACACAAATCGCCAAACTAATAGCCAAATTATACATGTTGACATAATTTTTTATTTTAAATAACGAAAAAACAAATAATTAGTAGAATATTAATAAAAATATTAATAAAAAGTCTAAATAAAAATCACTTAATAACATTTTAAACACGTGAATCGTATTTAAAGTCATTGAATGTGGCATTCACGATCATCGATTATTGGCATCTTATAGTTTGGCGATAATTTTTCGGTTGACGGGATAACCTAGTAGTACCATATATTTTAAAAAGGGAATAACAATAAATTTTAAAAAAGTTTAATTAATACCTGTGGAACAAAACAATTTATATAATTTAAAAAACGAAAATAAAAGTAAATAAATAATTTATTAATAAATGAACAACATCCGGGTTACTATGTCAAGCAAAATAACTACACTCTGTCGCCAATTAAGTATTCCGATGCATATATGATATTGGCGTCTGAAAAAAAATAGAGTCAATGTGGTGCGTATATGACATCTGTGCCAAAAGGACGACATGTCGAATCTCTTCTGATATAGAATGCATGTGCTTGGAAAAATGCTTTAAATTTCGAAGATGCACCAAAAAAAATTGTAATTATATTTTTAAAAAAAATTTCATCATCGTTGGCTTGGCATTCACTCTGACGGATCTCAAAAGACTTGCCATAAGTGTATAGTAAATAATGAACTAAATATTTTTTTTCTTTAGCTAATAATATGGCTTCTGCTCCACCTCCCTAAATATTAAAAGGCTTAACTTTCGTCGAGGAGAAATTAATTGCCCAAGTTCGTCCAGTTATTACTGTTTATCGCATTAAAAGTGGTCAGCTTGAATACAGTTGGCAAATTATGAATTTTCATCAAGATATTATAGGATTTTGTACTTTTTTACCTCATTCCATAGATACTATAACACAGTACATTTTTGGGGACTACTTGATTATCCCGTCGACCAAAAATATAATTCCAAATTTCAGGTTTAAATGCCAATAATGGATTACCATAAATGTCACATTACATGACATTAAACATAATACACGTGATTGTTATGTCATCAAGTGATTTTTAATTCGGGTACTATTTGGTTATCCTGTCGACCAATTTCGTCAAATAATACAAATAGCCAAACTATTAGCACAATTGCACAAATTGACGCATTTTTTTTAATAACGAAAAATCAAATAAATTAGTAAAACATTAATAAAAATCCAAATAAAAAGTCGAATTAAGGTACTACTTGATTATCCCGTCAATCAATTTCTCCAAATTATACAAATCGCCAAACAATTGACCAAATTAAACAGATCGACATAATTTTTATTTTAAATAACGAAAGAACAAATAAATTAATGAAACATTACTAAGAATACAAATAAAACTTCATAATAAAAATAACTTGATGACATAACAAACACGTGATACGAGTTTAATGTTACGTGACGGTGACTGTGATATTTATTATCATCATCATTAGCATTTAATTTTTTAGTTTGGCGGTACCTATTTGGTCGACAGGATAATCAAGTAGTACCAAATAATATAAAAAAAACGGTTACTTTCCAATAAATAACTAATGAAATAATGCTTCGCGAATCCAAACAAAGCATGGCTTTTGCTAGTCTAATTAGTGCTAGCAGATGAATTTTTAAATATACATAGATCAATATAATGCTTCATTTTTCTTTTATTAGTATTTCTTAGTATTCATTTTTCATTTTTTTGTATTATTCAATAAAAAACTCACTTTCTTAAGTCCGAATTACGTCAAACTTTTTATAAAAGCGCCTAAGTCCATATAACAGCGAAGTATTGTGAAGAGTATTAAATACAAGGTAGTAAGACACTTAGCCAAACGCAGGTAATAAATCGCCAAATATTGTCCTTTTCGCCCTCTCTCGAAATGCATTTTTTTCTTATATTTAAAAAACACGTTTTTGAGTCATCTTATTTAAAATTCAAATAAATAAATGAGAGGAAGCAATAATAGCATAAGTCAAAACATTCATAAGTCAACATCAAGCAATTGTATCGTAGTTACACATGTGGAAAAAAGCTGCTTTCGGCCAAAAAACGTTGTCTTCACTAAATTTGAATCCGATTAAAAAAAGTACCGTGATTAATTAAAATGTTATAGGCAGAGCTGCCAAGTCTCCGGCATTTTGGGTACCGGTATTTTAATACAGAAAATGTTTTATTAAATTGGAACATTCTGCTGATATAAAAAATAACTTTTCCTATAAGAAAATTCTGCTATGCAATAAGCGAGGGTTTGGCATCTGTATATAGGAATATTTCGTAATCTACTTTTTAACCTTAAAAAAAGCAACGACCATTTTTCGGGTACAAAAAGTATTGCTAATTGTTCCATTTTGCATACAAGGTACTGATTATAATATTGATACATCTATGGTGATAAATTTCCAATAATTTTTCGAATCCCATTTATTTCATTAAAAATATAAATCTTTTATTCATTTAGTTTAAAATACATGGTTTTTAACTAATTTCATAATACTTTTGAAATATCACTTTTCATTGAAATATTCATACTTAATCCATAACGTACATAATATATGACTCTGTTATTACATAAGTCACCTTTTTATTATCATAAAAATTGTGTTTTTACTGATTTTTATTAACTCAATAGGAAAAATTTTGTGTTTTGAGCAATAGATGTCCGCATTTCCTATTATTTATTTATTTTAACAAAATTCTTTGTATTTCGAAGAATTTTTATTTAAATAGGAAATCCAGATGTCGCTGTTAATAAAGAAGAAAGTTACAAAAAAGGATACAAAACGAGTAGACACATACTATCAAATATGGGAAAACGACGAATCCCAAAAAGACGTCGTATGAAATATCATCTTTTAAAGCAAAAAAACGAGGTCTGATTATCGAGCCTACTGATTACAAAATGTGCATTACATTAAAAAAAAAATGCTGCAAATATTGATTATTTTTTCTTTTGTGCAGTTTTGGCTTCGAAAGGTGCGCTATGTTGCAAAAAGATATAAGCGCCTATGAAAACACACCTGGTAAATTTTCATGCTCAGTTTTACAAATAAATATGGCACATATATGCCCTATATACACCGAGGTACCTAATTGGTGCCAAAATGGCGTTTAGTTGCCTAACATGCTGGTTATCATATAAATGTTATAATAAACTCTTTGTTCTAAAAATATTATCATTTATTGGTTGTTATATCTTTTTTAATAACAGGAAATGTTTCATTTATTTCTTTTTTTTTCATTTTGAAATAAATAAATAACGTGTTGTTATAGCATGCTATATGCATCTGGTAATCAAAACGATGTTTTCGCCTAATTGGCATAAAAAATCTCGCCAAACCCGGTGCTTATATCTCTAGTATATTATCTCAAGTATTTTATTTATGTATACTATAATTGTTTTTGCATACCACTTACTTCTTCTGGTATATAGAAATAGGTAAGTGGCTCCTTTATGCAGTATAAATTGTATAAAACTTTAAAAAATAGCCCCGTTGCCCCTTTTTGGATCGAATTAAAAAAAAATCAATGTCTTATTCCAGTATTGCTCCCAGGTATGCATACATACTCCATATTTCAAAGTTGTATGCCAACAGGAAACGGATGAAAAATGGGGAAAAATGTCACATATGCACCAGGGTACATAATTGGCGTCAAAATGGCATTATTTTACCTGAGATGGTAACCCGGCTTTATTTATTTATTATTTGTTTATTTACTCATAAAATGTTTATTTACTTTCACTTCCTTCTTTTAATTATATAAAATATTTCTTTTTATAGTTATTAATTATTATTATTATTTTATTTACTGTAAGTTCTTTTTGAAAATAGAAAATAATTTAAAAATGTGTATGTAAGCGTTATTTGAAAAGGGAGTTTTCGCCAAATGGGCTTTGAAAAAAATTGCGCCAAATCTGATGTTCTTGTGATATCCGTGCCGAAAAATTAGTGACCAGAATTGACTTCCACCCACAAACAAGATATAAGTTAAAAGAAAACATGCAATAAAAATAAATATAAAGGGAAAATGATGTCATAAAAGAAACTTTTTATTTAAAAACGTAATTGTTTCTAATTTTCACACGCGAAATATGTAAAACATTCTTTTAGCGATCAAAAAGTGTTGTTAAGAGATTATCACGAAAACTTAAAATCAAAGTTTTTATGACATTTTTTAATATAAAAAAATAACAGTTTTATTTTCCTGCATGATTAAATTTTAAAATGTTTTATTGCATTCAATTTTTCTGAGTGCGAAAATGATTACTATTTACTCCATGTACTGATTCGGTTATCTACGAAAATGTCCAGCCGGTGAAAATCACGCTCACCAAATTTCTGTGACGTATACACATAAATTGTGCTTTTTTATCAGTTTTTTTAATATAACTTTTAAATTATTTGGAATTAATTTTTAAAAGTAGGTGCATTCACCAGATTAGCTTCATAGGTACCTATTAGTACAAACAGAATCAAAATCCGACAAGTACTTTTTGAGATTTGCTTGACGAAAGAATTTTTTTGAATTTTAATATCGTTACGTATCTCTGAGTATAAAGACTTCGCTTCGCTCAGACAATTAATCCTTCTAAATCCTTCAAAAATTTATTAAATGATTATGTAAATCTTTTAATTTAGTTTAAGCAATTTACATAAAATGCTTTTGAATGTAAAATTTTCACGAATTCATAACTCGGTAGATAAAGGGACAATCTAGGACGCTTCTGTACTGTTCGAATAAGGTATCCATTTTCTTTCGATCTTTTTTATGAGTAAAAATAAAAACGACTATTAATGAAAGAAATCTATAATTTTTGAGAAATAGCTAAGATGATAAACATGATTTCGTTAGATTATAAGAAAATATGAACTGAGTTCTATACCGAGCAGATAAAAGCAAAATACTACGAAATTCTAAATGATTGTTCAGCTAAACTAATTTTTTTAAAAATGTAAATATTAAATTTTGGTAATGTATTGAATTATTGCTTTTAGAAGTAAATGAGAAAAAATGATTTAAACTAAAATAGTTGTATGTTAAACTCCGCATATAAAAAGATATTACTATAACTTAAAAATCGCATTTAAATACAAGAATTGTAATTGTGTTAGTTTTGCCTAAACGGTACAATTTAAAATCAACAAGTAATTATTCTATGTTGATTCATTTCAATTTCGACTTTAGAAAGGGCGGGGAGTGATCGCCCCGGCTGCTAAAATCTAAAATATCATTCATAAGAGCGCTGTATATTACGTGCATCCGTTAATGCATTAAAAAAAAAGTTAATAAAATTCATTTTATAAAATCATAGAATCCACACAATAGAATCTTATAGAATTATTATGCAGTTTTCACAGGCATGTGCAGATTTTTTTTAGGAGGGGGGAGCAGATGATCCCTAATTCATACAAACTCCCTACCCCCCCCCCCCCAAGCTTACTATTTTCAAAGATTTAAGGTAGGGGAGTCCTTCCCTTGCACACCTTATCCCCTCCTGTTGTGTAGTCCTATGTTTATAATTTTGATTATAAATTTTCTACAGAACTCACTTAGAACAATTTATTTTTCCAAATTTTCCGTATCAATCTCTTTAGTTTTATACAAAATAATTTTATAAAGAAGTGATTCTATACATCCTTATAAAACAGTTTCGAAAGGTATCCATTTTCGTTTCCACTAATGTAAAACAAACTATTGGAACTAAACACATAATTAGAGAAAAGACTGGTGAAATTCTTCAAAAGTTCAACTAAAACTAGTAAATCTGCAGATCAGGAGCCTCAACGTCAGCTCTTCTAATGACTGCTTTTTACCACACTTTGCGTATAACTTAACTTTATACAAACAGCAATCGAAAGTTTTCAAACTACATAAATTTATAAATGAATAAACAAGTCAAAAATTGCGCGTCAAACCCGTCAAATGAGGTTCGTTCTTACAATAACGAAGTTAAAAATATATTCAGATCTAGGTGTAAGAATTAGTGCACTCCTATGCAAAAATGTATGGATGCAAAATATATAACGATTTTATATATTAAATTCAGTTATACAGATATGATATCAGTTATACGGATAATATTACTACTACTTAACTGGGGCATAATCATCATAGCAACCTGGAATCAATATCTATTATGGGATATATTTGAATTATTTAAAAATGATAATATTTGATAGATTAAGAAAACTTTTATTAAGTTGTGGCTGGATTTTCATAAAATTTGAAATGATGCAACAAAACTTTGCAACGATTTTGTATACACTATATGGCCATTGATTATTGGACACTTGCGATTTTAGACATTTTACTAAATATCTAGAAAATTACATGAGGAATCATCTCGAAACTCTTAGTGTATAAATATAATAGTGTACGTCATACATCTCCGTGACGATTTTTTACCGAAACTCCATAGGGGACCGTCAACAAGTTAAAAAAGAATGAATATCTTTTGAATAACCCTGTCAAAACTAATGTAGAAAAAGCGCTCAAACTCTAGATTATGATTGAATGCCTTTTTGTAATACGCCTTGTTCATTTTTATGCAAATAGCATACATACTCGCAGAGTAATTAAGGTTTTTATAAAAATGGTCCCAAATTTTTTCCTTATAATTTTCAGAGTTCTTAATATAAAATAATATTTTTTTCAGAAAATATGACAAACAACATTGCACACAGTACCCTGTAATCAGAATTAAAAAATAATAAAAATTGTATGAAAAATGAGTAGGTTTACTAAATAATTTTTTACTGCGCATGCGTCAACGATATCAAAATTTCATTTGCATATTATGTTAGCTAAATATATAGAGCAACTTTTGTAAAAGTCTCAAAATCATAGCTTGAAAATTCTGAAAGTAATCGTCGGTAGAAAAAGGACAAAATCCGTTGTTTCCAAAATGAAGCAAAAAAATGAGCGATTTTATCCAAATGTATCCAAATGTAAATTTTATCCATCCCGTATTGTGTATTCTATATTGACACTAATCAATGAATATATGGACACAACCCCTCTTGTTTTTGCTTCATTTTGAGAATAACGGATTTTCAAATTAATCAATTGACGATTATTTTCAGAATTTTCAAGTTATGACTTTGTGACTTTGACAAAAGTTGCTCTATACATTTAGCTAACATAATATGGAAATGAAATTTTGATATCGTTGACGCATGCGCAGTAAAAAATTATTTAGTATATCAACTCATTTTGTATACAATTTTCATTATTTTTTAATTCTGATTACAGGGTACTGTGTGCAATGTTGTTTGTCATATTTTCTGAAAAAAATATTATTTTGTATTTAGAACTCTGAAAATTATAAGGAAAAAACTTGGAAAAATTTGGGATCATTTTTATAAAAACCTTAATTACTCTGCGAGTATGCATGCTATTTGCATAAAAATGAACAAGGCGCATTACAATAAGGCATTCAATCATAATCTAGAGTTTGAGCGCTTTTGCTACATTACTTTTGACAGGGTTATTCAAAAGATATTCATTCTTTTTTAATTTGTTGACGGTCCCCTATGGAGTTTCGGGAAAAAATCTTCACGGAGATGTATGACTTATACTATTATATTTATACACTAAGATTTTCGAGATGATTCCTCATGTATTTTTCTAGATATTTAACAAAATGTCTAAAATCGCAAGTGTCCAATAATCAATGTCCATATAGTGTATTTAATTTCAAATCATTCAGCTTGGTAGTTAATATATGTGAACAGACCGACAAACAGATGGATGGACCAGGTAACGACTATAGGGGCTACAAAGTTGAAAAATTACGATATTTTCCCATGAACGATAATGTAATAAAATTGTTTTAAGTGCCTCAGCAAATAAACTACAAGCTTTACGCACTTTATTTTCAATAACAAACAGGGCAGAGTAAATCTCAATAAAATATATCAATTACAGATCAATCCAGCGATATTAAAGCAAGTTCGGAAAGACAGACAGACGACCACATGGACAGACAAACATAATTCACAAACTAATTTTAACTTTTTGTAATGCTTTAAAAACGCATGACAGATTTAAATTTCACTTTCAAGAAATTATAAATGGAATCATACTTGAATACTCTTATACAACTCTGTATTTTATACCCACATTTTATTTAAACGATAGTGATTGGCTCTTATTTAATTATAGTCTGTAATTTAATTAAGACTTATAAACACTTAAATCTACTGAGATCATTGTTCCACAGATTATCATCCATAGAAGGCCTTGTATCCAATTCTTTGCGTGCCCTTGTATATTATTTTATCTACATTGCACAAAGATATCTTAGTGTACTAAATGTTAGTTCAACACGAAAATGCATAATTAAAAGAAAAAAACTTTTAAACTATTTCCGTTTATACTCAATATCCCTCAGAAATTCTTTTGTATAATCCTGTATATGAATTATAACATTTATACATAAAATGCTACATGCAAAATTTTAGTTAAAAGCTCATATCAAAATAAAAATGAAACATCAGCAGTCATCGATTATATACACTACTTCATCGCAGTATCGCATCTGAAATCTTTTGAGTGTCCCTGTAAATACTATGTGTTTTCTATTATATAGAAAGTAACTTGTAGTTGCCCTCATCAACGTATAGCAATTTAATAAAATGTTAAATAATCTAGACCATAGGTTCCCAACCTTTTCTGGACCACCGCCCCCTTTACAAGAAAATAAAATGACAACGCCCCTCTTCCATGATAGTTAATTATACAAAATGTTAAAATGTTGTTGCATATTATCTATATTTTATCTGTCTATGTATCGATTAAGAATCACAAAGTAGAAGTTAATTAAAACGACCATCAAATGTAGTAAATTGTTTATTAAAAATTGAAAAATAAACACAAAATCTGTAAGAATTTAAAAAAATAACCAAATGGTTGAGGCTGATGGAGTTTTAACAATTTGGTCATGTCGGATTCCGATTTCTTTCACATTAGTCACAAATTGTCATGTTCAAAGATATCATCTGTTCCTTTTCTTAGGCAATAAACTATCTACTGCACGGACCCTACTCTCAGCCAAATATTAGGAATTAAAAGTAGTTAAAATTTTATGTATTCTCGCTCACAATCCAAGTTAGAGAACTGTGTTGATTTTTTAAGTTAGAACTCTTAGTATCCGTTTCTGAATTTTAGTTCTCATTTGCTGTAAGCTCCACGATTCCCATATCCAAATATGATGATACTGCTGCATATGCTTTTGCGAAAGGACCTAAAAAGAACTCGGTATATTCATGTATAAATATATAGGAATCGCTCAGAGAAAACTTCATGAAGAACGTCCAACTGTTTACAGTAAGTAAATATTTTCACAAACTGCTAATAATGTGGAAAAGTGGCTATTCCCCTCTACTTAGACTTCGTTTGAACAAAAAAATGTATATCCACAGAAGCAGCTATGAGTTTTTTTTGTTTTAATTAAATTCAACTCATCATCTTGCAATCATCTTATGCCTTATTATAAATATTTAGAATAATTAAATTGATTTAATAAAGATAATAAACAGGTCTGTCAAATAATTGATGTCATTTTTTTAATATAATCGGGTTTCAGCATATTTTTAAACATCCGTCTTCAATTGAGTGTCGAATCAAATATACCGAAAACGATTCAGGAAAATACTTTTTCAGAGTACAGCAGTAAGCGACTGTAATTATTTGCAAGTCTCATGCAAAGCGATAGCGACAACTGTACTACAAAGTGAAACAATTGTTTCACTTTATTGTGGAACGATTTTCACTGTGAAGTTGGCTAAATATCTTGTCATTCACTGCATTGCTTCAACACTTTTTGACTGCAAGGGTCTCCGTGGCCGAGTGGTTTAAATGTTAAGGCTGCTGCTAATCGCCTATGAGAGCAGGAGGCTGTTTGTTCGATTCCCTCTGGCTCTGTTTCACGCGTGTGGAGTTCCCGGTTCTATCTCTTCTGTATTGTCAAATTTCCTTGTTCTATCTCGTCTTTGTACATTGACAATGACTTATAAATCGGCTTTCATGTCGAGTACGCATACGATTTTCATATCAAGTCAAATGTGTATTGTTCAATAAACTATAAATTGACTGCTCAATTAATGTAATGAAGTGACGTATAGAGGTGTTCATTCCAATTTGTTGAGCCAAATGCTGATGTTTAACGGAAGGCACAAATAATACATTTAGTAGTTACATTTTAGTAGTGTTTTCAAATGCATCAATGAAACTCTTATGATGTCTTTGTCACTGCTGGAGCAACATCAGTAACAAGTGACAAAATATTATATGAAAGGGACCTTAATTCTCTTGGACTAGCTTTGTGGTATTAAATATTGATTCTCTCTTTGTATTAGTTTCCAAATTTTTAGCAAATAATAACTCTTGACATTTTTTTTCTTCTTTTAAGAGTTTTTAATAATTGGCAACGCTGATGCATCGAGTTGAATGAAAAATTTGCAGGTCTTTAAATAATGGCATGTCAATGCCTTTAGTCATCTATTTCTCTTTGTCCGAATTATTACTGAGGATTTTTTTTCTGATGACATCTGATGTTTTCTTATGATGAACAGTTTTTATTATCTCTTTGAATCCAGGTAAGATTAATTTCTCGCCGATTGTGTGCAGATTTCATACTTTCAACGATTAATAATGTAACTCGATGTTGAGTGAGAGTTATATGAAACTCGTAGTTGTCATCTTCTTGTTTAGAAATCAACTGAAAAAGGTTTGATATAGTTGACTGTTTTTAAATTTTTCTTTCGCTGTGTTTGAAAAATAGAACATATCTTTGTATTTTCAATTATCACGTATTTATTCAAAAGCTCTTGTAGCTTAGTCATGGCTTTATTTGAAACGACATTTTGGCAAATTAAGCACGTAGGTAACGGTAGGTTTGTAAGAGAACACTTAGATCCATATTTCAAATACTCAATACTGTCTGACGGCATTTCCTCTTCGATTAAGATATTTTGAAACATAAATTTTTTGCATATTTAAGTTTAAATAATTTTACTTTTGAACAAATTTATAGATATATTGAGTTTTATCACTTTCACTAAGAATAAACAAATTTATTGAACTGATCCAAATAGGGGGTTCGTGTAAAAATCCCTGTTCAGGCATGCGTTGTCATACTTCGTCATGCAAAAAATTTCTCCAAATACAAGTTAATAAAAAAGAATTCTGTTTAAAACTTTAAGCCAGACAATCATTGCGAATTTTGTACTCAACAATTATTGAATTCACATTTATTTATAATGCAAGTCATAGCAGTTTTTCGTGTTCCGTTGTGATATTTTGACATTCATGAAAAAATTGCAGCTACAATTTTTTTTGCCTGAGGTAATAAAGTTTTGTTTTCAGCGATTTTAACCCTTAGTGTTTTACGGCAATTTTTGACATTAATGAAAAAAATTCAACCCCCCCCCCTCTCCTCAGATCTATGTTCATCTGCATATATTTCCATTTAAAGATGCAGTTAAGGTTTTTGTTACGGATTGGACAATGCAGTGAGATTAACTATTTTAACTATATTAGTTCCTAAATAAGTAGGTACGTCATGACCGCCCCCTTTCACTCTCCTAACGCCCCCCATTTTTCTCTAGACTAGCTACCGCCCCCCTGGATGGCTCCAGCGCCCACTGGGGGGCGATACCGCCCCCGTTGGGAACCTATGATCTAGACACACGGCACAGTGCGTCAGCCAAGTTCACAAAGTAAAAGGCGACACACCGGCCGTGGATTATATTACCCGAACCATTTCGAACCACTTTTGACCCCTCAATAACTTAAATTCTATTTGACCTACACACTTGCAATTTTTTGTGTCGTGTAAGACCATCTTCTAATTTCCGAATCTAAAATTTAAAAAAAAAAATCTTTTACCGATGACGAGAAATTGACGCCTGAAAACCACTGTTTTTACCACTGACTCACTCACTCACTCACTCACTCATAGAAATGTTTGACTACTTCCACGTGACTTAGGAAGTTGAAATTTGGTGTGGAGGTAGGTTATTGGATCTATAAATAGGAAAAAATCAGAAATCACCATTAATTAAACATTAATGGTTGGTTAGAGGATAAATTATTGGATTACAATGGAAGCTTATGAGAATTTCACAAAATACCAGTAATAGTGCCAAGTTGGCGTCACTTTTGGCGAGTATCAGGGTTAATCTCTGAAACTACCGAACCGATTTCAAAAGTAATGGTACCAAAATGATGGTATTCGCCCCGGTTCAAACATAGACTATATCTTATGTCTGTGCCACTAACCAAAAGAGGGTTCAGAAGCGAAAAACATTCTAAAAATGTGATTTTTGTTTTACTGAAAGGCCTAGAAGCACAAAATTTGGCATGTTAATTATTTATAAGATGTAAATGATCACTAATGACATTTGCTAAAAAAATATCAAATTTAAATGGGTGAAAATCCGCGAAGAGCGTTCTAAAAAAGTTCGAAATACCAATTTTAAAACAATCTCAGCAAACAACAAACCGATCTTAAAAGTAATGATATCAAAATGATGATGACAGTCTTTGCACCAACATAAGATATATCTTATGTCGATTACACTAACCCAAAGGAGGTAAAAGAGCATAAAAACATTCTAAAAATGCGATGTCTGTATATTAAGGGACTAGACTGGAAACATAAAGTTTGGCATTTTAGAGTTATTTCGCGAAATATCAGAAATAGTGCCAAGTTGGCGACACTTTTGGCAAGTATCGGGGCTAATCTCTGAAACCACCGAACCGATTTCAAAATTAATGATACCAAAATGATGGTATTCGCCCCGGTTCAAACATAGGCTATATTTTATGCGTATACAATTAACCAAAAGAGGGTGAAGAAGCAAAAAAATTCTAAAAATGCAACTTTTGTGTTACTGAAGGACCTAGAACTATAATATTTGGCATGTTAATTATTTATAAGATATAAATGATCTCTAAGGGCATTTGATAAAAAATACGGAATTAAAAAGGGGTGAAAATGTGCGAAAATGTGCGAAAAGCGTTCTAAAAATGTTCTAAATTGGGATTTTTAAGCAATTTCAGCAAACAACAAACGATCTTAAAAGTAATAATATCAAAATGATGGTGATAGTCCTTGCTCCAATATAGGCTATATCTTATGTCGATTCCACTAACCCAAAGGGGGTAAAATAGAAAACTAGTCGTTGGGGGCCACCGTAATACTTACCCATCATGGATATGTATATGAAAATAAAACATGTGAAAACTATTTATACAATGCATTGCAATTCATAAACAAAATTTAAATATTGTTAATATACATGGTAATGCTCTATTAAAGAACTGATGATTACCGATTTCGACAAATTATATAAAACGCCAAACTACTCAAGTAGTACCGAACTGCGTAAAAGAAACATCCTTATAACTCCAAAAATAATACTCTATTAACTAAAAATTAACTGCGTCTTATGTACAATTAAAATATACCTCTGAATTGAAATTTGAATCAAATACAGGGCCATGAAAAATCGAAGAATGTGGAAAACAGGATTAAAAATATCTCAGCAACTAATAATCCGATCGACTTCGTTCTATATGCAAAATGTGTGATATTTTATTGCCCTTTACGTACATTCCTTAGAACAAAAAAATTCGAAAATTTTTATGTACCTTTCATCAGAACGAAATTTTCGAGAATCCGAAAAAAATAGTTCCGGATAATCGAGGTTGCTGATATTAAATAGGTTTCGTCCCACTCTTACATACTAACTACATACAAAATTTCAAGTCTCTATCTCAATTCGTTCGGGAGATAGAGCGTTTACTTACAGACAGACAGACGGACGGCAAAATTTTGTTTCTAAAAATATGTTTTTCGGAATCTCCACTATCTAAAACGTGTAAATCCGTCAAAAATTTTTTTTCGATTTTCAAAATGATTGCAAGACCTACCCTATACTAGGTATGATGGGTAAGTAAAAGCGTTCTAAAAATGCGATGTCTGTATGTTAAGGGCCTAAAAACATAAAATTTGGCATGTTCATTAATTATAAGATGTAAATGATCACTAAGAACATTTGTTAACAAATACAAAATTTAAAAGGGGTAAAAATGCGCGAAAAGCGTTCTAAAAACTTTCTAAATAGCAATATTTAAGCAATCTTGGGTAGTTAGCAAACCGATTTAAAGAAAAAAAAAAGATGCCAAAATGATGGCGACAGTCCTTGCTCTGACAAAATTATTGGATAAATTACCAGATTACAATGGGAATCTATGGGAATTTGGCAAAATACCAGAAATAGAGCCATGTTAGTATGACTTTTGGTGCGTAATTTTTGTCGTCAATATAGCGATATTTCGCCAAGTTGGCTACAAACATTTTTGGTCGACGAAATAATCAAGTAGTACCCAATCACGTAAAAGAAACATCCTTATTAGTGGAATTTAAAGGAACATAAGCAGTCCTAATGTTAAATTTTTTAATTTGACTGAAAAAAAAACAGTGAATAAATGCAGGAAAAAGCTGAAATTAATATTAAATAAAACTAATTTAACCTACTTATTTCAAAAAGGAAACAAATACCTACTTATTTGACAAAAAATAATGATATCCTGTCAAAAACATGAATGTGAAAGAATGCCAAGTTCGTTAAAGGTTTCGCTAATAAAAGAAGTGAGATGTAACTGCAAACCAAGTTCTTTCGGAGCTCCTTAAATCATAACTCCTGTCATGCATAATATTATTCAATTGCTTAAAATGATTTGTTAAGTTACTTGTTATTCAATAGAGCGACTTGGCAAGTTTTCAGTTACCAACTTTAATCTTTAAGTCGGAGTACAATTTAATCTTGAATCTGATTAACAAAGATCTAGTCAATCGAGTGTTCGAATAAGTATATTTAAGTTAAGGTACTGATAAATTAAGGAAGGGATCAACTTTAATTTCTGATCAACTAAATAGAAAAAATTGAATAAGAGAAAACTTGCTAAGTCGCTCTATTGAATAACACTGAAATTAATTAAAATTTAAATATCTTCTGTTATAAAACCCGGTGAATTTTGACTTCATTTACAAAATTTGATTTACGCGTAAAAGAATATCAATAGTTTAATGTCTATTTCAGCTAATAGCATTGAGACTTCAAGTTTTGAATTAAAAATATCAAATTAAAATGCCATTTTTTTAACGTGAATACAGATTTGAAATGTACATTTGTAAATTTTTATATGGTGAAAATGATTCCGGGTTTAGATTTCACGGGAAAAAAATCATATGATTGAATCAAAGTTTAATAAATTTTGCTTTTTATCAATTTGGAATTCTAACTTAAGAACCTTAATTGATAAATGTATCAAAATAACATATCATTATTATTTTTTACTGCTTACATATACGATTAAAGTTTAATTTTAACAATTTCTACAACTGCGTTTTATAGATATCTAGACACACGGCAGTGTGTCAGCCAAGTTCACAAAGTAAAAGGCGACACACCGGCCGTGGATTATCTTACCCGAACCATTTCGAACCACTTTTGACCCCTCAATAACTTAAATTCTATTTGACCTACCCACTTGCAATTTTTTGTGTCATGTAAGACCATCTTCTAATTTCCGAATCTAAAATTTAAAAAAAAAAATCTTTTACCGATGACGAGAAATTGACGCCTGAAAACCACTGTTTTTACCACTGACTCACTGACTCACTCACTCACTCATAGAAATGTTTGATTACTTCCACGTGACTTAGGAAGTTGAAATTTGGTGTGGAGGTAGGTTATTGGATCTATAAATAGGAAAAAATCAGAAATCACCATTAATTAAACATTAATGGTTGGTTAGAGGATAAATTATTGGATTACAATGGAAGCTTATGAGAATTTCACAAAATACCAGTAATAGTGCCAAGTTGGCGTCACTTTTGGCGAGTATCAGGGTTAATCTCTGAAACTACCGAACCGATTTCAAAAGTAATGGTACCAAAATGATGGTATTCGCCCCGGTTCAAACATAGACTATATCTTATGTCTGTGCTACTAACCAAAAGAGGGTTCAGAAGCGAAAAACATTCTAAAAATGTGATTTTTGTTTTACTGAAGGGCCTAGAAGCACAAAATTTGGCATGTTAATTATTTATAAGATGTAAATGATCACTAATGACATTTGCTAAAAAAATATCAAATTTAAATGGGTGAAAATCCGCGAAGAGCGTTCTAAAAAAGTTCGAAATACCAATTTTAAAACAATCTCAGCAAACAACAAACCGATCTTAAAAGTAATGATATCAAAATGATGATGACAGTCTTTGCACCAACATAAGATATATCTTATGTCTATTACACTAACCCAAAGGAGGTAAAAGAGCATAAAAACATTCTAAAAATGCGATGTCTGTATATTAAGGGACTAGACTGGAAACATAAAGTTTGGCATTTTAGAGTTATTTCGCGAAATATCAGAAATAGTGCCAAGTTGGCGACACTTTTGGCAAGTATCGGGGCTAATCTCTGAAACCACCGAACCGATTTCAAAATTAATGATACCAAAATGATGGTATTCGCCCCGGTTCAAACATAGGCTATATTTTATGCGTATACAATTAACCAAAAGAGGGTGAAGAAGCAAAAAAATTCTAAAAATGCAACTTTTGTGTTACTGAAGGACCTAGAACTATAATATTTGGCATGTTAATTATTTATAAGATATAAATGATCTCTAAGGGCATTTGATAAAAAATACGGAATTAAAAAGGGGTGAAAATGTGCGAAAATGTGCGAAAAGCGTTCTAAAAATGTTCTAAATTGGGATTTTTAAGCAATTTCAGCAAACAACAAACGATCTTAAAAGTAATAATATCAAAATGATGGTGATAGTCCTTGCTCCAATATAGGCTATATCTTATGTCGATTCCACTAACCCAAAGGGGGTAAAATAGAAAACTAGTCGTTGGGGGCCACCGTAATACTTACCCATCATGGATATGTATATGAAAATAAAACATGTGAAAACTATTTATACAATGCATTGCAATTCATAAACAAAATTTAAATATTGTTAATATACATGGTAATGCTCTATTAAAGAACTGATGATTACCGATTTCGACAAATTATATAAAACGCCAAACTACTCAAGTAGTACCGAACTGCGTAAAAGAAACATCCTTATAACTCCAAAAATAATACTCTATTAACTAAAAATTAACTGCGTCTTATGTACAATTAAAATATACCTCTGAATTGAAATTTGAATCAAATACAGGGCCATGAAAAATCGAAGAATGTGGAAAACAGGATTAAAAATATCTCAGCAACTAATAATCCGATCGACTTCGTTCTATATGCAAAATGTGTGATATTTTATTGCCCTTTACGTCCATTCCTTAGAACAAAAAAATTCGAAAATTTTTATGTACCTTTCATCAGAACGAAATTTTCGAGAATCCGAAAAAAATAGTTCCGGATAATCGAGGTTGCTGATATTAAATAGGTTTCGTCCCACTCTTACATACTAACTACATACAAAATTTCAAGTCTCTATCTCAATTCGTTCGGGAGATAGAGCGTTTACTGACAGACAGACAGACGGACGGCAAAATTTTGTTTCTAAAAATATGTTTTTCGGAATCTCCACTATCTAAAACGTGTAAATCCGTCAAAAAAATTTTTTCGATTTTTAAAATGATTGCAAGACCTACCCTATACTAGGTATGATGGGTAAGTAAAAGCGTTCTAAAAATGCGATGTCTGTATGTTAAGGGCCTAAAAACATAAAATTTGGCATGTTCATTAATTATAAGATGTAAATGATCACTAAGAACATTTGTTAACAAATACAAAATTTAAAAGGGGTAAAAATGCGCGAAAAGCGTTCTAAAAACTTTCTAAATAGCAATATTTAAGCAATCTTGGGTAGTTAGCAAACCGATTTAAAGAAAAAAAAAAGATGCCAAAATGATGGCGACAGTCCTTGCTCTGACAAAATTATTGGATAAATTACCAGATTACAATGGGAATCTATGGGAATTTGGCAAAATACCAGAAATAGAGCCATGTTAGTATGACTTTTGGTGCGTAATTTTTGTCGTCAATATAGCGATATTTCGCCAAGTTGGCTACAAACATTTTTGGTCGACGAAATAATCAAGTAGTACCCAATCACGTAAAAGAAACATCCTTATTAGTGGAATTTAAAGGAACATAAGCAGTCCTAATGTTAAATTTTTTAATTTGACTGAAAAAAAAACAGTGAATAAATGCAGGAAAAAGCTGAAATTAATATTAAATAAAACTAATTTAACCTACTTATTTCAAAAAGGAAACAAATACCTACTTATTTGACAAAAAATAATGATATCCTGTCAAAAACATGAATGTGAAAGAATGCCAAGTTCGTTAAAGGTTTCGCTAATAAAAGAAGTGAGATGTAACTGCAAACCAAGTTCTTTCGGAGCTCCTTAAATCATAACTCCTGTCATGCATAATATTATTCAATTGCTTAAAATGATTTGTTAAGTTACTTGTTATTCAATAGAGCGACTTGGCAAGTTTTCAGTTACCAACTTTAATCTTTAAGTCGGAGTACAATTTAATCTTGAATCTGATTAACAAAGATCTAGTCAATCGAGTGTTCGAATAAGTATATTTAAGTTAAGGTACTGATAAATTAAGGAAGGGATCAACTTTAATTTCTGATCAACTAAATAGAAAAAATTGAATAAGAGAAAACTTGCTAAGTCGCTCTATTGAATAACACTGAAATTAATTAAAATTTAAATATCTTCTGTTATAAAACCCGGTGAATTTTGACTTCATTTACAAAATTTGATTTACGCGTAAAAGAATATCAATAGTTTAATGTCTATTTCAGCTAATAGCATTGAGACTTCAAGTTTTGAATTAAAAATATCAAATTAAAATGCCATTTTTTTAACGTGAATACAGATTTGAAATGTACATTTGTAAATTTTTATATGGTGAAAATGATTCCGGGTTTAGATTTCACGGGAAAAAAATCATATGATTGAATCAAAGTTTAATAAATTTTGCTTTTTATCAATTTGGAATTCTAACTTAAGAACCTTAATTGATAAATGTATCAAAATAACATATCATTATTATTTTTTACTGCTTACATATACGATTAAAGTTTAATTTTAACAATTTCTACAACTGCGTTTTATAGATATCTAGACACACGGCAGTGTGTCAGCCAAGTTCACAAAGTAAAAGGCGACACACCGGCCGTGGATTATCTTACCCGAACCATTTCGAACCACTTTTGACCCCTCAATAACTTAAATTCTATTTGACCTACCCACTTGCAATTTTTTGTGTCATGTAAGACCATCTTCTAATTTCCGAATCTAAAATTTAAAAAAAAAAATCTTTTACCGATGACGAGAAATTGACGCCTGAAAACCACTGTTTTTACCACTGACTCACTGACTCACTCACTCACTCATAGAAATGTTTGATTACTTCCACGTGACTTAGGAAGTTGAAATTTGGTGTGGAGGTAGGTTATTGGATCTATAAATAGGAAAAAATCAGAAATCACCATTAATTAAACATTAATGGTTGGTTAGAGGATAAATTATTGGATTACAATGGAAGCTTATGAGAATTTCACAAAATACCAGTAATAGTGCCAAGTTGGCGTCACTTTTGGCGAGTATCAGGGTTAATCTCTGAAACTACCGAACCGATTTCAAAAGTAATGGTACCAAAATGATGGTATTCGCCCCGGTTCAAACATAGACTATATCTTATGTCTGTGCTACTAACCAAAAGAGGGTTCAGAAGCGAAAAACATTCTAAAAATGTGATTTTTGTTTTACTGAAGGGCCTAGAAGCACAAAATTTGGCATGTTAATTATTTATAAGATGTAAATGATCACTAATGACATTTGCTAAAAAAATATCAAATTTAAATGGGTGAAAATCCGCGAAGAGCGTTCTAAAAAAGTTCGAAATACCAATTTTAAAACAATCTCAGCAAACAACAAACCGATCTTAAAAGTAATGATATCAAAATGATGATGACAGTCTTTGCACCAACATAAGATATATCTTATGTCTATTACACTAACCCAAAGGAGGTAAAAGAGCATAAAAACATTCTAAAAATGCGATGTCTGTATATTAAGGAACTAGACTGGAAACATAAAGTTTGGCATTTTAGAGTTATTTCGCGAAATATCAGAAATAGTGCCAAGTTGGCGACACTTTTGGCAAGTATCGGGGCTAATCTCTGAAACCACCGAACCGATTTCAAAATTAATGATACCAAAATGATGGTATTCGCCCCGGTTCAAACATAGGCTATATTTTATGCGTATACAATTAACCAAAAGAGGGTGAAGAAGCAAAAAAATTCTAAAAATGCAACTTTTGTGTTACTGAAGGACCTAGAACTATAATATTTGGCATGTTAATTATTTATAAGATATAAATGATCTCTAAGGGCATTTGATAAAAAATACGGAATTAAAAAGGGGTGAAAATGTGCGAAAATGTGCGAAAAGCGTTCTAAAAATGTTCTAAATTGGGATTTTTAAGCAATTTCAGCAAACAACAAACGATCTTAAAAGTAATAATATCAAAATGATGGTGATAGTCCTTGCTCCAATATAGGCTATATCTTATGTCGATTCCACTAACCCAAAGGGGGTAAAATAGAAAACTAGTCGTTGGGGGCCACCGTAATACTTACCCATCATGGATATGTATATGAAAATAAAACATGTGAAAACTATTTATACAATGCATTGCAATTCATAAACAAAATTTAAATATTGTTAATATACATGGTAATGCTCTATTAAAGAACTGATGATTACCGATTTCGACAAATTATATAAAACGCCAAACTACTCAAGTAGTACCGAACTGCGTAAAAGAAACATCCTTATAACTCCAAAAATAATACTCTATTAACTAAAAATTAACTGCGTCTTATGTACAATTAAAATATACCTCTGAATTGAAATTTGAATCAAATACAGGGCCATGAAAAATCGAAGAATGTGGAAAACAGGATTAAAAATATCTCAGCAACTAATAATCCGATCGACTTCGTTCTATATGCAAAATGTGTGATATTTTATTGCCCTTTACGTCCATTCCTTAGAACAAAAAAATTCGAAAATTTTTATGTACCTTTCATCAGAACGAAATTTTCGAGAATCCGAAAAAAATAGTTCCGGATAATCGAGGTTGCTGATATTAAATAGGTTTCGTCCCACTCTTACATACTAACTACATACAAAATTTCAAGTCTCTATCTCAATTCGTTCGGGAGATAGAGCGTTTACTGACAGACAGACAGACGGACGGCAAAATTTTGTTTCTAAAAATATGTTTTTCGGAATCTCCACTATCTAAAACGTGTAAATCCGTCAAAAAAATTTTTTCGATTTTTAAAATGATTGCAAGACCTACCCTATACTAGGTATGATGGGTAAGTAAAAGCGTTCTAAAAATGCGATGTCTGTATGTTAAGGGCCTAAAAACATAAAATTTGGCATGTTCATTAATTATAAGATGTAAATGATCACTAAGAACATTTGTTAACAAATACAAAATTTAAAAGGGGTAAAAATGCGCGAAAAGCGTTCTAAAAACTTTCTAAATAGCAATATTTAAGCAATCTTGGGTAGTTAGCAAACCGATTTAAAGAAAAAAAAAAGATGCCAAAATGATGGCGACAGTCCTTGCTCTGACAAAATTATTGGATAAATTACCAGATTACAATGGGAATCTATGGGAATTTGGCAAAATACCAGAAATAGAGCCATGTTAGTATGACTTTTGGTGCGTAATTTTTGTCGTCAATATAGCGATATTTCGCCAAGTTGGCTACAAACATTTTTGGTCGACGAAATAATCAAGTAGTACCCAATCACGTAAAAGAAACATCCTTATTAGTGGAATTTAAAGGAACATAAGCAGTCCTAATGTTAAATTTTTTAATTTGACTGAAAAAAAAACAGTGAATAAATGCAGGAAAAAGCTGAAATTAATATTAAATAAAACTAATTTAACCTACTTATTTCAAAAAGGAAACAAATACCTACTTATTTGACAAAAAATAATGATATCCTGTCAAAAACATGAATGTGAAAGAATGCCAAGTTCGTTAAAGGTTTCGCTAATAAAAGAAGTGAGATGTAACTGCAAACCAAGTTCTTTCGGAGCTCCTTAAATCATAACTCCTGTCATGCATAATATTATTCAATTGCTTAAAATGATTTGTTAAGTTACTTGTTATTCAATAGAGCGACTTGGCAAGTTTTCAGTTACCAACTTTAATCTTTAAGTCGGAGTACAATTTAATCTTGAATCTGATTAACAAAGATCTAGTCAATCGAGTGTTCGAATAAGTATATTTAAGTTAAGGTACTGATAAATTAAGGAAGGGATCAACTTTAATTTCTGATCAACTAAATAGAAAAAATTGAATAAGAGAAAACTTGCTAAGTCGCTCTATTGAATAACACTGAAATTAATTAAAATTTAAATATCTTCTGTTATAAAACCCGGTGAATTTTGACTTCATTTACAAAATTTGATTTACGCGTAAAAGAATATCAATAGTTTAATGTCTATTTCAGCTAATAGCATTGAGACTTCAAGTTTTGAATTAAAAATATCAAATTAAAATGCCATTTTTTTAACGTGAATACAGATTTGAAATGTACATTTGTAAATTTTTATATGGTGAAAATGATTCCGGGTTTAGATTTCACGGGAAAAAATCATATGATTGAATCAAAGTTTAATAAATTTTGCTTTTTATCAATTTGGAATTCTAGCTTAAGAACCTTAATTGATAAATTTATCAAAATAACATATCTTTATTATTTTTTACTGCTTACATATACGATTAAAGTTTAATTTTAACAATTTCTACAACTGCGTTTTATAGATATCTAGACACACGGCAGTGTGTCAGCCAAGTTCACAAAGTAAAAGGCGACACACCGGCCGTGGATTATATTACCCGAACCATTTCGAACCACTTTTGACCCCTCAATAACTTAAATTCTATTTGACCTACACACTTGCAATTTTTTGTGTCGTGTAAGACCATCTTCTAATTTCCGAATCTAAAATTTAAAAAAAAAAATCTTTTACCGATGACGAGAAATTGACGCCTGAAAACCACTGTTTTTACCACTGACTCACTGACTCACTCACTCACTCATAGAAATGTTTGACTACTTCCACGTGACTTAGGAAGTTGAAATTTGGTGTGGAGGTAGGTTATTCGATCTATAAATAGGAAAAAATCAGAAATCACCATTAATTAAACATTAATGGTTGGTTGGAGGATAAATTATTGGATTACAATGGAAGCTTATGAGAATTTCACAAAATACCAGTAATAGTGCCAAGTTGGCGTCACTTTTGGCGAGTATCAGGGTTAATCTCTGAAACTACCGAACCGATTTCAAAAGTAATGGTACCAAAATGATGGTATTCGCCCCGGTTCAAACATAGACTATATCTTATGTCTGTGCCACTAACCAAAAGAGGGTTCAGAAGCGAAAAACATTCTAAAAATGTGATTTTTGTTTTACTGAAGAGCCTAGAAGCACAAAATTTGGCATGTTAATTATTTATAAGATGTAAATGATCACTAATGACATTTGCTAAAAAAATATCAAATTTAAATGGGTGAAAATCCGCGAAGAGCGTTCTAAAAAAGTTCGAAATACCAATTTTAAAACAATCTCAGCAAACAACAAACCGATCTTAAAAGTAATGATATCAAAATGACGATGACAGTCTTTGCACCAACATAAGATATATCTTATGTCGATTACATACACTAACCCAAATGAGGTAAAAGAGCATAAAAACATTCTAAAAATACGATGTCTGTATATTAAGGGACTAGACTGGAAACATAAAGTTTGGCATTTTAGAGTTATTTCGCGAAATATCAGAAATAGTGCCAAGTTGGCGACACTTTTGGCAAGTATCGGGGCTAATCTCTGAAACCACCGAACCGATTTCAAAATTAATGATACCAAAATGATGGTATTCGCCCCGGTTCAAACATAGGCTATATTTTATGCGTATACAATTAACCAAAAGAGGGTGAAGAAGCAAAAAAATTCTAAAAATGTAACTTTTGTGTTACTGAAGGACCTAGAACTATAAGATTTGGCATGTTAATTATTTATAAGATATAAATGATCTCTAAGGGCATTTGATAAAAAATACGGAATTAAAAAGGGGTGAAAATGTGCGAAAATGTGCGAAAAGCGTTCTAAAAATGTTCTAAATTGGGATTTTTAAGCAATTTCAGCAGACAACAAACGATCTTAAAAGTAATGATATCAAAATAATGGTGATAGTCCTTGCTCCAATATAGGCTATATCTTATGTCGATTCCACTAACCCAAAGGGGGTAAAATAGAAAACTAGTCGTTGGGGGCCACCGTAATACTTACCCATCATGGATATGTATATGAAAATAAAGCATGTGAAAACTATTTATACAATGCATTGCAATTCATAAACAAAATTTAAATATTGTTAATATACATGGTAATGCTCTATTAAAGAACTGATGATTACCAATTTCGACAAATTATATAAAACGCCAAACTACTCAAGTAGTACCGAACTGCGTAAAAGAAACATCCTTATAACTCCAAAAATAATAACTCTATTAACTAAAAATTAACTGCGTCTTATGTCCAATTAAAATATACCTCTGAATTGAAATTTGAATCAAATATAGGGCCATGAAAAATCGAAGAATGTGGAAAACAGGATTAAAAATATCTCAGCAATAATAATCCGATCGACTTCGTTCTATATGCAAAATGTGTGATATTTTATTGCCTTTTACGTCCATTCCTTAGAACAAAAAAATTCAAAAATTTTTATGTACCTTTCATCAGAACGAAATTTTCGAGAATCCGAAAAAAAATAGTTCCGGATAATCGAGGTTGCTGATATTAAATAGGTTTCGTCCCACTCTTACATACTAACTACATACAAAATTTCAAGTCTCTATCTCAATTCGTTCGGGAGATAGAGCGTTTACTGACAGACAGACAGACGGACGGCAAAATTTTGTTTCTAAAAATATGTTTTTCGGAATCTCCACTATCTAAAACGTGTAAATCCGTCAAAAAAATTTTTTCGATTTTCAAAATGATTGCAAGACCTACTCTATACTAGATATGATGGGTAAGTAAAAGCGTTCTAAAAATGCGATGTCTGTATGTTAAGGGCCTAAAAACATAAAATTTGGCATGTTCATTAATTATAAGATGTAAATGATCACTAAGAACATTTGTTAACAAATACAAAATTTAAAAGGGGTAAAAATGCGCGAAAAGCGTTCTAAAAACTTTCTAAATAGCAATATTTAAGCAATCTTGGGTAGATAGCGAACCGATTTAAAGAAAAAAAAAAGATGCCAAAATGATGGCGACAGTCCTTGCTCTAACAAAATTATTGGATAAATTACCAGATTACAATGGGAATCTATGGGAATTTGGCAAAATACCAGAAATAGAGCCATGTTAGTATGACTTTTGGTGCGTAATTTTTGTCGTCAATATAGCGATATTTCGCCAAGTTGGCTACAAACATTTTTGGTCGACGAAATAATCAAGTAGTACCCAATCACGTAAAAGAAACATCCTTATTAGTGGAATTTAAAGGAACATAAGCAGTCCTAATGTTAAATTTTTTAATTTGACTGAAAAAAAACAGTGAATAAATGCAGGAAAAAGCTGAAATTAATATTAAATAAAACTAATTTAACCTACTTATTTCAAAAAGGAAACAAATACCTACTTATTTGACAAAAAATAATGATATCCTATCAAAAACATGAATGTGAAAAAATGCCAAGTTCGTTAAAGGTTTTGCTCATAAAAGAAGTGATTTGACAAAAAATAATGATATCCTGTCAAAAACATGAATGTGAAAGAATGCCAAGTTCGTTAAAGATTTCGCTAATAAAAGAAGTGAGATGTAACTGCAAACCAAGTTCTTTCGGAGCTCCTTAAATCATAACTCCTGTCATGCATAATATTATTCAATTGCTTAAAATGATTTGTTAAGTTACTTGTTATTCAATAGAGCGACTTGGCAAGTTTTCAGTTACCAACTTTAATCTTTAAGTCGGAGCACAATTTAATCTAGAATCTGATTAACAAAGATCTAGTCAATCGAGTGTTCGAATAAGTATATTGAAGTTAAGGTACTGATAAGTTAAGGAAGGGATCAACTTTAATTTCTGATCAACTAAATTAAAAAAAAAATGTGGCTAAGAGAAAACTTACTAAGTCGCTCAATTGAATAACAAGTAACATAACAAATCATTTTAAGCAATTGAATAATATTATGCATGACAGGAGTTATGATTTAAGGAGCTCCGAAAGAACTTGGTTTGCAGTTACATCTCACTTCTTTTATTAGCGAAACCTTTAACGAACTTGGCATTCTTTCACATTCATGTTTTTGACAGGATTTAATATAATTAAAATACTCCCCAAACAATGTTTCCTCGTATACCATTATGCAATGAAATACTTTTGTGTGGCCCTGTAATTTAAATACAAATATCCTTTGCACCGCACATTGTACAAAATATTTATTTTAATGTACTTCATATCAATGTAATGCATATCAATTTCAAAATGTACGAAAAGTGCCCCCCTGATCCCCCCGTTGACTTATTAAATTTACATTTAAATGTGCAGCAGTATTGTTTTTTTTTTTTTTTTTTTTTTTTTTTTTTTATATATATATATATATATATATATATAACCTACTAACCACAAAAACCTGTATTTGATATATAAGTAATTTATAGAAAAGGAGATATAAAATTTTATGCATAGGAGTTATCTAATTTAGAATTCTAATGCTTTTACAATTTTTGTTTCTCAAAAATTTTACTTTTATTACGTTTCAATAATATTTTGATATAAGATTTTATCTAAATACAAATCCAAATCTTTTTGATAACTTTACCTCGCTAAAATCACCCAATAAAGACACTTATTTCCCGCTAATCTTGACTCATTTTGACATCGATATCTATGCGATGCAAATTGATGGCATTTATATCTATGTGGGACATATTAAAATTTATTATCCAACCACTTGCTTAACAACAAGTTTATCATTATTTTAAATATTAAAAAACAAGTAAGAAAAATCATGCGTTAAGCATAGATTATGAAACACTTTCCAACACATCCTGATATATTTAACAAAACTTTGTTATTTAGGGAAATAAGATGCTAATGTCCATAGCCAAATATGTATTCCAATACTTTTGAACAGCCCTGTATTTGATCCTTCGGTTGATATATATATACTATATGATGAGAAAATTTAGTTTAGCAAGAAAATGCCTAACTGATTGAAATTTCTCTTTCAGCACTTTATTCTAATAGAAGGAAAACACTTCAATACTTTTGTTCAGCCCTGTAATTTACCTAATACCTTTATTACACGCCATTATTTTGTTAAAATTTAGTTCAAAGAAACAGATTCTTAAAACTACTTAAATCATATTTCCAAAAATTATCATCTATGGGTAACCATGTAACTAATTCTTCGCGTGACCCTGTATATTATTTAATCTATATTCTACAAACATTTCTTAGTAAACTGAAAGCAATCCAACGTAAAAATGCATAACTTACTTAAAAACCACCTTTAAGTCAATTACTCTCATATTCAGTAACCCCTATAAGCTCTTTCATGTAACCCTGTAAGTCAATTATAACATTTATACGCCATATAGTATGCAAAAAATTTAGTAAAATTTAAAGGCGCATATCATAATTGAAAAAATGCATTTCAACCATCCATCAGCCATCATCGATAATATACAGTACTTCGGATAAAAATATAAGATTTGAAATATTTTGTGTGGCCCTGTAAATGCCATGCATTAAATAATAAATCTCAACGGCGTATATCAATTTTATGATACTTGAAATCGTTTAACGTTATTAAAATATGTCGCGAACAATTCCCCCTTTATTTGTGTAATCTAATTCTTTTGCGTGGCCCTGTAAATGAATAATAGCTATTATTTTGACAGCATATTTTTAATAATGCGTATTTTAGTGCACTTTGTGAATGCATGTAAATTTGAATAAGTTTAACAGGGTGTAACAACTTTAAAATTCACTTTAAACGATTTTTTTCCCTTTGGCCGTAATGTATCGGAAAACTTTTGACTATCCCTGTAAATAAACTAATCATAGTAGAAACTTCATTTTCAATAGGATTCGTGCTAGGGTAAACATCAATAACATATAAAAATTTCATAGCAATCCGATAGTATTTACGGGAGTTAGAGCGCGGACAAACGGACATGGCCGTCTGTCTTAAAACACTTTTCAATTTTGTTGGAAAGTGTTAAAAAAAAATCTTTATTTTAACGCGCATCCGACAAATTTTTAAATTTTGGTAATAAATTTCTGCAAATAAATAAGGATTAATACCATAATCCAAGACTATTTAATTTAAGCGCCAAAGTGATTAATTTTATTTTCGGTATATGATGTCATTAATCGCTTGTTTTCGTGCCACAAAATCAATCTTCCTTTATCTTTTGTTATTAAAAGATACTTGAAAATTTTCATTTTCTTTCCAGTATAAAGTTATATTTTCTTTTAATTCGTATATATATATATATATATATATATACATATATACATATATATATATATATATATATATATATATATATATATATATATATATATATATATATATATATATACTCTATGTATATATAACCTCTGTTTGTTGTACGTACTCTATTTGTTTCAGTTATCATTAATATTATAAATCCATATTCTACGTAATGTGAGACATAAAAATCTAAAAATCGTATATGGTAAAAGTAAAATCTTCTAAGACAGAATCGCATATGGATAGAAAAAAATACGTTATAGGCAAGTTTTCTTCTTCGCAGCTGTAAATGTAGTAATATAGTGCTTTTTTTTTTTTTTTTTCCTCGCGTATTATTGTATTTATTTTGCATGGATGAAAAGTTTAAAAGAAATTTCAGTTTTCAGTTTAAAAGAACATTCCGTCATAGGCAGGTTCTTCTTTCATGCGTTTAACTCTATTTTAATAAGCCTGGAAATCTAAGATTCATTTAAAAGAGTAAATTTTAATGTTTAGTTGTAGAGTAATGGCAATTTAAAAGTATATGCCTTTTTTGCAAAAATTTTTGGACTAAGCCAAATTTTACTGATTTTTGAATAGACTTAGCCACGTCGAGAAAACGATTTTCCTTACGGGATGATTCAACCGGGACTTAATATTTTGGTTCGTGAAAACTAAGAAGAATGAAATGAGTCCCGGCCAGTGTTGAATTCAGGGGTGGCCCGGGGGGGGGGGGACATTCCCCCAGGAGCAATGAAATGTCCCACCGAAAATTTTGAGATTTTGTGTTTTCAATGGTGAAAAAGTACAATTTACCCCCCGGAACTCTACATGCCCCCCCCCCCCCTCGGAGTTACAGAAGTCTTTCCCGAAGAAAAGTGTCTGAATTCAACACTGGTCCCGGCTTCGTACGGAAAAAATAAGTTAGGCCCTGCCCGGCTTCAGGAAAAAGTAAGGCCCGAGCCCGGCCCGTCCTGAAAAGAATAGCAGTTACTAGGCCGGGCCCGGACCGAATCTTCAGAAAAAAATTAAAGCCCGGGCCCGGCCCGAATATTGTTAACGTGAATCGGCCCGTGCAGATCTCTAGCATGATTTCCAGAATATTTTATGTAGGTCGCATTGCCAGCGTTTACACCTTATAAAAGTCTTTTTTTGAAGAAGAAGAAGAAGAGAGTATAAACTAAGGAAGTGCATAGGTCAAAGACCTTTCTTAAATGAGTGAAAAAAAAACACATATCCATAGAAAGGTAGCGCCATCTATTGAATGTTTGTTGCATTACAAATTATATACACTTTTCAATGAAAGTAACGATAAACAATATATATTATGTATTTTTTTCCTTTTCTTTCAATTCTGTGCGATTTTTATAATCAGCACTTTGATTTGTAAAACGAAGTATAATAATATAAACAAGGAGTATGATAATAGAAAAAAGAATTTGCTCATTTTAGCTTAGTTTCTCACCTCTAATTTCTTCAACAGGGTCGATTAATTTCCCACTTTTCTTGCGTATTACCATGTTGAAATCACAAATGCACAGATTGTATTTTAATAGATTCAAGAATTTTTTTTATCAAAAGAATAAAATCTTTTTTATTGGCAAAATTCGTTTGCTGTATTGGCAAATTACGTTTGATAAACTGATGCCACGTCGATGTCACTGTGAAAACCGGTGAAGTTTCAAATTCAAGGGCTTTAGGATAGTCGGACAATGTTTTTTTCCCCGTTTAAATTAATACAAGATAGAATGATAAAATATGCTCATCATCATAAGTCGTATTTCCTTGTTTTCAGAGGCATACTCAAGGGAAAAGAGTAAAAGAAAACAAGTTGGAAATTGCACGGGAAGCGTAGCAAATGAGGTGCGTTCATACGATAACAACGTTTTTAAAATATTCAGATCTTGCTGTTATAGTATACAGTACTTCGGATACTTAGCAGTCGAAATCTTTTTTCTGTTCCTGTAAATATACAGGGAGTAACTTTTATTACACCTCAGCTCCTCAGCAACGTATATCTATCTTATTCATAAAATGTGAAATAGTTTAATATAATTACAACACGCCCCAATCATTATTTCCCTATTAAGCATTATGTAATGGAATACTTTTGTGTGGCCCTATAAATTAATAACAAGTATTCTTTGCACCACAGATTGTATCGAATGCATATTTTAGTATATATTTCAAAGATACATATAAATTTTATTATGTTCGAAGGAATGTAATCCATTAAAATGCATTTGAATTTTTTTTCTTCATTGACCGTACTTTAACGGAATGCTTTTGATTGTCCCTGTAATTGATCTATGCATTCGATTTTCATAAAATTTGAAACGACTCGATCAAATTAAGCAATAATTATATATTTTAAATTTCAAACGATTAAAATGCATTTGAAACTTTTTTCCCCATTGACCGTAATGTAACGGAATATTTTTGATTGTCCCTGTAATTGATCTATGAATCCGATTTTCATAAAATTTGAAAAGATTCGACAGAATTATGTAATAATTATATATCTTAAATTTCTAACGATTCGGTTAGATAGTTTTTGAGTTGTTATATGCGGACGGATGGACTGAACGACAACTATAGGTGCTACGTATTTACATAATTACGAACGCACCTAAAAATTCGCATTGTGATTTTTAACACTATCCAACAAAGTTGAAAAGTGTTTATGCCTTCGGTTTCTCTGACCGTCTGTCCGTGTCCACGCTCTAACTCCCGCAAATATATTCGGATTTTCATGCAATTGGTAAACCTTATTTAAGGTTCCCTAAGCATGTTTGGTATTGCGTAATTTCATATAAAGTATATGTGGGATTAATAATTTATTTATAGGACCTTTGAAAAGAATTCCATTTCATTAATGTCTATGGGAAAAAATCGTATGCAGAGTATTTTAATGACGTTACGCTATTGCAAATGTTATAAATCACTGAATTTCACTACGATTGTCTTAGAACATAGCATTTTTAATCGATTTAGTGGGACACACAAAACAAAATCGTTTACAATACCGTCTTTGAGTAATAATTCCTGGAAATGCGTTTTCAATTTCGGAATGCGCTTTTAAATTTTACTGTTTTTTAGATTTGTTCACAATTATAAAAATACTTAGCACCTACAGTCGTCGTCTGATTCGTCCGTCTGTCTGTCCGTATATACAGCACAAAAACTACGCAACCGAATCATTTGTTATTTAAAATGTATATTTTGTTGCAGAATTTTGTTGAGTCATTTCAAATTTTAGTAAAATCAGATATGTAGTTCAAATACAAGGTCAGTCAAATATATTTCATTACTTTACAGCTCATATGATAAAATAATTTCAAGAGGTTTTTTTTTTTTTTTTTTTTTTTTTTTTTTTTTACTGTCCCGTCAAACATAAAAAAATTGTATGCATTTTATTTATTTATGAAGGTCATTAAAACATACATTGTGTAGAATACACCGGACAAAGAACATTTATTATTCATTTACAGGGCTCCACAAAAGTATTCCGTTACATAATGGTATAGGGGGGGGGGGGGAAGAGATGACTTTATTTACAGCATATTATAATTATGTTAAACTATATCACATACTAGTATTAAAAAATGCTCTGACGAGCACCAAAAAAGGTTAATATGTTTTAAAGTATGAAAAAGTGTTTGACAAGAGCTTCTAATGGGGAATGAGAAAGGACAAGGGGTCCCTTCTTGGCTGCTATTCACTGTCAATGCCAAATTTGAAAAAATCATATTTGCGCTTTTTCCATATAAAAGAAATTTGCATAATACTTCCTAACTTTACTTTTTAGTAAAACTTTCAATCGTGCTTTACATGTTAACTGCATTGTAGACTCTGCACTGCAACTGCACTACAAATCAGTTTTCTGTGCTGTTTTACACTGCGACAGTTTATGGTGGGACTGCGTGAATGTGATACGCTGCAGGCAGTGTTGAATGCAGGAGGTGGGCTGGGGGGACATTCCCTCCCGAAGATATCAAATGCCCCCCCCCCCAATAAAATTTGAGATTTTGTGTTTTTAATGGTAAAAAAAAGTATAATCTCCTTAGAACTCTATTGTGTGCCCCCCCCCCCCCCCGAAGCCACAGAAGACCCTTCCGGAGAAAAGTGTCTGAATTCAACACTGGCTGCGGGAACTATAGTTTCTGGCCCTATTTTGCTTTACATTCATGTTTAATCACGCGGTGTCTTTTCTAATTATGCCTTTGCACTACACAATTTTATCGTAACAGTGACTGATTTCTTTTATATGGAAAAAGCGCAAATATGATTTTTTCAAATTTGGCATTGACAGTGAATTGCAGCCAAGAAGGGACCCCTTGTCCTTTCTCATTCCCCATTAGAAGCTCTTGTCAAACACTTTTTCATACTTTAAAACATATTAACCTTTTTTGGTGCTCGTCAGAGCATTTTTTAATACTAGTCATTTAAATTTTTTGATAAATATATATTGAATATAAGAAAACCTCAGTTGCTTTTAAATATTCCCAGTACTTTTTCTTATTTCGCTTAATGTTGAACTATTTAATCAATGAACAAAAAACGTGAAAAAACGAAATTAATTTTAATTTGTTCGTACAGAAATTGACAGATTCAATTAATTTTAGATAATACATATTTTGTAGAAAAATAATGCGAATAGAAATTTTTATTCTTTTCGTATTGGATTCGTTACATTCTTATCTACTTGTTTTAAAAATCAGATGTTATAAATATCAAATATTTCCGACATTAGCGCGATTTTTGTGATCATGGCACCCAACGGTCGCTAAACATAATTTTATAGTCAATGCACATAAAAACGAATTTTCCCATTTAAATTTTAAAAAAAATTAAGTAAAATATTTTTATTTCTCCTTCCTGATATCTATTGGAATAGCTTATTCCAATTATTGAATGATATTCTAGGACATTTTCAGGAAAATTATTCGTTAAATTATCTTCTTTGGAGAAATTCGCTCGAAATACAGCCTTAATAGATTTACGTCAAACCAAGGGCGAAAATATACTGAAAATTCATTTCTAGTATTATTTGTAAAATTGACATTGAAATCACCAGCTGTAATTAAATTTTTATGTAATATACAGTGGAACTTCAGTTCACGATCATAATCTATTTTTGTATGTGACTTTCTGTATGTGATATAAATTTTTTGGGCGCTATATCTAAAGAAATAATGCATGGGATTAAAAAAATTATATTCAGGTAATCTCTGATATAAATTGATGCTGTTTACATTTTGATTTAAATCGTTCAACAAATGGCTTAACCGTGTTACATTTTTCATTATTTTCGCAATGGTTCTATCTCGAGAATTAACGCACAGATTTTCATCAAACTTCAAATTCACTTAATCTTTATATGAATTGGTTTTGTTTATGTTTTGGTTTCAATAACCCAACACATGGCGCTGCTATGCTGAATTGTTCCGATTACCACAATATCTCTATCGTAGGAATTAATGCACAAATTTTCATCAAACTTGAGATTTAGGCACACTTTGATTTATATTATTGCTCATTGCGTGTTTTGGGTAAATCTCCCAACAAGTATCGTATATATGCTGTATTTTTCCCGATATCCGCAACAGTCCTATTTCAAAAACTAATGTTCGGAATTTCATGCCTTTAGAATACTCACGGTGAGCATATGATTGTCATTTGATTTTAGCACTGTAATAATGAATTTTGACGCATTAAATGCATGAGATAGAAAATAGTTTTGGGGTTGCCTCATCCGGCTAGTTCTTTATAATCGGAGTAACCGACGGTTCATCTACACCGTATTGTTTAGCTATTTTGATTACACTGTCATCATTCTTAAGTTTTGTCACTACTTCTTTTCATAATTGATCAGTAATTCGCTTAAGCTTCTTACTACTGCTATCACTAAACGCTTTTTCATTCTTAGAAGTCATAATAAAGGCTAAAATTTTCGCAAAAATGATTAAAATTAAAACAATAAGTTAACTTTTTTACTGTACTGAAGGTCACAAAGCACTCTGATACGCGCACTTTACTCCAAACTTGACTTATAACAAGAGTTATGTGAGGGTTGCCAACTGAGCTATTCGACAGCTTTGGTCGCGAATCGAGTTATCGTATGCCGAAAGAGTAAAATTTTGATCACTGAAGTTGGTCATAAACCGAACTTGTCAAAAACAGAGGCGGCCGTAAACCAAGGTTCTACCGTTTTTGGACCGATAAGTTTGCAAATATGGCATTATTTATATATTCAGTGGCGATGATCATAATGCAACTTGGCGATTTTAAAGTAGAATTTGTCAATAACGGAAAATTGAGAATTTCTCTTAGAAAAATGAGGATAATTACTATAATTTTTATGCACGGTTTTAAGTAAACTCGGATTTTTTTCCATAATTTTAAATTTAGTACATTTGGAAATAGAAGGGAGAGGGAAAGTATATCTTTGCAATGCTTTTTCGACAATATCTCAAGCAAAAGTACTTTTAAATGCCAATAATTGCTGATCGTAAATGTTACATTCACTTCACACCATCACAATTTTTTTTTTTTTTTTTTTTTTTTTTTTTTTTTTTTTTTTTTTTTTTGCATCACCATGCGTTTTTTCATTTGATGCTTTCTTGGCACAGATGCCATATATGCACGACACTGTGCGATATTCTTCTGACGCCAATTTTGCAAAAGCTTAGTTTTCAAACTTCAATTACATACATATATATTAAGGTAATACTTAGTTATCCCGACGACCGATTTCGCCAAACTATACAAATTGCCAAACTCATAGCGAAATTATACATATAGACATGATTTTCATTTTAAATAACATAAAAAAATAATTTGTGGAATCTTAATAAAAAATACAAATAAAAAGTCGAAATAAAAATCCTTTAATGGCGTTTTAAACACGTGCAGTGTATTTAATGTCATTGGATGCGACATTCACGATCATCCATTATTGGCATATAATATTATAGTTTGGCGATAGTTTTTTGGTCGACGGGATAACCAAGTAGTACCTCTATTAACTATTTTCTATCATTTTCAAAAGAAAATAATAATGAATAAAAACCGGGGATAACTGATTATCCCTTCGACTAAAAAATTATCGCCAAATTATAAAATTAAATATCAATAACGGATTATCAGAAATGTGACATTCAGTTTACATTAAATAGGTTACCCATGTTTGTTATGCCATAATGTGATTTTGAATTCAATTTTTTATTTATACTTTTATTGATGTTTTACTAATTTATTTCTTCTTTCGTTATTTAAAATAAAAATTATGCCAATATGAATTACATGGTGAATAAATTGATGATTTGTAGAATTTGGCGAAATTGGTCGGCGGGATAATCATGTAGTATTGAAAAGTTTAATTAATAACTACAGAAAGAAATGATTTATAAAATTTAAGAAAATAAATAAAGGTAAATATATATATTTTTTAATAAACATTAGCCCGGTTATCATATCAGACAAAATAACAAAATTTTAGTGCCAATTAGGTACCTTAATGCGTATTTGACATCACATCCCCATTTAAAATCAATTGAATGCTATTTAAGATATGGACAGAATGTGAAGTTTTTGTTTTACTCTATATTTTTTCCTTATGTAAATTAGGACGTTATATGATCATAATTGAAATCTTACATTTAGTTCCTGAAGATTAATTTTGGTTTTCCCAGATACTTTTTTCCGATGTACATGTTTTTTTTTTTTTTCCATTTTTTCTACTACTAAAATTCAATGTTAGGGCACTCGAGAAAATCATCCCATGTCATATATAATGCATGTTATTTGAAAAATTAACCATGGATTCGAACAAAAAAATAACACTGCGTTCACAACTTTATTTTTTAAAGAACTGAAACTAAAAGCTTCGCAATAAAAACAAATAACCATGTTTTTCACGTGATTTGTTTAATTTGAATGAATTATGATACATACATGACAATTTTTATATTAAATTTGGTGGCAATGAATAAAAAAAACTACAATCGCAACAGTAAAAGACAATATTCAACTGGGGGTTTAAGACATAAATTCGATTTTCTCAGAAATCGTCAAACATACAAAGATGAAAAAAAAACTGTTCTAAGTTTTATCAAGACGATAAAAATAAATCAAAAATGAAGTTAATCCATCCATAATAACGTTAGCTATTGCTTGTTGAATTTTTCGTCTTCATTTTTTCTTTAAAAGTTAAATAAAAAACTACAGTAAACTGCGATAATTTTGTGAATGCTATCATTTTATTCGTCTCGTCGAGTTCTATCTCTTGAAAACAAAATCACTGTCGTACGTCAACTGGTTCGCCAGAAATTTCAAAAAGACGTTCGAATTTTCTATTTCTTAAACATATTATACCAAACGCTACCGCGTTTGCTATGATAATAGCACTGATATAACTTAGGTTTACTACAAGTTTCTTTCAGTGTAATAAAAAATGCGTTTCCATATTCTTGAATTAGATATATTTTAACTTATTACACGGTGCAGTTTTGTAATCAATTTTCGTAAAAGCAAAGAGTAATTTTGATTATTGTCTATGATTTATTAGGATGAGCGAAGCGAATCCTCTACTAGCCCACTCAAATTACATTTTGTCGTACGCTTTACAAAAAAACTATTCAATATTTTGATTTGAAATTAAACACAAATATAAATTATGATCTGTAGATTTGCACAATATAATTTTTTTACAGAATAACTTTAAAAAAAATTATTATTTTAATTAATTTATTTTACTTGTTTTTCCATTACTGACGCATTTTTTAGAAATAAGAAATAAAACATGCATATTTTCAGAAGAATAAATAATTCATGGAGTTAACAATTGTAGATAGAATCATGATTAATTAAAGAAATAAAATATATTTTCTTTATTCCAACAAAATCATTTACGCTGATGTCACTCACGCATTTTAAAAGAATTATATTGTGATTTTTAACTTAATTATATTGTGTTTTATTTTTATTTTCGTGAAGTGGCAACAAAAAAATTGTAAACAAATAAAATTAATTGTTAAATTCACTATATAAAGAGTCATTTGAATTCGAAGATTAAAAATTAAACCAAATGAAACATACATATTAAAATTTTGGTATATGTAGTACTATTATTAAATAGTTTGCCGTTTAAAGACAATTTATAGAATGTATTAGTTCTATTATAAAAAATGCCAATGAAACATATACTTACTGGATGAAAAGAATGCGAATATGCTTTAGCTTTAAGGCAAGAGGTTAGATACCAGCGTAAAAAACGACGGCATAGATGTCATATACACACCATATCGGCGCGATTTTTCCGACGCCAATTTGGCAAACACCTGGTTTTCGAATACCAGTTACCATAAATATATTTGGTACTACTCTGTTATCCCGACAACCGATTTCGCCAAATTACACAAATCGCCAAATTATACATGTTGACATAGTTTTTATTTTAAATAACGAAAAAACAAATAATTAGTAGAATATTAATAAAAATATTAATAAAAAGTCGAAATAAAAAATCACTTAATGACACGTGAATCGTATTTAAAGTCATTGAATGTGAATAGTCATAGAATGTGAATGTCAAAAGAATGCGAATATGATATAGCTTTAAGGCAAGAGGTAAGATACCAGCGTAAAAAACGACGGCATAGATGTCATATACACACCATATCGGCACGATTTTTCCGACGCCAATTTGGCAAAAACCTGGTTTTCGAATACCAGTTACCATAAATATATTTGGTACTACTCTGTTATCCCGTCGACCAATTTCGCCAAATTACACAAATCGCCAAACTAATAGTTAAATTATACATGTTGACATAATTTTTTATTTTAAATAACGAAAAAACAAATAATTAGTAGAATATTAATAAAAATATTAATAAAAAGTCTAAATAAAAATCACTTAATAACATTTTAAACACGTGAATCGTATTTAAAGTCATTGAATGTGGCATTCACGATCATCGATTATTGGCATCTTATAGTTTGGCGATAATTTTTCGGTTGACGGGATAACCTAGTAGTACCATATATTTTAAAAAGGGAATAACAATAAATTTTAAAAAGTTTAATTAATACCTGTGGAACAAAACTATTTATATAATTTAAAAAACGAAAATAAAAGTAAATAAACAATTTATTAATAAATGAACAACATCCGGGTTACTATGTCAAGCAAAATAACTACACTCTGTCGCCAATTAAGTATTCCGGTGCATATATGACATTGGCGTCTGAAAAAAAATAGCGTCAATGTGGTGCGTATATGACATCTGTGCCAAAAGGACGACATGTCGAATCTCTTCTAGTATAGAATGCATGTGCTTGGAAAAATGCTTTAAATTTCGAAGATGCACAAAAAATTGTAATTATATTTTTTAAAAAATTTTCATCATCGTTGGCTTGGCATTCACTCTGACGGATCTCAAAAGACTTGCCATAAGTGTATAGTAAATAATGAACTAAATATTTTTTTCTTTAGCTAATTATATGGATTCTGCTCCACATCCCTAAATATTAAAGGGCTTAACTTTCGTCGAGGAGAAATTAATTGCCCAAGTTCGTCCAGTTATTACTGTTTATCGCATTAAAAATGGTCAGCTTGAATACAGTTGGCAAATTATGAGTTTTCATCAAGATATTATAGGATTTTGTACTTTTTTACCTCATTCCATAGATACTATAACACAGTACTTTTTTGGGTACTACTTGATTATCCCGTCGACCAAAAATATAATTCCAAATTTCAGGTTTAAATGCCAATAATGGATTACCATAAATGTCACATTACATGACATTAAACATAATACACGTGATTGTTATGTCATCAAGTGATTTTTAATTCGGGTACTATTTGGTTATCCTGTCGACCAATTTCGTCAAATAATACAAATAGCCAAACTATTAGCACAATTGCACAAATTGACGCATTTTTTTAATAACGAAAAATCAAATAAATTAGTAAAACATTAATAAAAATCCAAATAAAAAGTCGAATTAAGGTAGTACTTGATTATTCCGTCAATCAATTTCTCCAAATTATACAAATCGCCAAACAATTGACCAAATTAAACAGATCGACATAATTTTTATTTTAAATAACGAAAGAACAAATAAATTAATGAAACATTACTAAGAATACAAATAAAACTTCATAATAAAAATAAATTGATGACATAACAAACACGTGATACGAGTTTAATGTTACGTGACGGTGACTGTGATATTTATTATCATCATCATTAGAATTTAATTTTTTAGTTTGGCGGTACCTATTTGGTCGACAGGATAATCAAGTAGTACCAAATAATATAAAGAAAACGGTTACTTTCCAATAAATAACTAATGAAATAATGCTTCGCGAATCCAAACAAAGCATGGCTTTTGCTAGTATATTTTTATAATTACTTTAAATTATATTTAGTTCTAAGTAAGGAACATTTTTTCCAAACATTCTGAACCACCTTCGTTAACTTAAAAAACCCTAATAAAACCCAGTGGATTGGGATTTTTCTGAAAAACCCCAGGCATTTAACATCCTTGACTTATGGTTTCTTACCTGGTCTTTGCTTTCTCTTTATTCTAAAAAAAAAGTAACTTATGCTGTCACCGCCGCTGCCAATGCATTTTTTATGATCTAGGATATTTTTTTGCTAATATTAAGAAAACTACTGCACACAAAAATATGAAAATTGGAAGTATTAGAAAGAAATGTTTGATAAAACACGCTGATGTAAGCAGTTTCTAAAATCAAGTAATTAATTTAAGAGATATTTAATGCTAAAGTTGGTCAAAATCTTTCCATTAAAAAAGTTTTATAGAGGCAAAAACTATACATAGGAATTTAAACATTTTAGATCATTTTCTACATTCGAAGTTCTCGGTGTGCAGACTGTATTTGTTTTCAGTGTCGAATTCAGGGGGTGGCCCGGGAGGGGACATTCCACCTCGGAGCAATGAAATGTTCCCCCCCGGGAAAATTTTGAATTTTGCGTTTTTAATGGTCAAAAAGTACAATTCCCCCCTGAAACTCTATAATGTCCCTCCCCCGGAGCCACTGAAGTCCCTCCCGGAGAAAAGTGTCTGAATTCAACACTGTTTGTTTTGTTTTTGTTTTTTTAAATTTGATTGATTTTTTGAAGATTTATAAATTTCCATTTTAGAATTCAAGTTTTCATCATTTTGAGAGACATTTTTTGCATATTTTAGAAAAGGTATTTATTATAAATTTATGCCAAATGATCAAAAAATAATATTTCTTTAAAAAGTGTTTACACGCGACTATTACAAACGAGAAAAATAACTCAAATAACAATTAAATAATTAAGAGTTAAAGGTGAGAAGATACTGGAAATTACGCCATAAAATTACATCGTGTTTTAAACACCAAACACTTTATTTAAAAGACCAGTCAGTTTCTTATTAGTCATCTGGCCAGAGTTTTCAATTAAATCGATTTGGATAATTATTTTTTTAAATGAAGGCACATTATTTTTAGATGTGCCCGTACTCGCGATTTCTTAAAATAATCCCATGTTTACGTTTTAATTTTAAAAGTTGTTTTTTTTATGAATTTTTTTCACATTAGTGACAACCGAGCTACTTTAATTGTTTAAGAGATAAATGTAAAAATGGGATATCAAAATATCATTACGGATACCATTATTGTATTACAATTAAAAACAACTATTTAAAAACTTTTAAAGAGAAAATGATGTCAAATTTAAAAGTAACGTATTTTTACTCATGAAATTGTTACATTTTATTGTTTCCATTCCGCTAACACAGAAATTGAGACATTCATCTCAGAAGGCTTCAGTAAGTGAAAATGATGTCATAGTAAAAATAATTTGTATTTCAGGCAAAATTGTAATTGTCAAACCTGAGATAAAATGTGGGAATGTATTTATTAATAATTAATTGAACGTTAAAACATATTTAAAATAGTGAACATGAATATTAATAATATGCATATATATTTTGCGGCGGTGAAAAACATTTTTTTTAGATTTCATTGAATTATAATTGAGTCATGATGACGTAATTTTCGTTGATTTTTCATTACATAAAATCAAAGATGAAAGACTCCCTTAAAAATTTGCTAATTTCATTATCTTAATTAGCACATTACTGATGATGTAAGGAATAAAATTCAATTTCTTTTCAATAAGTTTTTTTAAGCATTTCTGTAGCGCATCTGTCGAATGCGCGTTAAAACCAGCAAGTAATAGAAATTACGCCATATTTAAAATGAACAACTATATTTCAAAACAGTTAAAATTTAAAAATATATTTAGACGAGACAATTACTTTATATTTTGATGTGATCTTTTAACTATCCTTGTGAATTCGAAGACAGCACAAATAATATTTCCTTTCAAACGACAAAAGTATTTTTAAATGAATATTAAAAAGAGAAAGAAAAATTCACAGTTACAATTTAGTTGCACCAGATTTAAACGATACATTTAAAATGCCTTATTTAAAAAATAAATATATGTATATACATATATATGCCGTGGTTCAAAAAGTACCAAGAGGCAAAGGCTCAGTGTATTTCACTGTTTAACTGATCTTGTAATCATCCGATAATCATGTAAATGGCCAATAGATGTTTAACAATAGCTGATTCGACCATAAAATTTCCCAATCAAAGGGAAATGAATGGAAATCTGTTTACAGGGATATCGCCCTTTCTTTAAAAATATGTACTAGTTCAACGTTTTGCAATATTTTAAAAGCCGGCCAAATTAGGGTATTTTTAGAGTTTGTGGTTCGCAAAGGGGAGGGGGGGGGGTTACGTGAATAGCTCGTAGGCGGCAGAGACCCCTTCTTATATAAGAAAATCAATTTATAGCTGGCTCAATATATCCTTAATGCAAGAAACTAGCATCATGAAACACAAATGTATCTTTTAAAGTAATTTTTTTTTTTTTTTTTTTTTTTTTTTTTTTTTTTTTTTAAATAGAGAAGAGTGGGACACTTTTTACAAGAGTAAGAAAATCAGCTTTGTTTCGCACAAAAACAAAAATTTCAATTTATAGAGTGCAAGAGAAAACACTTTTTAACATATTTAGAATGATACATAAAGAGAAAAACCTACTGCCCCATTCCTCCCACTGTTCCACTCTCCTCCATATATATTATTATTTCATACTTAATGCAAAATTATACCCAGGTTTCACTGTTATATGAAAAATTCAGTTATTATGTATATAAAAATAAGAAGTTTAAAGTGTTTTCCAACAAAACTCAAACCCAAAAAACCGGGTTTTAAACTAGTGGGCTGGATTTTTTCGAACCCTGATTGTTACAGGGTTATCCAAAAGATATTAATTCTTTTTCAATTTGTTGACGGTCTCCTATGGGGTTTAAAGGAAAAAAATCTTAACGGAAATATATGAAAAATACTATTATATTTATACACCTAAAATAATTCCACATTTATTTTTTATTTTTTTTAGATATTTAACAAAGTGTAAAATCGCAAGTAGTTGGTCATTATTGACCATATATCAAAATGCCATACTCTTTATTGACTTTTCATTCTATTTGCTTTATCGTGCTATAAGATTTGTGACTCTGATGTTGTAAAGGTACGTTGTGAAATAATCTGACATCCCTATTTATCCTAAAATCTTTAAAATGTAAACAATTTTTTTTTTTTTTTTTTTTTTTTTTTAAGAAAAAAAAAAAGAAACAATCTTTTTTATTCGTAGTTCCAATTCAGACATTGTTATTCGGATTTTATTTTATATGCCTTTTAAAACTTTATTTTATTATTATTATTATTATTAATAGGAAATATTAAACATTGGCTTCACGAAGTTATGAAGCTGATTTTTCTCCCATAAAGGAGTCGACAAACAATTATCCAGAAATTACTACCTTAGAATAATCATTTAATAACTTACCTCTAGAATCGAAATCGAGAAATACAGCTAAGTTCAGATATTTCTCAAATAATTCAGATTTACATTAAGTGATAACAATATTAGAAAAAATACTGCGTTGCACCCGATAGACAAACGAAAAGAACGGATACGACGTCATTTTTGTTTCAAATGCAAGCTGATTTAGGACTGACAGCATGATCATTGAAAACAGCTCTGAAAAATAGCATTTAAAAACTATAGAAGAATGCTGAATAGATTTCAACATTTAATACGTTAAATATTCCTTAGAGTAGATCTGTTTCAAAAGAAACGTATGAAGTTATTTCTCCTTAGATTCTCTATATCAATTTCTTGACGTTATGGCGGAGAATAAAGAACATTTTTTTGCGCTTCTGAATTAAATACTATAAATGTCATCTTTAATAATTTGCTATTTTTTCAGAAATTAATTTTATTAAAATTTTATGCATTTAATGACTTGTGTATAAATCGATTTTTTAAAAGTTAAAAAAAAAAACCCTTATTGGATTTATTAATTTGTTTTTCTTTTTTTATTAATAATAATCAAGTTAGTTTTGTCCCGATTTTGGAACTTGAAATAAAGAGGAAAATCAACGGACTGAAAAATAGCCGCAGAAAAGGGTGAAAAGGAAAAAAAAAGTCCTTGAAATATTATGTATTATCAAACAGATTAACTTTGCATATCGCGTGTGTTAAATTAAAAAGAAAATATATTCCTATATTTTTCTAATTCTTAAATATCTTCATGTATACCCATTTTCGGCAAATATTCTATCCCAATATTTACACTCAGCTTCGCTGCTGTTATGTGCAATGTTTTAAGTTCAACGAAATAACTTCTTTTTTTTTCCAGCTAATATTTGACGCTACACTATGGAGTCAGGGTGGGCGCAACGTCATGTGTCGGCTATGGCTGGCGAGATTAATGTCTCCGACTACAAGCCAGACTAAAAGCAGGGTTGGCACGGTTTAAACCAATTGGTTTTAACCATGGTTTAAACCACGGTTTAAACCAAATGGTTTTTTTCTCAAAAAAACCAATTGGTTTTTTTAGAAGAAATCTAGTGACATTTTCTTTATAATTTACGTGTTTCAGATTATTGGACATAAATAATTTCTACTTTTAACACTTTATTTCAGTAATAAATATTGTATATAGAGGGTTTAGGTCTTTTTTTATGCATAAGACTAAAGCAATTGATTTTTTTTATTAAAAAAAAAAAAAAAAAAAAAGCAATTTGTTTTTTAGAAGAAATCTAATGACATTTTCTTTTTTTCTTTATAATTTATGAGTTTCAGATTATTAGATATAAATATTTTCTATCGTTTTGTAAAAGAAATCTAATAACATTTTCTTTCTTTCTTTATAATTTACGAGTTTCAGATCATCGGATATAAATAATTTCTACTTTTAATACTTTATTTCAGCAATAAGCATTAGATATATTGGATTTACGTAATTTTTTAATGCATAGGATTAAAATCAGTACACATTGGTTAACATATCTATTGCTCTAAAGAAAAAACGTCAAATATGTGAATTGATCAAAGATAAAATAGATTCAATATTTAGTATAAAATATTTTAATTTTTTTAATAATGCAGATTATTTAATGCAATTAATAATGTAACACAATGATCTTTTAAGATTTTGCACAAGCTTTAAAAGAAATTTTTCTTTTGGGAGATTATCTTGAAGAATTAAAAGCAAAGACTGGTTGATAGTTATAGCATTTTAATAATAATTTTTTTCCCTCTGCTATCTGCTGAATCTAACGACTAAAAATGTTAACTGCAAATTGTCACTCAGAAAAAAAAAAAAAAAAATCCTAAAAAGTATTTGTAATTCATTATTTGAATAATTGTGGAAAAGAATATTTATCAAACTACATCCATATGTTTATTATTAGTAATCAAAAGATTGTTTATAAAGATTTACAGAGCATCAATGGTTCACTGTGTAGAACAGTTAAAACTTTCAACATAAGACTGTTTGCTAAAACTGTTTAAATTGAAAAAATGAATTTTTTCAATTTTTAGCATAAATTCACTATAATTATTAAATTTAAATTATTTTAAATGAAGTTACACTGTTTATAAACCAATAATGTCTGTTTTTATCAGTAAATATGCATGTATATGCAATACGAAAGGATGTTTTAAAAAAAACCCGGTTTAAACCAAAAAAACCTGGTTTAAACCAAAAAAACCGTTTTTTTCCAACCCTGACTAAAAGAATTCATTTTTTCGATTGTATATATTACAGAATAGCACATAATATAGAATATAGATAATAAAATATATAACAAATACCATATATATATGTATATTATATATGTATATTTTTTTTTTACATGTAGTGTTTAAAATTAATTTTAATATCTCAATCTCCAGATCTTTTTTTTTCTTTTTTCTTTTTTTTTTTTTTTTTTTTACAATTTACATTTATTTTCAGAACCATGAAATCTATACAATTCCCTGACAATTATTTCAGCTTTGGCTGTAAGAAATATAATTAATACTCACTTTTTTCCCTCCCAGTCCCAGGAAGAAACAATAAAAAATAAATCTAGAGAGGAGAATTTTTTTTTTCGCAAAGGCAACTTTATTCCTAATTGTACAAGAAATTGTTCCGATTTCCTAACAATACCGGCACTGGCCAGTCGTCCCATTTGCCCGATAGTTGCACCAGGCTCGTAAACAGTCGTCAAGACCAAAAAAAAAAAAAAAAAAAAAAAAATCTAAAATAGAACAAAAAATGACCCAAATTGGGTTGTAAGATTTCTGGGTGCAGTAATGTACCGAATTGAGAATGTTTGATTGTGACCGAAATGGATAAAAAAAAAAAGTGCCCACTGACCTATAGCAAAACCTAAATTGGAATTCGTTGTTTACCCAAAATGGGTAAAATTTTAACTCATTTTGGGCAACACAGCTCCAATTTGGGTATTGCAATAAACCCAAAATGGATACATTTTTTACCCATTTTGAGTCGCAAAGAGATATTCCCAGTTTGTACATTGCTACGCCCAAAAATCTTACAACCCAATTTGGATCACTGCTACACTCAAAAATCTTACAACCCAATTTGGGTCACTTTTTGTTCTATTTTCTTCTTTTATGATTTGGAACATTGCTACATCCAAATATCTTGCAAACTAATTTGGGTCATTTTTTGCTCCATTTAAAAAAGAAATCCATAAAATATTAAAAATTCTGATTATTTTACACATAAATGCAATTTTTTTTTTTTTTTATAATCTTAAGGAAAAATATTTTTTCCCACATGTCTAGGTAGGAAAAAGAAAGAACAGCTTCATACTTTTCCATCACCCAAAATTTCTGCAGAGAAACACGGGAGATACTTTCATCTGGGAATTGTCCACTTTCCTATTTTCAAGTATGAATACAATTTTGAAATAGGAATCGTCTACAAATTCAAAACTGTACCAGTTTTAAAATTTTTAATGGTAACGCCCACTTTTAACACCACATTTGAGTCCCTGAATCAAAGTAGCCTGGAAAAATGCATAGTTTATATATTTTGTCATGAATCTTTATGCTTCTGCTCTCGAAGCTGGTAGATAGGAGGTGCTAGGTTCGAAACTAATTGCGCCCGTCGGCTTAATCGTTCGGAGTTTTCTTCGAACCTTGCGTAATTAGGTTCTCTTAGATAGACCCCAGGAAGAGTACCTTCTCCCTAGGGCCTATATCCGTCGAGTAAATAATCAGCCATCATAAATAACACCAACACACAAGAAATTCTTTATTAAATAAATTCAAGAATTCTTTAGAAAGTTCGATGCTTGAGTGTGCTAATGTTAAAGTCCAGTGACAACTTTTTTTTTATATATTTAAAAAAAAACTTTTTATTTAATAGCAAAAGAAATTTCTTAATAACACCATAAAATTAAGAAATGATCTAGGCCTTTTGAAAGAATTTTGTATTTCTTAATAAAGCTCAAAGAATACGAGCTATGACTTTGGAGACAGGAACAAGACTGAAAAGAAAGGCAAGTTAGAGAAAACAGAAGACATCATTTTCAGTAAATAGACCTAAATACTTCAAATATGTTTATATTTGAAGTATTTTTAAATTTAAAACGCAGAGTTAGAATAAATAATTCATGGCATTTCATAACATTATGTATTGACTATTGAGAGGTATATGACCTACAAAGAGAGGTGATGCATGACATGATACATACACTCACCAAGTTTAAAAGCACCGCTGTGGCTCTCGTGCAGGAATCATCACTGCTACTGTGACGGACATGGATAAAAATATGCTATTAAACATATGGACAGAGCTGGATTACTATTGAGATGTGTGCTGGATGGCTATGGGCACATAGGTACACATGAACAATTGTAGTGCATACCAGAAACTTAGTGAGTGTATGTATCTTTTCAAGTATCATCTGTTTTTATAGAATATTTTCTTCTTTTAAAACGAACTTCACATATATTAAGATCTTCTCTACAATTTTTGTGGTAATTAATTAAGTGTTCCTTTTTGAGGAAGGGGGAGAGGGGATCTAATATAAGTAATTCAAATATAGTCTCAAAATAGGTGTTACCATTTAAAAATTCAAACTTTCAAAATGTAGATAATATCTATCTAGGAATTTGGAAAATAAAAATTAACATTTTATTTTTAATAAAGAGTTTTACATATTTTTAACTTTGTCTATTGAGGAGTAGAGTGTAAATTTCAGAGAGAATGGGGAAAGGGGTAGTAATTGAGAAGAGAATTTCTCCATCAATTTAGATTACTGATATTTTAACTAATGTTACCAAACAGCAACAAATAAGACAGTGTTAATTTTTTTGGTGTAGGGGAGGGTGTTTGGGGAAGACACAGTAGGGTGAATACATTTTACATAGGTGGAGGGAGGATTTTGTCAAAATTATATGTAAAAAATAAAAGGGGAAAATTTCCAAAAAAGTAGGTTTTGATTTTATAAATCTTTTTTTTTTTTTTTTTTGCATGTGTGTGTGGAAAGAAGTTTTTGAGGGGTTTACTACTTACATATGGGGACAGAAAAGAAATCAAAATTGCTTTAAGTGGATGGGGTTTTCAATTATTGCAATGTGTTTCGAAAAAATAATTCTAAAAATAAAAATGTGTGAAGAAGAGATAATTCAATTCTTGATTCATGTATCTTTATTCATTAAAAATGGAATTGTCAATGGGTAAAATTGTTAAATGAATAATAATAAAATACATTTATTCTAATAAAAGTCTTTTAATCAAAATCTATAAAAACTTAAAAGGAATTATTTATTTAATATCTCTGATTTTTTTCAAATTGCACATGAGAGCAAAAGAGAAAAGCATTCATTATATTCAAAACAATTTGAAAGTTTCAAAGCTCTATTCAGTGCTGCCATCTACACTAATATGAAATGAAGCAATTACAAAAAGCATTTAAAATGAACTTGGATTTTCAGACGTTTCATAAAAAAATCTACCTACAGTCTCAGAAAAAAAATATGCAGTTACATATTTATTAACCTTACATTAACTTAGCATATACAGTCAGACCCCAATTTAATAAATACCTATTTAAACAAATTTCGTGGCTTAACGAATTTTCCTTTTTCGCCAACAAAATGAAAGCAGAAACTCTATTTAACAAATAATAAATGCCGAATCAATGTTTTTTTTTCTTTTTTCAACAGCCAAAATTTTTTTTTAGTAATTATTAGTTGGGGTTAGAAAAATATTGGATTATTTTTTAAATGTTAATGTCTATCTTGTTCTGGAGCAGAAAAAGACTTTGCACAAGTAAATTTCAATGGGAAAGGAGCAGCCACAGACTTCTCTTGTAAGTAGATTCAGAACTGATAACCTTTGCTTAAAGCAAGGATATCACTGCCTGCTGTCACATGATGCTGGACAAAGGAAACAAGCCAAATTCATTTTTCTCCCATCAAAATCTTGTTGGAATTTTCTTTCAGATTTCTGCTGAAAATTTGACGGTGTTTCTCTAGAATTGAATGCATTTTTATTTCAAAGAAACATTAGGCGAAAGTTCCAAGGTAGCATTTACTACCAAAAGAAAAAACCTTTAAAGCACCAAAGAGGAACTGGTGTAGAATAAAATGTACAATTTCTAAGTACGGATACTTTTGTATAGTGGCTTATTAAAGCTTTTTCATAAAATAAGCACAGATTTTTTTTTTCATTTTGGATCTTAATATTATGAATAATTCCAATTTAATGAATACAGTTTATGATCCCAATGAATTTGTTAAATCGGGGTTTGACTGTATATTCAATCTTATGTATTTTTTTTATCTTATGCACTGGGGAAAAAAATTATATAGGAAACTTTGAATTCAGAAATTACATATAAAAAAGGATAATTCAAAAGGAATATGAATTTTGTTTTATTAAGTTCATTAGTTAATACTACAAGAAAATTAAAGTAACTTCTAGTAATATTTTATCAAATTTTGCCAAAGAATTGCATTCATGCCAAACGTTTTTAACAAAATCTATTCAATGTATTTCCCTTTTTTTTCAGCAATATAGTACTAAATTTAGTTACAATAAACAAAAAAAAAGAGGAAAATATATTTTTGGGTAATGATGAATAAAGTAACATTAATTTTGAAAGATTTTATAAATTAAAAACAAAAAGTATAATTATGTTAGAACATGATTGAATAATTTCTTGTGCTTTTTACACAGAAATAAGAGAATTCTATTATTTTTGTAAGTTCTCAGACACAAGAATTTAGATATACTGTATAATGAAGAAAATTTTTACTAGCCATCTCCCCAGTAGCAGAAACTGTTAATGTTTTAAATTAATGTGCTGAAGATTATTTTAAACTTACAGATTAATCTATTAGTTTAAAAAGAAAGGCTGGGCTTTAAAAAAAAGCAGAAATTTACTTGAAGCCTCTAGATTTATGGTATTTATTTGGTGATTTTATTATAGTTTCTTTATAAAGGCAATTTTTTCTTATTTTATTAAAAGGATTACCATTCCTATCTGCCACCAAAGTTAGCATCTACATACATCTTTTGTAATTAATTTGCAAACAGCATCTTTACAGCTTCTGTGCCAATTTTGCACTTAGTAAGAAGCAGTGCTTGTTTGACAGAAAAATACAATACAGTAAAACCCCAATCTATCGTTCCCGCAGTGATCATTTTATTTCTACGGTCCCTGCACAAACTATATTTAAATAATGTTAATGAAACCCGCAAGCATCGTTCTTCAAAAAGTCGTTTTCCTGCATTCATCATCTTAAAATTTTTCTTCACGCAAAAAATGAAATTTAAAGTCATGTGAATTTATATGACGTACAAACTGGATTTACTTCTTTTATCCTAAAATAACTCATTTGTGCTGTTTGTGTTGATGATGGTGACAATAATGCAGATGAAGAGTGGTTGTATATCGGAAGATGCGATTATGTTGCCATTTATCAAGATGGTGCGACATGTGGTGTCCTAAACATAGGAGAAATGTGCAGTAATACAAAAAATCAAAACAATGGCGAAGAAGCAGAGGATAAGTTCATACCGATGAAGCTGAATCATCAATACCCATTCTGTCTGATGCAATGATGATATTTGAAATTTTAAATATGCACATGAAATTACAGAAAATGATCAGAAAAGTGTTGTATATCTTGAAAATTTATTTTTTGATTAAAAAAAAATGAATGAAAACCAAAGAAAATTATTGATTTTTTAAAAAATAAATATCATTTTTCTATAACTTCGATTTATTTCTTTTATAGTTTAGTAAGCAACAAGTTAGTATTTATTAGTTAACTGAATTCATTGCATGCATTAGTAATAAATATACACTTTTTTTTGTATTTTGGAGTTAATTCGCATCCATCATTTTCCCACATTTATCATTTTTTTCCCGTACCCCTAGAAAAACGATGGATCGAGGTTCTACTGTATATATTAATAACAAGCATTGAATGATGCAAGTAAATTATTATTTAATTTTTAATAAAATTAAAAGAATTGTAGTACATTTCTACTACATAATTATTTTTAATTCTACTAGATGCTAGCAGTAATTGTAATCTCATCAATTGATTAATTCATCTAAATTTCCATTATTCATTCATCAAAATTACATAAGAAGACTATAGCAATATTTTCAATAAAATTTGTTTGCTGTATGTGAAATATGATAACATCACAAAGAGCACTTGATGTATGCAGTAATATTATCAATAACACCTTAGGTACTGTTAACTACAATCTGAAATGTAGAAAACTTAACTCAGTATTTCATGAACATGAAAGGTGGTCAGTGTTGAATTCAGGTATTTTTCAATGGGAGGGACTTCAGTGGCGCCAAGGATACCAGAGGGTGGGGGGGGTGTACTTTTTGACCATTGAAAACACAAAATTTCAAATTTTCTGAAAGGTGGGGGGGGGGGGCAATTCATTCCTCCAGGGTGTGAGAATGACACCCCCCCCCCCCCCCTGAATTCAACACTGATGGTGGTTACTTTCACTTCCTAATGTGATGTCATCATAATTCAGAAACTATGTTAAAATAATAACCATTAAAATATTTAAAATTATGAATGAAATTAAAGTTTAATCTAGACTAATAGCCAGCCCATGTATTTTTTACTATGTAAATTGCTTTCATACTTGTTTCAGTACAGAATCCCTCTAACTTAAAATTAATATCATCTCTGTTTAAATAGAATTCATTGTATTAAATAACTTTTAAATATTAGAAATATTAATCATATTTATTCTAATACATTTCTATAAAAAACATAAGACTCTAAATTGAAATAAAAATATATTGCTTAAACATCATGCCCAAGTTTCTTGATGATATCTTTTAGTCATTATTAGGTTCTGTACATATTTTAAACCTTCACCAGAGTCTAAACAGCCTTCTTTCTCAATAATATCTGCAAATGCACCTTTAACACCTTCAGGCATCTGTTTAGCATTTCCGGCAATGTAAATATGAGCTCCTTTTAAATGAATCAAGTCAAACAGCAATTGGCTATTTTCTCGAATTTTATGTTGAACATAACATTTATCTTCTTGATCTCTAGAAAAGGCAGTAAAGAGATTTAAAAGTCCTTTACTAACAAAATCATTCCAATCAGATGAAAACAAGAAATCTTTTTCCTTATATCTACAGCCAAAAAATAGGTAATTTGCCTTCATATTTTGCCTTGCTCGCTCTTGAATGAAGGCTCTGAAAGGTGCACATCCTGTACCAGGACCTACCATTATAATAGGAACATCATCTTTGGGTAACGCAATGGATCCTTTCTGAAGAGAAAATGGTATCACAGTACCACATTTTAAATTAGCAAGCCAATTAGAACATAAGCCAAGTCTTGGCTTTTTTAGCCTTGTTCTGTAATTAACTACAGCTACTGCTAGATGAAATTCATTCGGATTACAACTAGAAGCTGATGCAATTGAAAATTTCCGAGGACGTATTTGAGGAATCATATCAAAATAGTAATGAAAAGGTACATGAGGTGTAGTATGTGGAAAATCTTTCATGACTTCTAATATAGTACGTCTCGGTCTGTTGCAATATTCAAAGAGTTCTTCTTGACCCGAAGCTGTAGTAAACTCCATAAGTTTTTCTTTCTCCAAGTCATCTTTGCTGAAATGGTAAAGGAATTCAAAAAATGATCTCCTGGGAATGCTCATAAAGTCAAAGTATGTTGTGACACATTGTCTAACAGCACATGGATATGAAAACATGTTTGGAACAGAAATATCTGGATCGGTTGATCTTAGAATAAATTCTTTCTCAGATGGTAAATTCAATAAAGATAAAAATTCTTCTACTTCATTAGAAGGATTTTCTGGCCAAACAACAGCTACGTCACCAGGATTATAATTTATAGTTGAACAAGATTCAAATTTTAAGAAATGCACAGCCTGAAAATGATCAGATGATGTCATTCGGTAGTTTTCTTTCAAAATAGCATTTAAATCCGATAAATTTTCTTTGGAGCATTCTAACTTTGCTTCATTTTCTGTGAAGTGAATATCATATTTTGCAGGTAAAAGTACATCATCGTTCATAAAAGGTCCCTCTAAATAATAAAAATTAATTATTTTATCCTTTAAAGTTTGAAACCACGGATCAAATGCAGCATCATAGCCTAGCTCATGCTGATCATCTGCTAAAGTTAATGGAATAAATTCGACAGCACCAAGTTGTAACAGCCTTTTACTCAATCTTTTTGCAACAACATTAAATTTATCATACGATGAATCGCCTAATCCAAATACGCAGAAATTAACAGAAGAAAGGGAGTTAGATGGAAGATCTTTTCTTAGTAAAAATTTCCAGAAAGTTTTCATATTGTCGGGGACTTCGCCATCGCCAGTAGTAGAACATACAAAAATAATCAGATTTTCTGATATCAAGTTTACAGTTCGATAATCTTTTAAATTAATAACACTCGGTTTACAACCGATCCGAAGTAATTGTCGACCAACTCTTTCGGCAACATCTTCAGAATTTCCAGTTTGTGTTCCAAACAATAAAGTAACTTTAGGAGTAACCCTCATGATAAAATAAATATCTCAATAACTAACAAATTGCTTGCGCAATGTTTGTTTACCGAGTTGTTTACCGGTTTTCTTGACTTAACACTTGCTCCGGCTCTATGGAGAATTTCTTCTTTCATTGGCTCGCGACTCGACGCGAGACTCGATGTTTAGATGTGCTGCTCTGCTCAGAAGATTTTGTTTGGAGTAGGTCTATAAAAGAAAGGAATTTTTAAATAATTGAATTATTGCATTATTTTTATGGTTCAAAATAGGTAAAATCAATGACTGTATTTCTTTATTTTTCCAAATAAAGAAAAAATGTATAAAGTTATGCTTCTATTTTATTGGACATAAATTATTAAGAAAATTCTCAAACAATATAAATAAATATTTTTTATATTGTTTAATGTTACAGAAATACTTACCTATGACCACTCATTTAAATTCAAAATATTCAAGAGAAAGATCAGGTGATCTACTGAGCTACTCAGAAAACTTCATCCAGCCACCTGATTCGTCATGAACATTGTTAACATGGATCGAGACATGGATTAAGGGCGAAATGAGGGCATGTGCTTTTATTTTGAAGTTTCATTTCGATACGTACATTTCATAACGGGATAACACGCATTAAAATAATTTTAATGAAGGAATAAAACGAAAGCTACTTGTATAAATTAATGAAAGGTTATTACATATAATTAATATATATTTTGTGAAATAATTCATGTTTTAAGGAGTAAAACAATTTATTTGCATGTTTCCTAGGAAAACGGAAATTTTACAGAAACTGCTGAAAAATCTTAAAATAAATATAATAAAAGGAAAGCGGCTTGGAATTGACCTCACAGGTTTTTTTTTTTTTTTTTTTAACATTTATTGTATATCATACTTTTATTTCAAAGAATAAATGCCCCTCGAAAACTAAATTAAGGGGGATTAGCCCTCGTTCCGTCCTTTACACTCAACCAATAAATTTCCAAATGTAATCAAACAAACGTCAATAATTCTGCATGAAAAATACATTTATCTAAATTAAGGGGAATTAGCCTCCGTTCTCCGTTTATACTCAATCAGTAAACCTGCAAATCTAATCAAGAAACCCCCTTAACAAAATAAACTTGTATCAAATTTGAAGCAAACCGAATAACGCTGCTTAAAAACATCATTTATCTAAATTAAGGGGGAGCTAGTCCCCTCTTCCCCCTTTTATACTTAAACAATAAACTTTCCAATTTAATAAGGGAAGCCCTTTATCAGAATAAACCGGTATACCAATTTTAAAGCAAATCGAATAATTCTGCATGAAAAACCATTTATCTAAATCAAAGGAGGGGATTAGCTCCCGTTACTTCCTTTATATTTAACCGGTGAACCTGTAAAACTAATCAGGGAATTTGCTTATCACAAAGAACCTATTTACAAAATTTGAAGCAAATCGGATATTTCTATCAAGAGCTATTGCGCTACTACGTACAAACAGAACCTGCGAGCACATTAGCTCTCAGGCTTTGATAGCCTGTGAGTAAAACAGCATGATTTTTTCCCTAAAAAGAAATTGTATTGATGTATTGATTATTTTTAAACAACAGAATAAAATTTGCAGAAAAGTATTTAACTAAAAATATAATAGGAGACAAATAGGGTTATCTCACGGATGTGCTAACATATCCTGTTCGCACTGGAAACATAAGATACCTTAGATCGCCGTTTTTGAAGTAGTAACCTCTCGGAATTGAATGCCTGTTCACATCGAAAAACTTACTTAACATATCTCAGTGAACGTCTCAGTGTATGTAATCTGAACAGATGTAAAGCATTAGCATGCGCTTAAAATTAAAACGACCGCAATAGCCAATCAGTAAAAGCAAAGCCAAGTTAAGTTCTAAAGTGGAGCCAAGAGTGGTACTTCCTGTATCTAGTCGAAGCAAGTTGAAACTCACTCAGAGAGCCAAGTCTCTAGCAGGAGTCCTAACACCGTCATGGAGATAGAATAGTAGAAGGAGAGGAGAACAGAGAAGATAGGCTCCCCCCCCCGCCCCCAACAGAACTTAGCCCCAAAGTATAAGGAAAGGGCAGCTGACGTCACTGTGGACGAATTACTGGAGACTCTAGCGAGAGTCCTAACTATCGTGCAAGGCACTCTCGTTACCAGGGTTTGTCAACATCAGCGATATTTTATTTTCCCAGTGTGCCTTGCGCTAGTCAGCTGTTGTGATAGTAAACAGAAGTGTAGGTTGGTTATTTCGGTAAAATTTCTTAAAAGGTGTTAAAATATAATAAAGTATCAAAATTACATGTTAAAAAAATGTTTAACAAAATAAACAAATAAATAAACAAACAAAAAATAAAAATAAATAAAAAGAATATTTCTCGCATGTGACATTCCTGTTACGTCATTTCTCATATGGTTTTATTTTTCTTAACCGGAGCTGTTTAATCTCTGATTACGAGAGTAGCCTGCACGGTAGTTAGCACTCCCGCTAGAGTCTTGTCGAATTACTGTGGATGAGGGAGAAAAACCTGTCCGTTCTTTAACGACTGACACTGTACGGATGAACTCCGGGAATTTAATTGGTCTAACAAGGAAGGTCGCCATACGGGCATACTCAGAAAAATCTGAAAAAATTACAGAATGTTCTTCTCATATAGTTATATATGTTTATAAAAAAAATTTCGGCGGAACCTCCTTATAACGTCCGTAAAAAAATAATAAAATTTTCGTTTATTTGGCGATTTATCTCCGGTTGGCGAAAAAACGTAATTTTGAAAAATACGCTTTTACGCTTCGAATACTTTTTAAAGAAAAAACTTTCTATATTCAATTTATTTAAATAAGTTTAGTTTAAGTAATTTTAATTTTGCATTTTTACTTTACTTTAAGTGTAATTTTGTCATATACGTTTATATGTACTTATAACAAAATGAAATTAATATATTTTATCATTTAAAACACAATTTAAATTGATTAAAATTGTTCCAAATTGAAAAATACACTCTTAAAAATCTGCTGCAGTTTGTTGCAACGCACTCCCTTGCTTGTATAGAAAACGGTTACTTGGCCATGAAATGGAGCTTTCTCATTGGCTGGAATAGAGATATTATATACAAGCGGTGGAGTGCGTTGCAGCAAAATGCAGCAGATTTTTAACACTGTTGCACAAGCTACAACACCGCTAAAAATCTGTACCATTTTCTGCAGCGTCACTCCACCGCTTTTATAGAAAACGGTCAATTCACCGTGCTATGGAGCATTCTCATTGGCCAGAAGAGAGATATTCTATAAAAGTAGTGGAGTGACGTTGCAGTAAATGCTGCAGATTTTTAACAGTGAAGTCAATTAAAATCAATTTTCAGATTCGTTAAAATCGTCTGCTTTTGGCGAGGAAATGCACTGCTCGCCAAATCCCGCGTAGCTTTCAGCTTTTCACGCCAATTATTCCAAACTATTTTATTTTTTTACATATCTAATAATGTAATTCCGCCGCTAATTTTCACTGATCCTTTATTACCTACATGAGTAGTTTAATTCGTATTTTTTTCAAAAAATTCTGAATATGCCCCCAATGGAGACCTTCCTTGTAAGTTTGCCAATGCATAAGTAAGTATGATATGATTGGGCTACGTCGTCAAGATGATTCCTACAATGATCGCTATGACAAAAAATGTAGCGGTAGATGTTTGTTTGTTTATTGAACAACATACATCTGACTTGTGTGCTCGACATGAAGCCTGCTTATAAGCCATCGTCAATATACAGGGACGAGATAGCACACAAGGAAATATCACAACACAAGAGAAGTACAACCAGGAGCTCCACACAAAGTTGTGTGCAATGGAGCCAGTGGGATTCGAACCCACAACCTCACGATTAGCGGCGTGATGTCTTAACCACTCAGCCACGGAGGCCCTGTAGCGGTAGATTGATTGACAGATGTGTTTGTTTGTAAACATGCCTTTTCCTTATTCCCCGGTGCATGGCATGGCGCTAGTGCTGCTGCACTGACTTTCGATCACATGACCTGTTGTCGGCTAGTATCTCGACTACACTGTTAAAAATTTGACCCATCTGCTGCAGCATCACTCCACCGCTTTTATAGAAAACTGTTACTTACTGTGTTATGGAGCATTCTCATTGGTCATAAAAGAGATATTCTATAAAAACTGTGGAGCAAGGGCGGATCTGGAGAGTCCTCAAGAGGGGGGGGGGCGATTATAGATAATTGGAAACTCAAGTCTGATGCACGGGTCGGAGCTCATTTTTTTAATGCTGGTCGTGTTTCGCCTACTTTTTTTGCTGTGGGTCGGGTTTGGGTCCGGTTGGCTTCCACTTTTTTGCTCCTGGTCGGGTTAATCTCACCTTGGGTCGTGTTTGCATCCGGTTTACTTCAACTCTTTGCTGCGGTTCGATTAATTTCTGATTTTTTACTTTTGGGTCCGGTCTACTACTACATTTTGTTGTTGGTCAGGTTCACTTTTACTTTTTAGTTGTGTTTAGTGCATTTGGGGCAGTTTAGGATTTGGTTTTTACTTTTGCGAAAAGGGTTCGGGATGATCCGAATTGATAAAGGTGAGTCCTTTGATAAAATTTTCGTTCTTTTTCGCAATTTTCGGACGAAATGAGTTTCTGTTTCACGATCTTCTGAAGAAATTCGTGTTTTCTCCGCGATCATTTCACAAAATTTGACTTCCGGTTCGCTCCTATTTGTTGCTGCTGGTCGGGTTAATTTTTACATTTTGTTGTGGGTCGCTTTTGGATACAGTTAACTTTTACTGTTTGCTGCAGGTCAAATTAATTTATGATTTTTTGCTTCGAGTCGGGTCTGGGTCCGGTTAGCAACTATATTTTGCTATTGGTCGGGTTGACTTTTACTTTTTAGTTGTGTTTAGTGCATCGGGGCAGATTGTCATACATTTCGGATTTGAATCAGTTACAGATTCTGTTTTTACTCTTGCGAAAATGGTTGATCCAGTTTTGCTCGCGATCCTTTGACGAAATTTGCGTTTCTCCGCGATCCTTTAACGAAATTTGCTTTTATCCGTGAACATTATCCTTTGAAGAAATTCAGATCAGAGACTACCGAACGTTTAGCTTCACGGGTCGTGGTCAGGCCAATGATGTTTATCATACTATTTAGATCAGAAACGGACCTAATATTTACTTTTATTCCGGGCCGAGCCACGATCTGGAAATTTTCTCCAATGCAAACTTCTAGGAAAAATGAAACCGAGACCAGGCTCGGTCTAAATAAAATCTCCAAAAATAAAATATACAGACAATAAGTTGCCGGAACGCACATGTTATTGGAATGGATTTTTCTATTACTTGAAGAAATATTGGTATTTTCATTGTAGAATTTAAAAAAAAAATTGAGATTCGGTTCACGAACTTTTCATTATTTTGAGAGAAAGTAGAGATACGTAAAAATCAGTTTCGAATAGAAAAATCTAGTGCAAAGTGTTGCTGCTTAGTAAACTGAACAGTCTTTTGATTCACCAAAAATGCAACTTTAGATATTGGAGGATTTCAGGTAGTTTTAGCATTAGATAGATTGATGAATTTTCTGTATTTTCGAGAAAATATGTAAATTAAAACAGATTTTTTTAGCTATAGTAGTAATAATAAAAACAATAGGAAAAACATCTTCAATTTCCATTTTGTTTTAGAGTGTATATTGATCGAATGCAGAAAGTGCGATGTTTCAAATTTTGATTAAGTACAAAATTTAAATCTGAAACAAAAACTTAAATACAAAATTTCCAAATTGAAAGCAAAAGATAAAAGTAAATGAAGTGAAAATTTGTAAAATAATTGGAAATCTAAAAAAGCGTAATATCAGCGAAAAGCGACCCGGAATTAAAAATATATCACCGATCCGAACAACAGGTTATATAGGAGGTCTAACCGCGTGTTAGAAAGTATGCGCGGGCCAAAATTTCTCGATCTGAGTCCGTCGTGTCAATGCCGAAATATGCATGTGATTTGAAGAGACTTTTCTATTATTTTAAACAATTTCTGCCTTCTGATTGGACATTTTTCGAAAATTTTTATCTTAGATTTCTGTTTTTTACGTATATTTAGATAAAACGGGTTTATAAAATCCGCTTCTACTACGAAATGGTACTAAGCAGCATAGCTGCCAGAACACCCATGTAAATTGACGAATATATTGCTTTAGGTGTGAGTATTTCAGGTAATTGGTGATTTTTATCTATTTTTTTGCGGGAAGGGAGGAGCAGAAATAGCAAAATTAAAGTGCATGAGAGCAAAATTTAAAGCAAATTTTTCTGTTTTAATGGAATATAATCAAGGGAAAAAATAATTCAATTCACCGATTATTTTGCAAGCATAGAGTCCTCCGCGGATTGGGTTATACCTATATCCATTCAACCTGAACCAGTTTTTAAAAAGTAAATGACCCAAACTCGGCAAACTTCGATCTAAAAGTATTCAATTCGAGCCTAATCCCAACTCGAAAAAGAAAATTCCAACTTGTAAAGCAACAAGGGAAAAATAGTCTACAATAATACCTCCAATATCAATTATATATTTTATGTAGAAAAATTACTGTATCTATAAATGCACTCATTGACATTCAAATAATATAATTTTATATTTTAAAATATATTTTGGCGATACTTTTGAGAAATGATGTAGAATCGAACCCATACGCTAAAACAATTAAAACTAACAGACTCGAAAAATAGAAGTCAATCCGAACCTCGCCGAAAAAATATTAACTTAGCCAGATCCGACTCAAATTGTTAGTCGAGTTGGGTTTAATTTCCCAAGGTGATCCAGGATTCTACCCGAAACGCAATCTAAGCCCGACATCTCCACATTTCGATCTGAATCCGAAATATTTCAATGTCAACTAGACCCCATCCGTAAGATCCAAAGCCTATAACTGATGAAAATATATATCCATACTGTAATACAATTATGTAAAAATATATCTACAACTATATCTCCAGTATCAGTTTTAACTTTTAAGTAAAAAATCAGTATGTATAAACTCATTAACATTCAATGTATAATTTTTCAACTTAAAATAAATTTTGTATTCTTTTGAGAGATCGATCTTGAATCAAGAACCATAATTGTCAACATCCAACCCGAACCTGAAACAATTATCCCAACTGGAATCCGACCCACAACGACAAAAGATTAGGCTCAACCCGATGCGATCCAGATTGCGAGTCGTGTCAGGTTCAGTTTGCCCGACTCGATTCAGCATTTTACTTGTCATCCAAGATAGCCCCGACAAAACTTTAGTATAAATTTTATCTTTATTGTTAAAAATATATACATGTACAGAGTCATTCATGTATCATCCTGTGTAGTCATCTATGCGAATTTTTATTTTAGGAAATTAGATTTTTTTTCTTTTTTTTAAGATTGGGTTTATTTGAACTCAATCTGCAAGAATGAAAATTCAGTCAGAAATCGACTCGTACCCAAAAGAATTAGTTTAGTCAATCTAAGTTTAATAAAAAAAAAAAAAAAAAAATGTTGATATAATTTGAATGGGTTTAAAGGCCTATATCCCTCGTGTAGATAATCGGCCGACAAAAATAATCCAATCCAATCCAATTTGAAGGGGACGAATTCCCCTTCAAATTGAAGGGGGCAATTGATTGACAATTTGAAGGGGGGGGGGCATATGCCCCGCCGGTCCCCCTTCTGGCGCCGCCCTTGCTTCTTGATACCCATTTCCGAGGTCCGTAAGGTTTTATGAATGCGGAAACTATTTCGAAGTGTAAAATTTTATCTGAACAATTTACCACATCCAAGAAACCTAATGATCTACAACGAAACGATTCTAACCGACATTGTTAGTGGATTCCGAAAAGCTGACAATCAAACAGGAAGGTGACCAGCAAAGCGAATACATAAAGCCCAACAATTAGTAATGCATTGCAAAGAGCCATCATATGTAAATATTTCACGGATACTTAATTATGTATTATGGTATGAATAATTAAAAGTAGGAAATAAATAAACTTTTTGCAAAAAATTTCAACCGACTTAAGAAAAAAGCGTTAAAAAAATTAAATAACTCCTTAAAATTCTCTATTGGTGAAATGTTATACCCTGTTCGCACTATGGATAGTTAAGATATCTCTGGCCTGGACTGGAACTCTCTCAGAGAGTTTCAACTTGCTCCGACTAGATGCAGGAACAACTACTCACTCTCATTGGCTATAAAGCTTCTCTTTTAGACCCGCCACAAACTAGTGAAACATGCGTCAAAAATCGTGTGACATGACGCAGTCAAACCGGTTTTTTCTTTGTTAGGTCCGCCACACACTAGTGAAACATTGGACGAAAAAACGTGCGACATGCGACAATTTCATCCTGATAACAAAGAAAAAACCGGTTTGACCGCATCATGTTGCACGATTTTTGACGCATGTCTCCTTAGTGTGTGGCGAGCCTTACCAGAGTGAAATTGTCGCATGCCTCACGTTTTTTCGTTCAATGTTTCACTAGTGTATGACGGGCCTTACTGATTGATTGTTGCAGCTGTCTTTATTTTAAGCGCATGCGCATACGTTACATTTGTTCAGATCATAGATACAGTGACATTCGCTGAGATACCTTAGGTAAATTTTTGAATGTGAACAGGCATCCAATGGACTCTATTCTTATGACGTTAAAGTCACGTGTCTTGAGGAAACATTCCCCCACATCATAGTTATTATTAATTATGCAAAGACACGTTTCCCAGCTCGTTGTTCTATGCCGTAGAATACTAACGGAGCATATTTTTGTGACGTGAGGTCACGTGTTTTGGGGAAACATTGCCGAAATATAGCCTCGAACTCAAACGGAGAATAGGGTCAATTCCGAGAGGGTACCACTTCAAAAACGGCGATCAACTTTAAAAACTTAGGTATCTTATGTTTCTAGTGCCGAACAAGGTACTATAGAATAACCACACATCGGATATCAGGTACCGGCATAGAAACGATTAAATTTAATATATGGATGTTAACATACACCAAACATGGATTTTAGAGAGAATAATTTCCGCAAGAGATAAACTTATATATTTATGGTTTAATTTATGAATATATACATATAAAAAATAATGAATTATTTTTTAAGTTCTATCTTATCTTAAGCCACACTATCTTAAGTAAAGAAAGAATTTTGAATATATTGTGCCTAGTACCATAACTAAAATGATGATGATCATTATGGATTGTGATTGTATGGCACCAACTTTAAAAAGTAATTCATTACTTTTTATATGTATATATTCATAAATTAAATCCAAAATAGATACATTTATCTCTTGTAAAAATATTCGCTCGAAAATCTGTGTTTGGTGGATATTAAATTCTATATATTAAATTTAACCGGTTTTATGCCAGTAACCGATATCTGATGTGTGGTTATTTTATAACGCTTCATCATTACAGAATTTCAAAGAATTATTCAATTCTTTTTGGCGCTTGTTTTAAAGGTGGTTGATATATTTTTTTTTTTCAAAAAGCTTATTTTATTGTTACATTTTGTATTCAACAACAATAATTCCTTCTTTCTTGCATTTGCCCCGCATGGAAAGAGGTGTAGGGGGGGGGAAGGGACAGGCAGAACTTATATATATATATATATATATATATACAGGTGAACAACATTCTCTTTTTTTTCACTGATAAACACAAGTATAATTTAAAACATACTTTGCACCGATTTTCTAGGACCGCAGATTATTATATGCATACCATACACATGTGACAGAATAATAGGAATGCCAAGCGTTGGGATATTCCATATTTTGAAATTAAATAGTTTACAGTCATTTAATGATTTTAATAACTTTGTATTTCCATAAAAAAAGATAACAAGCTAAAAAAATATTTTATACTATTCTGATGTAAAGACCATCTTATAAACAACGAATTGGAAACTGCCCATGAAACGTAGCAAATGAGGTGTATTCGTACTATAAAATATTCAGATCTTGGAGGAATACAATACAGTACTTCGGATAAAGTATTGTATTCGAAATCTCTTGTGTGTCACTCTAAATACTATTTGATTTCTATTATACAGGAAATAACTTGTATTAAACCTCACCAACGTATATCAATTTCATAAAATGTGAAATAGTTTAATTTAACTAAAACACGACTCAAACAATGTTTCCCCGTATAACATTATGTAGTGATTTTATACCATTATGTTTACTGTTACAATTTACGAAGACCGGAGTCTTTATAAATGAAACAAGTTGGAAATTGTGCATGAAGCGTAGAAAATGAGGTGCGTTCGTATAATACTATAATGAAGTTTTAAAAATATTCAGATCTTGCTGTTATAGTATATAGTACTTCGGATACAGTGCAGTGGTCGAAATCTTTTGTGTGTTCTTGTAAATTCTATTTGCTATCTATTGTACAGCAAATAACTTATAGTAAACCTCAGCAACGTATATCAATTTCATAAAATATGAAGCAGTTTAATATAATTAAAACGCACCAAACAAATTTCCCACCTATACCATTATGCAATGGAATATTTTTGTGAGGACCTGTAAATGAATAAACAAAAATCTTTACACCACAGATTGTACAGAATGAACATTTTAGTATACTCTTCAGAGATGCATATCAATTTTATTATGTTGGAAAGAGTGTAACACCATTAAAATGCACTTGAAGCTATTTTTTCTCATTGGTTGTAATGTAACCGAATACCTTTGATTATCCCTGTAATTAAACTATACATCCGATTTTCATAAAATTTGACATTACTCAACAAAATTGTGCAACAATTATATATTTTAAATTTCAAACGATTTGATTGGGTAGTTTTTACGTTGTTACATGCGGACAGACAGATGGACGGACGGACTGAACGATGACTATAGGTGTTACGTATTTATATAATTATAAGAACGTACCTAAAAAGAGAAAAATTTGATGTAAAGAACAAATTATAAATAGAAAGAGAAAATTTTGGTTGGATAAAAAATGATAACGATATCAAGACAACCTCCACAGACCCTAGAGATATCTTTCGATATCGTATGCCAGACATCCCCCCCCCCCCTAAAGTGGTAACGTTATATATGCATAGCCCCTAAAGAGTACTATTGCTGCCCTCTACCTGTTGAAAATTTATTAAATAGTATCAGGCTGTATTTTGTTGGTAACATTAGGCATTAATGTTTCAGTATTATTCTAATAATATTTTAGATGACTAAATTGGGTATGTTGCCGAAAAGAAGCACAAGCCTTTTAAGGGTTATCAGTCTTACGTATATAGTATTTCGACTTTAAATAGATACCCCCCCCCCCTCTCTCTTACACACACATGCACACTCACACTCTAAAGAATATGCAAAAGGAATGTCTTGAAGTCTCGAAAGAATGAAAGAAAGAAAACAGAGATACAAAACATTTCAAATACCGCCCTTATATATATGATTTACCATTGAGTCTTGGAAAAGTAACAGCATTGAAGAAAAGCCTTATTAGTTTTCTTCTTTAAATACTAACTCTAAACCACAGTTTAATAATAATAATAATTTAAAAAAAGTTTTATGTTTTTTATTCTGTTGTTGAAATGAAAAAAGATATGTGAAATGAATAGTTTGGAAATTGCAGTGACTATTGCAATGTTAGCAGGGAAAAATTACATATTCAATTAATTTTACTTTAATCCTGAACTGCTGTTAACGTTCTCATAGACCGTTGTTTTTTGTTTGTTTTTCAATTTTTACAGTTGAACGTGTAATTTTCAGTTTAACCAGGAATGTAGTAGAAGGAACACGGAGGTATACGCCATATACCTTCTGGATTTTTTTATGGAGCACCGTATACACTCTGTTCCCAAGAAATCTATAGGGTAACATTCTGGGGTATACTCTCTGCCTCGAGCGTATACCTTCTGCTTGGAGCGTATATTTTCTGTTTATTTTGTGACTACATCACTGAGTTTAACTATAGATACACGTTAAATTTTGATTCTTTTAGAACCTGGTACTATCACAAGAGATCTCTGAATAGGTGTATTTTGAGTATATAATAGTCCTATACTCAACGCTAGTACAAAAATAGTATGTTATGAGTTAATGTGCATGACCTTTCATTCTTCATTTGATTTAAGCGGTTTTATAAAACAGTTCACACTAGTTATACGACAATTTTTGTCACAGAAATTAAGTGTTAAGATAATTAAAACAATTATAGTAACAATTAGCTTAATCACATGTGCGTTTTTAATTTTTTTAAACTTTACGAGTATTAAAATTAAGAGTACCACTTAACCCTTTCCGGTGCAGAGCATTTCATTGCGAAAATGTGGAAATGACTGATTGACATCGGAACTCAATAGCTGATTTATTCGCAAATAAGAAAGCGTTTTCCCTATACATAATAAACTGAAATACTTATATCAGAATTCTGGTGTCATTGTGGTATTTGGGAATCTTCCGGGTATATGTGTGTGTGGGGGGAGGGGGAGGGGGGTGCACTTTTTGATTACTGAAAAGGAAAACACATAATTTCAAATCTTCCTGGGGAAATGTCTTCCTTAGGCTACTACCTGAGGCCCTAGGCTTCAATACTGCCAGTTAATACAAAGGTTTTCATAATTACTTTGCTTCTCGCATTAACAGAATTCGCCAATAAAATGTAAATATTGCAATAAATATTGTAAATCCGTTTCGAATGGTTTTTGTAATCATTTTGTGTCCACAGAAACGTGATTCATGTAAAAGTAGGTAAAAAGATCTAATTTTTTTTTTTTTTTTTCGTGAAATTGAAGATATTGCAAAATTGGTCTTTGTTTGTGATTAGAAAGGTATGTGGACACTTTACTTACATCAAAATAAAAAAATCATAGATCGCTAACTTAAAATGACCTGGACATTTAAAAAAGTAAAATAAAAAAATAATAAAGACAAAAACTTTTGGTACAAGTTTCTACCAAACTTATTTGTAACAAAAAAAAAAAAAAAAAAAAAAAAAAAAACCTTACTTCCCGAAAAGTGATCGGATCGCATCACATCAGCTCATTTTACAGAAAACAATAGCTATTTTCAGTAGAATAAATAACAATAGAAAAAGCAGATCAAGGATTTTTCTATTTAATCTACATTTTATTTCGTTTTTTAATTTAGTGCTACGCTTGTTTGCCAAGGAAAAAAATATTTCATTTGAAAAAAAGTTCTTTTATTTCATAACTCCCTCGTGTTATTTAAAATTTTAACGAATTTTAATGAAGAAAAATGTTAAAATTTATAAAATATATATTTTATCATCTTAAAATCATTCAGAAGAATAATTTTATTCCATAATAAAATTTACAATTTTTGAGCCATTCGTGACTTTAGTAAGATAGTAAAATAAAATTAGACTAAAACTATAAAATAAATACTCTTGTTTCTTAAATCCAACATAACAAAAGTAAACGATTATGTGATGACGTCGAAATGACTTTATTTTTAAAATAATTATATGCTTTTCAAATTTGCTTTTCTGAACATTGTTATCCAGCACATAAACACTGAAAACATGATACTTTAAAACAATTCTACTAACAGATAATTAATCCCTTAGCAAATAGTTAAAATGATATGTCTGTGCCGTCTAGACTGTCACTAAAACAATACAGTTACACAGGGAATTAAAAAGCTTTCAGGAGAGTCATTTCTCAGGTAAAGGAGGGGGAGAGGTGGAGGTTTACAAAACTTTTCTATGACCTTGTCCGCAAATAAGAAGAAATTGATTTTATGCCCATATAATTTTTTTTAAATCAGCCAAAGCACACATTGATGCTAAAGTACTCATTTGGATCTATCAGACTGTGTTTGACTTCAGCAAAACATTTTTACTTTCTTTTATAATCAATAGAAGAAGATCGTCATCGAAAAGTCTATGAAGATATGCATAGAATTGAACCAATTTTTTGTGTATGTTTTTATTTGTGGCAAACAGGTCCTCCTTCAATTCTGAAGTATTCCGCCAAAAGGGGGCGTTGAAATAGTGATTTTTGTGCCATTTTCAATATTGTATCATCGAAAAGTGCATGAAGTTATATGCATATAATTCAATTATTTTTTTTTTCTGTAAGTGTTTGGCTGTGGCTATTTGGTCCTCCCTGAATTAAAAAAAAAAATCCGCCGGAAGGGCGCGCTGCAATAGCGATTTTTGTGCCATTTTGAGTATTGTACCATCGAAACGTGTATGAAGTTATGCATAGAATTGAACCAATTTTTTTGTGTAAATGTTTGGCAATGGCTAGTCGGTCTTCCCTGAATTTGAAAAAAAAATCTACCTGGAGGGGACGCTGCAATAGCGATTTTTGTGCCATTTTCAATATTGTACCATCTAAAAGTGTATGAAATTAGGCATAAAACTTAACTAAATTTCTTATGTAAGTGTTTAGGTAAAGGTCAGCAGACTCTCCCTGAATTTGAAAACATCCGCCGGAAAGGGATGTTATAAGCGCGATGTCTGTGCCATTTTCAATATTTTTCCATCAAAAAGTGTATGAAATTATGAATAAAATTTAATTAAGTTTTTTGTGAGTGATTATTTTTTGGCTACGGCAAGAAGATCCTCTCAGAATTTGAAAAAAAAAAAAAAAAACTCTCAATATTTCTACAGAATTTTGTCCATCGGTTCGTGCAGCGACGGGAACTCGCGTCCTGCTAGGCCAACTATTTGAAAATCAACTGATGATACAGATTGAGGGAAAACTTTTGATTTAAATAAATATCATGATCCACATTAACTCGTTTTCACTCCGATTAATTGACTGAAGCAAAAATTTAAGATGAAAATCAAAGTTAATATAGTACTGAATTAATAATATTACAGTATTAACATGCGTAACTAACTTTTGAAATATTAGAATGTACATATGAGGTAGAAGAAAGTTTTGGGACTGGCATATCCAGCTAGTTTTAGATTAGTTTTCAGAACCTCATCTAAAAATTAGAGTTCAGCGGATTAGATAAAGGGATGTAGTGGAGGGTATACGGAGATAGCACGCCGTATATCTTCAGGATTTATTAAAGTAACACTGTATAAACTCTATTTCTGAAGAAAGCTACAGTATACACACTTTAGGGTACCGTCTACCTTGAATGTATACCCTCTGCATAAAGCATATATCCTCTGTTATTTTTATGAATATACCCTGGTAGAGATGTCTGGAAAACTTCTTTATCACAACCTCTTTCTTTTTGTTGAGTATCTCCTTTCTTTCGTTGATGACCACAGAACTTTTTGAAAAGGAAAAACAGGTTGTTACTAAAAATTAACTTTTTTCATGAATACAATCAAAGTTCCAGTAAGTGACACAATAATTTTGAAAAACCAATAATTGAAACATAAGTTATAATAGTTAAAACAAAAAAGTTACACCTAGATAGCATTATTTTGAAGAATTTTGCACGAAAATACATGTTTGAGTTAGACTTTTGCTAGCGTACTGGTTAGGTGTCAACAGGGATGTAGTGGAGGGTACACGGGGGTATACGCCGTATAGGGGAGAGTGGGGATGAATGGGACAATTTTTACATTTTTACTAATAACTTAAGTTGTATACAGTTATTAATTTAAAAAGTATTACTTAAAGAATACTTCAGCATTTAGCAACTTATTGACATACTAATTTCAAAAAACAATTGTCTTTTAAATTTTTAATAATGTTTTTAAAACATGCATGCATACTGTCCCATTCATCCCCAAGGTGAGGATGACAGGTAAAAAAAAAATATTTAAACATATTTTACTTGAAAACTGGGTGATACATTTTATTTACTACATATTGACTGAAGCTAATATCAAATGACAACACTCCTTTGGCTCTGGCAATTCCCAGAGGGGTAGGCTTTGGTAGTTTCATAACAATATCCTCCCGATTAACAAAATAAATTTCTGGCGGATCGGTATATTAAAATAAGGAATTAGGTATTGTCTTTTTTCTCAAGAATTGTACTTGAAGGTTATCATTATTGTTCTTTAAAACCCTAGCAATGTAATGATAAATATTTTCCCCCACATATCTTTGAAAGGAGAAAGTCGTCTACTATTATATTATCCAAGCTGCATATCACTTGGTGGTCCATATCACTTGAAATCATGTTCAAATCACTCTCATCTTCATCATGAAGTGATACATTGCCAGATTCATCACTACTGTCCATACCTTTACTAAAAATATTTCTTGAAGGCAGGCGATTCATTTTTCTTGGTTTCTGTTTTTTTTACAATTTCCTTTTCCTAATATTGTTTTTCTGGTGTATCGGTTAGGACACGACAGTGGCCTCGTTTTCTCCTCTTAACTTCTAGTCCTTTTAATCTCTGGTTATAACTCCTCTTAACCTCTGGTTTCTAGGTAATAACAAAATGTAATTTTATTTATTATGGAATAGTCCTGGGGATGAATGGGACAATTCCATTCATCCCCATAAACACTGTTCCATTCATCCTCATAGCCCCATGGTTATATAAAACAGTGATTAGGCTTAGTAAACACTGTCAATATTGCTCATTATCATCATAAGTAGAATTAGAGATTATATCATTTTAACATTAAAAAAAGTATAAGTTTTTGAGAAGGTTAACTATCAATTAAATACTAAAAAGACTAAACAGAAAAACTTACTTTGATTCTTGAAAAATACACTTTGTACAATAACTAATCTTCTATTATGGATATTGCTTTGAAACTTTGTCTGTTGAATGACCTCTGGACTTCCATCAGTCAGGTAAATTATCAAATTATTTATGTTTAAGGAACATATATAAATTTCTGTTGTCCCATTCATCCCCTGTCCCATTCATCCTCACTCTCTTCTACCTTCTGGATTTTTTAAGGAACACCGTATACCCTCTGTTTCTTAAAAAAGCTACAGTATATACATTCTAAGGGTATACTCTCTACCTTGAGTGTATACCCTCTGCTTAGAGCGTATACCATCTGTTATTTTTGCGACTACACCACTGGATGTTAATAACTGAGAATTTTACCCTATATATTGCAGTGACTCCCATTTATCCCAGATAATGAGATGGACATTATCAGAAGCATATTTCTAAATATACAAAATTAAAAAATAATTGTCTGAGCGAAGCGAAGTCTTTATACTCAGAGATACGTAACGATATTAAAAATCAAAAAAATTCTTTCGTCAAGCAAATCTCAAAAAGTACTTGTCGGATTTTGATTCTGTTTGTACTAGAAGGTACCTATGAAGGTAATCTGGTAAATGCACCTACTTTTAAAAATTAATTCCAAATAGTTTAAAAGTTATATTAAAAAAACTAATAAAAAAACACAATTTATTTGCATACGTCACAGAAATCTGGTGTGCGTGATTTTCATCAGCTGGATATTTTCGTAGTTAACCGAATCAGTACATGGAGTAAATCGTAATCATTTACGCACTCAGAAATATTGGATGCAATAAAACATTTTAAAATTTAACCATGCAGGAAAATAAAACTGTTATTTTTTTATATTTAAAAAATGTCATAAAAACTTTGATTTTGAGATTTTGTGATAATCTCTTACTAGCATTTTTTGATCGCTAAAAGAATGTTTTATATATTTCGCGTGTGAAAATGAGAAAGAATTACGTTTTTAAATAAAAAGTTTGTTTTATGACATCATTTTCCCTTTATATTTATTTTTATTGCATGTTTTCTTTTAACTTATATTTTGTTTGTATGTGGAAGTCAATTCTGGTCTCTAATTTTTAAGCACGGATACCACAAGCGCATCAGATTTGGCGCAATTTTTTTCAAAGCCCGCAGTTGGCGAAAACTCCGTTTTCAAATAACGCTTACATACACATTTTTAAATTATTTTCTATTTTCAAAGAGAACTTACAGTAAATAAAATAATAATAAATAATAATAACTATAAAAAGAAATATTTTATATAATTAAAAAAAGGAAATGAAAGTAAATAAACATTTTATGAGTAAATAAACAAATAATAAAAAAATAAAGCCGGGTTACCATCTCAGGTAAAATAATGCCATTTTGAAGCCAATTATGTACCCTGCTGCATATGTGACATCTTTTTCCATTTTTCATCCATTTCCTGTTGGCATACAACTTTGAAATTTGGAATATGTATGTATACCTGAGAGCAATACTGGAATTAAACATTTTTTTTTTTTTTTTATAAATTCGATCCAAAAAAGGGGCAACGGGGGCTATTTTTTAAAGATTTATACAATTTATACTGCATAAAGGAGCCACTTACCTATTTTTATATACAAGAAGAAGTAAGTGGTATGTAAAAACAATTATAGTATTCATAAATAAAATACTTGAGATAATATACTAGAGATATAAGCACCGGGTTTGGCAAGATTTTTTATGCCAATTAGGCGAAAACATCGTTTTGATTACCAGATACATATAGCATACTATAATAACACGTTATTTATTTATTTCAAAATGAAAAAAAGGAATAAACGAAACATTTTCTGTTATTAAAAAAAATAACAATCAATAAACGATAATATTTGTAGAACAAACAATTTATTATAGTATTTATATGATAACCAGCATGTTAGGCAACTGAACGCCATTTTGGCACCAATTAGGTATCTCGGTGTGTATAGGGCATATATGTGCCATATTTATTTGTAAAACTGAGCATGAGCATTTACCAAGTGTGTTTTCATAGTCGCTTATATCTTTTTGCAACATAGCGCATCTTTCGAAGCCAAAACTGCACAAAAGAAAAAAAAAATCAATATTTGCAGTATTTTTTTTTTTTTTTTTTTTTAATGTAATGCACATTTTGTAATCAGTAGGCTCGATAATCAGACCTCGTTTTTTTGCTTTAAAAGATGATATTTCATATGACGTCTTTTTTGGATTCGTCGTTTTTTCCATATTTGATAGTATGCGTCTACTCGTTTTGTAACTTTTTTTTTTGTAACTTTCTTCTTTATTAACAGCGACATTAGGATTTCCTATTCAAATAAAAATTCCTCTAAATACAAAGAATTTTGTTAAAATAAATAAATAAATGAAATGCGGACATCTATTGCTGAAAGCACAAAATTTTTCCGATTGAGTTAACAAAAATCAGTAAAAACATATTTTTTATGATAATAAAAAGGTCACTTATGTAATAACAGAGTCATATATTATGTACGTTATGGATTAAGTATGAATATTTCTCCACCATTTATAAATAATACTAATAATAAATTAAAATGCGGACAGACCGAAGTCTATATTTGACTGAAAGCAACAACCATTTTCTAAATGCTTTAAAAAAATGGCCGGTATTCTAAATTATCCCGTCGACCAAAAAATTATCGCCAAAATATAAGACTAAATGCCAAAAATGGATGATCGTGAATGTCACATTCAATGATATTAAATGCGATTCACGTGCTTAAAATGTCATTAAGTGATTTTTATTTCAACTTTTTATTAATATTTTTCTAATTATTTGTTTTTTCGTTATTTAAAATAAAAATTATGTCAACATGTATAATTTGTCTTTTAGTTTGGCGGTTTGTATAATTTGGCGAAATTGGTCGACGGGATAACCAAATGGCCAATGAAAAGTGATATTTCAAAAGTATTATGAAATAAGTTAAAAACCATTTATTTTAAACTAAATGAATAAAAGATTTATATTTTTAATGAAATAAATGGGATTTGAAAAATTATTGGAAATTTATCACCATAGATGTATCAATATTACAATCAGTACCTTGTATGCAAAATGGAACAATTAGCAATACTTTTTATACCCGAAAAATGGTCGTTGCTTTTTTTAAGGTTAAAAAGTAGATTACGAAAGATTCCTATACAGAGATGCCAAGCCCCCGCTTATTGCACAGCAGAATTTTCTTACAGGAAAAGTTATTTTTTAAATCCGCAGAATGTTCCAATTTAATAAAACATTTTCTGTATTAAAATACCGGTATCCAAAATGCCGGAGACTTGGCAGCTCTGCCTATAACATTTTAATTAATCACGGTACTTTTTTAATCGGATTAAAATTTAGTGAAGACAACGTTTTTTGGCCAAAAGCAGCTAATAAACTATTCGGACGGATTTCACACCATATAAAATACACTCCATTCTCTTCAAACATAATAGTTCATGTCATTTATAGTTTCTCAAATCGGTGCGAAGCTTCTGTTTATGCTCATGACATCATTTCAAAGAGTTATATTTCCAATATAGGAAAATTTGATGTTTCATTTTCTGTATTACTTTTAACATTTTGCATATTTCCAATTTTATATCCATGCATGGTTTGCTTTTCTTTTATAAAAAAGGTGTATGCAGCTTTATATATAAGATTTTGTAATTCTATAATTCAATATACTTATTTTCATCATATTTTATCACAATGAATGACCAATTAAAGGTAACGTCTCATTTTCTTTACTTATCGCAAGTTATTAAATGTGTATTATCAGCAATTTCGCTCAGACTAATCCCTCTGAGGGAAGTCCTAGTTAAAGTTATATAAATGTGACAAATTACGTACCTATTTTTCCCCTTTCTCATAAATATTCATAAAACAATTTCACTAAAATTGTGTAGCATTAACTAAAACTGTCTGGTTCAGAAAACATATTTTTCCTTTCTAGGATTCCGTATTTAAAAAGTAACAAGTTGGAAATTGCATGTCAAACATAGCAAATGAGGTGCGTTCGTGCTATAAGGGATTTTTTTTTTTTTTTTAATACAATTTTTCAGATACAATATAGTATCCGAAATCTTTTATATATCCCTGTGAGAATTTTTTTTTTTTTTTTTTTTTTTTTTTTTAAAGACTATCTTCAATATTTAATATTGTAAATTGTATATGATTTTTTAATACAATTTCTATTGGAATGAAAGACATAAGTATGTTTTTTTTCATTTCATGTATATAAAAAGGATGCAGAACTAGTATTTAGAAAAGGCTCCAAACCGTCAGACACTTGTTGAGTAAAAAAATGATATAACAGTTGACGTTCAGGATTACAAAATAATATTTTGAACTAAAATGAATTTTTTTTTACTTAATTATACTTCAGATTGTAATAATTACTCTGAGCCTAAATAAATGTGTATTGAAATCATTTTTATATTTTTGATACAAAGTTGCATTTAAGTAATACCAAATTTTGAAAATCTCAACAGTGAATAATCATTTAAGAAACATATTTTTTAAACAATAAAGAAATTTTAAGTTTAGTTTATACAGACTAATATGAAACATATGTTTTGAAAATTTAATGAAAAAATATTCAGATGTTTGAGATATACTTCATGTTATGGCCAAAAATGTCATTTGATGAAAAATGATTTCGAAGTTCCGGTAACGTGATTTCAGCAATTAAGTGACTTCTATCTATATTATAAAGGCCAAACGTTATCTGTGCGTAACGCGTACGTCATTTTGTGAATGGCAACACGTTCCCATGCAATTTCAGTTTTGCATTTTTTGGTACTGCAAATTCTATATTTCTAAACATCGCATAGTTCTGATTTTTACACCATCGTATAGGGGGGAAAATGTACTTTTAAATGCAATTTATTTGAAAGCTGTATCTCAATTTGTTTTCGAGTTATTAATTTTTTTTTTTTAAGTTTTTAGTACCAGTTTTGCAATTGTAGCAACAGAATCGCTCCATTTTATCTTAAAATTGGGGAAAAAATAGAAATTAAATTGCGTATACTTAGCAAAAAATATCGTCTGTTATAAAATTTCGGGATTTCGGTTTTATTTCGTTTTTATTCATCAATTGAATAAACTTCAACTTTTGAGTTAAAGTGATTTTAAAATGATCGAATTAAAATACCATTTTTTTAAACATGGTGAATACGGATATGAGAAGTACGTGCTTAAATTTTTAGAAAATGAAAATTATGACGGGTTTTAATTTCGTGTGAAATTTTATCGTGTCAATTTGGAGTAAATTTTGTATTTTTCATTCGGATTTATACCAAACATAAGAGTCTCAATCGATAAATTCATCATAACAGCTGATCTTTATTGTATTTTACTGATTTTATATGCGATTAAAGTTTAATTTTAAAAATTTGGATAACTGAGTTTTATAGCATTTTGTTAATCTTAGCTTAAAATAATACTTGTTTTAGAGTTAGACTGATCAATATAAGATGTATTTTTATAATATTTGTTTGAGAGGTAGACAGATCAATATAAGATGCATTTTTTACTATAAGTAATTTTGTATATTTATTATAAATCAATGAAGCAGTTCCTTCTTAAACGTTTTCTTTCGTCGAATTTCGACGGGTTCCTCCTCGTTAATTCTAAAAGCCATAAATTTTGTCCTAACGGGAATTCCAAGGAAACAATTGTATCAAAATGTCCAGAAAAGATAGGAGTTTAACATCTAAAACAAACCGGAAATTAAATGTCAAGCGTAGCAAATGAGGTGCGTTCGTTGTTCGTACTATAACGAAGATTTAAAAATACTTAAATCCTGGTGTAAAAGTATGCAGTAATTCGGATAATCTAGTATCCAAAATCTTATGTGAGCGTCTGTAAATACACTCTGCTTTCTGTTAAACAGAAAGTAACTTGCATTAAACCTCAACGTATATCAATTTCATGAAATGTGAAAGAGTTTAATATAACTAAAACGCGCCCCAAACAATGTTTCCCCCTAATGCCATTATGCAATGGAATACTTTTGTGTGACCCTGTAAGTTAATAAAAAATATTCTTCTACCACACGTTATACACAATATATATTTTAGTACGTACTTCATAGATGCATATCAGTTTTATTATATTCGGAAGAGTGTAACATCATTGAAATGCACTGGAAACTATTTTTTTCCATTGGCCGTAATGCTATATGGAATACTTTTGATTGTCCCTGTAATCAAACTATACATCCGATTTTCATAAAATTTGAAATGACTTGACAAAATTATACACCAATTATATATTTTAAATTTTAAACGATTCAGTTGGGTAATTTTTGCTCTGTTATAAGCAGACAGACAGACGGACTGGACGACGACTATAAGTAATTATTTACATAATTACAAACACACCTAAAAAAAGTATAATTTCGAAAATTTTGAAGCAGTAAAAGTTTTAAGACCCTTTTAAAGTGTTAATTTAACGCTAAAGTTGCTATTTAAACAAATTTGATAAGTTATTTTAATTTTGTGCAATTTATGATTTTTTTTTTTTTTTTTTTTCCTCTTTTTAGTTTGACCTGTGATGACTGATGCACTTTGAAGTATCAAATTCTTTGAGGAAGGCAACTTCAGCTCTCCTAGTAGGCTCCTTTGGAGTGGATGGACGATGGAGAAAGATAAAATTCACTTCAAAATAAAATCCCACAATACAATGCCAGAGAGGTGTGTGATAGGAGAACCGACGAATATTGCGTCAGACAGTCAGTCCTCCGTATTAGAACACGTTTTGTTGCTTATCATTTGTTCAAAGTAGACTGAATCTCAAGTCAGCTTGGCGTTGAGTGCGTAAAAACAATCGCCAAATATGGTTTCCCACTTTTACGGTGCTATGGCAGGATTTATTTTCGTTTTTAATTCTTATTATAGCAGAATTAGGTTAGAAGCGGGTTAACCCCAGTTCAAAGCTCATAAACCATTACTAAACGATCTTCGCACTGTATTCTCTCTTTTCTTTCCTTTTTTAATGATAGAGAAATAACATGAGATAAAGGTACACGCGATTTTATATATTACCGCTATTTTCTCACAGTAAATAATCATAAAAAAAAAAAAAAATTCAAAATGTTTTAATTCTTATGGTTTTTTATTATTAGCCTCCGATGCTATTTCTTTCAGACAAGCTAAAAAATGTCGTATCGTCAGCCCTGAATTTTCTATTCAACCGATTTTGATAATTATTTTTTTAAATGAAAGCTATTTATTTGCAGTTGTGCCCATTTTAGCTATTTTTTTATTTATTTCCTTTTTTATATTTTATTTTTTTTTAAATTTTAAATGCTTTTTACGATATTTCTTAAATATGGTGGCAACTCAGTTTAGCTTTTCTCTCAATAATAAAAAATTATTTTCCATTATCACTTTCCACGAGTCAGAAGCTTTATTTCATCAGTGAACATGTCCTTGCATTTAAAAGAAAAAAGTCAACTGTTTTCGTAAAATTTAACCACAATAAAATGATTGCGTATAATTATGAATACTAATTGAAGTAAAAAAAAATATATATTTACTGAGAAATAATAATAATAATAATGTAAAGAAAATAATAGAAAATAATTTGTGATAAAAATTAATGTCTAAAGAAAAATTTCAAATGAAGAAAATGATGTCATTCAGCAACCAGATAATTGGGAATTACAATATTATTACGGATGCCTTTTTCATATTACTAATAACAGTAACTTTTAAAAAACATTTGAAGAGAAAATGACGTCACTATTTAAAACATCGCATATTTACTCATAACGATATTACATTTCAATATTTCTTTTCATTATGGACATTGAGATTGAGATTTTACTTTCAGATGACTTCAGTTAGTAAAAATAATGTCACAATAAAAATAAAATGTTTTTTTTTTTTTTTTTTTTTTTTTTTTTAAATAAAATTGTTTTTTTGTGAGTGCATATAAAATAAAATTTCTGGATTTCGCCGGCACTCAGATTACAATTTTAAATGAAGATGTGCAAATATTTGCATGCAAAATTGTAACTGGCAAACTTGACACTAAGTTTGAAAATATATTTATTATATATTGATTCAATTATGTAATTACTTTTGCTTTTTTTAAAACCAAATCGATCGGGTCTTTTAAATATTTCATTCGTCGAATTCGATGGGATTCCACTCGTTTTATTTTTAAAATGCATTTCCTTTTTCTCAGCGTCTATGAAAAAGCGTTTAAACTAAAGTAAAAAATCCGCTTTTGATGAATCTAGTCAATGAAGAAGTAGCACGTCAAATTGTATCTCTTTATTATTCCGCAATTCCAATGACTCAGAGAGAAATTGCTAATCAATTGGGTATTTCACGCCGTTCAGTTTGCTATTATATTGATAAATACAAGAAAAATAAATTAGTTCATTGCATTCTAAAGGGGGTCGCCCTTCTAAAAGACCCTATCGATTTTTTTTTTTTCCTAATTTGAGGCGAAACTGAATTCTGCAATGGCAGAATCTACATTCAACTTGTATTTATTTTATTTTATTTTTTTTTTTTTTCTATGATGAATCTAAAAACACTGAGTTTTTTCTCTCTCTATCATACAAGGTTTCCACAAAGTAAAGATGAAAACATGGTGATCTAGGAAAATCCTTACAAACTTTATCGAAAAGGTTTTTAGGAATAAGCGTGCATTTTATTAAATTGTATTTTCCGCAGCTGCAACAAAGTGAAGTAACATATGGGTTTTTCTTCACCATTAAGAAACAGCTCCCCCCTCCCCCCCCCCCCTCATCACACACGCACATTTTTATCAATTCATTTATAATCCATATTCAAATAGCTATGTGGTAATATGATATTTTATTTATTTATTTATTTTATTTCAGTTAAAAAAAAAAAAAAATCTATGTACACCTATGTTGTTTACGTACTACACGTCATAGTTCGTTCAACATGCATAAGTAATGAAATATACTGCATAATAATAACAATACTAAATGATAGTGTCAAATTCCAGTTCCACACGGAAATTAAAATTACACAATTTAAAAGAAAGGAGATTATTTTTTTATTATTATTGTGTATCTAGAATCATGGTCTCACAGTGATTTAATGCGTACAAGTGTTGATGAAAGATTTGGACATTATTGTCATTCTCCATTGCATACAAATATATCAAATACAATATTACAGCAAATATTATATAGAAAATATTATGTAGAAATTTCTTTCTTTCACTCATACATATATATTACTTTTTAGTTTGTTACTTTGATTTAAAATTAGCTACTGTAAAATAATACTCCATAATAACTCAGAAAAAAAAATTGTGAAGTTATTAAATTTTTTTTAGAAAACTGGAATTTCTAAAGCTTTTTATGTAATAACATCGACAAAAATTCATGTAACAGGAGTACATGAATTTGGAAAGAGAGTAACATGTATACATGAAGTATACATATAGAGCACACTATAAATAAAAAAATCTGTATGGTTACTATGATTTTTTTTTAGAAAACTAAGAACTTATTATGTAATTGCACTGCAATTGCAATTACAGATAAAATTTCAGTAAAATTAATACCCTATAAGTTAATCACGCTTTTTACCCATCTCTCGAGAAAGCGGTCTCACAGACGGTTTCAAGTAATTATGTGACAATCTTTGTCACATCAGGTAAAGGTTAAAAAAAATTACCATTTTTTTTATATTCGAGTACCTACAAAATAATTTTGTTATCACGTAGAGCTTATGTTCTAGTTCAGAACATAATGATCAATATGGAAAGCATCCTGAAAAAAAAAAGTGTCGGAAAAATATGTTTTAAATATTTTGTATAATGGAGTTTATCGTACATGGAAATAACGGAAAAATTGATTTTCCAGAAATCGCATTTAAGGATTTCTTATCTTCATTGTTTCTCACATATAAAATAAATCTAGACATGTAAAGTAAGCTTTTATAAATGCTTTTGTATTAAAAAATAAGTTAGAAAAAGTTGCATAGAAACGTTGCTAACATTTCTCCTCCCTTCCTAAGGCCACTTCTGGTATCTGACTCATTACTTCAAGTTGTCCATAACATTTATCCTAATAATCGTAAGAATAAAACTAAAACAGATTTGGAATCGTATAAAAGATTGCTCTTTCAATTAAAATAATGAAATAAATTCCAAAAAATGTTCCTAAAATGACCTTTTTAATGTGGGCAGATACCGTAAAGAAACAAGTTTAACAGTGGTGCCAACTTATATGGGCTCATGGGGCGCGAGCCCACCCAATAATTTGATATCTCCATCCACCCATTATTAATTGAGCCCACCCAATATTTTCGTATTTGTTCAAAATTTTTTTGAGCCCACCCAATATTTTTCAAAAGTTGGCGCCACTGCAAGTTAATACAATGGGGAATTTTTGAATAAAGCGATTGAATGTCTTCTTTTAAAACAGAAGTTAAAATATATTTCTTATAATAATCGAGTTAATTTTGACATTTTTTTCTACTTTAGGTACTTTTCTATTTTAGGTTTTTCGTTAGAAGAGAATCCAGCGAAAACCTACAGCAAAACTTTTCTTATTTTCTTGAACCAATATTTTAGGTCTTTATCCAGGAAGCAGGACGTTTCGGTCCCGCCATTTCGGTCCCGCCGTTTCGGTCCCGCCGTTTCGGTCCCGAGACATTTCGGTCCCGAGACGTTTCGGTCCCGAGACATTTCGGTCCCGAGACATTTCGGTCCCAAGACATTTCGGTCCCTGGCCATTTCGGTCCCGAGACGTTTCGGTCCCGAGACATTTCGGTCCCGAGACATTTCGGTCCCTGGCCTTTTCGGTCCCTTCTCCAGCAAGCTGAAATTTTGTGCACGGGAAATATCTGACATAATTTTATAAGGAACATTTCAGAGTGTTGAATTCAGGGGCAGGTCATTCCCCCCGGAGCTATCAATTACCCCCCCCACGGAAATTTTGAAATTTTGTGTTTTCATTGGTAAAAAAGTGTAATCCCCCCCGGAGCCACAGAAGTCCTTCCCGGAGAAAAGTGTCTGAATTCAAACACTGTTTTTTTAACTGAAAGTCGCATAAAATTTTAGTGTAATGAGATTAGTTAGAAGTAACAAGTACCCCAAAAGTTGATCAATTATTTAGAAATCGATGGAGATTTCTGAAAAAAATTCACAGTTGAATGGCATTTTTTACGTTGAATTCAGGGGCAGGTCATTCCCCCCGGAGCTATCAATAACCCCCCCCCCCGGAAAATTTGAAATTTTGTGTTTTCATTGGTAAAAAGTGTAATCCCCCCCGGAGCCACAGAAGTCCTTCCTGGAGAAAAGTGTCTGAATTCAACACTGGTTTTTTAACTGAAAGTCGCATAAAATTTTAGTGTAATGCGATAATTTAGAAGTAATAAGTACCCCAAAACTTGATCAATTATTTAGAAATCGATGGAGATTTCTGAAAAAAAATCACAGATGAATGGCATTTTTTAAAATTGCCAGAATGTTTTGAATTCTTGAACGAGGAAACGGAGAAGTTAACTTGGAAACTGATAACTAAATTTATAAAATAACCCAATTAACTTATGATATTAACACACCCCATAATAGTTGTAAAATTTTAACTTCTGAGATGCATGTTTCCTCTCCAGGGAGACAAAGGCTTTTAAATTGCCAGGAGAAAAGAAAGAGTTATTGTTATATGGAATTTATATTCTGACACTTAGCATATTATAGGATTTCATCGCTGAAGCCAATTTTCAGAATTATAAGTGTTTCATTATTTTGCACCCCCGCCACTTCCCGCATAAGAGCAAAAATGTTGAAATAAATAAAAAAACATCTGTATCTGGTGGTATTTTACCCCCTGTGCCAAAATTATCATTGAATCCTCTTTTTGTTTATGGCATTTTTTATATGTTGTTTTTGGTTACTAGCATTTATTTTCCTTTTAAACTTTTCCGTTTTTAAATTAAGAAAAGAGTTTCCAGATTGCAACACGTGGAGGTAGTTAGCATTGCAATTATTATAAATATATGACACGAGCAGAAATAATTATTAAAATGATTTGTAACTTAAGGATTTTTTTTTTTTTTTTTTACATTTAAAAAAAATGAATTACATCTTGAATTATTAGCAATTATTTTTTTATGACAACAGTTCTTTTTTTATTGTTATTATTATAATCTAGAATGTTTATTATATTGACGCTTCCCTGTTTTTATTAATGTTTTCCAAAACAACGGCAACAGCAAAAAAATTATATTGCCATACTTTTATGCATATATCACATTTATACAACACATCTGTTAAATTTTCTAAAACCAGCTTAAGGAAACTAATTACAAAATTATTAATGTAATGCGTATTGAAATTTGTCATTTCATTTAAAGCTGATATTATTATATAAAATAATTATTTTTAACATTAAAATATAAAAACCCTCATAAAAAATATGAAAAAAAAAGCCTTCTGTCAAAATAAGTTAAATTAAAAAAGGTAACTTAAAATATTATGTCTAGGTGGTAAATATCTTATCTAACAATCTTATTTAGTTATGTTATAAGTTTTGAATATTTCAATGTCATTCATAAGCTGTAATAATAAGGATAAAAAATATTCCATTCTACTTTTTATACTGGTTTAATTGATACTAAAAGCGTTTGAAATGAAGACAACAGCAAGAGGAATAAAAAAAGCACCGAGAAATGCTGTTCTTTTCAAAACATTCATATTTCTTCTAAAAAATGCCAGCGATTATGTGGGAGGTCCGTCCGCATTTGAACTCCAGAGTATAAAGGACATTGTAAAGAATAAGGGTTTCATCTGACAAGTGTATAAAGATTAAGATACGTAGAATAAAGCTAGCTACCTAGCTCTTCTAGCTATCTTGTATAAAGATGACTATTTGTTCAGATGGGCGTTGACAATTGATTGACATGCAGAATTTTTGCTTAAAAGAGGTTAATCGTAGTACGTAGTACTTAGCTGATACTTATATGCATACATTTCCAATTTTATAGGAACACCAACATAAAAAAAGTATTTAAAAATTCTCGGCACACGGTTTTGATTTGTTATTTACTTAATGTTATACATTATTTTATTAAATGATTAACATCATCTTAGAACATTTGAAAGCATTAATAATTATGTTGTTAAATTAAAAAATTCTCAAAAATTAAATTATTTTTATCAAACATATTTATTAATAAGGATACAAAATTATTTTAACTATTAATTGTTTAAGTGACTTATTTATCAATTACTTGTTTAAAATCTAGTACAAGAACTATATAGAAGTTATAGCAAAAATGAAAAAAACATATTTTTTAAATTTCAGCTACTATAATGTTATTAACTTCATTAGGATGTATAAAAATGAAAAGGATTCTCAAAATAAATATGTTATTTATTCATTTATTGGTTAATTTATCATATTTTTCTTACTCTTTAAATATAATAATTAATACGATTGATTTTTGCGAACTGTAAACTATAACTTTGTTTTAAAAAATTTAAATCTGCATCTGGATAATAATGTTACCTAAACCTGTTAAGAAATATTTTTACGCATTGTTACAGTGTTGCATTATTATGTTTAATTAATTATTACGTTACGTTACTAATTGATTTTTCAAAATATTAATAATAATAATAATAATAATAATTTCCGTTTTTGAAATAAATAACAATTTTTGAATAATAACTTATGGTGATGAATAATTGCTATAAATTAAATCTCAAAACAGTTAGTGATTTTAAAATGAAAATCAAATTAATATTTTATTAAATTTATGTATTTTTGATTTAATGAATCTTTATATAATTAAATTGATAAAATTATTAATATGCATTTCGAATTTTACTTTACATAAACTCGATAAATAATCTGTCTTATATTCAATTTATCATTATGTTTTGTAGTAGTTATAAACTGAAGCTTATCGTTTACCTGTTTATTTATTTTATATTTAAAGTTACTGAAATTTAAAACTATTTATTCAATTAATAATAAAATTAAAATAAAAATTGTCAATTTTTTTCTGTGAAAGTGGGAGCGAAAAGGTAATGGAAATAAATAAATAAACGATAAAATAAAAACGCTTAGTTTTGTCAGTTAAAAATCGAAAATAAAATTATTTAAAATAATAGTTACATTATTATATAAAATAAAAAAATAATCATTTTATTACAAACAAATAGGCCCACTTTCAATAAAATTAACTCACAAAAATTGTCTTCATAAGGTAAGAAAACTGTAAAAAAAAAAAAAAAAAAAGTGTGCGAAAACAATCAATAAAAATAAAAGTTAATCAATAAAAATAATAGTTTATAGTATAGATAAAATACCTAATACAAAAAATATATGATAAAACTTAAAATATTTATTCTGTTAAATAATAATAATAAAGACAGTGTAAAATTATATAACATTGCTTAATCAAATTTACAACTCGCTGTGATTTTATTATCACGAGTTACAATAGATTAAACTTATTGGACTATTATATTCAGCTTTATATAAAATTTGAGGGAAGGGGGGCAGGAGAATAAAAATATTAAAAAAGGCCCGAACAATGTTGAGCTTACAGCGTTTAGTGGGCCTTCATCAATCAGAAACCAAGTTATAAAGTGGCCGGTAAAGAAATAGCAATGGACCGAAATGGCAAGAGACCAAAATGATTAAGGACCGAAATGGCCAGGGACCGAAATGGAAAGGGACCGAAATGTCTCGGGACCGAAATGTCCAGGGACCGAAATGTCTCGGGACCGAAATGTCTGGGGACCGAAATGTCCAGGGACCGAAATGTCTCGGGACCGAAATGTCCAGGGACCGAAATGTCTCGGGACCGAAATGTCCAGGGACCGAAATGTCTCGGGACCGAAACGGCGGGACCGAAACGGCGGGACCGAAATGGCGGGACCGAAATGTCGTGTACCCCTTTATCCATCGGTAATAAAACGATCTTTTTCTATAGCAATCAGACTAGTCTCATTTGTAACTACAAATTTATTTCTATTTTTCACCTGCCAGATAATTTTTCTGCAACCAGTGGCGTAGCTACGTTTTTTGGCGCCCGGGGCAGAATTAATTTTTGCGCCCCCCCCCCCCCCTCCCTTCCCAAAAAAGATATTTTTTTTTTTTTAGGAAGTAGTCTTTTTGACTTGTACTGGGTGGAAAAGGCATCTTCCCTTGTTCTTGTTTTTAAGGATTCGGCTAATTTTACGCAAACACACAAAACTAAAATGCATAGAACCGGATTACTGAAAATTTCCAATTTTCATTAATATGGAATTTGAATGGGAATTTCAAAAACTTAGCAGTACGTTCACGGATATGTTTACGCTGTTTTAAGCATGTGGGATGCAGAGCCCGATTAGGATTGTGCGGGGCACATGGCCCAGTACCTGTTTGAGGGCACCTTGCAGTTTCTATACATTTTTTTTTTGGGGGGGGGGGGGGGAGGAGGGTTGTAGAAGAAAAGGAATGGATTATTATTAGATATTACGATACGGTTTCAAAATTAATCAAAATATATTTTTGTTTTTGAGAAAATAATGAGGAAACTACAATTTTAAGACTTAAAAAAAAAATCATTTTACTAAATTTGAGTCCCCACCCCAGCAACAGTGGGTCCAAAGCCATGTAGGCATGTGCGGTAATCTGGCTCTGTAATGGGAATAGCGACAAAGAGAATAATTTGCAAAAAAATACATTTACTAAAACTGCTAAGTTATGATACGTCCGATTATGGTAATAAAATCTCCTGATTGAAAACTGCAGTCACCCTAGAATTTCAAATTGCTATACGCAACCATTTTTAAAGATGGATGGGAAAACAATAAAAGGTCTTGAATTCTTATGGTAAATCAATATATCCAACGAATAAGTTTGAGATCTTAATAAACCCTTAACATATTCTCAGTCGCATGACAATGATCAGATATCAATATAGAGATAGATATGCTATAGATAAAAATAATAAAAATTAAAATCCCTTTGAAATTCAAAAATTTAAATTAAAATCCATAAATTCTTTTTCTTAAAATCCATCTTACTCCTTGAATTTTGTTTTGCAGCATGACATTTATTATGTTCACCAGTAAAATCAGAGAGTAACTTAAGATGGAAAATACTGACGTTTAGGGAATTCTTCTTTTGTCTGTGGCTAAATCTTTGTATGTTTCAGATTCCAGGAATTGTGCGGATCTTGACCATATGTCATTAAAGAGTTAATTAACCAATTAAACTAAACATTTCTCGCAAATTGACATCTTCGCCCTCTACTGGAAAATATTACAATTTTGATAAGCCTGCATAACCTACAACCAGTTCCCAAAAAGGTCCCAAAATTGGCGTAAATAAGTCGTAAGACCTCCGATCGAATTCACCGAGATGATTGTAAGATGCAATGACGAAAGAGTTCGGTCCAAAGAGGTTCCCGAGTCAAATTATTTTATTCCATTGATCTCTCCGTCATTCCCATAATTTACATAGATAGATATAGTTTTCTCTAATTCATGTGCGCTGAATTTAAATATACGTAAAATAAATTGAACTTTTAAAACGACGAAAACAGACGTTTGTAATGGTCGTACTAGGATGATTGAAAAGTCCTATACTTCGTTTCTTTATACGATTTAAATAGGAAAAATTTGGGGTAGATCGCTCACATTTCATTATTTGGTTTTCTCAATGACATGGAAAAATGGAGTTTCCAATAAGGAAGAAATATTACCCTTTATTGTTCTTTCAGCTAAATACTTTTTGTTTTTGCATTGGTTTAAGGAAGCTTTCATTTTAAATATTTATATGGAATGCTAAGAACAGCAAAAATCAATCTATGTGTGTGTATGTGTATGACGGAGAGGACTAAAAATATCTACTACACATACAACTCTGAAATTTTGGATGAGGGTAGTACAAGGCAAAGCCTATCATAATGCATGTGAGACTCAAAATTTTTATTTTCTTTTTTCCTTATAGTCGAGGATATCAATTGAAAATTCATCAAAAATGCGATTTCCCCCCCGCAAAATGGCAAAAATCGCACACCCATCTGAATGTGATTTCCCAATCTAAAGAAATTAAAATTGTCCACTTATCAGTGAAAAAAGAAAAAAAAAACTAATTAAGATTTCAATTTGAAAATTTCAAAGCACACACACACATATATATAATATATAATTCTTCTACACGGTGACATAGGCAGCGCACATCTATTCCGGAGATTCATTTCGACAGAAATAAATTTAAATGCATGTTTTTAATGGTTGGTTCTTGGCTGCGTAGCATCCCCGTTCTATGCTGCCGAAGACACTGGAGGCCCATCCCAGAGGTTCATTTTGAAAGATTTTTTTTTATTTAAATTTGAGTAGAGGTTTTAATTATTCGCGGTCCGTTTGGAAAAATCGGCGGACGGGTCAGCTAGCTACAAATGAAAAATGTTCTTGGTACCAGAAATACGATTTCAAGTCTCCAATCGGCTTTTTGATTTATCTACTTTCGGCTAGACAGTTAAAAGTCTCCATCAGCGATTGACAATTATGAATTTTGCGATTCCTTCCACCTTCATCGAATTTTATCAAAACATTCACACACACACACAAAAGAAGTCAACAATCATTATTCATTTTCAAAATATGTGAATTAATTTTGGTTTAAAGCTCCTCTGAATTTGGCACCCCTATTTAATCATTTTGCTTCTCAATTCAGAAACATAATTATCTTCGTTACCGATTATGTTGAGCTATCCCTAGAAATATTTACATACATTTTTCCTTTCTCATTAATTGGATGTTGCAAAATTTTTACTAAAGAATACATTAACACACATAAAAAAATTAAAAGACAACAATCTTTGTTTATTGTTGAAATATGTAATATAATTTCGGTTTAAACCTCTCTCAATTTGGCGCCCCTTAGCATCGGCGCCCGGGGCGGGCGCCCCCCTTGCCCCCCCGTAGCTACGCCACTGCCTGCAACAATCTAAATATTTTACACTGAAAAACATGTTTTCGCATTTTTGATTAACATCGTGTTATATTAGTACTATTATTATTAGCTTAAAATCAAATTTTATAATTTTACAATTTCTATTGAGGTGTTTAAAATTTTTGCGATAGATCTTTCGGACTTTGGATATAATAGGCGGTGAAATAGTATGTTTGTTGGATATACATTTCTCAGTCAAATGTAAACTTTAGTTTTTATTTTCTTTTATATTAATCATGCCGTTTACAATGCTTTTCACACCTTGTTTCAATAATCGGATAATAGTATTGCTCCTGATAAAGCGAAAATACTTAGCTTTCTATCCATTGTATTTTTTCCTGCAAAATTTTTACCTGTAGAAAATTTTTAGTGATGCAGTCAATCGGCGAAAACACTCACGAGCTAATGGGGAGGGATTTTTCTGATATCTCGTTTGAATAGGGTAGCCGAAGTCCGTCTCTGCATCGCACTTTTTTTACTTTTTCGATTTTCATTGCATATTTTTAGAATGACACTTTCATTTTGGGAACCGGTTTCGAAAGTCTGAAAGTAACTTTATAAAAAAATATCCGCAACCAAAATCGAAAAAGTAGAAAAAGCGCGAAGAGAGAAGGATCTCGAATACCCAATGCAAAAAAATGATTAAATAAATAAATAATAAAAATTTAAATTAAGAATGTCGAAAAGCAAACGAAATATAAGAAAAATCCCTCCCCATAGGATTAGCATTAGCTCGTGAGTGTCTTTGCCGGCAGGGACAGGAGCCTTAAATCCTACTCCGAATTAATATATATTAATACAGTTTTTTTTTTTCTCCTTCTCTCTCTTTAAATTTAAATCAGAGATAAAGTTAAAATCGTACAAAAACAGTAAATGCATCACAGCAATAACTGAATTTGAAAAAAAAGTTAAAGTTTCATATTCCTTATTTGGTTTACCAAACGCATTGGCAGAAGATTAGTTTATATTTTCTGAGAATACTCAAACCTGTGCTTGTGAAAACTTTCTGACGAAAGCGGTACAATGGATTTATAATAGGCTCTGTTAAGATGGGGACTTGTCTAAAACGGACCTTTTTCTGGTCTCCTGCAATTCTGTCTAAGCAAGTTTTACTGTATTTAGTTCTAATAGGTTTTCAGTATCCGCCCCCACCCCCGCAAGTCGTGATATTGCTGTAGTGTAAAAAGAAAAGTGATATCGATAGATTTCAAGAAAAAAATGATTTTTTTTTCATTCAATTTTTAATAAAATTCACGATATAATAATAACCAAAAGAATTTTTTTTAAGTAAAAGTGTATAGAAAATTTAAAAACAAAATTTATGTTTTTTCCCGTTTTTCTTTGTTTAATGTTTTTTTTTTTTTTTTTTTTTTTTTTACTTTTATTTTTTTTTTACTCTAACATCATTAAAAATGTAGGAATTTAGTTAAAATTTAATTTCAATAATTTATATATATATATATCACTTATATATATTTAGTGTAAAACGAAGAAATCTAACTCATCTTCATATAATTTTATTTAAAATAGTAATAATAATAACCTGAAGGCTAATTCCATGAGCAGATTTATCACATATATAATTTAAAAAAAGCATTTTTAAAACTAGTGAAAAATGCTCCAAGGAGCAGTGCAAAAGCAGAATATGATTTTAATTGAGCATTAAAAAGTAATGGACAAGTGCTTCTGTTAATTACTGAGCATGAGGAAGGATAAGGGATCCCTTCTTGGCTACAACTCACTTCAATGCCAACTTTGAAAAAATCATATTTGCGCTTTTTCCATACAAAAGAAATTTGCGGTTCTTTAGTAGAATTTTCCACCGTGCTTTAGATGTTAACCAGGGGTGTAGTCATAAAAATAACATAAGATATATGCTCTAAGCAGAGGGATATTCTAGAACGTGTATACTATAAGCTTTCTTGAAAAACAGAGGGTATATGGTGTTCTATTAAAAAGTCCAGAAGGTGTACGGCGTATAGCCTGTACTACATCTCTGATGTTAACTGCACTGTTCACTCTGCACTATACTACAAATCAATTTTCTGTGCAATTATACACTTAGGGTATGCTTGGTGGCAGTGCATGAATGTGATACCTGCAGGAACTAGGTATCTGGCATTATGTCGCCTTCCTTTACATTTTTGTCTAATTAAGCTGCATCTTTACTGGTTACGTCTTTACACTATACATTTTTATAGTAACTGCGACTGATTTGTTTTCACGGAAAAAGCGCAAATATGATTTTTTCAAAGTTGGCATTGAAGTGAGTTGTAGCCAAGAAGGGATCCCTTATCCTTCCTCATGCTCAGTAATTAACAGAAGCACTTGTCCATTACTTTTTAATGCTCAATTAAAATCATATTCTGCTTTTGCACTGCTCCTTGGAGCATTTTTCACTAGTCCTTCTATTTTTCCATATTCCATAGGGATACTGCACAACTTGTTTTGTATTTTATATATGGAAAACAAAATCTTATTTGTATTGAAATTAAAAAATGCTACATACTCTAATACTCTGGTATTACAAATTAAAAAAAAATTTTTAAACAGGTTTTTCTATACCAAAATTCTACGGTGGTTTTCAAAAAAAAAAAAAAAAAAAAAAAATCAGTTATTTATTAAAGTGAATAAAATAATAAATCCTTTCAAAGAATAGATTTTTCATTCAAATATCCATTATTTTTGCCAAAAACAGGAACTTTTTTTATGCAAGAGTAAAGTTTGATACAAAAACCATGCTTCTTTTTTTTCTTAATCCGTATTTATTACGGACTTATTAAAAACGTACTCCACCGCTTTTATAGGAAATTATTGCTTTACTGTGTTATGGAGCATTCTCATTGGCCATAAAGAGACATTCTATAAAAGCTGTGGAGTGACTCTGCAACAAATGGGTCAAATTTTTAACAGTGCACTGTTAAAAATCTGCTGCATTTTGCTGCAACGCCCTCCACCACTTGTATATAATATCTCTATTCCAACCAATGAAAAAGCGCCGTTTCACGGCCAAGTAACCGTTTTCTATACAAGCAGGGGAGTGCGTTGCAGCAAAATGCAGCAGATTTTTAACAGTGTGCATATCCTTGGCGCTATAGTTTACAGGAGTGGTACATTGTTCAAAATTTGAAACTTTTGCTGCATCGCCACTCCATCGCTTTGATAGAATATCTCTATTTTGATCGATGAGAATCCTCTATAATACATTTAAGTAATCGTTTTCTACTTATCTACTATATCGTTTCCGTATATTTATTTTTTCAATCAGCACCAAGGTGCGCACTTTATTAGAAGACGCGCTCTATTAGAGGGCGCATTCTATTAGAATAAATACGGTATATACTTATAATAAATACACTTTTTTAAAGTACAGGGCCCCAATATTTGACAGGTATGCCAGGCATTTTTGCCATTGATGCCATTGTGCTAAAAACAAAATATAAATAAATGAAAAAAATTGATAAAATATAAATTTGGCATGGTGCAAAAAATTGCCTAATTTAAAATTAAAAATCAAATTTGACAGCCACCAGGGCTAGACACCGTGCATAATTATTCAGTAAATGATTCATTAACACTAGAACATCAGGAAATTCTACTCAAGTTTGAAAATAATATTTCTCACCAGAATTTTTATTCAAAATTATTTAATTGATTTATTTAACGTAAATTTGCGTGGATTAGATTTAAATTATTTCAAGAAAATTTTTCTGGTTCGAATTGAAATTTAGTTACATGATTGGAGTCGAATCGACTCCATCCGGGCGTTCTAGTGTTAAAAAATGACAAAAATCAGCATGTCAAAAATTTCAAAAAAATTCATAATTCGTTAAAAAATTAAGTTAAAAATAAGAGAAAAAAAAGCATTCTGTATTTTTTTATGCTTAATCGAATGGTGTAACTGGTTTTTCTCTCCGATGATCACAAGTACCTTAGATTGATGACTGCCATTCTTTTATTTCATCTTGTAAAAAAACTGTTTAACGTAAAGCTATGAATTTTTGCAGGATTAATTAGCATCGCAAAATCTTTAAAATAAACTTTACCGCAAAATTCTATCTGCAATAGAACGTTAGATATACCCATTTATGACCAAGTTTGGAAAATACGCAATTTCAGAAAAACCGCCCAGCGAAATAACGTTTTCTCGATGACTACCTCGGGATAAAAAGTTTGTCTTTTGTTTAAAAAAAAATTAAGTTTTTATCTTTAGTAGTTTTCGAGAAAAGTGCTGGGACACAAAATTTTTGTCATATTTTCAGAATACTCTACAGTACACCTACAGTATGCCATAAAAAAAAATAATTTTTGTGCTATGTTGTGCGTCTTGGTCAGACGAACATTTAAAAAAAAAATCATCAAAATTGGATAAGTATTTACTTAGTTATTGCAAAAAGAAAAATTGAAAAATCCGTGTGCACCATCGCTCAATCATATTATTGTAGCGCGCTGCCGCGCGCACAATGATATGAAAGTAAAGAAGAAAATATGAAGTAGAAGAACAACAACAACAAAAAAAACAGTTAAAGTTTTCATTATGTGGGAATTTGCGTTGGGTGTAGTAACAAAATTCACAATATTTCCGATATAATTGGTTCATGGATAAAAATGAGTTGTCAAAATATTCACTATTTAACAACCTTTCATTTAATTTTAAAAACAAAAATTGAGTTTTTGATCAATTTTGAGGTAATTTTATTTATTCATTTATTTTATTTCATTTTCTACTTTGAAAAATACTTTTAATAATAAAAAAAAAAACCATACACTATATTTTTTTCTTCTTCTTTTATCTTATATGAAATAATAGAAGTTACAGACTAAAATATTACGAAACAGTCGCAAAAATTTCAAGTTTAGATTCCTAATTTCCAAAATGAGCGATAAAAAATTACTTCTAGCAACCTACATTGGGTAGCTGAACTTATTACACGTCAGCTCTCTGACTTTTCGCGAAAACTCTATGACGTTCTCCAATGACGACACGCCGAATAGGAGGATCTGAGCCAATCGTATTCAGCCACGATATTTTGGCACCTTTAATATATTTCACAGCCGGCTTTCCATCTTGCATATGTGGTAAATCGTGCTCTGTGATTTGAACTATTGATAGTTGTGCTGTGCTTCTGGATTAAAATATTTCTGTGCTGTTGTAGATTTCTTTCAAATTTACGTGTTAAAACGGTACTTATTTGTGGATTTAGGTAAGTTTGTAAGTATCCCATACAATTATTGCTATGTTTTAAAGTGACTTCATTGAAAAAAGTTATTTACGGTTGTAAATCGTCTGCTTTACTTATAGTTTTGCTTTAAATACTTGCATACAACATACTTAAAATCTAGTTTCTTATTCCGATTACTTAATTTAGCATTTCTCCCTTTTCAGGATCAACATGTTATTAAGGCATCTTTTATCATTTATTCTGCTAATTATAGCAATCAATGCCAAATCCGAAGATAAGGAAGGTATTGGTACTGTTATAGGAATAGATTTGGGAACGACTTATTCTTGGTAAGTAATATTTTAATGTCTTACTTTACGTTAACTTTTATATAATCAATGTTGCTGTAATGTATCTTTCATGACCGAATGTAATTTTAAATACGAAAGATGTAAAATTACTGTTGATTAATGCTAGACTCCCCATATTGTAAATTTACTTTAAAAAGTAACTTATGCTGTACTTACTTTTAATTCTAATTTCTGTGTCTCTTTTTACTTTGAAATGAATCTAAAATAATGCTAAAGTATAACTAATTTTTTGGATTAACATTACCAGTGGCTGCTTTTAATTGAAATTTCTAAATTCAAATATCGGAGTGAACTCGGCCTCTCCAAATCTGATTCTAGGATGAAATTTATTTCATATTTATTAAAGTTGCAGATTCTCAAAGAATGCAATGCTGCAGTTCTTAACGATTTAAAACGTAAATGCATTAAAATCTGACACAACGTAGAACTGCCGCATTTCTCGGTTATTCAGAGGTGCCTGTTGTTTAAACATAAAAACGTGCAACTGTATCACCCACATTTCTACTTATTTTTGTAATAATTTTAAGTTTTCCATTTTAGCGGAGGACTTTGAATCCCTCCTTCCCCTCCTTTTTTTAACTTGGTAAAAAATCTCTTCTTTCTATTGACAAATCTGAACTGTTTAACTTTGAATTATCAGTTTAGTATGGTTTTGGAAAATATTCATTGGAAAAAGTAGTTTAAGGAACAATCCTTAAACTATCCTTCCAATGAATTCCAAAAATCTTGATTAAAAAAAACCATGAATTTATAAATTAAACATGTTTATTTTAGGTATAACTTATTGTGCTCAAGTGTTTTTTGGGTAGGGATAAGTCTCGTTTTAGAGATAATATGCGAACCATTTCAATTTATCATTTTTGTTTAAAGATGTTCAAAGCAGAACGTAAGTCTATTTTTACTGTTACACTGTCATTTAAAAAAAAATTTTAATTTAAAGATTCTAATTTTGCTTTATAATTCGACAATAAATTTTACATGCATTTTAAAACTCATAATTTTGACTATTATAAAATTGTCTAATAAAATTTTGACTGCATATAAATGTCAGAGTATGTATGAGAAAGAAGGTATGTTCAGAACATCTTAAGTACAGTTTGCAGCAATATTAATGCAGGCAATGATTTTCTAAAATTGCACAATATATATGCATACAAATTTATTTGGCTGCGGATGAAAAAGACTGACATGTTTTTAATTTTGTACTGTACTAATGTTAAACTGTAAAATCATTGTAATGTGCATGTTTTGAATTTTTTTTTTTTTTTTCTTTAGTGTGGGTGTCTTCAAAAATGGACGTGTTGAAATTATTGCTAATGACCAAGGTAACAGGATCACTCCTTCATATGTAGCTTTTACTGCTGAGGGGGAGCGACTCATTGGAGATGCTGCCAAAAATCAGTTGACTTCAAATCCTGAGAATACAGTGTTTGATGCTAAACGGCTGATTGGTCGTGAATGGTCAGATCCTACTGTACAAAAAGACATAAAGTTCTTTCCCTTTAAGGTAAGTTTAGACTGCCATAATGAATAAATAACTCTCCAATAAAATTTTATTGGTTTTCTATATAATGCACAACTTTAAAGGATTGATTTTGCTTTTAATTAACTTTCTAGTTTAGATAAAATGCTTCCTTCTTGGATTTAAACTTGATATTCACCTTTCTTTGAAAGCGTTTTACTGGGAAGGAAATTTTCTTAAGCCTAGATCAAATTCTTTAAACTATTTTTATAAAATTCAATGTGAAATAACTATAGGTATGCACAAATTTAGTTTGCAATCTCAAAGAATGCAATTATACTTAATGACTTGTATCTAAATATTTCTTTTACATATATACAGGTTATTGAGAAAAATAACAAGCCCCACATTAAAGTATCTACAAAAGATGGTGATAAAGTATTTGCTCCAGAAGAAATTTCTGCTATGGTTCTTACTAAAATGAAGGAAACAGCAGAAGCTTATTTAGGCAAGAAAATAACCAATGCTGTCGTAACGGTTCCCGCTTATTTTAATGATGCTCAGAGGCAGGCTACTAAAGATGCTGGTACTATTGCTGGATTGAATGTTATGCGAATTATTAATGAACCTACTGCTGCAGCTATTGCTTATGGCTTGGACAAAAAAGAAGGCGAAAAGAATATCTTGGTCTTTGATTTGGGTGGTGGAACTTTTGATGTATCTCTGCTGACAATTGACAATGGTGTCTTTGAAGTTGTAGCAACTAATGGAGATACTCATCTTGGTAAGTATGCATTCTCTAATCTTTAACATTTGATACTTCCAGGGAATGTATATTGGAATGAAGTATTCTGAAATTTCTATTTTTGAAAATCTTAGATTTAAATGAGATTTTTAAATTTTCGGTTAGAGAAGTTGAAATAAGTTTTAGCTATTGAGATTGAAGCAAATTATAAGTGTTCTTTAGGCAATTAAATTGCCTTTCTGTAAATTATAACTTTGTATAGAATATCTTGGATTATGAGTAACTGTTAAAAGTTGAAATATTTTAAAGTTTTGGCCATTTCTATGTACCAGTTCTAGCCACCCCAATATAGTGTAGTTTAAGGTTAAGTAAAAATAAAGCATTTTAATGCAGCATCTATTTTACCGTACATATTTGTTCATTGTATTAATAGAATTTTGCAAATTATGAATTGGTAAGAACATACTTGGGTCTATTTTAACTGAAAGTTTAAACTAAATATTTGATTCATAAGAGACAACAGTATCTATAGGACAAAGTATATTAACATTTGCATATTTAATCGGTTTTGTAATTATCCATTGATTGCAGACTATTTTTAGTATCTTAATTTAACTTCACAAAAGTTATCTCTCTTTTCTAATTGTTAAGCTTGGGGTGTAATGTATTTTGCTGCTTTTGCAAGTTATTTTAGAATGCGATTTTATTGGAATCTTATTTCATAACTGTTTAATCTACAAATGAAGTTTCTATCTAGTTGGTTTCAGCAGTTTTATGAACAGAATTGTAATTGTTCTATAAGATGAGATTTCTGACAACCACTGAAATCACTTTAAAATTGATATTTAAATTCCTAGTATTTAGCTGCCCATCTGTTTTCAGAGGTTTTGTTTGAACCTTGGATTTCCTTGCATAAATATGGATTAGATTCTTAGACCCTCGTACAGAGCATTTCTTTTTTGCACCCATATCCTTTGTATAGATAATAAGCAGTTATAGACAGCACAACCCTAGTACTATTTAAACTTGTTATGAGATAGAAATTGGAGAAAAATATCTATTCTACAAACTTATAATGAAATGTAGAATGTGGTATTCATAAACTTGGAAATCTTGTGCTGGCAAATTTTGAATGGCCTTAATTTTATCTTAGGACAGTGTTCAATCTAACCCATTTAAGAGAATTAATTTTTAAACTTGATAAAATTTATCTTTTTTATCTATTTCTAAATCTACATGCTTAAAATCTTGCAAAAATTATGAAATTTCTTTTTGGAAAAAAAATAAGAGAACGTAATTTTATTGAACTTTTAAGTCGTAAAATCTTTCAAAATATTCTAAATTCCATTATCTTGTGGCCAAAAGTGGAATGTTTTACTTTTTGGCCACTCCATGGCCATAACTTATGCACATATTGGAAATTTAAAACACCAGTTTTAAACATGTCTGCCCAAAACTGGAATCTTTCATTTTAAACTTATTTATCAATTGTATGCTGACTGCATATTTTGTCTCTTTAAATGTTTTTGCTAATTTAATAGAACATCTGGCACTAAAAACAAGTGTTCTGAAACTTTGTTTTATAGGTTTATTAAATTGACTTTGTATAGTAAAGGCTAAACATGTACCTTAAAGTTCCTGTTTCTGGTTGATGAAGTTCATGTGAGCTAATAGCTAATGCTATTCTTAAGGAGGTTATTTTCAAGTATCTAACTTTGCATTTTGACATTTAATTTTTGCATTGGATAGCTGAAAGTGCATGCCAACATCGCTCTTTTTTTAAGTTTTGAATAGTTTATTTTCATTTCAAACACTGTTTTGGAAGTACCTTTTCAAAAATTATCTAATCAAAATCTAAAAGAATAATGTTGATATGCAGTTCAGCTATCGGTGCAAAAAGTTATTTAAAAATGTCAAAATGCAAACAAGATATTAAAAAATAAACTCATAAGAATAGAGCTAGCTTGCAAGAACTTTGCCGACCAGGGGCAAGGAACCTTAAATCTTAAACATATGTTTACCTTACCTCTTTAAGAAATAAAAATCTAATTTTAAAAGCAAACTATGAGAATCGGATTTTCTTGTTTTTGAAGATGAATTGGCTAGTTCTAGCAACTATAATGAATAACATAATTGATGTTAATATTTACTGAAAAAGTTTGTGAGCAAATTGCAGCCTTATCTACCAATAACTGCAAGATCTTGTATATTCAACATTCTAAAAATTTTGAATGTATAATTTTATTTAAATAAAAGCTTGAATATAATTTTATAAGTATGAATAACAGTATCATCTGGCTGTAATCTTAAATTTATATGGTTTCCTGCAATAACTTTCTTTAAATCAAGAACTTATGTTTTTAGAAAACAGTTTTGAATTGCATTTTCTCTGGAAGAGATTTCAGTGGTTCTGGAAAGAAAGAGAGGGGCTGAGAAAATATATATAAATCCTTGCTGGGACACTTGATTGGGCCAGCCAGTATAGACTTCATTTATAAGCTAAATGGCAATTTCATGTATTGTACCTTGTAAATGAAGCCTTCAAAATATTTTTGTTGCATACCTAGCACTTTAATTCTATATATTTTTATGCAAAATATCAAGCTTTAGTCTTGTTAAAACTTCATTTAAAAACAAAACTGGTTTAAAATTAAATGCTGTCTAACATTTTTAGTCTTCATTGCTAAACCTTTTATAAAGCTGTCTTGCAAAACTAGGTAACTAATACATCTGTCATTATTTCATTCTAAAATATAAATGTCTATGTTATAGGTGGTGAGGATTTTGATCAGCGAGTGATGGAACACTTCATTAAAATCTACAAAAAGAAAACTGGAAATGATATCAGAAGTGATAATAGAGCTGTCCAGAAATTGCGACGTGAAGTTGAAAAAGCAAAGAGAACACTGTCTACTGCTCATCAGGCTAGAATAGAAATTGAATCTTTCTATAAAGGAGAAGATTTCAGTGAAACATTGACCAGAGCCAAGTTTGAAGAACTGAATATGGTAAGTTTCCACTGTCGTGAAATACTTTAAACTTGGTTGAAAAGTTTTAGTCTTTGACAGTAAAATGGCTCATACTCATTTTACAAAGAGTTTGGTAATTGTAATTTAAGATTCTTGTGTATTTGAATTTTTTTCTAACTTGTAATTTGAGGTTTCTTAATTTTGACAATGTTAAACATATCTTTAAGATAACAAAATTGGTCATTAAAAAAAAGTTTGACAAAAGCAAAATCTTTTTTAGTTTAGTTATTACTTCAGATAAATGTCGAACAAGATTCAAAATTAAAAGAAACTTTATGATTTTGAGAATTTGATGTAACAATTAAAGTTAACTTTTATTAGTATTTAAATGTGCAAATTTGTTGGTTTTTTAAATTTCTTCTTGTAATCATTCTTTTCAAATTACTTTGGTTGCATATTTTTAAGTTTTGTCTAAATTGGAAGTTTTCTCATTTGAAAATGCTAAAAGCGCTTTAAAATTGACTGTTAGTGTGGAACTGAAGTCAATATCTCAAAGCTTATTTAAAAACCAATAGATCCTGATCTAGTAAAATCTAGATAAATGCAGATTAAGATTCATTTAATTTGTTAATTTTTTTATTTAAATCTTATTCTCAAAGTAATAAATTTGGCATTTTTTTATAACAATGCATAACTCTTAATATTTAGTTTCTGCTTGAAATGAGCTTGTTTTGTATAGTCTTTCATGTCTACTTGGAACTTAATTTTAATTGTGAAATTCCAGGACCTCTTCCGTTCCACTTTAAAACCTGTCCAAAAAGTGTTGGAAGATGGAGATCTGCAAAAGAAAGACATTCATGAAATTGTTCTTGTTGGTGGCTCCACTCGTATTCCTAAGGTTCAGCAGTTGGTGAAAGAGTTCTTCAATGGCAAAGAGCCAACTAGAGGCATTAACCCAGACGAGGCTGTTGCTTATGGTGCTGCTGTACAAGCTGGTGTTCTGAGTGGTGATGAAGATACTGGTATGAAAGTTTTTCTAAATACTGTTTTTTTTTCCTTGACTTTTCTGTGTTTAAGCAAATTTTTATAACATTCATCCAGAATGTTTCTATTTAAAGATGAGTGTTAAATGTTATTTTATGGTTTATTTAATAGATTAACTTGGCAGGTTATGTTTAATTTTAAAGCATAACTTGCTAACTATTTAAATATTAAGAATTCATATTTAAACTGTAATGAAATGCTTGTCATCTTAAATCTTTAAAATCCTTTTTAGCAAAGTTAGGTTTTATTTTTTTTAAATTTCAAAGAAACTGAACAAAACAAAGAATTGAATCCTAGCAATTCTATCATCATAGAAACAAATGATTGTTATTAGTTGTAAACTTCAAAAGAAAGCAAGATTTTTCACTTGGTAATTATGTGCATTTTCTAGATATGCTTTTAGAACATTGGTCAGTTCTGAAAAGTCAATGCTCAGTTACTTGGTTTTAATCGTTACTTTAATAATTTGATGCTATCATTCAGTGTGAATTCTTAATTTCTTGCAACAATGTAACTTGAAGGGGGGGGGGGGGAAGAATTGGATTGTAGTGCAAATTAGTTTGCGCAAAATTTCTTTTGGTGAAGTCTTGAAGGGATTGGAGATAGATTAATTTTACTGTTGCTTATAGTTTAAAAGAAATATTGCTAGTGTTGTCACATGTCATTTTTCTTTAGGAAATGAAGGTTCAGTTTTTAGATTTTTCCCAAAAATCTCATTTGTATAGAAAATTTAGATTTATAAGAATTAGCTTGTTTAGTATGTTCTTTTGAAAGTTTGTTTTGGAGACATTAATATTGAAAAGAACAAATGAAGTTGGAGTAGATGTGAAATAAAATAGTTTTTCAGCTATGAGAATGTTAGTGTATTTCGTATTGTTAGAATTTTAATTTGATAACTTTGAATATTCTAATTTATGGAAGTTCCAAAAACTAATTCCCTACACATTTTTTTAATTTCTTCAGATTGACAAGAATTCTTAGATTCACTGATTAGCAATGATTACTCTCAGCCTTGGTAGGAATTTCAAATATTAGAATACTAACTGGCATTACTTGGGCTCATGTTTATTTAAAAATAAACATTAAATGTAATTTTTATCCTTAATTCTTTTGTACAATACATACATTCATTATATCTAAATGAAGTTACCAATTGGTCAGGGTTCGTTGATTTAAATAAACTTATTTTTTAAAAAAATTCATAGATTTAAATCGGTTTTTAAGTTATTTTTTTAATAAATTTCAGATGAAACAAACATAATAATGTACTTTAATATAATTTAGTTTTATATACCATATAATCAATTTTCAGAAAGATAAAAGTAAAAAAATAATAAAGTAAAAATAAATGTAAAGTTTAGAAAAACACGCTTTCAAATTTAAATCAAATTATAAAATCTTGCAATGGTAAAGAAATCTAAGCAGAAATATATTGAATATTTACTCATAAGTATTTAGAAAGTTTTGCAAGTTGAGGTGGTAAAATAAAATTGTAGGACTTTATGTGCTGTATTTTGGTGAAGCCTGCTATATAAGGATTTGAGCAAAATCTGAATCAGCAATTGATTAATTTAATAGATCTCAGCCCTTTAGAATGGTGGAAGGTATTTTTGTTAGTTATCGAAAAAGCTCATACTAAAAATAGAATTAATGATCAACTAGCTTTTTACTGCAATAGATTTATCTGCTTCAATCGAACAAATGCTTTTTGCCTTCGGTTTGATACTTTCAGAAATTAGAAATCAACAGATAAGACTGTTAAACTGCTGCCATCAAAATGCTCAAGGCCAGAGGACACAAATTGTGAGGTATTCACTAATTGATTTACTTCTCACTTATGTTGGAATTCACACTAGAAAATTTTGAATAACAATTTACTTTTATTTTATTTGTGGAATATTGATCATCTTATAAAACACTGAACATACTGATTAACTTATGATTAATTACTTCTTAAACATACAGATGAGAATTTGGAATCTCCCAATAAAAAAATATCCAGATGTGGCAACACTGACATTCCTTCTCTGGCTGAATTTTTATTTAAGGATTCAAAGTTCTTATTAGTGAATTTAAATAGTTATTGTTTTATAAAATGATAAATCTTCCACAAGTAAAATAAAATTGCTATTCAAAATTTTCCTGAGTAAATTCCAACACTACTGAGAAGTCAGTCGTTTAGTGATATCTCAATTTGTGTCCTCTGGCCTTAAGTATTTGGATGGCAGCAATTGAACTCATTTTTCTCAGTTAACACTTTAAAAAAAAAAAAAAAAAAAAAAAAAAAAAAATTCAAATTTTGTTTTAAGTGTTGCAGATATTTTTAATTAAAATATTGAAGGTTGAATTTTTGACATCTGATTTGTAGTTTTTCATGCATTTTGTGTAATAGATTTTTTTTATAGCCTAAAATTTTACCTTGAAATAGTATGAATCATTTATGTAAATTGTGTAATATTAGTAATAGATAATACTTATAATATGCATGTCTATGTATGTAAACTTTATATTATTTAAATTAAAAAATCAATGTATGGCAATTTTTAAAAATAAAAAAATCAGATTTTTATTAAAAAATCAAATAAAAAAAATCGCGAACCCTGCAATTGGTATACCTTTTTTTGTTTTGAAAAATTTGTATAGTGTAATAAGGAACGAATTTAAAAGTTTAAAATACTCACTATTGATTAGAAAAATGAGTTGAGTGTTTAGTGTATAGGCCAAGTGTTTTATTAAACAATTCCGTGAAAAAAAATCTTTCTCCCTTCCCAGATAGAATGCCTCCCAGTAATCAAATACAGTCAAAGATCTATAATCCGCACACCCATAATCCACTGTTTTCTATAATTCACGTTATTTTACTAATGTAAAAAATGAAATAAACAGTTAAATTTACAAATTAGTGATCCAAAAACTATTTTTGAAAAAATTTTAAAAAATGAGAACAGTGGATTATGGGTATACAGATTATAGAACTTTGACTGTATACTCCTGGACAATCTTCTAAATATGTCTAATCTTGCTATAACTTTAAGTTATAGCAAGCAATCTCCAAAAGGACTGGATTGAAAGATGAAGATTCAGAATTAATGGTATTAGTTTAGAAAAGTTAGATTTCTGCCCTTTTCCTGTATATAAATTCTCATGTCACTGAAGTTTACTATTCTTTTTAAAATTTTATTTTTAAATATCGGAGGTTTCTGTCAAAACAAAGGATATTCATTGCAGAAAATGCTATGGTTTTAAGAAAATATACCATCTTTTGAAATTTAACTCTCCCTTTTTAAAAGTTCAGTATTGTCAAATATGAAGGTCAAAAAACAAAATCCCAAGTAAAATAGACAATTAAGGGCAAGGGGTGATCCTTGGATTGAAATAATGTGTCATTGGAAGTTTCTTTAAAATTTCATTGTAAAATGGCTACTTTTAAATTTCTACAAACTTCATTTTGTAATGGCACAAAAACCTACATATGCGTAAACTTAGTTTTTAAAAATGCTAGTTTAAAATAGGGTTCTTAAGTTCTTATTTCATGTCTTACCTTTCAAAATAAAGTTGAGTTGAAAAATCCTAAGCTTTTTAATAAATTGACATTAAAATTGACTTGCAAAGACTGGTGCCAAAAAAAATTGGTATTTACATGTCATTTGCAAATACATTGCCTACTGGCACCAGTTGATCAGTCTTTGGAACACCTGTTTTTGCTATGACAGATTTCTAAGTACATAATGACATTTTGTGCTAGCCTTACAAATTTTCTATGTGCAATATTTTTCTAGCAATTAACAACATGCACTGAAGTCCATTAAAATTTTAGAAATACAATTAAAAAAAAAGGAAGTGTAGTGATTAAAATTGTTAATTTTACCAGGAGTTTTAACGATTTTTATTAATTTAGGTGAACTTGTTTTATTGGATGTCAATCCTCTCACTTTGGGTATTGAAACTGTTGGAGGTGTGATGACAAAATTGATTCCAAGAAACTCTGTAATCCCTACTAAAAAGGCCCAGATATTCTCTACAGCCTCAGACAACCAGAATACAGTTACTATTAAGGTAAGTTTCTAATAACTATAGAGTAATTATTTTAAAACTTCGTATTCTAGTTTTGACAAACTAGAAGTAATCTGTAGAGAATCTTTGCTAGATTTGTTTAATCTTTTTAATATTGCAAACTGACATGTGGTTAAAATAGTTTTGAAATTTGAAATGTTTGTTTCTTTATAAAATTTTAGTCTTAATCACTGGTTTAAATTTTTTAGAACAAGCAAGCAGTATATGCCAACATACTTGCATGCTACAAGACTGGTATTATAGAGATAAGACTTGGCACTTGCATTTCTAATGACTGGCATTTGTCGCAAGATCAGAATATTTTAAATAATGCAACATAATCTTTCTTTGGTCTTAATGCAAGTTATATTCTTCTAATATGAAACAATAGTTATTGTATGTACAAAGAATATTCTTAGATTACTTAAAATTTTGAAACTTTATATTGAGATCATTCTACTTATATTTCTCGTTGAAATGTTTATTTCTAATCCTTAAATTTCCGATGATTGTTTTAAAAGCCTTTTTGTAATTCAATTTATCAGCCATACTTTTAATTGTATCAGCAATAGCCTTTGAATATTTTGGATACTGTGTTCTAAATTCCAGTTGAATTTTAAAGATGTCTGAAAACAATTTTCCACCCTTAATAGCTCAATTTTCAGATATACTTTAACTCATTTTTAAAAGTAAATATGAAACTTGATGATTTTTAAAGTGATCTAATGAAATCTCACAGCATCTTATTACAAGTTGAACCAAGAAATTTTCTGTAAATCTACCTTTTTTCATTTTCCTATCTCTTGCTAAGGAAAACTCTGTTCAAAACGAAACTTTGACAGCATTGTTTATAATACTTATTGCCTTTATCAAAAATACATTGTATACTTTCTAAATAAGACTTGGCCAGTTTGTGTTTTGAGAGCAAAAATGATTTTTAAAAAATTTGATTGGAATACACCTTTAAATTTGAACACATAAATATTTCAGAACATCTTATGTTCTGCAAAAGATAATGTTTGGTTTAGCTCATGAAACCCAAAATACTTTATCAAACTTTGTTTTAATAATTTTTTTAAATATGTTGCAGTTTAAGAAATGTAAACTATCTTCTTTATTACAGGAGAATAGGTTAATTTTGCAATGTATGAACATATTAAGCTTAAAATATTTAATGGAATTGTTTTGCTCTATTTTTAAAAAGAATTGGTCTTCTTTGAGGCATCTGAAAATATACTTTTAAAGATTCTTTTTATGCAATTAAAAAAAATAACAATTAGAATAGAATTGGAAACTTTTTAGTCCAACCTTAATATGCATTTTTGACACCTATCTTCCTTCATGGACATTTTTCAATAAAGCTTAAATGTGTTAAGATATTCATTGCAACTTCAGGCTTTATTCTTAATGTTTTTTTAAGCATCTTGCAAAATTTTAATGTGTTAATCATAAAATTTGTCAGGAGTTGTATATATTTGATACCTCTTTTTATGCACTTTTTTAAAATCTGAAATCTACCTCCCTCTTTTTTTTATTTAATAGTCTGTTAAGAGTTAATATAATGCAATATAACTTATCTAACATATCCATTCAATATTGTTCTTAACAATTAAACTTTAAATATACTACATATCTAACATGGACTAGATTCATTTAAAACTTAAGATTTTAATAGTATAAAGTTTTTATATGGATAAATTTATCACTCTTGATCAGTGTCTTTAATATGATACTTAATAAAAGAAACTTAAATATGTTTTTATAAATTTTCAGGTTTATGAAGGTGAACGACCCATGACTAAAGACAACCATATCTTAGGTTCATTCGATCTCACTGGAATCCCCCCTGCGCCTCGTGGAGTACCTCAGATCGAAGTAACATTTGAAATAGATGTAAATGGTATCCTAAAAGTAACTGCTGAAGATAAAGGTACTGGCAACAAAGAGAAAATTACTATTACAAATGATCACAACCGCTTGACACCCGATGACATAGAACGGATGATCAAGGATGCTGAACAGTTTGCTGAAGAAGACAAAAAGATAAAAGAGAAGGTTGAAGCAAGGAATGAACTAGAATCCTATGTATACACTCTGAAAAATCAATTGGGTGATAAAGAAAAAATGGGTGGTAAACTGAAAGATTCTGACAAGGAAAAAATAGAGGAGGCTTTAGATGAGAAAATTAAATGGCTTGAGAATAATCCAGATGCTGACGCTGAAGAACTTAAGGCCCAAAAGAAAGAAGTTGAAGGAATAGTTACTCCAATAATTTCAAAGTTGTATGGTGAAGGTGGTCATCCTCCACCACCTACTGGTGGTGAAGAAGACTTTAAAGATGAACTATAAGTTAATTTCTTAGGCTAGTACAAATGGACTTCTGTGAAGTTATGTAAAGTCTTTGTATATTCACTTTTTCATAACTATTCCATCATACCATTTTGACATCTTGTAAATATTTGCACAACTATTTATACAATATGTTCATGTTAGTATTTAAATAAATTTTGTGTTATACTTGTTTCTCTCAAAGTTTTGTTTTTATTTCATATCGTCATTGAAGTTTTCCACTGTCATGTTAATTTTAAAGTAAATCTCATCTGAATTATCCTCTTGCCAAAATTAACTTACAAGGAAGGTCTCCATACGGGCATACCCCGAAAAATCTCAAAATTACAGAATGTTCTCGTGTTGATATATACGTTTATAAAAAAAAAAAAAAAAAAAAAAAAAAAAAAAAATTTCGGCAGAATCTCCATTTGTAACCGTAAAAAATAAATTTCGTTATTTGACGATTTATCGCCAGTTGGCAATGGAATGAAATTTCAAAAAAATATATATATATACTTTATGTCAAATACGCTTCAAGAAAAGTTTCGTGCAACTTGTTTTGATAAGTTTAAATAACCTTAGTTTTGTAAGTTTTAGTTTAAGTATAATTTTGTTATGTCGCAATTTATATGTATTTATGTCAAATTTAATCATCATCAAAATTTGAGATTTAAAACAATTCATAATTTAAATTTGTTCCAAGCTCAAAGTCCAATTGAGAATTGTAGATTAGATTTTGTTGCTATGGAAACCTATGAAGTTTATTTTTAAATACGCTTAAATGTATGAAGATAATTTTTCTCAATGATTTTTTTTTAGCTATGAAAACGTTTTCTCCAGCGACTAAATAACTACTTCAAGTAATATATGTATGTAATACAATATGTATATATTAGTCTCTCATTGTTTTTGTTTAAATTCATTAAATACCATTTACATGCAAGCTAAATATCCAACAATTTTGAGTTTCATTATCGTTTGCTTTTGGCAAGGAAAAGGGCTGCTCGCCAAATCGAGTGACTCTTTAGTCTTTTCATGTCAAATATTCGAAAATATTTTTTTACAATATCTAATGTGATTCCGCCACTAATTTTGACTGATCCCTTATTACATACATAAGTACTTTAATTAGTATTTTTTTCAAATTCTGGGCATGCCCAGTATGGAGACCTTCCTTGTTAGTCTCCCATCAAAGTTTAAGAATGTGAAGAAACAAACTTTCTTAGTTTTTAAAGAACAAATACAATCATATCCACATTCTTAATTGTATTTTATGTCTTTAATCTGTAGCTAACTGGGAAAGCTGGTTTGTATTAGGTAAGGTTCTGTTACACAAAATTAAGTTTGAATTTTTGACAGTTTAATGGTCAACAAAGACAAATTTTGAAATAAACCATGCAGTTTAGAGTCTTGTAGTTAAGCTGTCTTGTGCCAATTTCATAAACATGACTTTAAAGTTTGCACATCTATTAACTAGCACAAATGCGGTAGCTTTTGATTAAATGTAGGTTTCTGATAATTTCTGCAATACTTGAATTGCCATCATTTCCATATTTGTTTAAAAGCTCGGAATTTTGTCTTAAAACCAGGGTTTATTGATAATATCAGTTATTTTCTGCATTTTGATATTTTAAAAATGGTGTTGTGAAAGATTTATGGTATTTTCAGTCAAAACAAGTGAACTAAAATTTAACCTGTTGAGTCTAATTTTAAAGATATTGAACTTTTGTCTTGGGCAGTGACTTTTTAGACAAAGAATTTTTAAAACCTAGATTTCTATGTTTTTAAACATAGAACTAATTATGTGGGACATAATTCAGAGCAGCATTGAAATTTAAATGGTCTAATTTTAAAGTCACTTATATAGTTTTCTTGGAAATCTTTCTTAGTTTTGGTTTAGCTAAATATAACTACACAACATGTTAAGAAAATAAAATTACAAAAGCTTGCATTTATCTTAAATTCTCAGTTGATTTTGTATTCTTTCATAAATTTTGTTTTTGCTTGAAACGGATTCATTTAAATGTATAAAGCAAGGGTGATTCTCATCTGAAAATTTGAAATTGGGTTATCAGTTTAGCATAGTTACTAACTTGTACAGTTTTGCATGCAGAAAGAACAATTGTGGAGAAATGCAAATTTTGTGAAAGATCACCATAAAAGCACACATTTCATCTATTTCATGGGAAAAACTATTTAGTCAGTTTTTGTCAACGAACTTTGTCAAACTGCAATTTCACCAAATATTGCTGATAAAATACAGATTTAATCAAAAGATCATGGGTGGGGGGTAAAAATTTTAAAGATAGAAAACCCATGATTATAAATGCACAAATAAAGTAAGAAAAGGTAGCAAACAGCTGTTTCGAATCTACTATGGAGATTCTTCATCAGTGCAAAACTCAGCGAGCTAGAAAAAGCAAAACTGAGCACAACTGAAACAAGCAAAACTGAGCACAACTGAAACAAGCAAAACTGATTTGCTATTTTAATAAAAATTTTGTCAAGATTAAAAAAACTGCAGATTTCATCGAAACACTGGGAAAATGGAGATTTTTCCAAAAGATTGCTGATAAAATGCAGATTGCAATAAATTGCAGATTTTGCTAAATTATCGCCGATTTCATCTGAAGATTGCAGATAGCCCCCCCCCCCCTTTCTCCTTGCTAATTTCTGAAAAAAAATTAAAGTATATTTAAATTTCTAATGTTTGGAAATGTAAACAGTAAGTTGGCCTATTTTAAAAATATCAGCTATGTATCAAAATTATGATTTTTAAAAATATTTACAAACTCTCTTTCAAAGTCTGTTTTATCTAAACTTCCTCAAATTTATGTTGTTTTAAAGCTGTTATTCTCCCACTCTCATTCTCCTTCGGACTATTGAATGTTCTATTATGTGTTTTACCATGGTCCAGGGTGGTTAATTTTTACAGCTGTACATATACAAAATAAATAAAAATATTTCTCAAATAAAATTACTTCTACATTAACACATTAAGTTTGTTTGCAATGTTATGTGGTTTTCAACATCAAATTGATTCTGTGTAAACTTATAAAGCTTAAAAAAATTCTAGGGCAAAGACTATTGTTAATTGAAGCATTAATGTGAATAAATTTCTATGTATAATAACCTGTTGGCACTCTTGCATTTGTAGATTGATTTCACAATGTAATTGGAATAAACTTAATCCCTGTGTTGAATTAGACAAGGCACAGAGCTTCCTCCATCAAAAACAAACATGTAATTTTATGTACAATTTAGAATATTTAGCTTTGATGTTACATTAAGCTACTAAATCTTATTTAAGCTTATGCTCTACTTTTGTTTTTCATAAAATTGACTAGTTCAAATGTACAGAAATCTCAAATTTTTGTAAATTTGAGTGTAAAAAAGACAACACAATTTTTAAATATTAAACCTAAAATAAACTTGGTATTTTGTCATACAATCGGTTATCAAAATAAACTTAAGTGTAATCCTCTATATAATAAAAGCCTAAGTCATTTGCAAGGCCCCCTTATAATATCAAGGCCTCGCATTCAGGAGAAAATCCATTGTTTAAATTGTCCCTATAATTGCCAACTTATTATATGATTTTGTCTCGTATGTAACGCCGCCTGGCGCATACTACTGCTAATAATCCCATAGGAAATAATGGAAAACATTTCAGTTTCTACCATTAGATGGCGCTACCAACGTGAAAGTTAGCCTTGGTCATTTGACTGTCAACACTTCCGGGCTTACCCACTTCGCTCTTTATATGCTAAGCAGCCAATTTCATGTTGGCCAGTGCAGGTGATAAGTCGCCAATCTATATTATCCCAGGTCTCCCCACTTCACATTTTTATATGCATGATTGCCATTTTGATGCTTTTATGCTAGTCGAGTGCAGGTTTGCCAAATCTTATGCCATATGCCAGTTTCATTTGAAACATAAAACTAACTTATTTAAAATACATAACTTTTATTTATAACAGATTAAAAAATATGTATATCAGACTCATTCATCTTTAAAATGCAATACTAAATGTATTTTTCCAGCATAGGTAATTGACAAAAGAAAGTGAGTGCTTGGCAAAAGAAATTTTGACGATCTTTTCTCTCAACCTTTTTATTTTTTCATATGCACAATCATACATAAATGATTAATAGTATTAATAATAACCTAAACCAAAATAATTTATTGCAACATAAAAGATTGTTTCTAATTTACACTTTTAAAAAAGGTATGTATATTTTGAGATAACACCCACTGAATTTAAATTGACATTCATAGTTTAATATTGCATTCCTAGACAATAAGCCGTAAAAGATTCATTCAATCATGAACGGGGGGAAAAAATAAACATGGAGGTTTGTAAAGTAAGTTTTTCAACAATAAATGGGCAATATTCTTGCGACATCATTGTAGATAATGACGTGATAGTTTTGTTATGTCTTAAGACATCATACTAGGTAAAATTACAGCGTTGTTTACCGTTTGAATTCACTTTTCTTTGTCATATTTATGAACTCGGAAATGAAATTAAAGGAAGAAAGCATTCTTTTTCATCATTAAAATTGTGAAATAGTGAGTTATGAAATGCTACCATGATTGCAAACAGTTCTTAATTTCCCTGGTCGGAATCTTCCGATTTGGATAATGATTGAAGAAGTAAATCAAATTAAGAGTAAAAATAACATGATAGAATGCGTAGAATACTTTTAATGGAGACCAATCTGGGTCGCCATAAGCAGCTAGTATAAAAGAAACACGGAAAAACAGTTTAAATGAGAAAATAACTTATGGCTCCCTATCTGTAGGAGGCTTGACCCGCTGTTACTTACAGAAATATTCAGGGAAATAAAATCAGTCTGAAAAACTGCAGAATAACTTTATACTGCATGCTTTCATTAAATTAGAAAAATCTATAACCAAACCTGGCTAGACTAAATTAAAGGAGAAAAATTTTAACCAATTTGACATTATCTGGCAACACTAGTTGCCACATACTTTGGCTTTTCTCATTGTGTTCATCTTGTTGAAATTTATCAACATACTTTCCTTAAGAATTTTAATCAATATTTTGCAGAAGCATGAACTCTTAATATTTCTCAAGGCTGCTACTTTCATACATTCTAGTCTTTTTCTTTCTATTTACCTACTATGGGTATTTAATTGAAATTCATATCGACTTTCTGATTTGTATAAACTATCTTGCTTCTATAGCAATTTTTCACATCGTCCTCTATCGTTTGTCTGTCCACAGAGTAGACATAAATTTCTCATATGTACCCTTAACGACAGCTCTGTTTTTAAATCTAAATGATCTCAAGTATATATCTTCAAATAACTAAATCGGAAATTTCTGAGAGTTGTTAGGTCGCTATGGGAGCATATCTGGGAAATTTTATCACTACCCTGAATAATGTAATAATAGCAATTCCAATGTTATTTAAAATAAGTATTAATGTATTTATAAGGAAGAAGTTATAAGAATATAATTTAATAAAATATTTATAAAAATTGTAACCAAATTGTATTGATTTCAAAAAATTGCTAAGACAAGACATGACATAATTTCAAATTATCGTCTTCATTCGTTTGATACTTCCCCACCCTCATCTTTCCACACACACTTAAGAAAACACATGTGTTATTTTACTCATAATTTTTTGAGTCCACCCAATATTTTTTAAAAGTTGGTACAACTAATTTAAGTGAAAATTAAAATTAATCATCTATTGTTGCACTGTAAAAATGACATCAATGTTATGCATGGACACGTTTGTCTTTTATAATATCTATAGAGGATAGTATAGAAATTTATAAAAGTTTACAATACAAGACAGTATTTATCTCTTCCATTTATCCTCATGTCCTACCTCATAAATTTAAAATGCTCTCGTATTCAGGAGTGTTGTGGAGCGTATACGCCGTATACCTTCTGTATTTTTCTAAAGACAACCGTATACCCGATGTTTCTCGTTTTCTCAAAAAAGCTATCGTATATATGCATTTTAGGGTATACCCTCTGCTTAGAGCGCATACCCGCTGGGTTTTTTTTACGTCTATACCACTGTCCATATTGATATGTATATTGGCATGTTACAATCCACTACTCGATTAAAGGATCTGGATGATTGTCTTTTAAACAAACATAAAAATTAATACTTTTAAATCTTTACAAGTGAAATGAGAAAATTTAAATATTGATTCAGAAATACGCAATTTTTAACTTTTTCGCATTTGGTTTATGTTAAAGCGCGATAGATGGCAGCACCATAACAACTAAAGGCCATTGCCAACAGATTATTAAAAAGAAAATGGTGGTGGTTCGTGGTTCTCAGAAAAATCTGGATATTTGCATTTATATATTAATATTCTAGTGAATTCTTAAATTTAATAATAGTTAGATATTTAGTTTTGAAAATTTTGTTATTTATTTACAATAACAAAACAGCCGATTTCGTCTTGCAGTAAATGCTTGGATCAAGGAAAAAAATTTCAGGCAAGCAAGGAGCCATAAAGATAAAAATGTGTGATTTTTAAATAAGCTTTGATTATTTTACAATAATTGAACTAACCAGAAAATTATGTAACGATTAAGCAGATTCTAAAGATTTTTGTTGTAATTAAATAATTAATCGCAATTTTTTTAATTATTATTAAGTTTTGATATTCGTAAAATAAAGCTCACTGGTTATTATTCTACAAATGCATTTATCCTTTTAAAAAATCATATTAATGGTCTAGAAGATTTAAAATTTGAATTTAATGGCTTGTGAAATCCAAAAGAGTGGCGATCGTTCGAGTAGAGGTAAATCATCTTTATGTAGCTACCCCTTTTGTTTTATCGCTATGTCCAAGGTAAATTATACTCCATAAGAAGGGCTTGTGGAGTTCACATCCCCATTCCAGCCTTTTTCAAAGTTTACAAACTTATCGAATAGCAATTAAAAAATATATATATTTCTTATAAAGGAACAATTTTTGTCAGCGAAAAAAATGGACTAACATATTGTTAAATAGATTATGAAAATGAAGAAAAACGATGCTTTATATGATACTACATTTTTTAAACTAAGAGCTCTCCCGATTCCTAGTTCTGTGACTGAGTTTGGGCTCTAGAAAGATCCATGCCAAGATCCATAGGCCTCTTCCCATAACAGCCAAAATCGATTAATTTTAATTTGAGGTGATGACATCTGCGGCAGGTTAACAAATTAGGGGCGGGACAAAGTGATTAATCTTCTGCTGTTTTTGATAAAATTAAAACTAACGCCATTTTGTTGCCTTCGATTTTCCCTTTTTATCAGCGGGAATGATTTTTTTCCGGGTGATTGATTACGTCTTCGAAAGACATGCATTTTCCACTTTATGTTTACTTTACTTATTTAATGGTCAGTCCCTGAAGAAAGATGATCTTATCTGGACTCAAGAACATCTGGGAAACCAGTGGTCCAGATGTGTAATCTCTTCTTTACTTTTGAAAGCGGTTCTCAAACAAATATTTCTACCCACCCAATAACACAAATATTCTGTTTTTTAAGTTTGTATGTAGAAATGTCGCTCTCAGTTTATAACATGAAATGCGGTATATACATTGTGCATTTTATCAACTAACGTTACAATGTTTCTTTAAATATGCCATGCAGCAATACAAGAAAAATAAATAAATAAATAAATAAAACTTTTAATTATACAGCATTATTAGTTGAAGTTAGTTCACACTTAAACTAAAAAGGATTTTTGCATAGAATGTAAAAATGAAATAGTGTTGGAAAAATATTTCATATACTGAATTATTATTCTGCAATATTTTGATTGAAATTCATTTAAAGCTGTTTTTGAAGAAAAAAAAAAGAATATTGCTGAATTATATATGCGCAAATTATTATTATTATTACTATTTTAAACTGTTTTTAGAGAAATGGATTTCAAACATAAAAAAAAGAAAAGAAAAAAGATTCAGTTTTTGCTGATGTGGCTTTCGAAAAAGAATTCTTTAATTCCCCCCCCCCCCCCCCCCCCCGTTTGAAAAGCAAAAATTATGAGATCTAATAAATATTTTTTTTTTCTCTTTAACAAATATTAAAAATTACGAGTAAGGTTTTAATATAGGTATTGATACACGTTTTTATTTTTTAAAAATTGATGATTTTTGTTATTTCCTCGTTAATTTCCTCCTTATTTATTATTGAGGGAACATTTCCTGAAGCAGAAAGAACGCGACGTGCGACATGCGTCATATAGTTATTTTTGCCCTTGAATAATTTTGCCGACATAATTTCTATTTCTAAAAAAATCAAATTTTTATCATATAATTAACATTTTTTCAAAGAATACTGCATACATACTGCATGCATTTATGGAATGATTTTACAGTATATATATTACAGAAAATGCAGAATAGCAACATTAATGATTATTTATATTCTTAGACTTTCAACATTTAAATAAAGATTCATTAAAAAAAGATTTAGAATAAAAGAAAAAGAGAAAGTTAAAAACATCACAACTTTTGAAGCTGCAAAATAAAAAGAAGATTTATGGATATATTTCTATATCATTTTATTAATGATTTTTTTCAAATCCGAAGTTACTTTCTGATACATTTCTGATTTTTTTTTTTTTTTTTTTTTTTTTTTTTTTTTTTTTTTCGGAAACGCATAAAATTACCAAGTGTTTTTATTTAGAAACTATGTAATCGAATGGCTTTATCCATTTTTTTATATAAGCAGTTTAAGAAAATGCTATCAAAGTTAGCGTTTTGAATCAAATTTCCGGAAGCGACACCATGGGAAGGGGGAAAAAATCTCCAACTACATGACAAGAATCTCTTATATCTCAAAAAGTGTATACAATTTTCTTATTTATCAAAAATAGAAAACTCTATTTGATTCTAAATCTTTTTAACAGTCAGGCTTGTTGGTTTTATATATTAATTTACAGTTAAAAATTAGTCAGAAGAAGTGACAGACTTTCGCGTTGTTGAGAAATGAATTTAAGAACCACTAAGAAGTATATTTCCATAGATTACATTAACGTATAAATTCTATATCGCTATTCAAATTTTTACAAATCTTGTTGTCTGCCCTACACATCATAAGCGCAATTAAGTCTGGTTCCGGCCCGGCTCGACTATATGTAGAAAAGCAATGCAAGCCTGATCTCGGCCAGGAACGAGTCTGCTAAAAAAGTATTAAGCCCGGATTAGATACAATGTAACTGCCCGATGCCTATCTGTAAAACTTACATCTCTATATATGATGTTGCCAAATAAGAATCGGTTCGTGATGCACATTTATATTTATTCTCGATAAAGCTGTATTCATTAAAAATAGTTCACATTTTATCGTTTTTGCATAAATCTTTCTAACGGATCGTCCGGCCCACTAAATATTTTATTGGGCCGGCCTGGCCCGTAAGGCCCGTTCAATTTCTTTTCTTTTTCTTTCTTTCTTTTTTTTTAAAATTTTAATTTATTTATTTATTGTCGGTCCAGCCCGTTAGAAAATTCGGAACTGCCTCTACCTGTCATCCTGAAAGGAAATGTCAAACAAGCATATTAGAAATTAACGTTTCATTTCAGTTATGTCGAAAAGTGTTAAAATCATAAGTTAATTTAATCAGTATTAACTTATTTTATAATTGCCAATTTCCATCTTTTCTCTTTCACAATTCAATAATGCGGAATGTTCTGACAGTGCTGCGAAATTTCCTTTATGCTTACATGTGTACTTTTTCGGTATTCTCTATCAGTTTAAAAAAAAAAATGATCAGAAACGTCACATATCATGAAAGATTTTCAGTTACAACAGATTACATCTGTAATGTAATTTTTTTCATGACTGTTAAAGTGATCCTTTCTCCTTCGCCCCCTACCCCCTAAAAAAAGAAAAAAAATCTTTGCTCTATGCAACACAAGAGTTACTGGCACATTAACGGATCATTTAAAGACATAAAAACACAATACTTGGAGACATAACTATTCAATGATTTGTTATGCAAAGATTTTTCGTTTTCCGATAAATGACTTATATCTTGACTTATAAACAGCTGTTTTCTCATGATGGCAGATTTTTCTTTTTCCGTATTCAAAGCGGTTCCTTGACAACGTTCTTTGAAATAGCTTCTTCCTTTATCCAAGAATAGAAAACTATTCGATTGCACAGTTTTCGAATAAGAGTATCTGCCCCTTTCCTTCGCTTAAGAACAAAAATGAACTAAAAATGTGTCAAAGTAGTCAGTGAGTATTGCCATACGGCTCAAACATTTCATTTAAATTTCAGTATTGATGGCATAATCTGAAACATGCTTTACTTGAAAGAAAATTAAACACATTATATCATTATCAAGAGCCGTCTGAAAATTTTATGCATGTATTAAAAGAACACATTAAATGCTTCATATGTCAAAAGATAATACGTCACGATGTGAGAACACTCTAAACTGTGCCATTTATTAAAAAAAAAAAATTGGGAAATACTGACTTGAAATGTTCAATTACTGATGAATTTATTCATGATATTGTAATCACGAGAAAAAAAAATCATTTATGACTTAAGATGTAATTCAATTATCAAAAATAAATAAATAAATAATAAAATAAATTTTAAAATAATCTTTAGATAATGAAAAATTCAATAGTTATGCCAGAGGCGAATTAATGACCACACGAGCCCGTAGGCTTGACATATTTGCGGACTTCTTTATCATTTATTCAAAGAGATATATTTCGGGTGATTCAAAATGTACATCTTTAAGATCATATCATAAATCAGATTATAAAATTTAAGTACAGATTTTATGTATATTATATTTGTTTTACAATAAGCTGTATGCATATTAAAACATGAAATTTAATTTGTATACTGTTTCTGTATAAATTATAGTTATATTGATTTTCTAGATAATCTAAGATATCTAGATAGATCTAGATAATCTAAAAAATTGAATTTTCATAAAATTAAAATAAAATTCAATAAGTTTTGGTCGCAAAACAATATAATATTTTTAAATGTTCTTAGTAAAGGGAGGAGAATAGTTTAGAAATCAGGGACAATATAAAAAAATTGAATTTCTTATGTTAATATGTATAGCATCTTTTAAAACAAATGTGATGCTGTACTTGATTTGCATACTTTGTGCAATTAAGTGGTCTATTCACTCACTTGAAAACACCCGCTTACTGATTCTAAACCCATGCGCAGGGTATTTTCGAATTTCTGAATTAAATTTGAATATTTTCAAACATTTCTTTTTTCTATAGGATAACTTATGTTAGTTCTAATATGGCTTGTTCCACTTATCAGATTTGTAGATTTTTTAATAACATAATTCCACTTTCAGAACTAGTTTCGAAAGTGAAGTATCTTTTTTATAAATTTATCCGAAACCAATATAAACATAGTTGAAAGTGCTTAAAAAATAGTTTATCTGTCCGACTATGTGTCTGAATTCTTAACTTGCGTATATACAGTTGGATTGCTCTGATCTCAATAACACATATGAATTACATGTAATTCATATGTGTTATTGAGATTTTCTGTGCCATGTTCGGTAATGAAAATTAAGTACGTAACGTTCATAGTTTATTTACACAGAGACATTCAAAAGTATTCCAATACATTATGGTCTATGGGGAGATGTATTTTTGTAAATATGTTGCACCTATAATCGTCATCTTGTCTGTCCGCATGTAACAGCGCAAATCTACACAACTGAATGGTTTGAAATGTAATTTATATAATTGTTGGAGAATTTTGTCGAGTCATTTCAAATGACTTACATACTCAGAACTTGAAACATAAAAATAAAAGTATTCTTTATTCTACCAAATCATAGCGTAATTGATTCAGTGATATCCCATGACAGGTTATGATTCTGGCTTTATAATGTTGATTACGTCCTAGTTAAGATGGAGTCTTATTAGTTTCGTATTACTGAATTTAATATGTATAATCGTATCAAATATCATGTTCATGCATTTTTGCATGATTGAACCAATATCTGAATATTTATAAAACTAGTTATAGTACGAACACACTTCATTTCCCACGTTTGACGTGCAATTTTCAACTTGTACATCTTCCTCCCAGGCAGAAGTTCTTTTCTTCATTATTATAATCAAAATCCAATAAGTATTAGTGCATAATCAATAATCATCAAACTAGGTTACACTAAATATAAAATTTCTTTTAATTTTGTGCAATAGTTTTGCAATATAGTAGCACTCATAAATTTTTAATAAACGGACAGAAATCGTTTAAAGAAAAATAATCATATTTAAGATATCCAGAAATTTGAAATACAGGGCTTTCTTTAAAAAGATGAGTGTGTGTGTGTGGGGGGGGGGGGGGGAGATTTAATAAAAAGAATATTGCCCAGTTAAACTGGTGACATTGAGATCACAGGCTATGCACACTGATTGTACTATTATATAATAATACTATTACAGCCTTATATAATAATGCCCTTCGAAAAACAAAATAAGAGAGGAAATAGCCTCGCATTTTTTTCTTTTTTCTTTTCTTTTTTTTTTTTTTTTTTTTTTTTTTTTTTTTACACTTAATGATTGAACCCCAAAACTAATCAGTAATGCACCTTATCATATAATAATCCTGCATCCAAAATTTGGTAGCAAGTCGGATATTTCTGCATGAAAACCCATTTATGTAATTAAAGAAGAGTTATCCCCCTTTCCCTCTTTTATACTAAACCATTAAACCTCCAAAACTATTGAGAAATTCAACTTATCAAAAAGAACCAACATCCAAAATTTAAAGCAAATCGAATAATTCTGCATAAAACTCCATTTAGCTAACTTAAGAGGGGTAATCGTCCTTAACTTACTTTATATTTAATAAAAGAAGCCCACAATTAATCAGGGAAGCTTTTTACTTTGAACCTGTATTGAAAAATGGAAGCAAATTGGTTAATTCTGCATACCTAAATTAAGAGGCGTAGTCCCCCCTATCTCCTCTTTATATTTATCCAATGAGTTCCAAAAACAAATCAGGGAAGCGTCTTATCACAATAAACCTATATAAAAAATTTGAAGTTAATAGTTAAATTTTGCGTGAAAAACACATTAACCTAAATTACGAGGGGTTACACTCCATTCCCCCTTTATACTTATCCAATGAACACCCAATACTAATCTCGGAGGCACCTCATCAGAATGATCCGATACCTAAAATTTGAATGAAATTTGGTAATTCTATATGAAAAAACCCATTTTTCTGAAAAAGGGGGGGGGGGTAAATTCCGTCCCCAATACTTATCCAAAGAACTTCAAAAAATAATTATGGAGGGGCCCTCATCAGAATGATCCTATGTCTAAAATTTGAATGAAAATGGGTTTTTCTATATGAAAAACCCATTTATCTAAATTATTGGGGGGGGGATTAGTCCCCGTTCTTTGTTCCTTATATTTATTCGATATACTTCGAAAAGTAATCATGGAAAAGCCTTATCAGAATGATCCTGTACCTAAAATTTGAATGAAATCTGATAATTCTGCATGAAAAACACATTTATATAAAGTAAGGGGGAAGGCATTAGTCCCCGTTCTCCTTCTTATATTTATAAAGTGCACTCCCAAAATCTAATCAAGGTAACGCCTTATCAGAATAAACCTATATCCAAAATTTTAAGTAAGTCAGACATTTTTATCATGAGTTATCGCGTTACACACATATATACAAAACGGGCGGTGCATAAGCTCTCAGGCTTAGATAGGCTGTGATCTAAAAATTAAAAGCTGAAAATAGACAAACCGTTTGATTCAAACTTTAAAAAGTCTTTAAAATATATTATTCGTAGAGTTGCTTAAAAAATCTTGGCTTGACTGCCGCGGTTCTGTGTATAACTATCATAAATGCATGTCAAAAAAGTTCTTTTTTTTTTTTCTTTTTTTGTGGAAATAGAAGAAATTAAAAATGGATAGTATTCAGAATACAATCTATGTTAAACCTTAGTACTGGGGCCCCTTTTCGTTCGGGCCCCTAGACTTTAGACTGCTCAGTTTAATGAATAATCCGCCTCTGGTTATGCCTGCAAATATCATGATTTATGTTTCATAATGAATCAGAACATATTTTTAAATCTCATCTAATGTAAAATTTGAATGATACATTTTTACATAAAAAAAAGTTATGAACAATAAATTCTACGATGGAATCGTGTCATTTGATCTGAAAGCTTTATTTGACTAGCTTTAAAGTATGTTCAAGTAAATACTTTGAAGAACTTAATATTTAACCATTCGAATTATCGCTGAAGAAAACGGTTTTCAACAAACCTCATTAATAAACTTATCTACAAATTCTGTTTTCATAAAAATATCAAGGATGTAAACCATATAGGAGTGATATATAAAAGTTTTAACTATTTTCCTGGTTTGTACCAGAAGTTACAATATGTTCTATTGAACCACTTAGACATAATATAAATGTAATAGCCTGGTCATCAAAGAAATAAAAAGGTAATTTGCAAGAAAATAGACCCGACACCGAAATATGAATTAGCTGGTCTTTATGAGATTCCTTTCAGAACTGATAGCAATAGAATAATTCAAATGTCCAGTTATGCATTTGAAGGTTAAAGTGATGCAGGAGAACAAAATGATGTAATAAAAAAGTCCTTCCGGTCAGTGCTGGTAGGAAGAGGTAGCTTTCACATTCCTTGCTTAGAAAAAAAAAAAAAAATCACGAAAATTATAAACGAATTTAAAAATGGGTCAGAATGTAAGCAGTTTGGATTTAGGATTTTTTCTTCAACTCCTATTATTGTTGAATTTATTTTTGCTATAAGAATTGGTCCTATCAAAAACGTGTCATCATAAAAGTTGTAGATATTATTAAGACGATGTATAATAAATTTATTTGGAATTGATATCTTAAGAACTGATGAAGTTATTGATTTTTTTTCTTCTTCTTTTTCCCTCTTATTGTTTTTGTTTTCGTTTTTAATTTTCCTTTGCAAAAAGAATTACTCCTATCAAAAATTTTTTTTTAATGTTTTCGATAATATTAAGAGTATTTATAAAAAAAAATTAGTTGGATTTGATATCTTCAGAATCGAGAAAGTTGTGATCTTTTAATTCCAAAAATTCTATTTTTTTAATTTATTTTTTATTTTTATTTTTATTTTTATTTTATTTTATTTTTTTTATTTTTTATTTTATTTATTTATTTATTTATTTATTTTTTTGCCCTTTAAGCCCATTTTTAATTTTATCAAAAATCTGTCATAAATCTTTGGCTCATTTTTTAGAAATAATATAAACTTTAAACTGATTTGATATTTTAACTAAGAAGTTATGGGGTTTTTACGGTTTTCACAAAACCCTTCCCTATTCCTACTTCCTTGGTCCGATTTTGCCTATTAACGAACGTGACCGAGATTTTTTGCGCCTTGATTTTATGTAGCAGTTTGGAAGAGATCTGAGCCGAATTAAAGAAGTTATCGTGTCCATAAAAAAGTTACATTTATATGTATTTATACTTTCTTAAAATGTCAGCCAAAAAATAACTTAAGTTGAGCCAAAATTCGCTCATCTCATGTTTTGAAAGGCAGCTTCTCATAAAGAGTTGATCGCAATAGGTAAGTATTTCATACGAAATCTATCTAAAAACAGAGAAAGAAAGAGAAGGAGAGAGAGAGAGAGAGAGAGAGAGAGAGATTGAGATTGATTGATCGATTGATTGATTTTAAGATTAATTTATAACTTAAAAGCTCAGGTACAGCAAGTACGTAAAAAGCCTAGTTTTTTCTTTTTTTTTTGGAAACTCAAAACTGTTGGTCACTATTCATTATTTGTACACTGGAGGAAAAATTGTAACAATCCGATTTAAATAAATAATAATAAACAAAAAATCAGAGTTAAATAAAAATAAAATGTAATTTTAAAAAATCAATGTTTTTTACACCCTAGTTTAGAATAGAAAACAAACGTAAATGTTATCTGAAATCGGAACTTATTACTAATGCTTTCGTGATTTTAAAACTATACTGAATATTGTCATAAATACTACTTTTCATGCAAACACATTGTTAAAAATTTCTAACTTTTGCTGCACTGCTACTACACCGCTTTTATAGAATGTCTCTATTTTGATTTATACTTTTCTTTGAATTTACGAAATACAGACGATACGTATCTGCGTACGTGCGGAGTACTTTTTTTTTTTTTTTTTTTTTTTTTTTAATGACAGTTTTGAAAAAATATAATAATTTTTAGTTCTATTGTATTACAGAATGATAAGAAAACATAAAATCCTAGTAATATCTTTTTAATATTTAAAAAAATTGGGGGGTTTTACTGTTTTTTAGCAAAATTTCACGTTTACATTCTATTCAAATAAATAAATTTCAATTTCCTTTATGCTGCACACTTCTGTGTTACACTTATCTGTGCACTTAACTAGGAGTTTTACAATATCTTCAAAAATAGCCAAAAAATTTCAAAATATGTAAAAAAGTACATTTTTTTTTAGTAAAAATTACCATTTTTTCATATTCGAGTGCCTATAAAATAATTAAATTATCACATATAGCTTAGATTCTAGATCAGAGCATAGTGAGTCATATGGAAAACATTCTTACAAAATTTCACTAAAATATCTTTAAATCTTTATATGTAATTAAGTTTATCGCACATGGAAATAGCGAAAAAAATGATTTTCCAGAAATCGCATTTAATGATTTCTTTTTATAGGTAAGAAACTAGAATATTTAATTTTTGAACGCTTATAATTCATCACAATTATATTCAAACACTTCCTTAACTTTATTTTTAACCATTTTTAACTTCTTAGTAACTCTTTTTGTTTTCCTGGTAAGTTTTTCTGTGTATAAGCGAGGGACGATTTGAATTTTTTATTCGTAGCAAAATACCATGTTTGCGCCAGACAGCGTACACTCAATTCAAATAAAAATATTTCAATTTCCTTTATGCTGCACACTTTTATTACACTTATCTGTGCACTGAAATAAGAGTTTTACAATATCTTGAAAAATAACCAAAAATTTTCAAAATATATAAAAAATACTTTTCTTAAAGTAAAAATTACCATTTTTTCATATTTGAGCCTATAAAAATAATTAAATTATCACATATAGCTTAGATCATAATTCAGAGCATCGTGAGTGATATTGAAAACATTACCAAATTTCACTTAAATATCTTTAGAACTTGTTTTTGTTATGAAGCTAATCGAACATAGAAATAATGAAAAAAAAAAAGTAATTTTCCAGAAATCGCATGCATGTATTTTCTTGTAAAAATCTAATATATTTAATTTATACACTTAAAATGCATCACATTTATATTCTAACCCATTTTTAACTTCATATTTAACCATTTTTAACTTCTTGTAGCACTTTTAATTTTCCTGGTAAGATTTGCAGAGGATAGCGAGTGACTTTTAAATTTTTTATTCACTCATCATCAATTTTAAAACTGTTTATGATCATATTTTGTTCAACTGATACTCCTAATTGTTCGAATACAGGTAAAAGTCCTAAATATCCTGAATTATAAATTAAAACTGATAAACTGAAACAGATTTAGAATCATAATAGATTGTTCTTTCATGAAAAACAATAAAAAAAATTCGAAACTTTTCACAGAAATGGCCATTTTGATGTTTATTAAAATTGCCATAACTCCTTTTCTAATAATAGTAGAAATGAAATTAAAACAGATTTGGAATCGTAAAAGATTGCTCTTTCATATCAAACAATAAAAAAAAAAATCGAAAATTTTCACCAAAACAGCCAATTTGATGTAGGCAGATACCTTAAACACATTTACAATATATATTTTTTTTAACAGAAATACATAAAACTGGATGGCCTGACTATGGAAGCGAATCGGAATCGACCTGTATCTCCATTTTGATGAATAAATGACTTCTTAAGTTAACAGCGATTTTGATCACGTGACAAATACGTTTTTAAACCCTGCTTGAATGTGTATTCTTCTTTTTCACAGAAATTCGGTTAAAAACGCCCATTTAGACACTATTTTCAGAAAAGATCTATTGCGTTTGCAAATAAACCAGAAAAATATTTTGATAACATAGTTTTTGAACAACAGCATCATTTTCATGCATATCCGAACAAATATAAATTAAAATTTATGTCATAAAGTTGCGCTTTTAGATTTAAGAATAGCCTTAAAGAGTACAATCGAATCTAAAAAAAACATATCATCAAAAAATCTGAGAAGCCAGAAAAAAACCCTCATAAAATTGGTTTTTAAAGATTTTTTTTTTTTAAATAAAAATTTTAAGATTTTATTTATTTTTTTATTTTTCTATAATTATACAGCACTTTACAGAAAATTTGATGATTTAGATAATTTTTGAAGCTTGAAAATAACCTAAATTTTATACTCCTATAGCAATCAATTATAAACAACATACACACAGGGGTGCAGAATATGTCCGATCCGGCGATCTAGGATAGGGGGGAAATTTTAACCAACCAGAGAATTTTTGCAGAAACATATACAGTTGATTTTGATTTTAACAACGAATTCCATAATTCCAGAGAAAATTCACTATAAACAAAAAGATCCATATGGCGACCTTCACAAAATTCATGTGTACCATATGTCACAGGTGAATCAATTAAAAATTTTCTGAAAATTAAAAAAAAAAAAAAAAAAAAAAAAATCACCAGTCTGAAAATTTGGATACAAAAAATACCGTAAACTTTTTCCAAGAATTAAAAAAAAAAAAAAAATTCATCACGAGATCGCCAAATTAACTGCAAATTTTGTCTAAAGAACTACAAGTTTCGTCAAGAAATCACGAAATGAACACAAATTTTGTCAAAAGACTGCAAAATAAACGCCCATTTCTACAAAAGACCGCGAAAAAAACTGCGGATTTAGTCAAACACAAAACAACCACAAATTTTGTGAAAAATCGCAGGATTCCATCAAAAATGGCGAAACAACCACAAATTTCATTATTAGATTGCTAAAACTGCAATTTTCGTAAGTAAAATTTAAAAAGAACGTAAATTTCACCTACAAATGAAAAAAAAAAAAAAAAAAAAAAAAAAAAAAAACACAAATCTTGTCAAAAGATCGCAAAAACCACATTTTACGTCAAAAAAAATCGTTAAACGACCACATATTTCGCCAAAAAATGGGCAAAAAAAATCTGCAAATTTCGTTAAAATATTGCAAATATCGTCAAAATATCACAAAATAAAAGCAAATTTCAACAAAGGATCACAAAACAATAATAAATTTTGCTAAACGATAATTTTTTGTTTTGTTAAAAGATCATTTGTTAAAAGGCAAAGACTACAAATTTCTTCAAACGATGATCGCTAAAAATAGCGAATTTAGTCAAAAGGCTACAATAAATAAATAAATAAATAAATAAATAAATAAATAAAATAATAATAATAATAATAATGCTGGGAGTGGATTCCCCCCCCCCCCTTTACTGTAACCTTTTAGAAAATTTTGTGTGATTTTCAGAATTTTTTTTTTACTCAGAAATACTCTTGCTCACATACTTGTGCATAAGTTCAGACATAATGGAAAAATTGATTTTCTATACATATGGTAGTACAGCATTTATCTATAACATGCCGTAAAATTTTCGGGAAATTTTCATACGGATTGGGGGAAATGTTGAGAGTAGAAACATTTTCTGCACCCCTGCATACACAACCGTTACAACAACGTTAATATGGTGTTCTATTCTTTATTCATCTAGGTCCCACCAGTGGCCGCGAGGTTCTGACTTCCAAACTGGTAAACGGTAGGGGCTGGGTTCGAACCCAATCGCGACCGTCGTCCTAACCGTTCGGAGTTTTCCGTGGTTTTCTTCGAACATTGCGTAAATATGGGTTAGGTTCCCTCAGAAAGACCCCCCCCCCCCACAACGGAGGCCATCCCACCCCTTAGGGCCTATATCCCACAGCGTAGATAATTGGCCGACATAAATACAAACAAACAAACAATCTTTATTCATCTTATGAAAATATTTGAATACTTGAGGAGTATGTGAGAAACTAATTGCGCAATTGTGTTTGAAATATTACAAAAGAAAACGAAAATATATTTATCTAAAATAAGAAAGCAAACGGTATGTATGTAACATGTGTATGTATGTATGTACAGTAAAATGTAAATCTTTATAATTAAAAAATTAAAATAAAGTGAATCCTACTTGATCTATAATTGATAAAAATAGAAAAAATAATATTTTAAATGAAATATGAGAGAAATATGATACTATTAAAGATATTTTACAATTATTAAAGGATTTTATTCCACAGGAATATGCAGGGCCATCGCTGAGACTTTTTACTGGTTAGGGGGGGGGGGGGGACAAATCAAATTATATTTGGAAATTTTGCTAAGTCTATCGGAAATTGAATGTGTGTTATAGCTGTTATTAAAGTTTTAAAAATATTTGGCAATTTTGTATGTAATTTTTTTCAAAATGCAACAGGATTCTCAGTTTTTTTTTTTTTTTTTTTTTTTTTTTTTTTTTGAGGAGGGAGGCGTGAGTGAGGGTATTGATAATCCATATGGAATTTACTTACATATTTAGTTCTTAAGTTGGCTTTTTTTTATTTATCTAAACTTTAACTTTTGATTTTAAATAGAATAAACTTTCTCTAAGGCAAAATCGATCGAAATCGGATTTTTTTTTCCCCTTTACAGTAGACAATATTTCACCTTAGACAAATTTTACTTTTATGTTTATAAATTCACAGGGCATGAAAATCTTTTCGAGGATGAATTTCCTTCTGACACAGAGTGCCCATTACAGAAAGTTTATTGTATTTGCATATGCAATTTCTAAAAACACAATTGATTTTTTTTCTTTCTTTCTTTTTAATATAGAACTTTCACTTCAAAAATTTATGAATATTCCAATTGATTGTAAATTTGAGAAAATCAGGCAATGAATAAATTGATTTTAGAAAAACGGGATTTTCAGATCAGTAGACAAATCTATAAATTATACAAACAAGCCAATACAGCCTTAATTTTGTTCTCCGGAAATATATATTTTATCCATTTTTTTATTCTAAACTTATAATATTTGGAATTTACAATATAAATAAAATGAAAAATACACCTAATGATTTTGATGCAATTATAGAAAATTGAGACATGTAGGCACTATTTTGGATAAAAGTTTGGAGAGTTTTACATTATTGTCAAATTAATGCTTGTTTATTTCGCGTTTAAGAATTTTTTCAAATGCAAATTGGCTACTTTCTGACCCATTTTTGAATTCATTTTTGTTCATAAACGTATCAAATTAGCAGATGACCTTATTCAGAAATGATGCAATCGAACTTTTTTTTTTCTTTTTGGGGAACAAACGCTCAGTCAAATTTGGCGTTTTGAACCTAATTTCCAGAGACGAAAGCGCAAGAAAGGAGAAAAAATCCTCTTCCTGAGAGAATTATATACTTATAATTCCACATGTTAATCACTTATAGGAAAAAACTGTTTGATTACAAAAATATCTTGAATATGGTTGTGTCTGAAGTGTGCTTATATTTAAAAGTGAATCAGAAAATGTCTTCGAAGGAAAATAGTTTTCGAGTGCTGCCTTAATCGAATTCGGCCATGCGATTGTCGTCAAGTTCTATAGGTGGCTGACCTATTTTTGATTAAAAACTACTGTTCTAAAACTTTAATATATGTCTTGTACACATATTCAATATACATGCTTTAAATTTCAAGTTATTTACATGGCATGATATTTCCAGTTCTATATTTACTTGCATTTTAAACGAATTAGAATGATATTATTTCATACAGATTAATAATATGAAAATATATCAGCTTTTGGATAAAACTTTTTGTAAATGTAGAACTAAATCATATTATCCTGCTTTACATTACACTTTTTTCTTAAAGCGTAAATTGAAAACCGTTAAATCGACATATTTAAACTAAAAATAATGATATTTATTCATAATTTCGGATAGTATTATTTATTTTTTCTTTTCTTTTCTCTCCATAGAATTTAACATATTTTAGTAGTATTTTTGAGAAACGCAGTTAAAAATTAAAATAGCAAAATAAATTTAAAAACTTTAAGAATTTTAAATTTTAATATTGTTGCAATTTTATTGATTAACTCTCCAATAATAAGAAAAATAAGACTGCTTAGGAAATCTCGTTCATCTACCTTAAAATATTGATATTTTGTTTACTAAGCATTAATTTATATGAAAATAATGTATTGCATTCCATTTCATTATTGCAACTAATACAATGTATACAACTAATATAACACGGTGATATACTAAAAAACATACATGTATTTATCCTTAGAACTGTGTTCTAAAAACAACCTTTAAAATAAGATAAGAATCACATAGCATGCACCATGGGATCGTACGAAGGTCAGGGGTCGTATATCATATTATTTTCTATCGTGTAAAAACGTTCTGTCAGTAGAATTCTTAATGGGTTTTTCAATTTAGAAAATGACATGTGTTCCGAGGGTGAAAATCTTTAAACGCAGTACGAAAATGGAGTATTTAACGGTCTGTTTTTTCGCGTTTCACACTTCCGTTCTTATCGGTATGTATAATTACTCATTCCTAATTACCCCTAAATTCTCACACTCTGTCTCTCAGTGTCACACTCATGATGCATCTATTTTGGCTCTCAAGCACCCAAATCGATCCATAGGTGCTTTCGTCGTATGTGGGCCGTAAAATCGGACTCTGGATGCGAGCGCCACGTACTCGAGCTGGTGCTGCGCTCTGTTATCAAATTGCTCTAAAAGAAAATATTAAAATAGCAAGTTTCTGAAGTGTTACGTGCAAGAGGGTAGAACCCGCTTTATAAATGTCCCAACTTTTTTTTTCTTTTTTGTCCAATGATAATAATAAAATTTAAAAGTGTCTTGGTTTAGCCTATAATTTTATTTATTTATTAATTAATATTTTTTAAAGTTGAAAAAACGTCTTTTAATCTCATTGGGGTGCCTTAGAACAGAGGTTCTCAAACTATGGTGCGCGTATTAGTACTGGTACGCGAAAGTCCGGTACTGATCATGAAATAAAATTAAAAAAAAACATGTGAAAAAAAAAAATTCAATCCCCCTCTTCACTTTCTTGATTCATCAGTTCATAAACTCGGTGTTGCCTGCTCTCTGCTATTTATTACTGCTTTGACAGCGTTTTGCGTTAATGTAATTTCGATTAGAATTTTTCTAAAAAAATGGAATTAACGCTTCGGTAGATGTTGAGTTGACCTTTCATCCTCCCTGAAAAAAAAAAAAAAAAAAAAAAAAAAAAAAAAAGTTCTCTTCTATTATTGTATTGTATGTGTGCTTACTTCAAAATTTTCGATCTCTTATTAATCTACACTATTAAAATCCGACCGTATATATGTATGTATGTGACGCTATCTCCTCCGATCCCGGAAACGGAGAAACGTTCGCGTTTGTTTTCAATTGAAGGGGAAAAATCCCGGGATCCCGAGTTGACCATTCGTCTGTCTGTCCGCATATAACAACTCAAAAACTACTCAACCGAATCGTTTGAAACTTAAAATATATAATTATTAGATAATTTTGTCGAGTCATTTCAAATTTCATGGAAATCGGATGCTTAGATTAATTACAGGGACAATCAAAAGTATTCCGTATCATTACGGTCAGTGGGAAAAAAAAAAAAAAAAAAAAACCATTTTTAAGAAATAATCAAAGTGATTCCTAACACTTCCATTGCAAGATAAGCATTCTTAATTTTTAAATTCCTTTCATTTTAAATGTATATATATTTTTAATTTTGCTAAATATTTATACAAAACTTAACTATCATCCAAATTTCTTCATTTCAAGTGCAATGATTGAGGCTGGACATTAATATACCAGTGATAATTAATTCTAAGATTTTAATCTGGCTTTACTGTCAAATGTTACAATTCTATTATTAAACATTGTGTAAAATGTTCAACATGTTAACCCTTTAAGACCCAACCCGCACGATCGTGCGGTTAGACATTTTTTTTTTAAATTGTTGCTTCTCAGTTGTATGTTATAAAAACTCAAATCGAACGGTCATTCAGGTTTGCAGAAAGAGTAAAGTATCATTTTTTATCAACAGATAGTGGATGCAGTACATGTTTTGCTTTCAGTCAGCATGACTAGTTTTGTTTGTAATTTCATCGAGTCTTAAAGGGTTAAACAAGAATGAAAAAGCAGCATAGATTATGAAGCATTTTCCAACACCTTTAGACAGTGGCGTAGCCAAGGGGGGGGTCCAGGGGGTCCGGACCCCCCCCCGAAACTCGAACAAAGACCTGGTTTATTGAACCATGGATACAACAGTAAAAATGAATAAGACGGACACACAAAAGACTTATGAAAAATTCCGTTTTAGACAGGTGTTTACCTCAGAAGATACAAGTCGAAATTGTTTTTCGCCGGGACAATAAACTTTTCCGTTTTAGACAGGTTTTCATTATAAACCTTTTCCGTTTTCTAAAAAACATTAGCTATACGTACGCTAAAACGTGCTTACTCTATAGTACACCTGTGAAGACTATTATATTAATGAATTACTATAAATCTGTGAAATGACTTATCTCAAAGGAAAACAATCAAGATTACGCGGAAACAGCACTATATATTTATGCTTGCTAACGTTTGAAATCAGTTTAAAATGGAAATTATTCCAATTGTGACACATACTTGAATGTTTTTCTGTGTAAACAGTATCCTCTTGTAAAGGAAAATATTTTAATCTTCCGAGACGGAAGGATGACTACGGTTGTATACCCGCTTAGAGATCTGCACAGGCCGGACCGATTTCCATTAACGGCATTCGGACAGGGCCGGGCTCAAGCCTTGCTTCTGAAGACTCGGGCCGGGCCGGAAGGGCCTGGTCACTAATCTTTTCGGGCCGGAACGGGCCTGGTCACTAATCTTTTCGGGCCGGACCGGGCCTTATTTTTTTCCTGGAGTATAGGGCCGGGCCGAGACTAACTTATTATTTCCGTTCGAACCCGAGACTGATTTCGTTCTTCTTAATCTTCACGGACCAAAATAATCAGTTCCTCTTGAATCGTCCCATATGAAAATCCTTTTCTCGACGTGGAAAATTTTTTCATAAATGAGTGAAGTTTGGCTTGGTTACAAAAATTTTTGCAAAATAGGCACATACTTTAGAGTCGTCATTATTTACAATTAAACATTAGAATTTATTCTTTTTAAAGAATCGTAGATCACTAGGCGTCTTAAAATAGAATTAAACACATAAAAAAACATGATTATGACGAAATTTTCGGTTAAACTGAAAACTGCAAATTTCTTTTATACTGTTCATTTATCCAAAGTGAATACAATAATACGCGAGAAAAAAAACATATTAAACATTTACGTCTGCTAAGAAGGAAACGTATTATTTTCTTTCCAATGTCTTAGAAGAATTTACTTTTACCATAAACCATTTTTTAGAATTTTTTTTTATGTATTAATAAAACTAATGATAACTGAAACATTTACATACAACAAACAAAGGTTCATTAAAAGCGTAAATATCGCAACCTATGGCACTTCTGCATAAATAGAGATTATAAACATAAAAGTAAAAAAAAAAAAAAAAAAAAGATTAAGATAAATTTTTTTGGTCTGAACTCTTCCGTTAGAGTAAAGATCAATGTTCTGTAGAAATTCACCAGGGTCAGGCCGAGCTCGGGCCGAAATTTTAACTTTCGGCCCGGATCGTTGTAGGCTAATATTTTTTTCGTTCGGGCCGGACCGGGCCAATATTTCTTTCGTTCGGGCCGGGCCGGGGTAGGACCTGGAAATTTCGGCCCGTGCAGGCCTCTATACCGGCTATTCCGTTTACATAAATGTACTGAAACCAGATTAAACGTAAAGCTTCTTTAGCTTGGACTTCGACGGGACCAATTGATGCCAACACTTAAGGGAAAAGACGAGTTTATATTAATAGCAATAATGGCACATTGGTGAATTTGGAACTCTAATTTTTGTTGAGTTTTTAAGGAGGAATATTATTAAACACTTTAAATATGCTTCTTGCAATTATAAAAGTAACTTTATTTTTGGACTGTTTATTTGTTACCCACTTTGTTACCACCAAAGAACACTGGGTAAAAGAACAACTATAAAAAAGACATATGTTATACGAATTAATTATTTCCAGCTGAGCGAAAAATTGCCCAGACCGGGAATCGAACCCGGATACTTGGCTTACAAGGCCAATGCTCTACCTGTTAAGCTATCCGGGCGATAGCCGGCTGGGATTTCTCGCTCAGATAACCTTATTGGTCGTAACATACAGCCGGCTATCGCCCGGATAGCTTAACAGGTAGAGCATTGGCCTTGTAAGCCAAGTATCCGGGTTCGATTCCCGGTCTGGGCAATTTTTCGCTCAGCTGGAAATAATTAATTCGTATGATAACTTTACCAATCAGTTTGATTGTGTTAAAAATAATACTTATATGTTAGTTCTATGATCTATTATGGGAACTTCCTTAAAAGGTGACTGGTTACTAATTCTTTGTCAATGTTATCATGTAGTCTAATTGGATTAACCGTCGCCACAATTTTTTCAAGCCTTTCAGGCATAAAAAAGGACAGCACGGGGCGGGATTTGAAATCTAATTTCAAGGATTGTACATGTGGTTAGGAAAATATTTTGTTTGTGGTAGGTGGAATATGTCGTCAAGAACACATATGATAGACTGTGAGAAATGAAGTGCGATTGGGAGAATGGAAGCAGGACAGGCATTCTCAAGAGTCCGTAAAGACTTAAATATAGCTAAAAGCGTCATGTCAAAAATCTGGCATCATTTTGAACGGCCGTACTGACCAACATGTTTTTATCAGTGCAACTGGAAATACCTATACATACAGAAATGAGGTAATTGATCCACTTTTCAAGTTGTTTAAGGTTTTAATCATAAGATTTGGAATTTTGTTTATTAATGGTCTAGAAGTGCTACTAACCCATAATGGGTCTCCAAAGTGTCTCTTCAAAAGTTGCAGAAATCTCACCCAGAAAAAAGTCTGTTTTCAACATTACCTTTCACAACAATTACCGTAATTTCCGGCGTATAAGCCGCAGAGGAAACAACTCTTTTTCGACCCTGAAATTTTATTTAGGAACTGCAAACACGTATTTATCGCGATCTAAATTGTTGCATTTTATTTTTAAAATTTTCTGGGTCGAAAAATGATTGTTTGATCTGCGGATTATACGCCGAAAATTACGGTACAACTTGTTGAACACCCAGTTTAACGTTGTTTCAAAAATTTCAGGGTGGCAATAAGAATGTTGCGTATGGAGAAGGTCGCGGGCTACATTTTGTCTTTCACAATGAGAAATGGAAAGATAAATTGAAATTAATTCACGGACCAGAGCCCGGAGCTTCTGCAGAATTTGGAAAATGCTTTAAAACTGCTTTGAACCATTTAAAATTGATTGAGAAATACAGCAACAGGAACCACCATAATTATTATTTACGCAACATACTTCCAAAAAAGTGCTAATCAATCACAAATAAATTTATTGGAAAAATTTAACTTTCTTAATTTGATCAGATGTCGAAAGCAACTATTAGATCGAATATATGATATCAAAAATGGCGAGAGGCAAGACATGAAATACTGAAACCCAAAAGCAGAGATGTATAATAAAGACGCATGCATGTATGCTGTGCGCAAAAAAATTTATGAAATTTGAAGAAAATTTTAGGATAAAAAAAAATCTTTACTTTTGCAACTTTTTTTTAGTACCAAAAAATTAAAATTATTCCCTCAAATCTATATGCAAATTATTTACTATTAGCGCACAATTAAAAGCAGGGCCGATATTCGAATTTTCCGAAAATTTAAGACATTTGATGTCGAAAACTTTAAAAATTCATCAGTCAAAAATTTCGGACACCAAAAATAGCGAATTTTGACAAACGGTTGTCGTAAAAAATCCACTTCGTCAATCGTTCGCAGAAATAAAAATCTCCAATTTCGTCAAATTATTAGGGAAAAACACGAATTTAGTCAAAGTTCCGTGGCAAAAGCACGAAATATCGTCGAAGGATCAAGAAAAACATAAATTTCGTTAAAGAATAGCGAAACCCCCCCCCCCCCCACAAATTTCGTTAAAGGATTTCGAAAAAAATCGCGAATTTCAGCAAAGAATCGCGTAAAAAACACGCATTTCAATAAAAGTCCGCGTAAAAAATTCTTATTTCGACAAAAGATTGCCGGAAAAAAGCAAATTTCGATTAAGGATCAGACGGAAAACGCGAATTTTGGCAAAGGACCGCCCAAAAAAACGCGAATTTCTTCCAAAGAGCGCACAAAAAATGCGAATGCCATCAATGAATTCCGCAAAAAACGCGAATATCGTCCATGAAATCTGCAAAAACTGTGTATTTCGTTCAAGAATCCTGTAAATCTGTGAATTTCGTCTATGAATCGCGTAAAAAACGCAAATTTCGTCTATGAAATACTTAAAAAACATTAATTACGGATTATAGATATTCGGTTCGATAGTTACTATTTTAACAGATTCTACTATTCATATAACATAAAATAGTATTTTTATATAAATACACAAACTTGAAACCTGCGTATTACAGAATTCTTCATTAAACAGAAATGTTCCATAAAGCTTTCAAATAAAGAATACTATACCATTACACTTGCTAACAGGAAAACCTGTGTAAAACGGAATATGTAATCAATATTCGTCATTTTATGCTGACAGGTTTTACTACATATATATAAGTGGAAAGAAAAATTTTGGACCCCCTCCGAAACGAAATCCTGGCTACGCCACTGCCTTTAGAATATTGTCACTAAACTTCATAGTTTATTAAGATGAAAGGTGATGCTAAAGGGTGTATTCCGATCAAAACGGCTTATTTTCAGATTTATTTTTAAATTCATTTTTGCTCTCAAATGCACCAAACTTTCAAAATCTCTTACTTAGAAACTACATAATGTGCCGTGTTTGTCATTTTCTTGGTAAATGTAGAAAATATTGTAAAATATGCTGTCAAAGTTGCCAATTTGAACAGAAATCTCCGAACCTGGAGATCTGGGAATGAAAAAAAATCATCGAAATGAGAAAATAATGTTTTATAAATTAAATTCTAATTAATTCAGTAAAAATTACTTCACACGGCATCTTATGCATCCCAGCATGTTTCATGTTTCTACTTTTAAAAATAAGTCTGAAAATGTATCGGAAAATTTCGAGCTGTTGAAGGAGGAAAATCATTTTTTCGAATACATCCTTAAAAAGTTGAATGTAGATTCTGCCATTGCAGAATTCAGTTTCGCCTCCGATTAGGAAAAAAAAAATCGATAGAGGTTTTTTTAGAAGGGCGACCCGTTTTAGAATGCAATGAACTAACTTCATTTTTCTTGTGTTTATCAATATAATAGAAACAGAACGGCATGAAATACAAAATTGATTAGCAATTTATCTCTGAGACATTGGAATTGCGGAATAATAAAAATATACAATTTGACGTGCTACTTCTTCATTGACTAGATTCATCAAAAACGGATTTTTTTTCTTTAGTTTAAACGCTTTTTTACAGACTCTGAGAAAAAGGAAATGCATTTTAACAATAAAACGACTGGAATCCCATCGAATTCGACGAATGAAATGTTTAAAAGACTTGATCGATTTGGTTTTTAAAAAGGCAAAAGTAATTACATTATTGAATCAATATATAATAAATATATTTCCAAACTTAATGTCAAGTTTTTCAGTTACAATTTTGCATTCAAATATTCGCACAATTTCAGTTAAAATTGTAATCTGAGTGCCGGCGAAATCCAGAAATTTTATTTTATATGCACTCACAGAAAAATAGTTTTATTATTAAAAAAAAAAAAAAAAAAAAAAAAAAAAAAAACTAATTTTATTTTTACTGTGACATTATTTTCACTAACTGAAGTCATCTGAAAGTAAAATCTCAATCTCAGTGTCCATAATGAAAAGAAATATTGAAATGTAAAATCATTATGAGTAAAAAATGCGATGTTTTAAATAGTGACGTCATTTTCTCTTCAAATGTTTTTTAAAAGTTATTGTTATTAGTATTATGAAAAAGGCATCCGTAATAATATTGTAATTCCCACTTATCTGATTGCTGAATGTCATGATTTTCCTCATTTGAAATTTTTCTTATTTTGCTTTAGACATTAATTTTTATCATAAATTATTTTCTGTTATTATATTTACATTATTAATATTATTTCTCAGTAAATATATATATTTTTTTACCTCATTAGTGCATAGGCAATCATTTTATTGTGGTTAAATTTTACAAAAACAATTAACTTTTTTTTTTTAATGCGAGTACATGTTCACTAATGAAATAAAGCTTCTGACTGGTGGAAAGTGATAATGGAAAATAAATTTTTATTATCGAGAGAAAAGCTAAACTGAGTTGCCACCATTTTGAAGAAATATCGTAAAAAGCATTTAAAATTAAAAATAAAATATAAAAATGGAAATAAATTAAAAAATAGCTAAAATTGGCACAACTACAAACAAATAGCTTTCATTAAAAAAAATAATTATCATAATCAATTGAGAAGAAAATTCAGGGCTGATGACTAAAAAAACAGCCAGGTCTTTTAAATATATAGAAAATAAATTAAAAATAGCTAATATGGGCACTACTACAAATAAATAGCTTTCATTAAAAAAATAATTATCAAAATCGGTTGAGTAGAAAATTCAGGGCTGATGACTAAAAAAACAGCCAAGTCTTTTAAATATATAGATTGTATGAATGTCTCGTTTTAACGGCCAAATTATGAAAAAGTGGGCCACAATTTTTGGCACGACACTTTTTAGCTTGTCTGAAAGAAATAGCATCGGAGGCTAATAAATAATTTGAAAATCCCAATTTCTGCTATTAAAATATGTGCCTACATTCGGGGCACTTTTTTTTTTTCTGAAAAATAGGAAATTTTTATTAAACACGTGGGTTTTTAGTTAAAACAGATATAAAACTATGAATTCTTGTAAATTTTTAATGGAATTTTAATTATCTTTTCAAATTTAGTCAAATTTAATAAATAATAGTGATTATGCCAAACTTTCTATAACGAAATCTATTCAATATATTTCCTTTTTTTTTTTTTTTTTTTTTCAACAATATATCATCAAACCTTTTACATGTGTTATGAAGAAAAATATTTGCAATACTTCTTAAATTTACTAACATATAGCAAATTTTGTGTACAAAACATGATTTTTTTCCTAAAAAAATATGTATTTTTCAATAAAAATAGTTCTTAAATTACGACATACGAATTTATAAACTATATTTTACTTCATAACATACCTATAGATGATCAGAACCTTATCACAAAATTTTATTTCAATATCGTAAAACATAAAAATCGTGTTACGAAATTATGTTTCCCGTCAACGTGCACAGCGAAAAACGCGATTTTGCAGAAAACACAAAATAGGACTTTTATAGAGTACAAAAAATTATATATAAAGTTTAGAATTTTTAAATCCATCACATTTGTAGGTGTTTATACATTCCTTTAAATTTCCGTGGCTCTTTCTCTTAAAACGGCCATTTCCGGTTTATATTTGCGCTGTAACTTTGCTTCTTATTATCGTTGAACAAAAAGTAAATTATTTTTGAAATCCTAAATGTTTGAACTTTAATTTAAAATAATAAAAAATAAATCGAACATTTTTGCAAAAACAGTGATCTGAGGGTAGGCACATTACTTTAAAAACAATAAACAAAAAATTATCAGTTTTTTTCCCTTTCAGCTTTGTGTGTGATTCATAGATTTGTATGTATGCTACATAGATTAATTATTTGCTACTTATAGTTAGTTCAGCTATATGAACAGCACAGTATAAATTTTCTGTTCAGCAATTTCATTGAATAAATGGAAATATATTTAAAAACTTTTGTACAGCCCTGTATAGGATCTATAGAATTTATACACACCGACTAATAGTAAAAAATAATCCAACTTAAAAACGCTTACGATAATTGAAAACACACCTCTAGCAAGTATTGTTCACAGTCTTCATTGTTCAATTTCTTCTGTAGCTATATTATTTTTGTAACCCTGTAAACAAACAATAAAGTCTGTGCACAACTTATTCTAAAGTAAGCGAAGAGTAATTCATCTGATATAAATGTCAATATGTTTAAATTAGTGTAATACATTGAAATACACTGCAAACGATTTTTTCTAAAAACGTTGATGTAACGGAATTATTTTGTGTGTCTGTGTAAATCAACCTTAAATGCTACAACACACCTCTAACTATATTTTCAATATAGCATTGACATGCTGTAGTGATACCCAGTAACATTTATGAATTTTATCCAATCGTACTATATTTAGAAATGTCAGAGCAAGGACAGACAGGCAAATCCAATTCATAAACACTTTCCAACTTTGTTTGAAAGTGTTAAAAACCACTTCGTTACCCAACACTGTTGTAAATTTGGCGGATTTTTTAAATTCAGATAATTAAATGGTGTTGGTGTATAATAGCTTATGTTAGATATCTTGCATAATTGAAACCAAGTGGATGCCACTTAAAAGGAAGGTCTCCATATGGGCATACTCAGAAAATTCTGGAAAAAATCACGGAATGTTCTTCTCACGTGGATAAATAAGTTTCTAAAAATTTTTTTGGCGGAATCCCGATAGAACGTCCGTAAAAAAAATAATGAGCATTTCATTTATTATGCGATTTATCCCGGCTGACGTCGAAAATAAAATAAAATAAAATAAAATATGCTTTTTTATGACAAATACTTTTTAAAGCAAAAATATTCCTTGTTGAATTGGTAAGTTATTTTTTTTTTTTATTTAAATAACTTTAGTTTTGCCAATTTTAGTTTATTTTAATTATAGTTTTGTCACATATATATTTATTTATATTGAAAGTAAACTATAAAATTTTATGAATTAAAACAAAATTTTAAATTATTTAAAATTGTTTCAGTCCCAAAATTAAGTTAAACTTAACACTTTCGATTCAATTTTGTTGCTATGGAAACAAAAATTTCTCCAATCTTGAAATTTATTTACGGCAGCATATTTTGAAATACGCTTAAATATATAAAATATATTTTACAGTATAATATTATTTTTATACATAAAATTATTTTTAAAGTGATAAAATTAAATACTAACTGCAGGAATAAACAACAACAACAGCATATATAATACAAATATATATAATATGTGTGTGTGTATAAAACTCTCTCATTCTTTAAATTTAAATTCATTAAACCATTTATATGCATTCTAAAAATCTATTAAGAAACAATTTTCAATCACATTAAAATCGTTTGCGTTTGGCGAGAAAAAGTGCTGCTCGCCAAATCGCGTGACGCTTTCCTCTTTTTAAACAAAGTACTCTTTTTTTTTTAATATAAGAGTTTTTACTGTAATTCCGCCGGTAAATTCGATTTATCCTTTATTACATACATAAGTTTTTTTTTTTTTTTTTTTTAATATTCTGTGTATGCCCAGTATGGAGACCTTCCTTGTTATTCCCTTAAAGCGTTGACTCCATGTTGGTAGCTCATTTAGGCTTTTTGTAAGTTTATACAGTATTTCTTGAAAATCCAGCATCTTCGAGACCGTAAATATGCCGCATTTTTTTTTTTTTTTTTTTTTTTTTTTTTTTTTTTTTTTTTTGTAAATTGCTGATTTTTAAAAGAATTTTAAAAATACTTCCATTAGTCTGAATGGTGCCGATTATAATTCATACCCAAGAAACAGTTTTCTGAATACATTTTCGAATTTAAATGAAGAATTTTTAAACCGCTTTTAGAAAGAATACGAAAGTAACAAAATATGATTTATCTGATATATGCTTTTCTGAACATTTATTCTCTGATTAGAAGTAAAAAATTGCACTCCATTCTTAGTTGCATTTAGGAACTTTGGCCCTTTTTTTCCCCCCGCTCTCTTAAATTAAGTGTGTCGCATCATTCCTCATCCTTATTAAATGTATTATGACAGCTGTTGCAAATTCAGCTTTTATATAAGAATGGTACCCTACACACCAAGGCCGTCCTGAATTGGAAATAATCGATTTTCACGAGGTTCATCGAATGGAAAAGAACGTTTACAGGATGCAAGCGGTCAAGATAAATAGCGGAAGGAACAAGAACTATGAAAGAGGAACTTCCTCGAACATTGATTTAATCCATCTGGGATTTTTCGACGGCTGAATTTAGGTTATCCCGCAGAAAATATTTTATTATTTGGTGGATAATATCCTTTTTTTTTAATGCAATTAATATTTTATTATCATTACAGAATGGTAACATGGATTTTCTGCACACACACTATTATTGCTGTAAAAGAAGTTTTACAGGCAGTTTGTGAATAATGAGTAAAATATATGCTGATCAATATTTAGAATGACTTACAGGTTTTAATAATGGAATTCAACGACAATGACTTTTTTTTTAAGAAATTCCAAAAATAAATACGTTATATTATCACATTTTCGAGAATGTTCTAGATTACCAGTGGTGACGTCACAAAATTTTCAAAGAAAAGGTATAAAAGCTTTGATTTGCAAGTATGTTTGTGACGTTGCAAGCCACTTCTTCCAAACTTCACAATAACTTTATTCTACTTACAGTTAGGCGAGTTCCGAATATCTGTAATTTTTTCTGTGTAGCTTATTGCATTGTTTGTCCAACGCATTTGAAAAAGTCTATGAATTCGGCTTGTCTGGCTGCATGTCTGCGCTCTAACTTTCGTAAACGCATTCGGATTAGCATGAAATGTTTATAGTTTATTGAGATTCATTATATATATTTTTTTTCAATTGAAAATGAAGTGTTTAGCATTTTATATACATATCGTTTATTTGTACAGTATTCAAGACTAGTGACACACAAAAGAATTCCGTTACACTTTATCGTCTATGGGTAGAAAGCGTTTGAAATGCATTTTATATTAAAAATAAAAATGTGATAACAATATTCTCTAAAGGCTGAAAAGTATTTCAGTTTATTGTAACGCGAATGACCGCAAAACTTTCATGTGTCAACAGAATAAGAACAATTTTTTAAACGGAAAGGCCATAAACGGGGTGACAAAAAGTAATTAATTAATTTTAAAAAATAATAATAAATTAACTGGACAGCCGGGGTGATAAATAACTTAAGTGGGCTGACCGATCCTATGTAAAAATTTAAATGAAGCGTATGGAATATGAACCATTTTCAATGAATGTGACTTTCACGAGAATTGTTTGTGAATGCTAATGCCAGAGAAACGTTTAGTTGTTTTATTACTTTTTATGTTGAATTAAATTATGTGGCATGCACATAAAACCTATATACAGGGGATATGCAGAAGAATGGGACAGAAATTGCTGAAAATTAATTTTTAACTGTATTATGCATTTTCTAAATTATTTAATTAGAAATTTTGCTGCTCCTGCTGTTTCATGAAAAAATGAAGTTTTGTTACAATTAGGGATAGGACGAATATTCGGCCTCTTTTTGGCATTTGGATCATTCCCCTTTTTAATGAATTCACTTAGCCGAATACTGAACATTAGTTGGCCAAATACTGTTGGATATTTAGCTGAATAAAATGCAAAATAAAAATACTTTTCTCTTTCTCTTTAAACAAAAGCTTTCTCAAATCCAGATGAGCTACTCTCTGACAAAATAAATATTTTCATGCTTAAAAAAAATTGAAAGTTGTTCTAATTCAAATACTAAGAAGACATTAAAAAAAAAAAAAAAAAAAAAAAAAAAAAAAAAAAACTAGCATTAAGGAGTTTGAAATCCAAAAATACATACAGCTGTTAAAATTTTCAAACAAACAAAAAATAAAATGTCAACTTTAATTTGTATTTAATGTTATATCGATTTTAAATTTTTAAAAGGAAATTGTAATCATATCTATTTGAGAAAAGAAAAACAAAAACAAAGTATTCGGCCAAATTACTTATTCAATACATAACTAGTCACAAAATTCTACCAATGTTAAAAATTATTTTTAATATATGCATGATGAGTGGATGTTTTTAACCCTTGTTTGTTTCTTTCATTCTTTTCTTCTTTCTTCCTTCTGTTTTTGCCAAATATATCTCGAAATAGGAGCTTTCACTCCACCCATATTAATGACACCTGTACTAATTCTAATGAAGGCATTATCATTCTGTGACTTGCAGTCCATTGTATTAATTATGAGGCATATTAATTTGGAAAATTGAATTTGTGAGCATGTATGTTATTCAGCCAGGTGCAAAATGAACTAGTTTTAGAAGAAGAAAAGAAGCTGATAGAAAATAATCCACAATATTTTTTTCCCCCATCAGAGTCGGTCCATGCGCAATCTTTAACCGACGAGCGACTGGTATACGTGTCACTTAAGGTGTTCAGAATCCTTTATTGTTGCCACCAGTTATTTTTATTCGTGAAGTTTACCTTATTTAATCAGAACATTTTCGCTATTGAATTATACAAAAACCTAGCTTTTCTGTCAGTCTTCAATTCAGGGCATGGCCCGGGGGAGGGGCGATTTCCCCCGGAAAGTTTGAAATTTTATGATTTTTAATGAACAAAACTGCAATCCCCCTTCTCCGATGCTTCAGAAATCCCTCTCGTAGAAAAATGTATGAATTCCATTGTCATCTACATTGTAGCTGAAAGTCGTCCCTATTTTCATCTTCGGAATTCTTCTCTGTAATGTTAAGTTTATGGACTTTTGATGCATTCGTATATTTAAAATATCCATTGGGGAAATTAATATTTTAAACTTTTTTTCCTATGTACTCTTCTTAAAAGGTGTGCCTTTTTTTCTTAGTTCTCAAAATATTTGTAAAAATATATGCTTAATTTAATAATTAATGCGTTAAAAGCTAATGAACTGTGAATAAAATTTTAACACTTCATATAAAATTAAGCATATACTTCAGAAAAAAAAATATTACTAAGAAAAACACAGGCATCTTTTAAAAAGTGTATACAAAAAATAGAAATTGAAAATATTATTTTCCCGAGGAGATATTTTAAATACACGGCTACACTTTTCTTATATCTCATCTGCATTTCGGCATTTTTAATTTTTTTTTCTTCGCTTGGATAGCTGAGATGTATCTTTATATCGCTCCTTTTTTACTTTTTCGAGTTTGGTTGCATATATATACATATATTATAATGTTACTTTAACTTTCGAATCCGGTTCTGAAAATGAAAGTGTCGTTCTAAAAAATGTCTGCAGCCCAAATCGAAAAAGTAATAAGATACGACATTGCATTTCAGCTACCCAATGCAATAAATATATAAAAATAAAAAATAAATAAAAATGTCGGGATATTAGAAAAAGATATACAGTCGGGACTCTATATAACGAAATCCATTGTTCAGTAAAAAACTTCGTTATATAGAAAAATGAATAGAGAACGGCAAAAAAGTTTCATTTAATGTTTAAATTTTTAAATAGAATTGTTTTTGAGGTGTTTAATTAAGTTTTTGAAATATTTAATTGAATTTTTCCAGAATCTCAAACATTTTCGCCACTTCCTTTTTTTTTTCAGTGTCTTATTGTTTATTTTCAAAATTATTTGCTTTATCAGAAACAGTGTCGGACTGGGCCAGGGAGAAGGGCGCAGACCTTGGATTTTCTGAGGACACAAAATATTTAACAAACTCACGTCAATTTTACCTGCTTGTGTTGCATTTAATTTAACAAGATTTACACATTCACGCAGCACCAAATATGAAAATGGTTTAAAATTATGTCATTGCTCTATTCTCCGTGCATGTTTAAAGTTCTATAAAATCTACAGAATTTTGTGCAATTTTCTAAAACGAATCATGTAATATCTGAAAATTACAGCAAATTGAACACAGATTAGCCTGTACAGACTGATATCAAGGTTGTTGCTTTCATATTTTATTCTTTTGTGCCAATAGATATCGTATAAGAATCTTGGGGAAAAAAGCCCTTCCAATTATCTTGCAAATGAAACGTATAAAAAAGGAGTTCTGTGAAGTTGACCCCCCCTTTATGGAATTTAAAAACTGAAAACATCATTCGTTTGAGCGACAACCAGAAAAAGTTATAAAAAAGTTAAAATTCAGGGCCTTCGTTTTTGTGAAGTCACCGCCCCCCCAAATCTTTTCGGATTCAAAAAATGAAGACGGAATTCGTTTGAGCGCGTTTGAGTGGCAAAAAATTTCGTTTGAGCGAAGTGAAAAAAGTTATAAACCAAATAAAAAGTGGAGAGAGTGGATGATTTCCGAGCCACATATTATTAAGTTGGCCCCGTGACCTTTTCGGATTTAAAATTTGAAGCAGGCATTCGTTTGAGCGTCGTTGGAGCGCGTTTCGTCGACAAAAAATTCCGTTTGAGCGACAAACTGAAAAAAAGTTATAAGCCAAGTAAAAAACAGATAGGGCCATAATTTTTTTTTTTTTTTTTTTTTTTTTTTTTGCAAAGTTGGCCATTTTGGATATAAAAACTAAAGTTGGCATTCGTTTGAGCACGTTTCAGCCCCAAAAAATTTTGTTTCAGTAACAGACTGAAAAAAGTTATATTTAAAATAAAAATCGGAGAAGGCCACATTTTTCTCAAACGAATGCTGTTTTCAGTTTTTAAATCCGAAAAGGTTTGGAGCTAACTTCACAAAATAAGGCCTTCTCATTTATTAATTGGCTTATAACTTTTTTCAGTTTGTCGCTCAAACGAAAATTTTTATCGCTCAAACAACGAACAAATGCTGTCTTCGGTTTTCAAATCCGAAAAGGTCAGCGGGCCAACGTCACAAAATGTAGGCCCTTCGATTTTTATTTTGTCTATAAATTTTTCAGTTTGTCGCTCAAATGCGCTCAAACGAATGATGTCTTCAGTTTTTTAATCCGAAAAGGTCGGGGCGCCAGCTTCACAAAATGTAGGCCCCCTTCGATTTTTATTTAGTTTATAAGTATTTTCAGCTTGTCGCTCAAACAAAAATTTTTGTCGTTCAAATATGCTCAAAAGACACCCAAACGAATGCAGTCTTTAGTTTTTAAATCCGAAAAAGTCGGGGAGCCAACTTTACAAAATGTGGCCCTCTCCGTTTTTTATTTGGCTCATAACTTTTTTCAGTTTTTCGCTCAAGCGAAATTTTTTTGTCGCTCAAACGACATTCAAACGAATGCTCTCTTCAGTGTTTAAATCTTAAAAGCTCGAGGGGCCAACTTCATATATTGAGTCCCTCTCCATTTATTATTTGGCTTATAAAAATTTTCAGTTTGCCGCTCAAACAACACTCAAACAAATGCTGTCTTCGGTTTTTAAATCCCAAAAGATCGTGGCGAGGAGGTAAAGTCACAAAATGTAGGCCCTTTGATTTTTATTTTATCTATAAATTTTTCAGTTTGTCACTCAAACAAAAGTTTTTGTCGCTCAAATGCGCTCAAACGACTGTAAAACGAATGTTGTCTTCGGTTTTTAAAATCAGAAAAGTTTGGGAGGCCAACTTCACAAAATAAGGCCCTCTCCATTTATTATTTGGCTTATAATTTTTTTCAGTTTTTCGCTAAAAAGGAAATTTTTTTCAAACGCCACTCAAACGAATGCTGTCTTCAGTTTTTAAGTCCAAAAAGGTCGGGGGCCAACTTCACAAAATATTGCCCTATCCATTTATTATTTGGGTTATAACTTTTTTCAGTTTGTCGTTCAAACGCGCTCAAACGAATGCTGTCTTCAGTTTTTAAATCTTAAAAGATCGGAGGAAAGGCGCAACTTCATAAAATGAGGCCCTCTCCATTTATCATTTGGCTTATAACTTTTTTCAATTTGTCGTTCAAACGCGCTCAAAGGACGCTCAAACGAATACTATCTTCAGTTTTTAAATCCTAAAAGGGAGGGGGGGGCAACGTCACAAAATGTAGGCCGTTCAATTTTTTATTTTGTCTACAAATTTTCCAGTTTGTCGCTCAAACGAAAGTTTTTGTTTCTCAAATGCGCTCAAACGAATTGTGTCTACAGTTTTTAAATCCGAAAAGGTCGGGGGGAGGGGGGAGCAACTTCACAAAATAAGGCCCTCTTTATTTATTATTTGGCTTATAACTTTTTTAAGTTTGTCATTCAAACGACGCTCAAAAGAATGGTGTCTTCGGTTTTTAAATCTGAAAAGGCCGGCGAGCCAACTTCACAAAATGAGTCCCTCTTCATTTACTATTAGGCTTATAATTTTTTTCAGTTTGTCGCTCAAACGAAATTTTTTGTTGCTCAAACACGCTTAAAGGACGGCAAAACGAATGCTGTCTTTAGTTTTTAAATCTGAAAAGGATTCACACTTGTTTCATAATTTGCAAAATTCTTATCATAAATAGAGATCAAGGAAAAAATTTAAATTTCGACTATTGAGAGAAATACACCAGGTATTTTATTCCTAGAAGTTGCTAAATTTTTCAACTAGCTGTTTTTTTTTTTTTTTTTTTTTTTTAAGATTTATCACAATTTCTTAATATAACCACTGCTTTATTTAATAATAGATTTTCCTATGATTAAATTAAATATTTTTTAATTTAAAAAACATACTAGATTTTCTTTACAATTATTTTAAAATGGAAAGTCTGTCTCTAAATAAAAGTAAGATTTCTAACCAAAAATTTTTTTTTAAATAATAAAAAAAAACTTTGATTATTAAATTTCACATTTTGCAGGATTGTAAATCCACAGAAGTGTCATCAAGTTTGAATTTCTCCTAAATAAAGATTATGTTTTCCAATCAACAAAAAAATTCCTACAAAAATTTTTTGGCTCTTGATTTTTATATATTTCTTTTCTCAAATTATTTCCATAAATTATGATTTTAATTATAGGTGCATTCAAGCCCGGCTTTAAAAGGGGAGGTAGGAACAAAGTATTAAAACTAAAGGACTGAAAATATGTCAAATATTTGATAATATTGAAAGAAGCAATAAAAAGAATCGCCACAAACAACAAACATCCATTCTAAACTCTAAAAGTAATGAGAGTTAGTTTAAATAGATAAAAACTTGCTAAAGAAAACGACCTTTTCTGCAATTGCCCCCTCATCCCTTCCTTATCCTTGTCTTACTATCCAAACCAAGAAACAAGCAACATTTTCAAGAGGACAATGGAATAGTTTTATCTTTTAGGATGCTTTGTGGTTATTGTAAATCGCTCCAGTAGCAAGTTAATGTTTCAATATTTTCCAAGAACGCATGCTCATCTTGGCTAAAACAAAATCAAGTGTAACCATGCAAAAAGTTTTTTTTTTTTTTTTTGGGGGGGGGGGGGGGAGGTTGAATGCCTTTTTTTGGACATAAGGAATAAGACAGAGGAATGTAGCTATGAAATATAAACCAGAAATCAACGTTAAAAAAATTATTCTACAAATAATTTGAAGCGTTTTCTGAACATATGAAAGAACATTTTTGAAAAAAAATTCGTTAAATGAAGATATATATTTCGCTATATGGAGATTATTTTTAATGTAATCATGAAAAAAATTGACCGTTCCTACAAAAAATTCGTTAAAAAGAGAAATTCGTTGGATAGAGTTTCGTTATAGAGAGACTCGACTGTATTAGCAAACGAGATATTAGAAAATAATCGCCCCCAGAGTTGAATCCAGAGAGTGTCCCGTGGGGACATTCCCCCGGAGCAATGAAATGTCCCCCCCCCCCGGAAAATTTAAGATTTTCGGTTTTTAATGGTCAAAAATGGGAAATTCCTCCCTGGAACTCCATAATGTCTCCCCGGAGCCTCAGAAGTCCCTCCCGGAAAAAAGTGTCTGAATTCAACACTGATCGCACCATAGGATTAGCATTAGTTCGCGAGCGCTTCACCTGACGGGATCAGGAGCCTGAAAGGCTGCTGGTTACTCACTTTCCTAATCTCCCTCCGTAATGGAAAGTCTATGGGCGTTTGATGCATTCTTATATTTAAAATACAGACGACTCTCGTGAATTCGAAATCGGATAATTCGAATCTTCGCTTAATTCGAACTAAACATGAAGTCCCGAAATTTTCAATGACAGAATAACATTAAAATTTTTCATTAATTCGAACTCATTTTCTCTTAACTTCGTTTAATTCGAACTAACGATAATTCCGTTTTTTCAATTTTTTTTTCTTTTCACGAATTTCAGATCATTTGAATATAACTTTCTTTCTTTGATTTTTGTGAAAATTGTTCCGAACGAGTATACATATAATTTCATGCATTTGGTATCCACTTTCTTAGTGCCCTGTGTGTCCATCAATGACGCTTCCAATTTTTCTTCCATTGTGCTTATTTCTAGTCTTTTAATTAGTTAATTGATTTCTACATTCTAATTTAATATTCAGTCATATTCTAACGATAAAAGACGAAATAAATTTAAAAAACACTATAATATTAATGCCTTTGTAATAGTACCATATTAAGCATGTTTTCATTTCATACTTTCCATAATTCGAATTTCGGATAATTCGAACATTTCTTGTGGTCCCGACGAGTTCGAATTAACGAGAGTCAACTGTATCTCCTCAGGAAAATACTATTTTTAACTTACACTTTCGGTTTTCTCTTCTAAAGGATGCTACTTTTTTCCCCAGTTTTCAAAATATTTTTAAAATCTATGTTTATTTTTATATAAAGTGTAAAAATTTTACTTCCAGTTCGTTAGTTTTTAACACATAAAATATTAAATTAAGCATAGATTTTAGAGATATTTTGAAAACTAAGAAAGATAATTGACCACCTAAATTTCTCGTTAGTTATATCAGTATAATCATTCTTTGATCTAACGATTATGATAAATGATATTTCATACTCCCCTTAATAATGTTTTGAAAATGAATTGAGTTAATTTTACTCCAAATGATATCCTTTAATTTCGGAGAGGGTTTGGCTATTAACTACTAATTGATATTGAACGTTTACCACTAGATTATAATTTATCAAAAAAAGTTGAAAAATATTGAAGAGTTTAAAGTTTTTTTCCCCTCTTTCTGATTTTGAACTAGCTTTTAATTTTCATTATTGATAGTTAATATCCAGGATCAATTTATTAATATGGTGTACCTTTAGGGAGTAAAAAATATCATGATAAAAAATAGGATTTTTTAAAATTTAAATCAGATATTTTTTTATTTAAATCGGATTTTTTTTATAATTTTTTTCACAGCGTTAAAATACTGAATAGATACCAAGAATTTCATCTTTCCAGAACAATCAAACCTCTAATTAATAACATAATCTACGTTTTTACACCTTAATTAATAAAATTTAATTTTTATTTAGTAATTACAAAAAAAATAAAAAATTACAAATTAGTAGTTCATTAGTTAATAGAATACAATAAAGTTATACACATTAATATTTTGTAATAATTATGTAAGACTGTATAAAATACTAGTGATATTTACATTTATCAAAATAATCTGTAACTGCATTTAATATTAATTTGTTAATACTACTTAAAATTAATAATTATTAAACAAATATTTTTTAATTAGGTATGTAATATACATTTTTATTCTTTAATTACTAAAGTGATAATTTATAATTTAATATTCATTTTAGAAGGAAAAAAGGCAGGATGTTAGTTCCAAAAAAGAGCACTATTTAGAAAATATATTAGTAATGGGTTTAGTAACAATAAAGTGGAAATGTATATACATTTTTACTATAATAAATAAAAAATCATTAATTAAAAAAAAAAAAAAATATGAATTACAAAGGGGAAAAAAATTATATGATTAAGTAATGCTGAGAAACACCGAAAATACTGGCGATAAATATATATCAATAAATAAAAACTTTGTTAAATCACCATAAAAAGATAAATTAAACAGGACGCGTTTCGAGCTGCAAAATTACTGCTCGTCATCAGCTGATCCAAACACGTGTCACAACGGACAGAGTGGAAATAACAGTGAAATAAAGAGGGAGGAGATTACACAGAGTGCGACAGGTGGCGCTGCTTGTCACAGCCAAGGAGGAAGAAAAAAGTAAAGATAAACTCAAAGAAGGAGGGAGGAGATTACAAACAGTGCCCCAGATGGCACTGGCTAAAAGAACACAGGTGGCAGAGAAAAACTTATAAAAGATAAAGAAAACAATTGAAAAATAAATAAAATAAAATAAATAAATTAATTAAAATAAATAAATAAATAAATAAATAAAAATCAAAATAGAATAAAATTAATTAATTAAAAATGATATAATAAAATAAATAAATAAAAATAATAAAATAGAAAAAAAAATGAATATAGTAATAATAAAAAAAATGATCTCTCTTCATCCCCCTCCCTTTCTCCTGCATGGAAATTACTTTTGTAGTTTTTTATTATTACTATATTCATTTTTTTTTAATTATTTTTATTTATTTATTTTATTATATCATTTTTAATTAATTAATTTTATTCTATTTTTATTTTTATTTATTTATTTATTTATTTATTTTATTTTATTTATTTTTCAATTGTTCTTTATCTTTTATTAGTTTTTCTCTGCCACCTGTGTTCTTTTAGCCAGCGCCACCTGGGGCACTGTTTGTAATCTCCTCCCTCCTTCTTTGAGTTTATCTTTACTTTTTTCTTCCTCCTTGGCTGTGACAAGCAGCGCCACCTGTCGCACTCTGTGTAATCTCCTCCCTCTTTATTTCACTGTTATTTCCACTCTGTCCGTTGTGACACGTGTTTGGATCAGCTGATGACGAGCAGTAATTTTGCAGCTCGAAACGCGTCCTGTTTAATTTATCTTTTTATGGTGATTTAACAAAGTTTTTATTTATTGATATATGATTAAGTAATGTCCTATCTTTTTTTTTTCCCCTTCCCAAGAAATACATTTCTATCACTTTTGTAAGGTCTTGGACACATGTATTTAAAAAAACTGTAAAATAGAAAAGTTTCACTTTTTTTTTTTTTTTTTTTTTTTTTTTTTTTTTTTTTTTTTTTTAGATAGTGTGCATTTTTGTTAATTTTAAAAGGGTGCTTAAAAAATATGGCCTAGAAGAAATAATTAATTACAGAATTAATTATTACAGATTTAATAAAACAAACAAATATTATTGACAGCTTATTTTACTTTGTACTAAAAAATTAGTCTTAATTGCTTAAATCTTAATTTACAGGATGTATGTATATGCTAACTAAGATCTCTTACGGTGCTTAACATATTTGTACCAGTTAGTTTTTTTCTCATATATAGTCATTTACAATAGCTGTTGAGTGGATGTTATTATTCCATTCTTCTTTAGCTCCAATATTTGATATAAATTTATTATCGCAAAATTAGAATGAGAAAATAAGGTTCTGGATGTTTGTTCTTTTATTTTGAAGAAATTATTACTCTTGACATGCTTATTTTATATTAAAGAATGAGTAATTGATTACTTAAAGGAAATTATGACATCACAAATTATGTTAAATTAAAATAAAATATTTGAATGAACTACTTTTTATACTTTTAGAAACTTACTGTGCTTAATGTTTTACAATTTTTAGGAATTATATTTAGAAACAATTTTTTAAAGCTAACCTTTTTTTTTTTTCGTTTATTCATCAGGCAAAATACCTGTAGAAAAATTCCAAATTAATCTTAGATTTTAATACTTTTATGTCATTTTAAAAATTTATAAAAAAAAATTGATTTTTATCAGTGATTTAAAAGAAAATCGATTGATTTAAATCACAATTTAATTGCTGTTTTAAATCAATTGATTTAAATCGTTGACACCCCATGTACCTTAAAACTATTATGAAAAGCAAATCTACAAAAATTGATTACCCAGTTCATTATCTAAATTGCTTTCAGTACTTGGTAAACAGGGTCATCTGATGAAAAATCGTGGATTTGATGTTATACGCAAATGGAAAATCTGTATTATTGGGTATAGTATCTTTGGTTCGCCAGGCGTTTTCTGAAAATAGACCTGTCGATAGATTAGTTTGTTCTGGATAACATCACATCATGGAATGGAAGATTTTTATTGTGATTATTTTCATCAGTTAATTTTATATTAGTATTCATTCAATTCTGATGATTTATAAACATTTTAAATAATTTCGGACTATATTGCCCAATTATAAAAATATCACCAACGACCGAAGTGTGGGGAATCAATTAAATATGCTAAGAACTTATAATTACTTTTAATCTTAAAACTCAGCAATAAGGGTCTAATTAGGCCCTTATTTCCGCATGGGCAAATCGGGACTTTGCCCATGAGCCCCGGACCTTAAGGGGCCCCCAAATATGTACATGAAATTATAAAATAATTACTTTCTTTTTCCACTTCCAACTCTTCCATATGTTGAAGTTATTAAATTAATCATAAAGCAATATAACAAATTGTTAAAATTTTAAAAAAGAGTTTTGTTCTTCACTAAGGAAAAAAATGTACTTTTATTAATTAAGGTACTTAATTTAGAATTGACGGGAGCTAAGAATTTTCTTCTATTTATATCCAAAGTTCGAAAATAAGTTTGTCTTGCACATACACACATGAATTATATTGGAGTAAGGTTGCAATGATTCGAAAGGGGCCCCCTAATTTATGTTTGCCCAGGGCCCCAATTAGTCATAATCGGGCCCTGGGTCTAATACTTTGACTGCGTAAAAATAATACTTTAAATTAAAAAAAAAAAAAAGCTTTGCTTGTCTTTGTGTGTGTGTTAGTTATATCTTTGCTATATTATGCCATGCGATGCTGTAATAGTTAGAGTTGTATCATAGTTATTATTATTAATACCAGGGCTTTTTTTTATTATGTTTAGGGGACGTTCCGCCGAAATATTTTTTAAATATTAAAATTTTGAATTTTTTTCTTTTTTCTTTTTCTTATAATGTTAGGGGGGGGGGGGGGCGTTGATCCTTCGCACCACCACTATCACCCCAAAGGAGGGGAAATCATATTTTTCATAATAAATTACTAAATTACCAAATGCATCGTTTACAAGAAACATTACGACAGACAATGGGAGATTCTCATTTGTCTCGTTGAAAACAACAAAACCGCATTCCACAAACAGCCTTGGTTTTTTTTACATTTTACGCGAACGCGCGTACACCTTCACTTAGTTCATAGCTTACGAATGTTTAATTCACAGCTACTCCCACTTTGACTTCTTGTTCAAAAATAAAAACTTTTCGTTACACAGGAAGTCCTCCTCCGAAGTTTTCTATGTGAGAGTTTATGATCCATTCATTCGGAGTTCTGTCTTCACTTCGAAGTAGAGGCTCGAGTTTGGCGCGTGATTGCTCATCTTGGCAAAAATATGTCTGGGGTCTTCCGCAAAAAAGTGAGTCACCTTCGAAGGAGTCTCTCGTTCAGTTGATGCAATTGAGCAGCTGGAAGAAAACCACATGGCTGTTCAATTTAGACTATACCACTCAAAACAGAGTCATAACAATTTCTAATGATTGAGAAATATGTAAACTTTTTTTTATCATCACCAGGCGGCGATTAAGAGGATGGTGGACACGATGTTATTCCGGCAAAAAAGTATTCTGTGTAAATTTAATAACTATTTGGAAAAAAATATATATTTTCCGAAAAAAAAAAAGAATTATAAATTAGTTTTTTGAAATTAGTAAATAAATAAATGAATAAATACAGGGTGGTCATAAAAAAACTTTGCCGATATATGGAGCTCTAGCGGACAGTCCGCTCAACCGATCGAGGTGAAATTTCAGATATAGCTATTCAGAGGTATGAACTCGAGATTCTGTGAACGGCAACAAAATGGCGCTTACGGTTACGGTTATAGTTACAGAAACTCGAAAATTTCCAACGGCAATACCCATTTTTTTTCATCGCAAAATGCTCAGCGCATGCGAAAACCCTAAAGAGCGTTGGAGCCGTGCGTGTATTGCAAGAAACGGACATGTTATGCACGCACAAAAAACCGTTCTGGGAATCCTCCCCCCCCCCATAGAAAGAACTCGATTGGGGCGCAAGGAGGAAATTTGCATATGACGCAGAGATGGCGCCCATGTGGAAAATGTTTAATCAAAATAAAAGTTTTAGTTTCTCCGATCTGTATTGTAATCAGAGATTAGTGTACTGACTCTGCGTCATATGCAAATTTCCTCCTTGCGCCCCAATCGAGTTTTTTCTATAGGGGGGAGGATTCCCAGAACGGTTTTTTGTGCGTGCATAACATGTCCGTTTCTTGCGATACACGTACGGTTCCAACGCTCTTTAGGGTTTTCGCATGCGCTGAGCATTTTGCGATGAAAAAAAAGGGTGTTGCCAATGGAAATTTTCGAGTTTCTGTAACTATAACCGTTACTGTGAGTGCCATTTTGTTGGCGTTCACAGAATCTCGAGCTCATACCTCTGAATAGCTGTATCTGAAATTTCATTTCGATCGGTTGAGCGGACTGGCCGCTAGAGCTCCGTATATCGGCAAAGTTTTTTTATGACCACCCTGCACTTGTAATAATAACGTGGAACATTTTAAAATACATCAAATATTAGTATTTAACGTATATTTCATGGTCTGAAACATAACGAATGTTGTTGTAGGCTAAGGAATAGTTTTTAGAGATGTTTTAGAAAATTACAATTAATCAACAGAAAATTACAACAAGATTTAATTCATATTACAACTATGTAATGCTTTTTACGTTTTACTATACATGGTTCTTTCAGGAAAATTACGATTATTTTAAATTTAAAGAGGAAAATATATGTTTTAAATAAAAGAATCGCAAACAGTCACTCGCGCACTCACGGAGGGGGCTGAAGCCCCTCCCAGCTCTAAGACAAAAATAGTTATTTAAAATTTTCTACTTAAAAACTGGAATTTTTGAAAAATATTTATTTTGTCTTGCCCTTTTCCCCTCTCTCTCTCTCTCTCTCTCTCTCTTTCTCTGTTATGTATTTTCTTATGAAATTCAAAATATTAGCATAATTAATATTCACTGTTTTAATAATTAAAAAAATTTCTTAGTACTAGATAGTCTAAAGAAAGAATAGACTGTATATTTTTCCCAATGCAAGCGCATTTTATGATACATATTGTAGAAGATTATTTCTCCATCTTTAGAAACCTCAAAAACAAACATACTTTTTTAATTTAAAGAAGCATTTATAAAACAACCCAGATCTGAGTACGTGCAGACCTCTGAAAAATGCTAACCCCCTCCAAAGAGTAATCCTGGGTGCGACAATGCAAACAGTGCTTACAAATTTAAGCAAACATTAATTATTATTATTATTACTAAATGCCTAAACGTTAATGAAATCATAGAGTAAACGCATAGGCACATACTAACAATACTTATAATACTAACTATTACATGTAAACAGTAACAAAAGTATTTGTTTAAACAGATACCCAATTTAAAAACATGTATTATTAATAATACCCTAGACTCGAAAGGGTTAAAAGTAGAAATAGCAATGAAATTTTTCTTTCAGTAAATATACACATTATAGTCCATACATAAATGAAAAGAAACTAATTTCATTCCTAAATTAGTTTTCGAGAACTAATTAACTTTTTTACGTATCTCTGTGAAATATTTTGAACAATATGCCCGTTCGGTACACTTTTCTATAAAATCATTCAATATATCACCTTAAAATTTCTTAAGGTGTCAGAAAACATACTGTTTGGAAAAACTAAGAAACAGTTTTCATTTTTGTTTAAAAGAAATAAAAGCATTTATTAAAAACTTTGAAAATGCAAAAAAAAATTAAGAACATGTTTCTCATTATTTAAAAAAAATGTTTTACTCAGACTTATAATGCTAGACATTTTTAAAGAAACAAGTTAGTTACACACTATTTTGGAAAGTTTAAACTGTTTACCTAAAATAGAATTTTAGAAAAATGTACCAAAGCATGAAAAAACACTTTTCGAGAAAAAGACAAAAAATTATACACATACCCACAGTGCATAAAATATATTAATCTAAAATCTTCTAACTCCATAATCTTTTAGATTCATAATCATTTAACACCATAATCTTTTAGCTCTATTTTTTTTTTTTTTTTTTAAGACTATAATTGAAAATTCAAAAATTTGAGCCGTTTTATATTCCATGCAGGGCTACGGAATCGGTGGCAAAAATGGCCGATATACCTACTCCGACTCTATTCAACTACAGGCTGAATAATATACTAGTGGTGCTGCAGATTAAAACTATGCGGGAACGCAAGAGAAAGAATTCGAAAATTTCACTATTTCGGTATCTATTTAGTTCTAAGAGCTTTGAAAGAAAAAAGAGGAAACAAATATTTTTCGTTTTATTAACTTTTCAATTTCATATATCACAATTCCGTAAAATCCAACTATCAAAATCTAAAGGAGTAAAAAAAAAGAGAAAAAGAAGAAGAAGAAAACTTTTACTATTTAGAATTCGTGGACTTAAAAAAATAAAATCTTTATAATTTTGATGTTAATTCATGTCCTCCAGAGAAGAAAAAATTTCGATGGAAAGGTAAAAACAATAAAAATTCATAATTTTACCAGTTTGGACAAAAATTCGGGATCTACTAGAATTTTTAATTAAAAACAGTTTTCATCTACTGTATACGCTGCTCAGTTTATTGGGAATCTTTAACTTGGCAGCCCGATATAATCCAAAATAACAATATTTCTTTTACGTATTTAAAATTACACATAATTGGTTTAATTTAACATCAAACTGTCTAAAAAAAAAAAAAAAAAAAAAAAAAAAAAAAAAAAAAAAAAGCCGGAATTGGCTTGTTTTTAGCGACTCTGACTACGACTCTGGCTCAAAAATTGGTACTACTCCGACTCCGCAGCCCTGGTTTCACGTGCCTTTAATTTGTAAAGAACACAAAGTAGAATTATTGAAGAACTGCAGACGTCGAGACGAGTGAGAACTCATTTTTGTCTTTTTAAAATTTATTTCTCACATAAACACACACGTGGACGAGTACGACACAAATTAACAAAAAAATAGAATAACATTTTTTATATAACACATCCCAGAACAAACCAGAAACAACGCTGCACCATCTTACTACACAATAACTCCAAACTCCCGCGCTCAACTGAAAAATTGTTCTGTTTTTGGAATGTTCTTTCCTTTCTTTTAGGACGAGTAGCGCCATCTATCGCAGGCTTAGGAATTTAGTTCTCAGAATTAAGTTCTTTACAGACTCCTCCCCACCGGGGGAAAACTTTTCCGGGCCTTGTCGAGGAAAAGTTTGTTTTTAAAACATAGTTCGTGTAGCACTAGTTCCAAAAACATTTTTAGTACCTTGAACCAGACTTATTCCCACCGTAAAAAGAAATAAAAAATAATCTATACAAAATAAATTTTCAAATACAAGTGATACATTTTTTGAAAAAAAAATAGTTTACACACATGTAATAAAACAAATTCAAAATTAACTGTTATACAAATAAACATATATACATATTAGCATTGTAATCAAGTAGACTTTATAGCTCGACTTAAACTATCAGCATTCTGGTGTTGTTTTCCCTTTTTGTGAACAATTTCATAATTGAAAGACTGTAAAATCAAAGCCCATCTTAAAAGTCTTGGATTAGTTCCACTGTTCTTTTCTAACCATACTAAAGGGTTATGGTCTGTCTGGATTTGAAATTTTTGATGGCCATCTAAGTAGCATCGTAGTTTTCGCACTGCAAATACAATAGCTGCGCATTCTTTTTCGGTGGTACTAAACTTTCGTTCTCTGTCTGAAAACTTTTTGCTCAAGTACATTATAGGATGTTCTTCATTATTTTCATTCAACTGGGATAAGACTACACCAATTCCCAAATTTGAAGCATCACATTGAAGGATGAAAGGTTTTGTAAAGTCTGGACTATATAAGACAGGATTTTCAGAGAGTTTAACTTTCAGTTCATCAAATGCCTTTTGACAGTCCTCATTCCAGTCTATAGTTGACTTGCGAATCTTTCCTTTTAATAAATTAGTGAGAGGCGTTGCGATTACAGAAAAGTCCGGGATATAATTTCGATAATATCCAGCTAAACCCAAGAAAGATCGGATTTGAGTTTTAGTAGTAGGAACTGGAAACTCTTTTATGGCTTGAACTTTCAGTTCTCCTGGAGTTCTAAGACCTTGACCCACTAAGTGTCCAAGATATTTGACATAAGCTTGGGCGAATTGACATTTGGATGGTTTAATATGCAGTTTTGCTTCACTCAATCTTTTTAAAACTTCTTCTAGGTGTTTTAAATGATCTTCCCAAGTTTGCGAGAAAACCGCCACATCATCCAGATAAGGTACCGCATATTCTTCACAGTTTTTCAGCAATCCGGCCATAAGTCGGCTAAATTCATATGGAGCATTTTTTAAACCAAAAGGGAGGCGCAACGGTATGTACGTCCCAAAATTTGTCACAAAAGCTGCATATCTTTGAGCACGCTTGGTTAACGGTATTTGCCAGTAACCTCTGGTCAGATCTAAAACTGAAATGTACCTGGCTGAAGACACTTTTTCTACTAACTGTTCAGTGTCGGGCAAAGGATAAAATTTTGTTCGAGTCACTTTATTTAAACGGCGATAATCTATGCAGGGCCTTGCTTCTCTACCGGGAACTTCAACTAAAATTAATGGAGAGGCAAAGTCAGATTCACCTGGTTCAATAACTTTCAGTTTCAACATTTTCTCGACTTCAGCCTTTAGAATTTCCGTCTGTCTAGGCGACATTTTATATGGCCGGGCACAGACTGGGTTTTCTGATTCCAGTTCAATATCATGTTCAACTAAATTTGTGCATCCTGGTTCAGTCGAAAAAGAGTCAGCATATTTTCCAATAAGTTGTCCTAATTCTTCTCGTTGACTTTCATTTAATCTTTTATTTTTTTGGATTTCTTGCCATACTTCTAACAACGCATTGTCTTTATTTTCTTCATCCAATTTAGGAATTTCATCTTCTTCTTCATCATTAGAGGTGGTTTTGTAGTAAGTAAATTTACGTTTTCCACACTTCTTTGATAGTAAGGTTTTAGCATATTTACATGATACACTTGGGACTTCTTCCCTTCTGGATTGTATATAACGTAGTTAGTTTCTGATAATCTCTTTAGTACTCTTCCAGGTCCTATCCAACTAACTGACAGTTTATTTGGTTTGGATGGGGCCACAATTAAAACTTGATCACCTTCCTTAAACTCTCGTTTTCTGGCTTTGATATCATACCAATATTTTTGTGTTTGTTTCTCCTTTTCCATATTTTCTGCAGCAAGTTCTTGGCATTTCTTCATTCTGTTCATTAAGTCAAATACATAGGATATCACACTATCTTCTTCCATCTCTTGCTCAGTTAAATTTTCATAGAGTAACATCATTGGAGTTCTTAAGTTCTGTCCATGGACTAATTCTGCTGGACTGAATCCAGTACTAGTATGAGTTACAGTTCTTAATGCAAAAAGAGCAGGTGGAAGTACCTTCTCCCAATCAGATCCCGATTCTAAACAAAGTACTCTGAGTATCCGTTTCAAAGTCCTGTGCATTCTTTCAACTGGGTTACTTTGTGGATGATAAACTGAGCTTCGCACAACTCTGACGCCAAATTTCTCTAAGAATTCCGTTGTAAGTGCACTCATGAATGACTTTTCTTGATCAGTTTGTAGTATACGAGGAAATCCAAGTCTACTGAAAATTTGTAACAAAGCATCAATAACCGTCGTAGAATACAAATTAGGTGTAGGAACTGCATCAGGATATTTCGAAGCTAAGCAAATTACAGTTATTATGTATTTGTTCCCTAATGTACTGATAGGTAAAGGTCCACAAGCATCAACATTTAATTTTGTAAATATTTCTGAAATAACTGGAACAATCTGTAAAGGTGCCTTCTTTTTGTCCTGAGGCTTCCCAACCCGTTGACAGTAATCGCAAGTTCGAACATATTCTTCGATATCTTTGAAGCAATTTGGCCAATAAAAGGTCTTAAACAATGCATCTTTAGTTTTAGCCACACCCAAATGAGATGCAACAGTTTCATGACAAAATTTTTTTAACTGTTCACGAAATCTTTCAGGAACAACTAATAATTTCCTTTCAGTACCATTTTTATCTTTTCTTCTATAGAAAAGCATATCTTTTTCCAAAATAAATTTCCTATCCTTAGTATTTTCCGTTTTGGCATCGTCTATAAGAGGTTTTAGCTCTTTGCTTTTCCTTTGCTCTTCAGAAAATTCCTTCGGAGAAATTTTGATAAGTTCTTGCAATGAGACAGTTTCGCAAACTGGTAAAATTGAGCCTTCTTCGTTTTCTATCTTCTTGTCTTCAGATTTATCATTTTTTTCTCATCCATTTTCTTATCTTCACTCGCTATGTTATTGTTGTGATCTTTCTCTAAAGTTACATCAGAAAATTCGTGCATTTCAGGTTCCTCAGGAGGAACCTCTGCCTCCAGAATTTTCTTCTGAGCTCTGGTTTGCACAGCATTTATCATGTGCTCTTTCAATGCCTTTTCTTTTTTACAATCTTCGAATAATTCGGCTGTTTTATTTCCCAGCAAATATCTTCCTAAATCTACAGAGTCTCTAGAGACAGCAGCTTTAGTTATCACATGTCCCATTTCACAGTCTAATTCAACTTCTGCGAAAGGTAAGCAAAATAAACCGTCGTGTAAGGGCACCCGAACCCATACTTTTTCGTTCAAATACATATGTGGCTTCACATATTTTTTTGCAATTAAATCTATGGTCGCACCTGTATCTCTCAAAATTTCCATTTGTACACCATTTACTTTCCCCACACTAAGGTAAGGTGTTATTGAAGAATCTTGTTCATTTTCTACATCAACATGTGAAATCACTTCTGTGGATTTCTTAATTTTATCACATTGAGGACGAAGATGATTGCTCGATCCGCACTCGTAACAACGTAACGTTTTCCTCTTCTCGAATTCTCTCTCTCTATGATTTCCTGAAAACGATTCTGATTTAATATGCATTTTTGGCTTATTATCTTTACCTTCTTTTCTGGAGTCAAAATTATTTGAATTTTTAAACTGGGGTCGAAAATTAGAGAAATTCTTTTTAGGAAGTTCTTTCTTTTTTAAACTTTCTTTGATACTCTCATAGTCATCTAATTTTTTTGCCAAATCTAAAGGGGTCATAAAATTTAACCAATTATCTAGAAAATGTTCTTTTGTTTCCGCAGGCACTCGAAATTTTAATTGTTCTGTAATAATTAGATCTTTAAGTTGATCAAAATTGTCAACACCTAATTCCTTAATCCAAGCGGTAAAATAACTAGTGAGTTCTTGTGCGTAGTTCCTCCAAGATTTGTCGGGTGTTTTATGATGGCGATAAAAACATTGTTTCAGTTTCTCACTATTCAACTTGTATCTTTCTAATATAAGACTTTTAACGAAATCATAGTTAATCGCGTCTTCGGGTGATTCCCTGGCTAACATATTTGAGACCTCTGTGGGCAAAACAGCTAACAAATATGCAACCCAATCAGTTTTCGACACTTTAGCCATCTCTGCTCTTCGCTCAAAATTTATCAAAAACAGACCCATCTCATCAGATTTTTCGTCGAATTTCGGAACAATTTGTGCTAACTGTATCTTTGGTCCAAGATCCACCTTTCTCTCTGACAAATTGTTCTGTTCTAGAGTCCTATGCTCTAATTTCTTTAATTCTAGTTCATGTTCACGAGCTTCTTTAGCCAAACGTTCTTGCCTTTCTTCTTCACGTATTTTTTCTTCTCTTTCTTCTTGTCGTCTTTTTTCTTCTCTTTCTTCTTGACGTCTTTTTTCTTCTTTTTCTTCTTGTCGTATTTCTTCTTCCCTCGCTTCTCTCTTTTTCCTATCCTCAATTACTGTGTTTAATATTCCTTTAACAAAATCTTCATCATAATCGTCTATTCCTAGGATAGCTTTCTTGAGATCCGCGATTTTTAAATTCCCTACCTCCTTAATGCCAAGCTCACTAGCTAAATTTTGTAGGTCTTCCCTTTTTGATCCCTTTGTTAAATAAGACATCTTCGTTTAAGAGAAATCGAAACAAAATCAGAATGCTGAATTTAAAAATTTATATAATTCCCAATTTTCCTTTACTTAAACTTACTAACAACAATATTTCAAGCAAGTAACAAATTTAATTAATAATTCAATTCTAAAACATACTTCAATTAAATCCCCTACTTAGATTTATTATTTCAATCAAATTTAAATCCCAATCACATATGAAAAATTGACCAATATACAATAACACAATATACCAATTTACTAAAATTCTTAGTAAATTAAACACAAATGCAAATTTTTTTAAAACGAATTAAATAAGCATATGTAATACCATAAAAATACAATTAAAATAGATATATTTTTTTCGAAATTCACAACTGTATTTCAAGTGTAACAGACAATTTTATTTCTAATCAATATTTATATTATGTAATGAAAATTAAACCAAACAGCATTACGTAAACACCAGAATTTTTCTTAATTCTCAAACTTTTTATGCAAACGTAACAAATTATTTGCAAGAAAAAAGAAATATATATTAAATAATTCTCATAACAATTTTATTCTTTACACGAAAAGAATAAACTTTAAAATACAACTCAATTTTCTTTTTCAAACGATAATAAATCTTTTATCTAAATATTTTAAAAAGTTTTTATTGTTTTATAAAAACCTAACAAAGAAATCAGAATTAATCTTTTTCTCGATCAAAACTTTTATTTTGTCATACTTTTTCATTCAAAAAATAACAAAACAAAAATATCACTGCATTTATTTCCGAATTAGGAAACAAAAAACAAAAAATAATTTATTCTACTTTTAGAATAAACTAAATAACCAACACAGAAAGAACCTTTCTTCTGTAAATTGGCATTCATCCAATAATCGAAAGGTGTAATGACAACCTTTATTTTTCGAAATCTTTCGTTCTTAGAATAGAATACATATATACCATTTTCACAAATTAAATCACTTTGATTCAAAAGAATTTTACCATCACAATTCTTACAAAAAATTAAATATAACCGTATTACTTTCTTTTTTTTCTTTATTTAAGAAATACTTTTTCTTTACTTAAGAACAATTATCAACATTCTAAAACATCATAGCATACGAATTCGAAATGAGCACATTAGCAAAAAATAAAATAATAACAAAAGTAATTTTATACTCTTTTTTACTATTTGATGGGAATAAGCCACTAATTCTAATATTCTTTCAAGCCTGATTTTTTTTTTTTTTTTTACTCCAATTAATTCGCACTTTTACTAAAGATTGAAATTAATTTACGAAAGTAAAACAAATATTTACTAATCCAGATTTAAAAATTTTAATCGATAATAAATATTTCAAGGTACTAAGAATAAAAGAATTTGGAACTGGCTTACTTGTTTAATAGCTGAGTTTTCATCTTAGTTAAACTGGCTTTTTTTACACCAAGAATTCGTCACACTAGCTGCCACCAACTTCACGTATGTAAAGAACACAAAGTAGAATTATTGAAGAACTGCAGACGTCGAGACGAGTGAGAACTCAATTTTGTCTTTTTAAAATTTATTTCTCACATAAACACACACGTGGACGAGTACGACACAAATTAACAAAAAAATAGAATAACATTTTTTATATAACACATCCCAGAACAAACCAGAAACAACGCTGCACCATCTTACTACACAATAACTCCAAACTCCCGCGCTCAACTGAAAAATTGTTCTGTTTTTGGAATGTTCTTTCCTTTCTTTTAGGACGAGTAGCGCCATCTATCGCAGGCTTAGGAATTTAGTTCTCAGAATTAAGTTCTTTACAAATTGCTACCTTTCTGTATCTTTTTCATGTTCATATGTTTAAGAGTTGTCTTTCAAATCGGATTCTAACAAAAAAGAAATCTTAATTAAGTTTATTTCATGTTTATATACGTTGTGGCGTAGTGGCAGATGGGCTTGCAATAAATTGTAGAAATTTAATTAAATATTCAAGACTAAATTTTATAAACTCAACAACTATAAAAATTTAATGAGAAATGACAGTTACACATGCTCTGACTTTTCAGAGCGGTTGGTTCGCCGGACACCCGGACTTCAAACCCCGATATTGGGTATAGCAGTGGTCTGAGAGAGCAGAGCTCCCTCCAACGTAATCTCGAGAGATCTATCTCTCCACTGTCCGACCAGCAGCCAAAAAACAAACGTCCTTCCCTGGTCAACATTTACAGGGGGGGGGGGGGAGAAAAGACCTCTTTCTCAGACTTCTTCCAATCTGGATCCAAGGGTCAAGGCGTCCTTCTCCCATTCGATATCACAGAGTGCCTCCCCTTGACTGATTTCACAGCCCAAGGAAATCTGTACTTAGCAATAGAAATGCAAGCAAAACACCTGTGTAAGGTGACCTCCACATAAAGCGCGGGAGGCAGTATTGTTCAGGCATGGCACTAAATCCTCGTACACCACTCAGCTGGAGACAACTTGCTCATCCCCTCACTGTCCACATAAAGTTCAATAATTGCGACCACATTCCGATCCTTGAGGACAAAAGGCACACCTGCAGCAGGAAATGTGGAGATATGACAACTCCTTCCCCCTAAAGAGTTTTTCTGGGCTTGACTAGGAAAGCTCCACAAGGATAGCTCGTTCCCTTCAAACACCCTTTGTGAGGCAAGGCAAGGCAAGGCACATTTAAATATCCTATCACTTAATTTTAACTACCTTTTTCCGAGAACAATTTTCACATAACACCCACCTTGTCTCACTTGGAAACACAATAATAAATAACAATACATAAACACAAATGTTAAACACTGAAATTAAAAATATGCTAGATAATTAATATTTACAACTTCATAGTTTATTTAAAAAGGCTAAGGGATGAGTCGGCTCAGACCATCGGCGTTCCCATTTTCTTTTCCTGGCTTAAGCTCTATTCTAAATTTGAACTGTTGTAGGCATAAGGCCCAGCGCAATAGCCTCGCATTAGTTCCCATCATTTTTTTTAGATACGTGAGAGGATCGTGGTCTGTCTGAATCAGGAATTCCTGGCCATCCAGACAATAAGTTAACTTTTTTACTCCAAAAATGATAGCCGCTAACTCTTTCTCTACCGTACAATAATTTTTCTCAGCCTGACTAAATTTCTTGGACAAATAAACTATGGGATGTTCTTCCCCGTTACTCATTTGGGATAACACAATACCGGCCCCAATTTCGCTCGCATCTGATTGGACAATAAATTCCTTTGAATAATCTGGAGCATAGAGTACAGGTTAACTTACTAACTTTCCCTTTAAATTTTCAAACGCGGATTGACAATTTTGCGTCCATTCTATTTTCTCTTTTTTAACCATCCCCTTTAACGCGTCGGTGAGAGGAGCCGCGATAACAGAATAATTCGGGATGTACCTCCCATAGTACCCCACAATTCCTAAAAATGCTCTAATTTGAGTCTTTGTGCAAGGGGTAGGAAAATCTTTAATTGTTTGTATTTTAGCCTCCCCCGGGGATCTTTTACCCGACCCAATCTCGTGACCTAAGTATGGCGACGCAAAAATCTCCATCCCCTGTAAGACCTCTGCCATTAACTTACAAAAATAGAACGGCGCATTGGCTAATCCAAACATCATTTTCTTAGGTATGTACGTGCCAAAGGGGGTCACAAATGCCGCATACCTTTGGGCTTGCTTCGAGAGAGGAATTTGAAAATACCCCTTCGTCAGATCCATAACAGTTATAAAGGGAGCGGCGCTCACCTTTTGCAAAACTTCCTCGATATTCGGCAAGGGGAAATACATATGGCGCGTAATCGCGTTCAATTTTCTGTAGTCCACACAAGGCCTAGGATCCTTGCCAGGACTCTCAACTAGAATCATCGGACTTGTATAGTCTGACTGACCGATTTCTATCACCCCCAAATCTAATAATCTCTGAATTTCATCTTGCAAAATTGTAATTTGTCTAGGGGACATCCTGTAAGGCCTTGCCCTCACCTGGGCATCGCTCGTGAGCTCTATGTCCATCTCCACTAATTTAGTATTACCCGGATCTGCAGAAAATACCTTCCCATTCTGTCTTAACATTCTACAGAAACTATCAATTTGACTTTCCGTAGCGCGCTCCGCTAACCCACTTTCCCGCACAATTTCCCGCAAATCAAACTGAGTCGAATCCGGTGCCGGATAAGGTATCTCAGCGTCCTTTTCAGACTCCTGTGGTTCCTCCGGAATAATCAAATTAACTCGTTCCGGCCTGCGGTAATATGGTTTCATCAGATTTACATGATAAATGGTACTTTTGTCCCTCTTTTCAGGTAAATCAATCAAATAATTTGTATCCGAAATTTTCCCTGTTACAGTTCCCGGCCCCAGCCAATTTACAGCCATTCTATTGGGCTTAGAAGTAGCTAAAACCAACACTTTATCTCCCACATTAAAATTTCTAGACACTGCATTTCTGTCATACCAGACTTTCCTTTCTCCTGGCATTCGCACAGTTTCTCGGAAGCCAAATCCTGACATTTTTTAAGTCTGTTGACTAAATCCAAGATGTATTCAACAACCGTTGGATCGGTATCACCAGAATCCATCCAATTCTCAAAAACAATAGTCTGAGGGGTCCTCAGATTCTTCCCTAAAACCAATTCAGAAGGGCTAAACCCTAAACTTTCGTGGGTCACCGTGCGTAACGCAAACAGTGCCGCTGATAGATTCTTCTCCCAATCTTCTCCTGATTCTAAACAAAGCACTTTAAGGACTCTTTTTAATGAAGAATGCCATCTCTCCGCCACATGACTCTGCGGGTGACAAACCGAACTATGAGTCACTTTGATTCCAAAGCGTTCAAAAAACTCAGAAGTTAACTCACTGGTGAAGGATTTTCCCAAATCACTCTGATAGCAGTAAGTAAATATCTATTATTCTTATGACTCCTGGGTAATGGACCTACGGCGTCTATATTTATTTTTGAAAACACTTCCGAAATTACAGGCACAATTTTCAAAGGTGCTTTCACTTTATCCCTATTATGACCAACAATCTGACATTCGTGACAGGTTTTAACATATTGTTCAATCTCTTGATAACAGTTCGGCCAAAAATAATGCCTCAAAATTCTGTTTTTAGTCTTTGTGGTTCCCAGGTGTCCTGACACTTCATTATGACAAAGGGCCTTTAAATCCTCCCTAAACTTCTCCGGAACGCACAATTGCATCCTCTCTTCCCCCGACTTACTCACAACTATGCGCACAAGACGGTCCTTTACAATTTTAAATTCTTTTTCCTCGGCAGTTTTTGCTCTTTCCCACAAAGGAATTAACGAAGGACATTTCAGCTGTTCCGTTTTGAATTCATCCCCCGAAATCTTAGCTAATATATTTTCCCCATCAGCCTTCGGTAGAAATTCCCCATCCTCTTCATTTAAAGTGAGAGGTTCAGTTTCGGTTTCGGATTCACCCGGAATTTCGACTTCCATTTGTTTACTCTTTCGACTTTGACTACACGTAATTACAGCACAAACAGGTATAGGAGATTCCTTATGCTTCTCAATTAATTCTGCGGTTTCATTACCCATTAAATAGAATCCCTGATCTAAATCATCCGGTTTAACAGCTGCCTTAGTGACAATAGTTCCAAATTCACCTTGAATTGTGACTTTAGCCAAAGGTAAACAAAAGCAGGTTTTATCTAAAGGTTGACGTACCCAAGTTACTTCACCTAATAAATCTTCCGGATTTACCCAACTTTTTGCTAGCAAATCGATTCCACTACCACTGTCTCTTAAACAATCCCTTTCAACGCCATTAATTCTCACTTTACTGATATATGGATCAAAACTCTCATTTACTTCTACATTTCCGACTAATCGGCACACTATTTTTTCCTCTCTTTTTCTTAAACTGGGGCAGTCCGGGCGTATATGCCCTTTAACATGCATTGGAAGCAAACGACTTCCCTAGTTTTCTCAAAGCGTTTATTTTTTTCTACCTTAGGTAGTTCCCTATTATTCTGAGGCTCCGGTTTCCTCCGATCTTCCGTCCTTTCCTTAAAATTATTCCCTGTTTTACCCTTTCCAAAAGACCTCCTTTCCCAAGGTTTACTATCCGTTTTTTTTAACGTTTTCTTGACGCTCTCATAATAATCTAGTTTGGTCGCTAATTCAGAAGCTTCGCGAAATTCCTCCCAACTCTCTAGATACCTTTCCTTAATTTCAGGGGGAACCCGTTTTTTCAATTGCTCCGTAAGCATTAATTCCTTCAAAGATTGAAAATCAGTCACCTTTGCGGACTCTAACAAATTATCTAGATAGCCACGCAACTCATAAACCAGATCAGAAAAAACGCACCCGGTTTTTTTTTTATGCTCCTCAAATCTTAACCTTAAAGCAACCGTGCTTAGTCTAAACCTACTCAATAACATACTCTTCATGTGATAATAATCATCTCCCTTATCTGCAGGTTCCTTGACAACTAACTCAGCTATCTCTGCAGGTAACAACGGAATTAATTGCGACACCCATTCTTCCTCCTTAACTTTCTCTTTTGTAGCCTGACGTTCAAAAATCATAAAAAATAAAGTAATATCTAAGATTTTCGGATCAAATTTTGGGACTAAGTCCTTTAACTTAACTTTTCTGGTCCCTTCAGTATTTATGGAAACCGTCGATCCTACACTCGCTGTTTCTACAACATTAGAAAGCCTTAACCTTTCCAATTCATATTCGCGCTCTTCTTTAGCTAACCTTTGATTTTCTAACCTTTCTTTTTCCCTCTCCTCTTTGGCTTCCCTAGCTAATCTTTCCTTTTCCGCTTCCTTTAATTCCTCTAAAATACGATCTAAGAAAGCTTCCCCAGTTTCCTCATCATATTCCGTCGATTCCGTTATGCCTTTTATAATATCTTTAATCAGGTCTGAATCCGACACATCAACCTCAAATTCTCTGGCTAACAAAATTAAAGTTTGTTTCTTCTGCCTTTTTAACTTATTTAGAAAAGCCATGATAACAATTAACTAACACTCCTATACACAATTCTAACCTTTCAAAAACAAAGAACCTAATCTTTGAGTTATTTCAACATTAAATAAGATTTCCAAAATTTCAATGAGATTTCAATTTAAATATAGTTTCAAAATTAATTATAATTTCAAAATTATTACATTCCATAACTCTTACATATGCTACTCTTTTCACTTTGCCCCAACATAACATACAAAACAAATATCATTACTCCCTACCTTAACTTAAAATATATATATATATATATATATGAATGATCAAATGTTTCCAAATGAGACAAAAATAAATATAATAACACATATAAATAACACACTAGAGAAATGCATATACAACAAAATGAAACCCTTAAACAAATTTCTACACACAATACACTAACCTATCTCTACCACACCCACATAATCGAACATTCCCAGTTCAAATTAAATTTTAAAAAATTAATTTTTCTAACTTTCTCATTGACCAGTACCTTGCAACACAAAAAGCATTTAAAAGGAACTCACCCCTCTTTTAGGCGACGGAACGGGTGCTCCACCAGGCAATACCAGGCAATCAGTCAGATGAAACTCCGGACGGGTGCTCCACCAGACGAATTCACACTAGGAAACGTTGAACAGGCATACCATTCTGGCGAAAGTCCAATTTCACAAGCGATGAAAATCCAAAAAATTGTCGAACATGCACACGACTCTGGCGAAAGTCCAATTTCACAAGCGATGAAAATCCAAAAAATTGTCGAACATGCACACGACTCTGGCGAAAGTCCAATTCCACAAGCGATGAAAGTCCCAAAAATCAACTGAAGAAACGGGTCCAGAGTTTTTAACTTAACTCTCAGATCCAAACGCGCTGCCACCAATATAATTTATTTAATTTAGCTGTGGCGTAGTGGCAGATGGGCTTGCAATAAATTGTAGAAATTTAATTAAATATTCAAGACTAAATTTTATAAACTCAACAACTATAAAAATTTAATGAGAAATGACAGTTACAAATGCTCTGACTTTTCAGAGCGGTTGGTTCGCCGGACACCCGGACTTCAAACCCCGATATTGGGTATAGCAGTGGTCTGAGAGAGCAGAGCTCCCTCCAACGTAATCTCGAGAGATCTATCTCTCCACTGTCCGACCAGCAGCCAAAAAACAAACGTCCTTCCCTGGTCAACATTTACAGGGGGGGGGGGGAGGAAAGACCTCTTTCTCAGTCTTCTTCCAATCTGGATCCAGGGGTCAAGGCGTCCTTCTCCCATTCGATATCACAGAGTGCCTCCCCTTGACTGATTTCACAGCTCAAGGAAATCTGTACTTAGCAATAGAAATGCAAGCAAAACACCTGTGTAAGGTGACCTCCACATAAAGCGCGGGAGGCAGTATTGTTCAGGCATGGCACTAAATCCTCGTACACCACTCAGCTGGAGACAACTTGCTCATCCCCTCACTGTCCACATAAAGTTCAATAATTGCGACCACATTCCGATCCTTGAGGACAAAAGGCACACCTGCAGCAGGAAATGTGGAGATATGACAACGTCTTTAAAATATGCAAGATGCCTACAGGCGTATTTATTCCAAAAACCCTGCCCCTCCCTAGATTTGTTCCAAAAACTCGCCCCTACCTACATTTTGTTCTGCTGTCATGACTTCCTCTCGCTGTGACGTTATTTTCTAATTAATAATTTAGAATTACTAATTAAAAAACTGCTAAATTCTGATATAAAAATATTATATTACTGCCCAGCTAAATTGAAGGCATTAAGCTCACAAGCTATTCACACTAATCTTATATTACATCCTTATTTTTTCAAGCGATAATATCCTTCGAAAAACAAATTAAGGGGAGATTAGACTCTCCTCCCCGCCTTTATATTTAATCATTGAACCATCAAAACTATTTAGGGATATGCCTTATCATAATGAACCTATACCAAAAATTCGAAGGAAGTCGAACAATTCTGTGTAAAACCCATTTATCTAATTTAGGGGGGTAATAGTCCCCCCCCTCTATACTTAACAAAAGAACCCCAAAACATATCAGCGAAGTGTTTTATGAGCATGAATCTATATCCAAAAATTGAAGCAAATGGGTTAATTCTGCATGAAAAATCCATTTAACTAAATTATGAGTATTGGGGAGGGGGGGGGGGGGTAGCCCCCAATACTTCCTTATCTACTTAACTAATGAAACCCAAAAACAAACCAGGGAAGTGCCTTATCAGAATGAACTTATGTTCAAAATTTGAAGCAAATTGGTAAATTCTGCGTGAAAAACCTATTTACATGAATTAAGGGGAGGGGGGGTTACCCCCTTTCCGATTCTTATACTTAGCCAATGAACATCCAAAGCTAATAATGGAGGCGTCGTATCAGAATAATCCTTTATGTAAAATTTGAATGAAATCTGATAATTCTGCATGAAAAACCCATTTATCTAAATTAAAGAGGGGGGATAGTCCTTCTTTCCCCTTATACTTATCTAATGAACTCCCAAAACTAATCAGGGAAGCGCCTTATCAGAATAAAACTTTATCCAAAATTTGAAGCAAATCGAATATTTTTATCATGAGGTATCGCGTTACATACGTATGTACATACACAACAGGCGAGCACACATAAACTTGCTAACATTGCCTGTGAGCTAATAAATAAAGATTATATATAATATGATTATATATATTATAAAGATTATATATAAATATTTTATATAAATTCATTAATGCAAAGATAATATGATTCCATCTTAAAAAGCGCGTAGTCACCGTGGCAACCTAAAATCGTAACTTATCATGGGATATCGATGAATTAATTACGTATGATAGAATTTAATAGAATGATGAAAACATTTATTGATAACTTTTTAAATTTTGATTGGATTTTCATAAAATTAAAAATGACTCGACAAATTTCTGCAATGATTATATATGTAAAATTTCAAATCATTCGATTGGGACGTTTTTGCACTGTTGTATGCTGAAAGACAGACGGAAGGACCAGACGACGATTATAGACGCAATGCTGCTAAGCATTTATATAATTACGAACCCACCAAAAAAAGAATTATGTATTCATTATATACTATCTTTATAAAACTACATATTTTTCTTTCATGAACTATTTGCTAGTAATGCATACCTGTACCTGTACGCTATTGTTTTGATATTTTAGGCGTGTTTTCACCACGGTTAATTTATTGATGACCCCAAGGTAATAATACACAAAAGAAAATTTTGTCGACCTTCGTTCATTTCAAAGACTACCGTCTCCTTTTCAGAGGTATTGAAAGTACTTTTTGTTTTCCTTCCTTGCAATAAAAGCAAAATTTATGCATGATATAATTGCCACAAAAATGTGACGCGACAGCGACGTTACTCATGGACATGCGTCTTTTCTTTATAACACGCGTTATAAGAGCAAATTGGTTTATTGTCATCTATCGTAATCTGGTTGCAAGCAAATTTGAAAATGTCTATGTTTGAAAAATACTTTAAATTACACTAAAAATTAGAAAATTGTGACGAAATTTTCAAACAAATTTTATTTGCAAGTAAGTTTTTTCCCCTTATTCCAGTTAAAATTGCAGTAAAAGCAAAATTTATAAGTAATTAGGTCATTGCTCCCATCAGTATGATTTTAGCGTTCCCACTGACATATTTATGCTTTATAATGTAGATAGATGGCATGCAAACAAGAATTTCACTAAACTTCGTTATAACTAAACTGTAACCAAAACTTCTACGCCATTTGGCAAAACTGCATATATTTCAAGCGTTCCAATGCTATGGGAGAGCTGTCCGCAAGATTAAAGGCGGGGTCAAGGCATATGCCATCTAGCGGCAGGGGTGCATAACTAGAGGATGACGGGGGTTTGATGTCATATATGCGCAGATGTTTATTATCTCCATATCGCTTGCGCATATTTTCTGAATTTTCTCTCAATCATGACAAATTAATAAAGTCTACGAGGTTTATGGCAAAATATTTTTGTTATAGTTTGTTTCGATAAAGTAATGTACATTTAAAAAAATAGTCACAATACCATTTTAATTTTATTTTGGGAGAAAAAATACTAATTAGTCCGCATAAGTACCATATCATGCTACGAAAAATATTGACTTTTACCCTAAAATTAAAATAATAATGAGACTCTTTTTAAATACACATATTTTTAATTAAAAAAATCTGTGTTTTTAAAAAAAGTCTCATTGTCATTTTAATTTTAGGGTAAAAGTCAATATTTTTCGAAGCATTATATGGTACTTATTACTACTAGTTAGTACTTTTTCTCCCAAAATAAAATTAAAATGTTATTGTGACTATTTTTTTAAATGTACATGACTTTACCGAAACAAACTATAACAAAAATATTTTGCAATAAACCTCGTAGACTTGATTAATCTGTCATGATTGAGAGAATAGCTTGAAATTTATGATTGAATTTTTAATATAAACTCTCAAAATGGCTTTGTCTGTTAAAAAAAAAAAAAAAAAAAAAAAAAAAAAAGAGAGAGAGAGAGAGAGAGAGAGAGAGAGAGAGAGAGTCTAAGCAACGATTTTAGAAAAATTATTGTCTAGAACGTTAAATATTTAAACAAATAAATTAACAATATTTCTTTGTTTAACAAAACAACATTTAATACATACATTTAAAATTAAAGTTATTCTGAATATACGTATAATAAAATAGGTTTTTAAATTAAAAGAATGAAATGTTTGCAAGTTAAATAATAAAAGTCGATACGACCTAGAAAACATTGGATTTTTATCGTCTGAAATTGGTAAATAAAAAATGCAGCTAAAGTTGAATATTTTATTTAGTATTAAATTCTATACATTTCTAAATATTGATAAATATTATATTATCATATGAAATACTACGGTGTACATCATTCTGTATAATTTAGCTCATCAAAAAATTACTAAAATGTGACACTATTTCAAAATTCTGCATTTATATAATAAGTACTTACAAAATTTAATGAGTCATCTTTCATTACATGAAAAGCGTAACATATTTTAATCGAACATATTTTAATCAGCAATATTTGTATCGCATAGTTAAATGATATTTTATCATTGTGCGCGCGGCAGCGCGCTACAATAATATGATTGAGCGATGGTGCACACGGATTTTTCAATTTTTCTTTTTGCAATAACTAACTAAATACTTATCCAATTTTGATGATTTTTTTTTTAAATGTTCGTCTGACCAAGAAGCACAACATAGCACAAAAATTATTTTTTTTTTTTTATGGCATACTGTAGGTGTACTGTAGAGTATTCTGAAAATCGGACAAAAATTTTGTGTCACAGCACTTTTCTCGAAAACTACTAAAGATAAAAACTTAATTTTTTTTTTAAACAAAAGACAAACTTTTTATCCCGAGGTAGTCATCGAGAAAACGTTATTTCGCTGGGCGGTTTTTCTGAAATTGCGTAATTTCCAAACTTGGTCATAAATGGGTATATCTAACGTTCTATTGCAGATAGAATTTTGCGGTAAAGTTTATTTTAAAGATTTTGCGATGCTAATTAATCCTGCAAAAATTCATAGCTTTACGTTAAACAGTTTTTTTACAAGATGAAATAAAAGAATGGCAGTCATCAATCTAAGGTACTTGTGATCATCGGAGAGAAAAACCAGTTACACCATTCGATTAAGCATAAAAAAATACAGAATGCTTTTTTTTCTTTTATTTTTAACTTAATTTTTTTAACAAATTATGAATTTTTTTTAAATTTTTGACATGCTGATTTTTGCCATTTTTTAATGAAGCATTTACTGAATAATTATGCACGGTGTCTAGCCCTGGTGGCTGTTAAATTTGATTTTTAATTTTAAATTAGGCAATTTTTTGCACCATACCAAATTTATATTTTATCCATTTTTTTCATTTATTTATATTTTGTTTTTAGCACAATGGCATCAATGGCAAAAATGCCTGGCATACCTGTCAAATATTGGGGCCCTGTACTAATAAAGTGCGCACTTTGGTGCTGATTGAAAATATAAATATACGGAAACGATATAGTAGATAAGTAGAAAACGATTACTTAAATGCATTATCGAGGATTCTCATCGATCAAAATAGAGATATTCTATCAAAGCGATGGAGTGGCGATGCAGCAAAAGTTTCAAATTTTGAACAATGTACCACTCCTGTAAACTATAGCGCCAAGGATATGCACACTGTTAAAAATCTGCTGCATTTTGCTGCAACGCACTCCCCTGCTTGTATAGAGAACGGTTACTTGGCCGTGAAACGGCGCTTTTTCATTGGTTGGAATAGAGATATTATATACAAGTGGTGGAGGGCGTTGCAGCAAAATGCAGCAGATTTTTAACAGTGCACTGTTAAAAATTTGACCCATTTGTTGCAGAGTCACTCCACAGCTTTTATAGAATGTCTCTTTATGGCCAATGAGAATGCTCCATAACACAGTAAAGCAATCGTTTCCTATAAAAGCGGTGGAGTACGTTTTTAATAAGTCCGTAATAAATACGGATTAAGAAAACAAAGAAGCATGGTTTTTGTATCAAACTTTACCCTTGCATAAAAAAAGTTCCTGTTTTTGGCAAAAATAATGGATATTTGAATGAAAAATCTATTCTTTGAAAGGATTTATTATTTTATTCACTTTAGTAAAAAACTGATTTTTTTTTTTTTTTTTTTTTTTTGAAAACCACCGTAGAATTTTGGTATAGAAAAACCTGTTTAAAAATTTTTTTTAATTTGTAACACCAGAGTATTAGAGTATGTAGCATTTTTTAATTTCAATACAAATAAGATTTTGTTTTCTATATATAAAATACAAAACAAGTTGTGCAGTATCCCTATGGAATATGGAAAAATAGAAGGACTAGTGAAAAATGCTCCAAGGAGCAGTGCAAAAGCAGAATATGATTTTAATTGAGCATTAAAAAGTAATGGACAAGTGCTTCTGTTAATTACTGAGCATGAGGAAGGATAAGAGATCCCTTCTTGGCTACAACTCACTTCAATGCCAACTTTGAAAAAATCATATTTGCGCTTTTTCCGTGAAAACAAATCAGTCGCAGTTACTATAAAAATGTATAGTGTAAAGACGTAACCAGTAAAGATGCAGCTTAATTAGACATAAATGTAAAGGAAGGCGACATAATGCCAGATACCTAGTTCCTGCAGGTATCACATTCATGCACTGCCACCAAGCATACCTTAAGTGTATAATTGCACAGAAAATTGATTTGTAGAATAGTGCAGAGTGAACAGTGCAGTTAACATCAGAGATGTAGTACAGGCTATACGCCGTACACCTTCTGGACTTTTTAATAGAACACCATATACCTTCTGTTTTTCAAGAAAGCTTATAGTATACACATTCTAGAATATCCCTCTGCTTAGAGCATATATCTTATGTTATTTTTATGACTACACCCCTGGTTAACATCTAAAGCACGGTGGAAAATTCTACTAAAGAACCGCAAATTTCTTTTATATGGAAAAAGCGCAAATATGATTTTTTCAAAGTTGGCATTGAAGTGAGTTGTAGCCAAGAAGGGATCCCTTATCCTTCCTCATGCTCAGTAATTAACAGAAGCACTTGTCCATTACTTTTTAATGCTCAATTAAAATCATATTCTGCTTTTGCACTGCTCCTTGGAGCATTTTTCACTAGTCTTAGTATATTTTTTGCCTCCGATGCTATTTCTTTCAGACAAGCTAAAAATGTCGTGTCATCAGTCCTAAATTTTCTACTCAACCGATTTTGATAATTATTTTTTTAAATGAAAGCTATTTATTAGTAGTTGTACCCATTTTAGTTATTTTTTAATTTATTTCCATTTTTATATTTTATTTTTAATTTTAAAAGCTTTTTCGTGACATTTCTTCAAAATGGTGGCAACACAGTTTAGCTTTTCTCTCGATAATAAAAATTTATTTTCCAAAATGATTGCGTATAATTATGCACTAATTGAGATAAAAATATATAAAAATATATATATATATATATATATATTTACTGAGAAATAATATTAATAATGTAAATAAAATAACAGAAAATAATTTATGATAAAAATTAATGTCTAAATCAAAATAAGAGAAATTTCAAATGAGGAAAATGATGTCATTCAGCAACCAGATAAATGGGAATTACAATATTATTACGGATGCCTTTTTCATATTACTAATAACAGCAACTTTTAAAAAACATTTGAAGAGAAAATGACATCACTATTTAAAACATCGCATTTTTACTCATAACGATATTAGGTACTACTCTGTTATCCCGTCGACCAATTTCGCCAAATTATACAAATCGCCAAACTAATAGCCAAATTATACATATTGACATAATTTTTATTTTAAATAACGAAAAACAAATAATTAGTAGAATATTAATAAAAAGTCGAAATAAAAATTCCTTAATGATATTTTAAACGCATGAATCGTATTTAATGTCATTGAATGTGAAATTCACGATCATCCATTATTGGCATTTAATCTTATAGTTTGGCGATAATTTTTTGGTCGACAGGATAACCTAGTAGTACCCGATATTACATTTCAATATTTCTTTTCATTATGGACACTGGGATTGAGATTTTACTTTCAGATGACTTCAGTTAGTGAAAATAATGTCACAGTAAAAATAAAATTAGCTTTTTTTTTTTTTTTTTTTTTTTTTTTTTAAATAAAATTATTTTTCTGTAAGTGCATATAAAATAAAATTTCTGGGTTTCGCCGCCAATCAGATTACAATTTTAACTGAAGATGTGCGAATATTTGCATGCAAAATTGTAACTGGCACACTTGACATTTACTTTGTAAATATATTTATTATATATTGATTCAATAATATAATTAATTTTGCTTTTTTTTAAACCAAATCGATCGGGTCTTTTAAACATTTCATTCGTCGAATTCGACGGGATTCCAGTCGTTTTATTGTTAAATTGCATTTCCTTTTACTCAGAGTCTATAAAAAAAACGTTTAAACTAAAGAAAGAATCCGTTTTTGATGAATCTAGTCAATGAAGAAGTAGCACGTCAAATTGTATCTCTTTATTATTCCGCAATTCCAATGTCTCAGAAAGAAATTGCTATTCAATTGGGTATTTCACGTCGTTCTGTTTTCTATTATATTAATAAACACAAGAAAAATGAAGTTAGTTCATTGCAATCTAAACGGGGTCGCCCTTCTAAAAAACCTCTATCGATTTTTTTTTTTTTTTTTTTTTTCTAATCGGAGGCGAAACTGAATTCTGCAATGGCAGAACCTACATTCAACTTGTATGTTAATATTTAGTCATACTACACTTATTTATTCTATATTTATTTACAATATTTCAAATTTTAAACTTATTCTACGAAATATTTTAAAGTAACATTTTATAGAAACAAAAAAGTTTTGTTGCCATTCACACAATAGAAACTGCAATCTACTTAATAATCCTCTAGTTATGCACCCCTGCCGCTAGATGGCATATGCCTAGACCCCGCCTTTAATCTTGTGGACAGATCTTCCATAGGAGTTGGAACGCTTGAAATATATGCAGTTTTGCCATTTGGTTGATTTTCTTTTTTGTAATGCCTTTAAACTCATACATTTTTCTACTACACCCGCCAAAGGAAACGCGCATTCTGATATTTAACCCTTTCCGGCGCGGACTAAATGTCTTCGAAATAATTAACTTACAGCATAATTTATAAGGTAATTTATTAGAAAATACAAACTTACTAGTAAAAAAAAAAAAAAAAAAAAAAAAAAAAGTCCTTTTTTTAAGGACACCGCCAGCGAGAGGATTAAAGCCGAGGTTTTTAACCGAGGCTAACGAAAAAGACTTGCTGCCGCAGTACCTTTCATATTAGACCGCTAGATTCACGTGATGTGATGCTCCGTGCATATGCATTCAAGCATCACGTGATTCAAGCGGTCTTAAATTTAAAACATGTGTAGTGTACCGCAGTAGCCTATCTTTTTCGTTACCCTCGGCCTTTACTATGGCTGCGACATAGTAACATCATACTTTCTGATGATTAATCTTTTATTGACAAGAATGCATAAAGCTTTATTAAAGTGAATGCCTCATTGTTTCATTTTACTTTATCTTAATCAAGGGCGGCGCCAGAATTTGCCCGACGTGAGGGCACTGTATCCCCGACAGGGGGGCCAAGTTCATAACAAATATCAGAGGTCCCCGCGTGCTGGAGCAGATCCTAAAAATTGCGTGGGCAAAAATTTCAAGGGCCCAGTTCGTACAAAATAAATTAATGTTCCGGTCTGCGTAAAATTTAAAAAGTTGTCCTGCTTATATGGTCTAGAAAGTATTATATATATTAGCCCCTTCCCCCTCCCCCCCCCAAAAAAAAAAGTTAAAATCTCGACCCGACTTGACTCTATTTCTACAAAACATGAATTTTTACTTCGATATTGTTATAAACTGTTTTACACGAAGAGTTCTGATCAAAAAGAATTAATCTTTTTTTTTTTTTTTTTTTTTTTTTTTTTGACTATTTGGAAAATAGTTGTTGATCTCGGTGGAGAACTGGGAAATCTGAAGCAGATCTGAATCTTTTTATTGGTTGAATTCCGGAACTTATTTTATTTTATTCGTTTTGTGATTGGTCCATATTTAATGTCCAAAAATGGAATACTTCTGTTGACACGATGACAAAAAATGTAATAAAAACTTTTAAAATATTAATAATTTGAAAACAAATTGTAGTAAAGTTTGCAAACAAATTTCATTTAAAAGAGCATTTTTTTTCTCTATGTCACTGTGTAAAAATTTAAAATGTGCGATATTTAGAAGTTTAAAAATTCGCAGTTCCGAAAATTGTAAAACTGAAATTTCATTTAAACCTTGTTTATGTTGGGCCCAGGAATATTAATGTTTAATCCATGTCGTACGTAATATATGAGGCGTAATAATGGGTGCTCTACTGTATGTATTACTGAATGCAAAAATACAAATGAAAAACTTACATAATTTCTTTAAAAAGTTAAATTATTATTATCAACAAAATTACGAATTCTGCGTATAAAGAAGTTTTAAAATTAAAGCACTCGGGTAAAAATATCAAATTACATACAAACGCATAGAAATAAGAAATCATTTGAACTTACTCGTATGAAAGACTTGTAACTTTTTATGTACTGCAGAAAAATAGTATAGTTCACACATTCGTAAAAAGATTGAACTCATAAAGTATTTATAATTAGTAGAAATAATAATTCAAATGCAAAATTTGCTTTTGCAAAGTCATAAATTTCATTGTTTTATAGTCAGATTCGTTCTTTAAAAGGTCATTGTAGCATTGTTCTTACGGTTACTGTATTATTAATTATATAATTTTTGTAAAAAAAAAGCATTAAATAGACGATTTCGATATTTTTAAATAAAAATATTAGATTAGGAAAAAGAATTAACTCCTTATACCTGTGGTCAATGGACAAATGTCGATAATAGGGTACCTTATGTAACTCTGAAATATCCTTCAAGACTATCAGAGCAGATGTTTTTCTAGTAATTCCCACAACAACATTGAGATGTATAAAGGTTCTTTTTACAACCAATCAGCAAGAATACGTTTGCTGAAGCTAAACAACATATTCATCGATCTCTTTATCATTCTAGCAGCCGAAAAGTTTGTTTTATATTAACTTGCAGAACAGAATTTGAAAACTACTCAAAACAGATAGTCATGCATTTCCTTTTGGTGAACCGCAGCTGTTCTTTGCAGTTTAAACATCGTTAGATTGAAATCTAAATAAGAATACGAGTATAAAGAAACAACATACTTGGCTAGAACAAAATCTGTATAAAATTGAAATTTCTTTCATATCCTTTTTCGTTAAATCTGAACACGTTGCTGTACTAAATACTAATTTCCTTGAGATTAATGTGAAAGTAATTAATCGAACTAGAATTTTTGAAATATTTAAATTTTAAGTTTATAAGTACTGCGTTTTACTTTTTTCATCATTTTCTAATTTAGTCATTTTTGAGAAAATGTAATTATTTTATAAACTCTCAAAAAACATTTCGCAAAAAATAAAACATACAGGCAGTAATTTGCTGGAACGCACGTGTGGTTGGAAGGGATTTTTCTATTACTTGAAGAATTTTCTGTCTTTTGATTGTAGAATTTTTTAAAAAATTGAGATTTGATTCATGAATTTTTCATATTTTGAGAGAAAATAGAGGTAAGTAAAAAATCAGTTTATAATAGAAAATCCTAGTACACAGCGTTGTTGCACAGTTAATTAAACAGTCCTTTAATTAAAAAAATGCATCTGTAGATATTGGAGGATTTCAGGTAGTTTTAGCATTAAATTGATTAATTTTCTTTATTTTCGAAAAAATGTTCAAATTAAAGCAGACTTTTTTAGCTATAGAAATAATAATAAAAACAATGGGGGAAAATATCTTCAATTTCCATTTTGTTTTAGAGTGTATATTGATCAAATGCACAAAGTGTGATGTTCCAAATTTTGATAAGATCAGAATTTAATTCTGAAACAAAAACTTTAACACAAAATTTCCAAGAGAAATGTAAATGAAGTGAAAAACTGTAAAATAATTGGGAATCTAAAAGTGAATTATTTTAATATCAGCGAAAAGCGATCTGCAATTATAAATATATCGCTGATTCAAACTGCGGGTAATGCATGAGATCTAGCTGCGGTAGAGGTCTGCGAGGACCAAAATTTCCCGCTCAACATTGCCGAAGCATTCCTTTGATTTTCATCTTTTCTATTATTTTAATTAATTTCTGCTTTCTGTCATAAGATTTTTTTTTTTTAAATTTTGATCTTAGATTTCTCATTTTTACATATTTATAGATAAAAGGGATTTAAATTCCTTTTCTAACACGAATAGTACTAAGCAACACAGATGCCAGAATACCCATGTAATTTGACGAACATGCTGTTTAGGTGTGAGTATTTCAGGTATTTGGTGTTTTTTCTGTATTTTTTGCGGGAGGTGGAGTAGAAATGGCAAAATTAAAGTGCAATTTTTTCTGTTTTTACGGAATCTAATCAATGGAGGGGGGATAGTTCAATTCACGGATTGTTTTCCGAGCACGGAATCCTCCGCGGAATGGGTTATACCTGACTTGAGCTAATTAATTATATATCCATTCAACCTGAACCAGTTTTTAAAAAATAGATAACCCGAACTTGACAAAACTTCTAAAATAAATAGTATTCATTCCGAATGCAATCCCAACGCAGTATGAAAAAACAAAATTCCATCTTGTAAAGCAATAATGGAAAAGTAGTTTAGTATCAATTATATTTTTTATGTAGAAAAATCGATATATCTGTATATTGATTCATTGACATTCAAATAATGTAATTTTTCATTTTAAAATATATTTTGGGGATACTTTTGAGGAATCTGATAGAATCGAGCCCATACGCTAAAACAATTAAAATTACCCGACTCGAAAAATAGAAGTCAATCCTAAACTTTCCGAAAAAAAAATTAACTTTAGCCAGGTCTGACTAAAACCACCAGTCGAGTTGAGTTTAATTTTCCGAGGAGATGCAGGATCGAGTTTCTACCCGAAACCCGATTTGAGCTAGACATCTCTACATTTCGACCTGAACCCGAAATATTTCAACCCGACTAAACCCTAATTGTAGCTGATGAAAAAATATATCCATGCTGTAATGCAGTTATGTAAGAATCTCTATAAATAAAAGGAATTCCGAGGATAATTAATTAATTGAGGCACAGGGGAAAGCAAATCTTGGCAATGCGCCAACTCGGTCCAGAGGAAGCAAATCTTGGCAATGCGCCAACTCGGTCCAGAGGAATATCATTAAGAAATATAAAACAGATAATGTATTTAAGTATTTTTAGAGTTTAATATTAGTTGTTGTTTTTAAAACTGATTTTTCACAAAGTCAGCTGCGACGTATTTCAGACAATGCATTTCTGCATGCTTCCAGTTATTGATAAAATCATACAAATTTCAAGTTCGTTTAATATTGCTAATACGGACCCGGGCAACGCCGGGCGGGTCAGCTAGTATGTTTATAAATATATATTCAGTAACAATTTCAGATTTTAAGTAAAAAAAATCAGTATACATAAATTCATTGACATTCAAATACAGTTTTTCATCTTAAAATAAGTTTTGTAAATTCTTTTGAGAGATCAATTCTTCACGAATCAAGAACCATAAGTATCAACATCCAACCCGAACCTGAAACAAAGTTAATCCGACTTTAATCCGACACTCAACGACAAAAATTTAGGCTCAACCCAATCCGGTCCAGACTGCGAGTCATGTCAGGTGCAGTTTGCCCCACACTATGAAGCTTTCTACTTGTTATCCAAGACAACCCCGACAAAATAATTTTCATTTTCGTATTTTAACTGAACTAAAAATTCTTCATTACCAAGCCGATCGTAAATCCAAAATAAGCGAAAACTGATCCACAAATTTAATGTAGTTAAAAAAAAAGTATAAAATTGATTTTTAGTATAAATTTTATCTTTTTGTTGAAAAATAAACATGCATAGACTCATTCATGCATCATCCTATGCTGTCATCCATGTAGATTTTTATTTTAAAAATTCAGATTTTTTTTCGACAATTCGGGTTTATCTAAACTCAAATTGCAAGAATCAAACTTCAGTCAGAAACCGATGTACAAAAAAGAATTAGTTTAATCAATCCGACTTTCAAAAAAAAAAAAAAAAAGCTCCATATTTCGACCCAACTTGAATGGGCTGAAATTCAAAAGTCAAAATATTTTCCCCGACGAAATTGAATTTTGACCCCGATGGGGGGGCCAGGTATGCCCGACGGGGGGGCATATGCCCCCACGGCCCCCCCCTCTGGCGCCGCCCTTGATCTTAATTAATCTCTCTATATTTGACACAAGCAAAGAAAGTAATTATGCTTGTCTTATAAAAAAATGCGGGAAAAAAATTCCATCTCATAAAATAATTTGCCAGTGGAAGTTCGACGGAAGTCAAACTTTCTTCTATCATTAATATTCAAAAATAAAAATATTTAACGGATGCAAAGCTATCAAATATCTTCACAAATAAAACAAGAATCGCTTTTTCGGATGCTTAATTTTCATTATTATCGTTTATTTATTGTTATTGTTAAGAAGCAAAAATCTATCTATTGAATATTTATTATCTGCGAGTGAATTATATGTTTGTTTTATGCAAAGATCTCTAATTGAGGTAATATTTTTCTTTTAAATCATGTTTAACTAGCTGTTATTCATGACTTTGTTCACGTAAGATCTTATTAAGAGCAAAAGCATTAACTTCTTCGGGACGAACATCACGTAATACATGCTCTATAAAATGCGCATTATTTTTTAATACTATTATTTTTGAATAGTAATCAACCCTCTATCATATCTCAAAATTTCTGTGGTTAATTAAGACGAAGACTACAATGGAAGATCGGTTAACGAACTTAATATGCTTCAAAACAGAGTTTGTTAACAGAATTGTTCGTTAACCGATCACAGATTTCGTATTGATTTGTATGGGAAATGGGAATTTAATTAATTCGTTCTTAAAAGCTAAACAATGTATAAACATTTGGATGTGCCAATCCCCAACATTTCTTATATCTCATACGTACATTTTAATGTTTCAAAAATTAGTTACACTTGTTAATATTGTAATATTTCAGTACGATAACAGCTTTGATTTTCATCTTAAATTTCTGCTTCAGTCAACTAATCGGCGTTAAAACGAGTTAATGTGGATCATGATATTTATTAAAATCAATAGTTTTCCCTTATTCTGTTGTTATCAGCTGTTTGCAAATAATCGGCTTAGAAGAACGCGAAATCCCGTTACTACACGAGCCGATGGACAATAGAATGATAGGCAGATGTTTTTCAAATTCAGGGAGGATCTGCTTGCGATACCCAAGAACAATCATACACACAGATTTTAGTTCAGTTATGTGCATAACTTCATCTTCATACACTTTTTGATGGTACAACAATGAAAATTACATAGACATCTCGATTATAGAGCCTTCTTCCGGCAGATTTCTTTCAAATTCAGGAAGGGTCTGCTGACTATAATCAAACACTTACACAAAAAACTTGGTTCAATTCTATGCATAACTTCTTACCCTTTTCGATGGTACAATATTGAAAATGGCACAAAAAGCGCTATCACAGCGTCCCCTTTCTACGAAATGTTTCAAAATTGAAGGAGGACCCTCTTGCCACAGCCAAAAACATATACAAAAAATTTGGTTAAATTCTATGCGTATCTACATGCACTTTTAGATGGTGCAATGGCGATATATGGACAGACACACTCACAGACAGACATTTTGTAAAAACGTGTTTTTTTGGAATATTTGACCCCTAAAACGTGTAAATCTGTCGAAAACCGGAAGTCGAAAAAAATTTCGATTACAATACTTTCTTCTATTGAAGATAGAAATTTTTAGTTTGCGGTGAGCCTCAAACCCACGATCTTTTTCGACTACTTGCATGACGTTCTGCCATTTTGGCCACCGCTGCCCGTATATTCCGATTTGTCTTATGTTAGCGTACCGTTCATCATTGTCGTTTGATTTTTGGTCACGTTTCTTAGTTTGGTCTGAATAAAGTCTTCTTTCTTTCACTTTATCACTCTTGAGCAGACTTTAAGAAGAAGAATGAGAAAAATCACTAACATTATTTTCATATAAAGAGCGATTACACTTGCAGGCAAAAGAGGACTAAAAATTTGCAAATCTTAAGCTAATGTTGATTCACGTAAAAGAAATATTTATTTCGCGTTAGATATCTAAAAAAAGTAACAATAAAAAACATTCCAATTAAACAATATAATATTGGCGCCATATTCTGATTGCCGCCAATATCGACAAGTCGTTACACGCGTTCAACCCCAGGCATAAATAGTTAATACTATCACAAGTTTTCTTTCAAAATAATGTTTTACTACTACCAATATATATATATATCTTTCTTTTTGATCAAAATAGCATTAAAAAGACTTGTAATGGAATAATTAATTTTTAAGGAGAAAAAAAAAAGTTATTTTTTGTTTCAATACAAATACGAGAGTAAATAGAATTTCCAATTTGAGATAGAATGAACCCGAGCCCGAAGGCTGTTATAAAAATCGAGGGTTGCATGTCAGTCCGGCTCCTGGATACGCTCATTTAGTTATAATGAATAAGACTCATCTTAAAGATTGACAAGTAAAGGTAGATAAGGATTTCTCCTACCTCTTTTGTGTAAAGGATTAAAAAAAGGGGTGAAATGTATAAGTTATCCAAGGAAAAATCCTAACTACATTTTGCTACTTTATCTTACTATTTGGCGACATTTTTTTTTAAAGAGGTGTGAAGAATTTTCCAATAAAACAAATATCACTCGAAGAAATTAATATATTTTGTAAACATCTAAATATTAAAAGTTTTACATGCAGTTAAACAGAAAAAGTTTTCTTTTTTTTCTTTGTGAAAACTAAAACTTTAAACTTAAATATATTTCATCAATGCATAAAAACGAAATTGTAAAAAGACTATTATGCATGAGAAAACGAATTTATTGCAAACAATTAATAATAAAAATTATTATTATTATGATATTGGAATAGGTGTCACGATACTAAAAAAATCCACTTTTTTTAAGCAGTTTATTCTTTACAAAATGGAGCGCGATTCGTATCTCTTCAAACAATGAAAATTTTCAAAATAATTGCTATAAACTAGTTTTAACTCAATCTAAGTATAAATTTAGAAATGCACATTTAACATCACTCATTAAGCTTTAAGAGGATTTAAATAATTTTCGTACAATCCAATATCTTATTGTTTAAAACAAAATTGTACTTGTCAAGTACTTTTATTTTAGAAAAATTTTCCCCCATGAAAAAAGAATATATATCTTATACTATAATGCGAGCAAAAATTGTGTGTGTGTGTGGGTAAATTTTATCTCAAAAACGGCTCTAACGATTTTCGCAAAAATTTGGATTTTACCATTTTCGGGCACGAGAAGACCATTGGGCTAGGTCACATGTTCGAGAAAATTCGATTATTGGGTCATTTTGGGTCATAATGGGTCAGGATCAAGCTATTTATATCTAGAGAACGGCTGGATGAATTTTAAGGCAATTTTGTATCCAACCGTTTTTTGGCACGAGAAAACAACTGAGCTGGGTCACATGTTCAAAAAATTTCGATTAGTGGGTCGTTTTTGGGTCATTATGGGTCAAGCCAATTTTATCTAAAAAACGGCTCTAACGATTTCGACCAAATTTTATATTTTATCGTTTTGGATTACAAGAAGACCATTGGGTTAGGTAACATGTTCAAGAAAATTCGGTTAGTGGGTCATTTTTGGGGTCATTGTGGGTCATGCTATTTTTATCTAGAGATTTTCTCACGCAATTTTGACCAAAAATTGCATTCTATGGTTTTCGGGCACGAGAAAAACATTGGGCTATGTTACATGTTCGAGAAAAAATTTTAATGGATCATATTGGGTCATTAAGAGTCTGGGTCAAGCTATTTATATTTAAAGAACGGCGTGATGGATTATAACGAAATTTTGTATGTAACAGTTTTTTGACATGAAAAAACTAATGGGCTAAATCACATGTTTGAGAGATTTCGACTATGAGGGTCATTTGTGGGTCATGATGGGTCATAATGGGTCATGGTCAAGCTATGTCTAAAGAACAGGTGGATCGATTTTAACGAAATTTTGTATGCAACATTTTTTTGGCACGATAAAACCATTGGACTAGGTTACATGTTTGAAATATTTAGATTAATGGGTCATTTTGGGTCATTAAGAGTCTGGGTCAAGCTATTTATATTTAAAGAACGGCGTCATGGATTATAACGAAATTTTGTATGTAACAGTTTTTTGACATGAGAAAACTAATGGGCTAAATCACATGTTTGAGAGATTTCAACTATGAGGGTCATTTGTGGGTCATGATGGGTCATAATGGGTCATGGTCAAGCTATATCTAAAGAACAGGTGGATCGATTTTAATGAAATTTTGTATGCAACATTTTTTTGACACGATAAAATCATTGGACTAGGTTACATGTTCGAAAATTTTCGATTAATGGGTCATTTTGAATCATAAAGGGTCTGGGTCAAGCTATATATAATTAAAGAACGGCAGGATCAATTTTAACGAAATTCTGTATGTAACAATTTTTAGAAAAGAGAAAACTAACGGACTAAGTCACATACTCGAGAGCTTTCGATTATAAGGGTCATTTGTGGGTCTTAATGGGTCAAGGTCAAGATATATCTAAAGAATGGGTGGGTCGATTTTAACGAAATTTTGTATACAACATATTTTGAAGAAAGAGAGAAAATGAGAAAATCATTGGGATAGGTCACATGTTCGAGAAATTTCGATTAGTGGGCCACTTTTGGGTCATTCTAATTTTATCTAGACAACGTTTCGCGCAATTTTGACTAAATTTTGTATTGTATCGTTTTCAGGCACAAGAAAATCATTGGGTTATGACAGATTTTTGAGAAAATTCGATCAATGGGTCATTTTGGTTCATAAGGGGTCAGGGTCAAACTAACTATATCTAACAAACGGCTCAATCGATTTTATCTAAATTTTGTATCTAATGTTTTTCGGCATGCTAAAACTAATGAGCTAGGCCACACGTTCGAGAGATTTCGATTATAAGGGTCATTTGTAGGTCATGATGGGTCATGCTAATTTTATATAGAAAATGGTACTCACAATTTTGACTATACTTTGTATTATATCGTTTTTGAGCAAGAGAAAACCATTTGGCTTGGACACATACTCGCGAAAACTCGATTAGTGGGTCATTTTGGGTCTTAAAGAGCTAAAGTCATTCTAACTATATATAACAACGACTCAATCAATTTTACCTAAATTTTGAAACAAAACGTTTTTTGTCACGAGAAGACTATTGGGCTGAGTCGCATGTTAAACAAAATTATATTAGTAGTTCATTTCGCTTCATTGCTGAATGCTGCCAAACTAATTTTACCTAAAAAATGGCTTAAACGATTTTGATTCAATTTTATATTCTACTGTTTTTGATTACCTGAAGACGATTGAGCTATGTCACATGCTTGATCAAATTTGATTCGTGGCTCATTTTGGGTAATACGGGTCAGGGTCGCGAGAACATGGCAAAAGCCTATAACTTGGTGATATTTGACAAAATATTGGCGACATATGGCCAAAAAATCGACTATAAAAATTACGAAAACCAAAACACGTATTTGGAGCCAAATGAAAGAATGCCTCCAAATTTGGCTATATCTAGCAAAAAATATTGTCTTTCAGAATGTAAAGAATTTTTTTATACATTCTTAAGAGGATTCGAGATGCATGGTTAAACCAATCAGAGTCGAGCTAAAAAAGTGATTTAGATCGATGTCCTTTTGTTGTAAATTTTAAAATAAAGTAAAATTTATAAACATGCGCATAAAAACATAGTTTTCTTATTGATTGTTTTTCTAAATAATACTATTATAAACATGTTTCACAGTAATAATACTGAGTTAATGATACAGTGAAAATACTATATCGAGTTGAACACTAAGTTAATTTTGACCGAGCTAAGCTCGGTCTCCCCTGCTAGTCTATACATATAATAAAACAGTAGGACCCGGTGTGTCTGTACATACATATAATAAAACAGTAGGACCCGGTGTGTCTGTACATTGAAGATAATTGACAAAAATGGAGTCAGGGCGATAAAAGAAAACCAATGAAACACAAAAAAAAAATTTTTGAATTTTTTGTCTGTCTGTCTGTCTGTCTGTCTGTCTGTTTGTTCGAGGTTATCTTCGTAACTACTGAATGGATTTTTATGCGGTTTTCACTAATGAAGAATGCACACTCCCGGGCAGTGTATAGGCTTTGTTTCATCAAAATCGGACAACAGACAAAAAAGTAACAAAAAGAAACAAAAGAAACTATTAGGTGCGCTGCTCACGTTTTTTAGTACATAACGTTTTTTAGTACATATAAAATCCAATAGATGTCACTGTGCGATTTTAAAACGCGCTATCGTTATGTTTTCGCCAGTCTACTTAAGTATGAGAAAGTTTCAAGCTGGCTGTCGTTCCATGTGGTTTAGTCGGTAGAACGTCAGTGCGCCATACTGATGGCCCGGGTTCGATTCCCAGCATGGAATTTTTTTTCACTATGTTGGCATTAACGCCTATAAGCAATTAAAAGAATTTGAAATATTGTATTCAAGGCGAATTTTCTCTCTGGGAAAATTTCCTTGCATTAATATGTCAGTGTAATTTTTTTTTCGATTTAATTTTTTTTTTCGAAACTTTGTTTTTCTTAAAAAATTACAGTAAATATTTGATATTTCCCAACGTTTTTTGAATGATCGACTTGCTTTTTTTTTTTTTTTAATGTATGTCTGAACCTTATCTAACTACTTCTTCAAGATTTCTTTAGATAAACCGACCAGCGTAGCGGGCGAAGGCCGCTAGTCTTATACTATAATGCGAGCAAAAATTGTGTGTGTGTGTGTGTGGGGGTAAATTTTATCTCAGAAACGGCTCTAACGATTTTCGCAAAAATTTGGATTTTACCATTTTCGGGCACGAGAAGACCATTGGGCTAGGTCCCATGTTCGGGAAAATTCGATTACTGGGTCATTTTGGGTCATAATGGATCAGGATAAAGCTATTTATATCTATAGAATGGCTGAATCGATTTTAAGGAAATTTTGTACCCAAACCTTTTTTGGTACGAAAAAACTATTGAGCTGCGTCACATGTTCGAAAAATTTCGATTAGTGGGTCATTTTTGGGTCATTATAGGTCAAGCCATTTTTATCTAAAAAACGGCTCTAACGATTTTGACCAAATTTTATACTGTACCGTTTTGGATTACAAGAAGACCATTGGGTTAGGTAACATGTTCGAGAAAATTCAGTTAGTGGGTCATTTTTGGGGTCATTGTGGGTCATGCTATTTTTATCTAGAGACTTTCTCAAGCAATTTTGACTAAAAATTGCATTCTATGGTTTTCGGGCACGAAAAAAACATTGGGCTAGGTTACATGTTCGAGAAAAAATTTTAATGGGTCATATTGGGTCATTAAGGGTCTGGGTCAAGCTATTTATAATTAAAGAACGGCGTGATGGATTATAACGAAATTTTGTATGTAACAGTTTTTTGACATGAGAAAACTAATGGGCTAAATCACATGTTTGAGAGATTTCGACTATGAGGGTCATTTGTGGGTCATGATGGGTCATAATGGGCCATGGTCAAGCTATATCTAAAGAACAGATGAATCGATTTTAACGAAATTTTGTATGCAACATTTTTTTGGCACGATAAAATCATTGGACTAGGTTACATGTTCGAAAAATTTCGATTAATGGGTCATTTTGGATCATAGAGGGTCTGGGTCAAGCTATATATAATTAAAGAACGGCAGAATCAATTTTAACGAAATTCTGTATGCAACAATTTTTAGAAACGAGAAAACTAATGGACTAAGTCACATATTCGAGAGCTTTCGATTATAAGGGTCATTTGTGGGTCTTAATGCGTAAAGGTCAAGCTATATCTGAAGAATGGGTGGGTCGATTTTAACGAAATTTTATATACAACATATTTTTGGCATGAGAAAATCATTGGGGTAGGTCACATGTTCGAGAAATTTCGATTAGTGGGCCACTTTTGGGTCATTCTAATTTTATCTAGACAACGTTTCGCGCAATTTTGACTAAATTTTGTATTTTATCGTTTTCGGGCACAAGAAAATCATTGGGTTATGACAGATTTTTGAGAAAATTCGATCAATGGGTCATTTTGGATCATAAGGGGTCAGGGTCAAACTAACTATATCTAAAAAACGGCTCAATCGATTTTATCTAAATTTTGTATCTAATGTTTTTCGGCATGCTAAAACTCATGAGCTAGGCCACATGTTCGAGAGATTTCGATTATAAGGGTCATTTGTTGGTCATGATGGGTCATGCTAATTTTATATAGAAAATGGTACTCACCATTTTGATTATACTTTGTATTATATTGTTTTTGAGCAAGAGAAAACCATTTGGCTTGGACACATGCTCGCGAAAATTCGATTAGTGGGTCATTTTGGGTCTTAATGAGCTAGGGTCATTCTAACTATATATAACAACGACTCAATCAATTTTACCTAAATTTTGAAACAAAACGTTTTTTGTCACGAGAAGACTATTGGGCTGAGTCGCATGTTAAACAAAATTATATTGGTGGGTCATTTCGCTTCATTGCTGAATGCTGCCAAGCTAATTTTACCTAAAAAGTGGCTTAAACGATTTTGATTCAACTGTTGATTCTACTGTTTTTGATTACCTGAAGACGATTGAGCTATGCCAAATGCTTGATCAAATTTGATTAGGGGCTCATTTTGGGTAATACTGGTCAAGGTCACGAGAATATGGCAAAAGCCAATAACTTGATGATATTTGACAAAATATTGGCGACATATGGCCAAAAAATCGACTATAAAAGTTACGAAAACCAAAACACGTATTTGGAGCCAAATGAAAGAATGCCTCCAAATTTGGCTATATCTAGCAAAAAACATTGTCTTTCAGAATGTAAAGAATTTTTTTATACATTCTTAAGAGGATTCGAGATGCATGGTTAAACCAATCAGAGTCGAGCTAAAAAAGTGATTTAGATCGATGTCCTTTCGTTGTAAATTTTAAAATAAAGTAAAATTTATAAACATGCGCATAAAAACATAGTTTTCTTATCGATTGTTTTTCTAAATAATACTATTATAAACATGTTTTACAGTAATAATACAGAGTTAATGATACAGTGAAAATACTATATCGAGTTGGACACAAAGTTAATTTTGACCGAGCTAAGCTCGGTCTCCCCTGCTAGTATTATATTAACTTTAAAAAGTACCAGTTAAAGATGATAAACTACATTTAGTCTGGAATTTCTACATAATTTTTAATGGAATGAAATTACCCTCAATGTTAACGATAAAATTGGCAGGATCAAAAGTAAAATTAAAAGAAATGGTGTATAAATTAGAGTTTTTTCTTTTATTTTAGAATTTCTGAAAATTTCCATCATATTATACTTTTAAATACAAAATTGCAAATAAAGATAAATTATTTTGTTGTAAATCACAGATATCTGTATAGATTATAATGAAATCTGAAAATTTTAATATCTCGGAGAAAATATCTGAGTATGTTTCGTGGAATATGTTATTTACAGGAATTTTTTTTTTTTTTTTTTCTTTTTTAGAATTTTAACTCTAATATATGTTTGAAGAGTTTTAAAAATAAAAAGGTTTAAATCATAACAAAATACTAAAATCTTTTTAATATTTTAGTGATTTTTTCTTATTTGATCTAAAAACAAAATCGCTAAATTCTCTTACATTTATGAAGTATAACGTTCATTCGTAAATGCATTTAATACTCGCTATATTCTGAAAAATCAAATGACCTCCCAGGATATACCATGAAATTTAGAGACAAATAAATTAAATATTTCCAGTCAAAATATGTGTAATTATATTTTTCAATTTTTATTGACTGTGTCATTCAGTGGACAAAGAATATTTTTAATTCTGGAAATGCTTTTATAGCTTAAGAAAGTTTTTTTTTTCTTTTTTTACATGATTGAAACTGAATTTTTCAATAGAGAACCTATAATTTTGTGATAGCAATATTAATTTCAGGTTTAGTAAATATATTTTCAAAAATATAAAAAAATATCCGATATCTTTGGTACATATTTGATAGTTTAAAAGTAGTAAACTTATTAAACATTATAAATATTTTCAGACCTAATTTAAATTAGAAACTAAAAAATAAATAAATAAATAAATTTAGCATGAAAACTTAACAAAGCAATCTTATAAGCGCCTTTTTTTTTTTTTTTTTAACTTATGTAAGAAAATTAGTTGAAAACTGTCACAATTTGCTTTAAAAAAAAAAAAAAAAAAAAAAAAAAAAAAAAAAAAAAAAAAAATAGGATTTAGTATGAAATTTTAAGAAAATGTTACGTTTTATGCAACAAAATTTGAAATACAAATTGAAAAACATCAAAACAAAATGTATGCGTGTTTTTTTTTTCATTTTTTAATTTGTTGTGCAATTTAAATTGAACAAAACTAAAACCAGTAAAGATTATTTCCAATGAATATTTAAATAACTTATCTAATTAGACAGTTCATCTTTCAATACCTTTTCTAAGTAAATATTGCATCCCCACATTATTATTGACATCATTTACATTTAAGAATTCAGCTTCAGAAGTAAAACGTAACTTTTTTTTTTTTTGTTGGTTGGGGGGGGGGGCGTAGAAACCATTTCCGTAGCAAAAGCTTTTTATCTACAGAATGACAAAATTAATAATGATTAAAGAAATTTTACATTTGTTTTGATTAAAAATATAAAAAGTATTAGACAGAATAGTTTGAATATAAATTAAATTATATCAAAATTATCAAACTTCTTGATAGTTTGAAAATAAAAGTTGGTTATACATCATGATATATATTATGGTAAATATATTAACTTTGGATGTATTTATAAAAGTATTTATATATATGCATATGTATATATATCAGGTTGAGTCTAAAGTTTTGACCCTTTTTTTATTTTAATGTTGGCAACAAATATTTATAAAAATACAAAACATTAGTGAGGATAGTAATCACCATTAAGTTCGACAATCTTCTGCCAACGTTTTGGCAGTTTTTCAATGCCTTCCTTGAAAAACTCTGGGCTACGTGAGTGGAGAAAGAGGTCAACCTCTTTTTTGACCTCTTCTGAAGAATTGAAAATTTCATCACTAAGGTGCAGTTGCAGATGCGAAAACAGATAGTAGTCGGAAGGTGCCATGTCCGGACTATATGGAGGATGTGACATTAAGTCCCATTCCAGCTTGTATAAGTTCCAATTCGTCCACGCACTGACGTGTGGCCTGGCATTATCCTGGTGAAACATAACCACCTTGCGTCGGAACTCCTTACTTCGCTTTTCCCTAATTGCTGCGTCCACTTTATGCAGCATGCTGCTGTACGACTCACTGTCGATGGTCTGGCCACTTTTTAAGTACTCCTTGTAGATAATACCGCGACAATCCCAGAAAACACAGAGGATTTTTTTATAGGTCAATGTGCGCCTGGTTACGGTCCTGACCGGTACACCTGCTTCAGATTATCCTCCTTTTCGACTGGTGTTGTCGTAATAAACCCATTTTTCATCACACGTAACAATCCGGTTCAAAAAATCACCCTTTCAGTGATATTCGAGCAAGTTTACACAGGTCCGTTTTCGTTTTTCTTTGTCATTTTGTGTCAGATCGTGCGGCACCCATCGATTGAATTTGTATGTCAAACCAATGTTTTTTAATGCTCGAATTATGGTTGTTTGAGAAACATTGAAGTGAGATGCAAGTTCCCGTGATGTAGCATTTTGATCTTCATCGATGGATTTCCGCAATTCGGTCTCATCAATCACAGTAGGTCGACCAGAACGTGATTCATCTTCGATGTCGAAATTCTTAATCTTAAAATTTTGATACCTTCGTTTGACTGTACTAAGTGATACAATATCCTCACCTAAACGTGCACACATGTTACGGTGACACTCTGTCACTCCGGTGTTGCTACAGAACTCGTAGTAGATGATGGTTCGAAGCTGGATACGTGATAGTTCCATTTTCGAGGCTTCGTGGAGGCTACAGATGATAATTTTTCAAAACAATAAATACACAGTGTTGTAGCACACGTCTTCTTCTTTCGAAAGCAGAAAACCGTATGTAAAAATGTCACTTAACTTGCGAACGCCAGCTGTTTTAGTAGCACTATTCTGCGAAAGGGTCAAAACTTTAGACTCAAGTTAATATATATACATATACATATATATATAATATATATGCACATGCATGCATATGTATATAATATACATATGCATATGCTATATATATGTATATATATATAGCATATATACACACACACACACACACACACACATATATATATATATATATATATATATATATATATATATATATAGATAGATAGATAGATAGATAGATAGATAGATAGATAGATAGATAGATGTATATATGTACCGAACCCTGTTAGATCGGTGATTGAAAGATAAACTGTCTAATTCAGGACAGTCCAATGCGACGCCCAAGGAGGCCATTGCGCCCTCTGAATTTTTTTTGGCACCCTTTTGAAAGTTTCCTATTGCTAACACTTTAAGAATAAAATTCCAAATTAAAGGAATCTTTATTAAAAATATTTGTTATTTGCTTGAGAGAGTCTTCAGATTCTCTGTGAGTTTATTTTATGCATCAAAAATGAAAAATGACTTCAAAAAATTGATCCGATGTAAATCTTTCTTCATTAATTTACAGTTATTCTTTATATATATATATATATAAAAAAATTTAAGGAAATGATGGCGATGGCAAATGGGAAAATTTAGCTACTCTGGCTGATGTTGTTATTCTGGCCCATTTCTATGCTGCAATACGAAAGAAAGGATGCCATTTTCTCTTACAAACTTTTAAAATTTCAGGTATTTTTCTCACCTAAAATTTTTCTCATTCTGTTTAAAAAAAAAAAAAGTAAAATCATGCGGAATGATTTTCATCAATGAGAGCTTTTCCAGGTTATCTCTTTGGAATTATGCATTGTTTACTAATATGCTTGTCTTTGTTTCTGTACTTTTTGTAATGACATGTTTGCGCCTCCCAAGTAAATCAAATTGCATATTTGGGTCCTTAAAAAAATTAATAAATAAATAAATAATAACAATGTCTTTGATTTTTTAATTTTGATATAGACTCTTTGATTTAAAAATTCTGCCTCCTACTAAAAAAAAAAAAAAAGAAAAAAAAAAACCATTCTGCTTCTCGCTGAAAAATGTGCAATTCGTGATTTACTATGATTTATCGGTGGTTGTTTTAAATTTTCTTTCCTTTTTTACTCGAAGCTTCGGAAACATTAGATCTTATGTCTTCTATTGCGATATGTATTTGGATGTATGTATCGCTACTAAATATTGTGGAATATTTTTGTTGCATGTTTTGAGCCCTGTAAATAATGGTACCCTTCATTATTTTCCAAGAGCTGAAATACGCTCCTGATTTGTGGAAGGTTGGACAACTTTGGTCTAATTTAAACAACCAGTTATTTATAGATTCATTAGAAATATCTTTTCTGGCTTTAGTTTCGTTTAATTTCACATTTAACTGCACAACAGATTAAAGAGTGAAAAAAGCAGAAAAGCTTATAGTTATGTTAAAAAAAAGTTACTTATTTTATATTTAAAACATTTTTCTATAAAACATGGTATTTTCTTAATAAACAATGCTAAATGCTACAGTAAAAAAGAAAAAAATACAAATTCTTTAAAATTTTTTTTAAATGACCGAATTAGTTTCGTCATAAATCAGTTAGGAAAATATTCATACTTTTCTGGTATATTAGAACTATTCAACTCTGCATTGTATAGTTCTTACAGTCTTATTATTCTTTTAACAAAGATTTTTTTGTATTAATGCAATTAATAATTAATATTTATTTATTGCGTAAAACCCTCTGTGTGCGTGTAATACTTGTATTTCACCGATTAATATTAATATTCAGATACTTTCACTTTCGGGAAGCTGTTTGTTGTCGGTTTTGCAATTTAAAGTATCTTCATATTAAATAAATGCAACCAAAACCGAAAACGTAAAAACGCACAGCGTTACATAACAGCTTCAGGTACCATATGAAAATGGTATCATATAAAAATAGTATTAAAATTCAAGGGAGGATTCTAAAAAAAGTGCTCCTGTACTTTAAACACTGGATTCGGTGATATATATCGATGAATATATATTTTGATGCATCATGATAAATATCCGATATTTATTTAAAAAATAAAATGAAGTTCGATATTTTTTATATTTTCATATATTTGATATTTATTTTCAATATATTGTGTATGATACTTTTGATATTTTCAAATAAAAAGAAGTTGTAAAATATTCTTCTTTAACTATTGACTATGTTACTCTGTAGACACAGAACTTTTGCTCTAGCAGTAGCCTCTTAACCCCCTCCCCTTCTCGTTAAAAAATGAAATAAATAAATAAAGGTAAAATAATAATAATAATAATAATAATATATTTCTAGCTTTACATTTGACCTTGGATTTTTAAATGTACAACCAATAATGTTGCGGGACAATATTTAATTAGAATAGTTATTGGGAAAATAACTGTCTAACTTGCATAAGTTATTTAAGTATAATAATTTTTTCTTTCCATTTTATAGGTTGAGAAAGGTTTATAGATAGGTTGAGTAATGAAAAAATGGATAAGCTTGCTTTTGTTTCATAGCTACCCTATATATATAAAATCCTAATGAAACGACTTCATGAAACGATTTTATGAGGGCTGCGGAGTCGGTGGGAAAAATGGCCGACTCCAACTCCGACTCCGACTCCAGAATTTTTAACGCCTTCGACTCCGACTCCGACTCCAACTCCGACTTCGGAAATTTTAACGACTCCGACTCCGACTCCTGGCTTCCTGGCTAGCAAATATACTAATGTTGATGCTCGTTAAAGTTATAAGGGAACGAAAGAAAAATGAGGCAAAAAGTCATTATTTCGGTATTTAGTTCTTAGAGCTTTGGAAAAAAAATATTTTCCGTTTTACAAATTCTTTAATTTTACATACCACAAACCTGAAAAATTAAATTACCGAAATCTAAAAGAGATAACAAAACGGATATTTTATTATTCCGGATCCGTAGCCTCGAAAAGGGGAAATCTGTACAATTTCTACGTTAACTAGTGCTCTCCAGAGCAGAAAAATTTCAATGGAAAGGAAAAAAAAATAGTCAGATGTGTTAATCTTAGAACTTTCTTCTATATCACACATGTTAATACTTCCTGAAAAATGCAGCATAGCAGCGCCACCTCTTATGTGATTTACACCAAAATCTAGTCAACAAGTTATATCAACTTCTAACTGAATTTGAAGTCTGGTGAAAATCAGTACATTAATTTCTGAGATAGGGCTATTGCTGAAATTTTAAAATTCTGCATAACAGCGCTACATGTTGAGTGATGTACATCAAAAACGAATCAGGATCAATTTCTATCAGATACTAACTGAATCTAAAGTTTAATGAACATCCATGCATTAGTGATTAAGCCAGAGCTATTTCAAAATCGTAAAAAAGTCAGCATATCAGCGCTACCTGTAGGGCGATTTACACCAAACACTAAACTATACTAATCTAGATTACAAACTAATTAAATATAAAGTTTGATGAAAATTCGAGCATTTGTTTTTGAGATAGCGCTGTTGCAATATCATGAACAATGCAGTATAGCAGCGCCACCTATTGAGCGATTTGCACCAAAAAATTTGCAGCACTTAATTATGTCAAGGACTAACTGAATCTAAAGTTTTATAAAAATCCATGCATTAATTTTTAAGATATAGCTACTGTGGTAATTGTGTTTAATGCAACATAGCAAAGCCACCTGTCGAGTGACATACACCAAAAATTAATCAGATCCAGTTTCTATCAAGATCTAACAAAATCTAAAGTTTTGTGAAATTCCATCCATTAGTTCTTGAGATAGAGCGCTCCGAAATTTTTGCCGCATGCAGACTCACGAAGTGACAGACACTGACAGACATTTTCAAAAAACTATCAAATCGTGTTCAGTTCAGGATCTTCTATAACGTATAAATCCATCGAATGCCGGAAATCGAAATTTTTCAAGAATCCAATACTTTATTCTTGTAAAGATAGAAGAAAATAAAATTGAAGATGAAAATTTTAATAGTTCGCAAATAATCTGTGATCTACTAGAACTTTTAATTAAAAACAGCTTTCATCTCCTGTGTACACTGGACAGTTTATTGGGATTCTTTAACTTGGGTAGTCCGATATAATCCAAAAATAAAAATAAGAATTCCTTCTATGAATTTAAAATTACATTTTATCGGTTTAATTTCACTTCAAACTGTCTAAAAAAAAAGCCGGAGTCGGAGTCGGAGTCGGGTGGTTTTTTACGACTCCGACTCCGACTCCTTTTTCTCAAAAATGGGCCCGACTCCGACTCCGACTCCACGACTCCGACTCCGACTCCGCAGCCCTGAAAACAACTGATTAAATGACTATTTTGTTTGAAGGCGATTTCTTCAAAAATTTCCTGTGATGTCACAATTGGCAAAATGACTATTATTATAGCCTTGAACCAAACTGAAGAATAGGGTCTATTATTTTATTAGTTATTAGCTGGAAATAAATGTGTAACTACATATATTATTTTAAGTGTAATAATTTTCTGTATTAAGTGTATAAATTTCTGTAATCATCTGTGTACGATAAGTTCAATTGCGGTTTTTATAGCCTGGAACCGAATGGAATATTACGGTCCATTGCTCAACTGAATGTAAATGACAATAAAATCTTAAACAAATTAATCTTTCAATAATATTACGTTTTTAATATTTTGCATTTAGGAATTATAAAAATTATTAAATTTCCTTTTGGAACTATTTTGGTATCTGAAACGAATATCTGAAATAATAGTAGCATAAATTACTGCAAAGAGAAAAAAAAATCGTCTTTTTATTTTATTTTCAATTTTAATAAGAAAATGACTTCAATAATGCAAAAATGACATTATTTACTCTTTTCTTTTGAGCATTCGCAGAAATATTATTACATTTTTATGCTTCTAAAATTCAATGCTATTACTATTAAATTTAAATGCTATAAAATTTAAAATATAACATTTTAATAAATATTCCACATTAATTTTAATGAAGTATTAATATGTAAATCAAATTAATACTTCAATAAGATGATTTAATTATATTTTTAGTACACGTAAATCTAGAAAGAGAATTAAAAAAAAAAAAACTTCAAAAATTAAAATTACTACACCAGTCACGCAAAGAATTTGGAGCGTTAATGTTAAATGTAAGGGGACGTTCTTTTTGAAAGTTCTCTCTTGCATTCTAATAATTTTAAATGTTACTTTTACTTTCAGTTAATTTTGTGGGTAAGCTTTCGAGATGCGAGATTTTTTTTTTCAAGTTTCATGTACATATATATTTTGTATCAAACTACAAACAAAATCTTCATTTGATGCCCTCCTTCACATTTTGTTTTGGCACTCGAGGTACTTCCCCATCTGCCCTTCCCTGGTTTCGGACCACGCTTTGTGTATATTTGTTTCATAACTGATAATAACATAGGCATAATTTTACCTTGTCTGATTATTTTGTTTTGTTGAAAAATATTACAAAAGTCTTATTAAAATTAGTTGTATTTTTAAAAGAACCCCCCCCCCCCCCAGACACACACACACTCTTTTTTTTTTCCTTTTGAGAATGTAATTGCTCTATTTATATAAATGTTTATTTATTTGCTTATTTTTTAAATTTAATAATCCCAACTCATAAAGTATTATTAACTATTGGTACACACTTTCTTTTCTTTTTTTTTTTTCTTACTGTACATAGAGAAGAACAGTGCATCCTCTCTAACTTTTATTTATTCAAAAAAACAGCTAACACTGGAATTACAATGGAATTAATTACCGGAATTAAAAATGGAATTACACTTTGTTGACAAATCTAGATAAAATTATGATTTTTGGTAGAAAAAGCATACTGCGCACAATAAATATATATATAATGAATATTATTTATAATGTACTGCGAAAAAAAAAAGAAAAAAAAGAAATTAAAATAAAAAAAAAGCCTTAAAGCTTTAAGTAAAAATTCCCTTTCATGTGACATCGCATTTTCATTAATAAAAAATGCAGAATAAAGATTCAATATTAATGAAATTTTATTAAGAATGTTAATTTTTGCTAAGCTTCTTCTTCTTCTTCTTCTTCTTTTTTTTTTTTTTCTTTTTCATATTTTTGTAAATGTATTTCTTAAAATTATCCTAAGAAACCACACGAAATAATAGACTTTAAAAATATCATTTGCTATATTATTAAACTATCTAAGATTTCTAAAATTTTTCCTACCATATAATCAAAAAACTTTCATATGTAGTGTTATTTTCATACAAAAAAAAAAAAAAAAACAAAAAAAAAACGAATAGCGTTTTTAATTTCCTATAAAAACGATGAAACTTTCAGCTGCGGATGTCGAAGTTAAAATTTTGAATCAATTTTCGCGACAGAACGCGAAAAAAAGTCGACCAAAAAGTCGAGGAAGAGGAGGGGGGAGGGGTACAGTCTATTATAAGTAAAGCTGTAATCAGTTTATTAAAAAAAATTTAATATGTTAGATTTAAACAAAAGCATTATGATTTGACATTTAATTTTTATTTCTTTTAAAGGACAAATTATAAGTCCACCTTAACGTTATTTTAATGGTGGTGAAGGGATCTCAAGATTGAGTTGTTATAACAGAGTTCTAAGTTTGTCTAACACAGTAAACAAGCAATTTCGTAAAATTGAGATAATTGTTTAAAATTTCATGTGAAAGAAAATATGTAAAGACCAGTTACATTATGAGAATAATTTTTAAAACCTTTATTTTGAAAAAGAATTTTTGGATTTTAAATATGTTTTTACTTTTGTAAGAAATCCATCTATGGCTAGGAAAATGGAAAGCTTAACAAGTTTCTTTTTATTTGTAAGTTATAAAAAAATATCATCACTTATGGTATACTTAATGAATTAAACCTAATATAGGATCAGAATGAATACGCAAAGTATAAAGTTACTTAAGAAACAACGGTAAATAAATGATAAGGTGAGAAAATTTAATTTGTTGCCAATAGGCAACATTATGCACTAAAGGGTTAAGATATATTACGGCAATGAAAACTAGTTTTTTTATAATCTATAACTTAACATATTTTATAACTTTTTCCATATGATTTTACTTAATTTTCTACTTCCCTATTAGCCGGTTTATAAAGCATAAAAAATTACAACGCATTGAAAAAGCATTTTTGTCTATATCTAATTATATGATTAAAAGATTTTCCGGTTTACGAAATTCATGTTTAATGAGACACTTAAAATGTTGATCTTAATCTCAAATCCGATCCAAACTCAAAATCTACCATATTCATAGATTACATAAACATAAGATTACTTTGCCAAAAATTTTTTTTGAAAATCGCCAATAAGGGTTGCCAAGTTAGTTAGTTACCATAGAAGGGATCTAGGTCTCAAGAGACGTATTTAGACAAGTTTAAAAAGGGATTAGGGGACATAACAATGCTTGTCAATAAACAATGGGGAGCCGGAGTGACCATCTCCCAAATCGAGCGCGAACAAAGCCGCCTGAAGTCTACAAGCCAAACATAAAGATTGGTGACGTCATGCAGCGGGACTTTACGCTAGATGTGAAGATCACAGACATTATTTAAAACATATTATTCTTTTCCTTTGCATTCCAATTTATTATGTCAGCATAAGATAAAAAATACATTTATTGTTTAAAGGCGTTAATTAAGGGTCTTTTTTTATTTATTCAACTTCGAACACTCACAACAATAACAACGATAGTACAAAAATAATATTTATAAAATAATATCAGTGTCGATCAAAATGTTCACATTAACAAAATTGCATAAAAGAAAAATAGATGCTTAAAGGAAAAAAAATTCCAAGTATTAAATTTATTTTAGTGAACAGTTTTTATTATTTATCCTACTTTGAAATTTACAACAATATCAATTACGCATTTCCTATATATTGTAAAACAAGACATTAATAAATATACATAATAAAAATCTACAAATGTGATTGTAAAGATATATGTGTGTGTGCAGTTTAACCATATCAATTGAATTACTTTGCTTTCAAGTATTTCACTCTCAAAAATAAATAAATAAATAAATAAATAACTGCCAATATTATGCCAGTGAAAACCCGCATTTCAAAATAAGTTTGAGTGGATGAAAAATGCTTGTTAAAGGAAAGCAAAATCAAATTATCTTTTATTTTTATTATTTATTGTGGCTTGAAACTATACAATAGACATCCTATTAAATAGTTATTTGTTCCATGCATACAAATATAATAAAATTCATATAAATAAATAGTAAAACTACAGCGTACATGAAAATATGTAATCACACAGATATATTTTTTTTCGTACTCTAAACTTTACATAGCAGAAATGGATAATTTTCTCATAAAATCGATTAAATTGAAGAAAATTATTAAGCTCTCACAATAAAATAAAATATGAATCAGGAAACAGAAAATTATTATTATTATTATTATTTTATTATTTTGTACTTGTTTAACATATTATGCAAGGTAGAAGGTTTTTAAAGAAATCTACTGAAATATGGCGAGAAATTAAAAAAGAAAAAAAAAAAAAGAAAAGAAAAGAAAAAGAAAAAGAAAGAAAGAAAACACTTTCATCAAGTAGAATTGAAATATTCCTAACTTGTCTTAATTTTATTCAGATATTTTGAAATTAGTCGAAAAAATATAATCGAGAAATCCAAAAGCCTTCCATTAAAATATTTCATTTATAAAAATTACACTCTGTGGATTTTTTAATTGATATTTAAGTGTTTGCTCATACGTTTTAAATTCAAAATGGTCAGTTTTTTATGAGATAAAAAATTTTCAATATTATACATGCTTAAAATGGCAGAATTTCTTTTTATTTTCTTATTTTTTTTATTGAGTTAAATATTGAAAAATTGACTTTTTAGTACTTTGTGCCTCAGTCATCTCAATTTATATATTATTCATTATAATTAATGAACATATATTATAATTAATGAATGGACTGTATTATAACAAGAAGAAATAGACATACATATACTATTATTCTACTAGTATATTTTTATAAAGTTGTGACCATCTTCTTGTGATACCTTGTATACAGATATAAATAAGCACTGATACGGAATTTATACATGCATATGATGGGAAGCCCAAGAATGATACTGTCTTGGTGGCCCTAGATTCAATATTTTTAAATATATATATATATATATTTTGATTGCAGATATTTTTATGAGGGTGCTTTCGTATTCTAAACTGGTACCGAAAATGAAAACGTCCTCGTAAATATATCTGTAAACAAAATAAAAAAATAAATAAGAAACGGCACTTCATACGGATCAATCTCAGCTATTTAACGCAAAGAAAAAAAATCATTTAAAAATATTAAAATGCAATCGATATGCCTTTATAAATTTCTTCCACAGGATTAGTATTAGCGAACAGATCTTTTCATTTGAATGAAGTAGTCTCTTAACTCCTCGGTTAGAAAGTATCACATCTGATACTTCCAAACTGAAAAAGATATAAATTAAACTGTTCGATTTTTTTTTTTTTTTTTTTTTTTTTTTTTTTTTTTTTTACATTTTTGCAGTATTTACAGTCTACATAGCTGAGTGTTTCTGGTATTAGATAAAAACCTATAAATGACAGCACTGATGCTTATTTCCTCATTCAATAACTGTTATTATCATCCGAGTTGGCAAAATGCATTCCAGACAATGTGTCCAAGAAAGTAAAACAATTTCATAATTAATTAAATTTTTTCTTTTATTTTTTACAAAAAATTACTCATACGTTAATAACATTAACTATCCAAATAGATTAATTGGAGTTTAACAAATATTTCACTGCCTGAAACATACTGAATGGCTGTTGCATACTATTCAATTCATATTCATATGACAATAGGCTAAGGAAACATTTTTGGAGATGTTTTGAAAATATTTTATTACAATAAGATTTAATTTATATCGCAATTTTATAATACTTTTTGCATTTTATTACAGATGATTTTTTCAGGAAAGTGACTTTTATTTTAAATTGAAAGAGTGAAATATATGTTTAAAATAAAAGAATCGCAAACGATGCAAAGAGAATTAAGAAAATAATAACAATTGTTATTATTACTAAGTGCCTAAACGTTAGTGAAGTCATATAGTAAATACATAGTCATATACTAACATTATACTACATGTAAATAATAGCAAAGTATTTCTTAAAACAAAATAATACTCCATTAGAAGACATGTAATTTTAACCCCTTCGCTTCTTGGGTTCCCATTCGGAGACCTCTGTTCTTTTCCTTATAAAAACTAATATGCCCGATTTTTTACATTTTCACTTCTTAATAGTTGAATGTTTTTTTGTGTTGAAAGCAAACGAATAAACGTCTGCATTTAAGCGGAATCCTTCATAAAATGAATGTTATTTCATCAGAGTTTACAAAATGTCAAAAAATGTCCAAAAGATAGTGTGAAGAAGAAAACGATAAATTTTCATAAGTATTTAACTTAAATGCTTAAAAAAAAAAAAAAAAAAAAAAAAAATTATTTTTAATTTTTAGTACTTTCAACTGTAAACACAGCCATCGACCGAGAATATAAAAATACAAATATTTTTAAATATTTTTTGTCATCTTTTAAGGTAATTTACACATAGGTGAGTTTTAAGTTTATCTTTATTAAAAATGAAGATAGCATTCTACTTATTTATTGCTTAAACGTTTTTATTTAGAAAAATTTGAGGATTTGTAGGTTATTTACTTGTTTAAAACTCTTAAATTTGTGCTTTCATTAATATAGGTTAATGGTTATTAAATTGGTTTTTAAGAGAAGGGTTTCTAGTTTTAAATTCATATTTTTGAACCTAAATTACTAAGCGCCTAGGATCCATTTCAGAAAAGATATTATTTCTGTCATTTACGATGTCATTTTGTTTGAAAAAAAAAAAAAAAAAGCAATAAATAAGTATTTGCATTATCATTTTAGCTTCAAAACTAAAGAGATTAAAAAAAAAAAAAAAAAAAAAAAAAAGCAATAAATAAGTATTTGCATTATCATTTTAGCTTCAAAACTAAAGAGATTAAAAAAAAAAAAAAAAAAAAAAAAAAAAGCAATAAATAAGTATTTGCATTATCATTTTAGCTTCAAAACTAAAGAGATTAAAAAAAAAAAAAAAAAAAAAAAGGATTTGAAGATCACTCAATTAATTAAAATCTTCAATTTGTTACTGCGTTATTTAGGTTATCAATAATTAAAATGCTATTTTAAGGATGTTCTTAAATCAAAAAGGGCAACTTTGTGACACATGCATTAATTTATTTTTGTTCGGAAATGCATGAAAATGCCAGGTGTTGTTATTCAGAAACTGTTTAATTGCACTCATTTTTCTGTTTTTTAAAAAACACAATAGATCTTTCATAACAAGCCTTCAAAGTTGACCTTTTTGAGCACATTTCACGACGAAAGCAGAAAAACCAGTCGAAATGCAGGAGAAAAATGGGTGATCACGTGATCGAAATAGCTTAGAACTGGACAGATAGTTTAATTATCATAAAATGGAAAAATAAGTTCAATTCGAAATCCCTTTCATGTGAGGCATTCCAATTTTATATCTTTTAGTTAAAAAATGAATTTGTAAATGTGTAAAAGTGTTATGCGCTTATTGAGCGGAGCAGTTGAGAACGATAACTTGTTCTTAACTGATCCGCTCAACAAGCGAAAAACGTTTTGACACATTTACAAATTCATTTTTTTAACAGAAAATTATAAAATTTTAATGCCTTACTATGAAAGCGATTTCGAATTGAACTTATTTTTCCATTTTATGATAATTAAATTACTTATCGAGTTATAAGCTAATTCGATGACGCAATCACCCGTTTTTCTCCTCCTTTTCGATCGGTTTTTCTGCTTTCGTCGGGAAATATGCTCAAAAGTGTCAATTTTGAAGGCTTGTTATGAAAAATCTATTGTGTTTTTTAAAAAACAAAAGAATGAGTGCAATTAGACAGTTTCTGAATAACAACACCTGCGATTTTCATGCTTTTCCGAACAAAAATAAATTAATGCATGTGTCACAAAGTTGCCCTTTTTGATTTGAGAACACCCTTAAGGGTATTAGTAATTTTATATCCATATTTATGAACCTATTATGATCCATATTTATGAACCAGCCACCTATAGAGTCAATTTCAGAAAAAGGGCTTTTTCTGTCATCTATGATAATTTTTTGTTTGTACAAAATCCAGAATGTGTATCCGCAGTGTTATTTTACCTACGGGTCTGATGAGGATATATCACCGTAATGAGAATACATTTTACTTCTTTCTAAGTATTTTGGTAAGACTGACAGATTTTTGTCTTTCGTCCTTTCCACACTTCCGTTGTAAGTTGGTGCATTTTCCCGATAATGCCCATCATTATTTCAAGTCACCTGCAGTTTCCTGCAGTGTCCCAGTTCCTCTGGTCATTAGTGAAAATATTCTCACGCCCTCGAGATCGGGATAGCTGACCAGGTCACAATTCATGTTATCCATTAAAAGAGTGTTCTCAACTGCTCCGCTCAACAAGCGCATAACGCTTTGACACATTTACAAATTCATTTTTTAATAAAAACATATAAAATTAGAATGCCTGACTATGGAAGCGATTTCAAGTCAAACTTAGTTATCCATTTTATGACTATTAAATTACCTATCGAGTTCTAAGCTATTTCGATCACGTGATCACTCGTTTTTCCCCTGCTTTTCGACCGGTTTTTCTGCTGGAAATGTGCTCAAAAACGTCAACTTTGAAGACTTGTTATAAAAGATCTATTGTGTTCAAAAAAAAAAAAAAAAAGAAAAAAAAAAAAGAAAAAGAAAAAAAGAAAAAAGAAAGAAACAGAAAATTGAGTGCAATCAGACATTTTTACTAAATGTTTCCATTTATCTGACTTTTACTATACAATGATATTTTGTTTAAAACTAGACAAAACTGGAAAAAAAACCGCGATGTTAATTTTCTTTCTACTAGTTATTCGTGATAATTACAATTAATTCTTTGAAATAAAAGAATTAATAATATTTGATGAGTAGTTATTTATTTACTAGCTGGCTTGCCGGGTTGCTGCACAAGCAAGGACGGATTCAGAATAGACTTTTCAATTTAATTTAATTATTTATTTTTTTAGGGGGGGGGGGCAAATCTCTTGTTAAGCAATTTTTATGTTTAAGACTGGTAACATATCCAAAACAAAATGACTATTTTTCTGGTACTTTTGGGAAGTCATTATCATTCGTTAATACAAAACAATTGCATTAATATTCGTAAAAAAATCAAATTTACGCAGTAATTTTGAAAAATCATTCAAGAATTTGAGCATTTTTCTGTAAATTTCTAGGATTGACAGTTACAAAAATGCCGTTATGAGCGAGCAACTGGCTGTCGCGACCTGAAATTTAATTTAAAACCCCACATTTTATGAACACTTCCTAAAAGATTTTTTGCCTTTATTGAAAAATTAAAATTTGAAAGATTTTAAAATGTATTTTATTACTTTCTTCTATTTTCAATAGAAGAAAGTATTGTAATCGAAATTATTTTCGCCTTCCGGTTTTCGACGGATTTACACGTTTTAGGGGGCAGAGATTCCAAAAAACATGTTTTTACAAAATATCTGTCTGTCCGTGTGTCTGTGTGTGAGTCTGTATGTCGCCATTCTACCATCAAAAAGTATATGAAGTTATGCATCGAATTGAACCAAATTTTTTGTGTATGTGTATGACTATGGCTAATTGGCCCTCCCTGAATTTGAAAATAATCCGCTGGAAGGGGGCGCTGCAATCGCGATTTTTGTGCCATTTTCAATATTGTAACGACCAAAAGTATATGAAGTTATGCATCGAATTGAACCAATTTTTTTGTGTATGTGTATGACTATGGCTAGTTGGTCGTTCCTGAATTTGAAAAAAAATCCGTCGGAAGGGGACGCTGCAATCGTGATTTTTGTGCTATTTTCAATATTGCACCGACCAAAAATACATGAAGTTATGCATCGAATTGAAAGAAATTTTTTGTGTAAGTGTATGGCTATGGCTAGTTGGATCGCCCTAGATCTGAAAAAAATCCGCCGGAAGGGGGCTCTGCAATACCGACTTTTATGCCATTTTCAATATTGCACCACATAAAAGTGTATGAAGTTAGTTCTAGAACTGAACTAAACATTTTGTATATGATTATTTTTTGGTAAGGCAAGTAGGTCCTCCCTCAATTTGAAAAAAAAACCTGCCTATCATTCTATTGTCCATCGGCTCGTGCAGAGACGGAAATTCGTTTTTACTTCGATTAATTGATTGAAGCAGAAATTTAAGATGAAAATCAAAGTTGGTAGGGTATTGAATTAAAATTATTAAAGCATTAAAATGAGTAACTTTTTTTTTTAATATTAAAATGCATGTATTAGATAGAAGAAAGTTTTGGGATTGGCACATCCAACTAGTTTTTAAAAGTCCTTTAAAATTTTTTCTTCTTTCAAGGATTGGGGAGAAGGGGGGGGGGAGGTCATGACCCACGTGACCTCCCACTTGGATCAAGTCACTATGTCGCATTGTCCTCAGGATTGGCATGACAGTCTGCGTTTTAGCCCTATCTAAACCATCACTATAATGGTGTCATAAAATACTTTTGCAAGACTAGCAGTAGACAACAGTTACAGTTATTAGACGAAAATATGATATGAAACTGATGAAAAGATTTCCTTAAAAAAAAAATGAAAAGGTTAAACTAAGATATACATGGTAACTGTGATTTCTTAGATTATTTTTGCCGCATTTTTCATAAATATAAATTTTAATTTGGAAAAGGTTTTAAAGGTTTTTAAATTACAGTGGAAAATTTTATAACATTATATTAATGTAGGAAAATAACATTGTCCATATACGACCAACATATCAGAAAATTTTCAGAATTTAATGTTTGGATAAAAAGGGGGGGGGGGGAGGATTGTACTTTGTGCTTATATATAACTAAATAAATAAAGAACGTTCAAGAGCACAAATATTATAAAATAAAAGATGTTAAAAGCATACATGTTTCGGGACTTCTTAAGTCCCATCATCAGTGCTAAAAGTGTAAAAAATAAAAGAAAGTCACATCGCAAAATAAAAGAAGTGTAACTGAGCTCGCCGCTGAGGCGAACTGACAAGGAATGTGACTTTCTTTTATTTTTTACACTTTTAGCACTGATAATGGGACTTAAGAAGTCCCGAAACATGTATACTTTTAACATCTTTTAGCATCTTTTATTTTATAATATTTGTGCTCTTGAACGTTGTTTATTTATTTAGTTAATGTTTGGATACTTTCATAATCCGAAACTTGGTGTAGCCAGAACTATTTTTTGTACGTGTATTTTAAAATATAAAATAAAATCTATTGTAATAAAAAAAAGACGTTATTTTATATTTGGCGCTTAAGAATTTAGTAGTAAGTAAGTTTAAGTCTTTAGTACTGATGAGAAGAGTGCTTAAGAAATCATATGGGCACAATTATAATTATTTTTTTACTTTTTATGTGTTGTCGTTTTATCATTTTAAGCAGTGGCGCAGCCAGAATTCGGCTCTGGGGGGGGGGGGGGGGATAGAGTTGCTTCAGGGGTAATTCTGGTAGAAATTTTTTTTTCGGAAATTCACATCGCATTTTCGGAAATCGGCAGGGTGGGGGGGAGGATTCCGCGAATTACCCCCCCCCCCCCATGCGCAGAGGGTTTATCCGCGATCTTAGACGAAATGGGCGTTTTTCCGCGACCTTCAGACGAAATCAGCGATTTATTTGCGATATTTTAGCAAAATCGGCGATTTATTGCGATCTTTCGTGAAAATCATCGGTTTTCCACGATTTTTTGACGAAATCGGCGTTTTTCCGCGACCTCTAGACGAAATCAGCGATTTATCTGTGATATTTTATCAAAATCGGCAGGGTGGGGGGGAGGATTCCGCGAATTACCCCCCCCCCCCATGCGCAGAGGGTTTATCCGCGATCTTCAGACGAAATGGGCGTTTTTCCGCGACCTTCAGACGAAATCAGCGATTTATTTGCGATATTTTAGCAAAATCGGCGATTTATTGCGATCTTTCGTGAAAATCATCGGTTTTCCACGATTTTTTGACGAAATCGGCGTTTTTCCGCGACCTCTAGACGAAATCAGCGATTTATCTGTGATATTTTATCAAAATCGGCGATTTTTTGCGATCTTTTGTCGAAATTGGTGGTTTTCCGCGATCTTTTGACGAAATCGGTGTTTTTCAGAGGGTTTTTTTTATGAAATCGGCGTTTTTTTCGAAGATCTTTACACAAAATTTGCAATTTTACGCGATCTTTTCTTGAAAACGACGTTTTATTCCCGCGGTCTTAAGACGAAATCGGCGTTTTTTCCGTATCTTTTGATGAAAGCGGCCTTTTTTTTCAATGATCTTTTGACAAAATGTTTTTAAGCAATCTTTTATCGAAAACGGCGTTTTTTCCCCGATTTTTTTTAACGAAATCGGCATTATATCAGAAATCTTTAGACGAAATCGACGTTTTCCCCGCTGTCTTCAGACGAAATCAACGTTTTATCTGCGATATTTGGTGAAATTGCCGTTTTTTCCGCGAAAAAAAGTTACCGGGAAAAAGGGACAAGATAAAAATGTTACCGGAAAAAAAAGTGACAAGGAATTTATTTTGGGGATTTATTGGCTAAGTATGATGAGGGGGGGAGGTCGGGGGTTGGCTCTTAATAAGTGAATGGTTTTTTCATGCTGAATTAACTGCTTTGATTCAAATAACACACTTTTAATTCCCCAAGTTCTTTATTAGAACCATAGATCAATTATTAAAAAAATAAATAAAACAAAATTAAAACTACATAGGAGCCACACTCCAATATTACATTTCGCTTAGCACGTCTAAGCCATCTTACATCAATGTACCTTCTTGTACATTACCAGCACATGTCTCTCTTCCAACTACTTTCTTTCCCTCTCGATGCTCAATAATCCCAGTGTCCCCCTCAGCTCATTGCCACTAGACCAGTGCAATTATTTTCTAGGCATGTTCCTTGAGGTTATTAACAGTTTTTGAATGAAGATACTTTCAACTCTGCATACCTTTTCACAATAAGACTTCGCTATCCATCTTCTGCCACGATTAAAGTTGTCAGTACGTCATCACAGTATATAATGCCTCAAGAATTTTGGGAGTTTAATGATTAAGTATAGAGGGTGCATGAGGGATAACCTCTCTTAAATTAAATAAATGGCTTTTAACGCAGAATTATCCGATTTGCTTCAAATTTTGAATGTAGGTTCATTAAGATAAGGGGTATCCCTGATTAGTTATGGTGTTCTTTTGCTAATTAAAAAGAGGGGTCGCGATTATTCCCCCCCTTAAATTAGATAATTTGTTTTTATGCACAATTATCCGATGTGTTTCAAATTTTGGCTCTTTCTCATAAAGTGAATCCCTTAATAGTTTTAAGTGTTTGTTTATATATCCTCAATAGCTGTTTGTATTTAAAACTGTGATTTATGTTGCTGCATAGCATTTTACAGTATTCTAAATATCGTAACAAAGAAAAAATATCCTGTTTTTCTTAAAATCTTTTTTTTATTATTTAAATTTGTTTTTATTTTTTAAATCGTTCAAACCTGAAGGTTTATCAAGAACTACAGATTTTTAAACAATTAACTTTCTAATTACTAACATAAGCCAGAAATAAAAAAAAAATATTTTTATTACTACAAATTAATGAATTTACTAGTTCATTCGTTCGTGACATACAATATAGTTTGTACATTAAAATTTTCTAACATATATATTTTTAATGTTTTATGTTATATTTTGTGATGCATAATATGGAACATTAATTAGTAAAAATCCAGTTTTAAATGATAAATATTTGGCGTAAATTAAAATGACAATTACAACAAATGATTTAGTATATTACTTTTTTCACAAATAAAAAAATAAATAAATAAACCAGTTTTAAACGCAAAATGAATGGAAATTAATCATTATAAGAAAAAAGGTAAAATGTGTTATAATGTTTTCTGACGTAATAGTTTTCATTCATAAAATTTAAAAATTAAAAAAAGCTGTTTTTATTTGTTATTTGCGTTCAGTTGCGTTCAACTCGCTTTTTTATGTTACTTGAATATTTTTGCGGCAAACCTTTACTGGGAAATCCCCTGATCGACAAATTTCCTAAGAGACTAGCCGCCTGCGGTATCTACCGGACATCCCCCTTCGTCGAATGGGGAAGGCAAGCTTCTTTTCCCGAAAGAGTTTCCTGAATGGACTGCTGCATCCCTCCCTATTTTAACTATATTCATTAGCTTATACGCCTTACCATAATGAAACTACATCCAAAATTTGAAGCAAATCGGATAATTCTGCGTAAAAAGCCATTTATGTAATTTAAGTGGGGTTATCCCCAGTTCCCTCCTCTATACTTAGCCATTAAGCCTTTAAAACTATTTGGGGAGTCACTTTATGAGAAAAAAACCTATATCAAAAATTTGAAATATATCGGATAATTATGCATAAAAAACAATTTACCTAATTTAATGGGGGGATAATCGTTCGTTTCCCTATTTATACTTAGCAAAAGAGCCTCAAAACTAATCCGAAGTACGCTTTATCATAAAGACCTACATCCAAAATTTGAAGCAAATCGGATAATTCTTCATAAAAGCTATTTATTTAATTTAAAGAGAGTTATCCTCTGTTTTTGCCTTTATACTTAGCCATTAAAACCTTAAAACTATTCAGGGATTCACCTTATCAGAAAGAACTTATATTTAAAATTTGAAATACATCGGATAATTCTGCATAAAAACCGATTTATCTAATTTGAGGAGGGAAATAATTGCTTGCCCCCCTTATTAATAAGGAAAAGAACCCCGTAATTAATCAGAGATACGTTTTATCATAATGAACCTATGTCCAAAATTCGAAGCAAATCGGATAAATCTGCGTGAAAAGCAATTTATTTAATTTAAGAGGGATTATCCCCCGTCCCCCTCCCCTTTATACTTAGTAATTAAACTCTTAAAACTATTCAGGGATTCACCTTATCAGAAAGAATCCATATCTAAAATTTGAAATACATCAAATAATTTTGTATAAAAACCGATCTATCTAATTTGTGTGTGTGTGTGTGGGGGGGGGGGGGTTGACCATCCTCCCTTCATAATAAGCAAAAGAACCCTTTAACTAATCAGAGATACATCTTATCATAATGTTCCTATGTCCGAAATTCCAAGCGAATCGGATAAATCTGCGTAAAAAACTATTAATTTAATTTGAGAGGTTGCGGATTGGGGGGGGGGGGGTATGGGGGGTATCATATGTCCAAAAACTGAACCAAAACAGTTAATTCAGCACGAAAAATCCATTAACCTAAATTAAGAGCCTCCCCCTGATCCCCCCTAAATACTTAATCAATGAATCCTCAAAATCAATAATGAATTCCCAAAATCAATAATAAATTCCCAAAATCAATTCTATGTCCCTTTTTTTCCGGTGACTTTTTTTCGCTTTTGTAGTTTATGACACTTTTTTCCGATAACTCTTTTTCCGGTAACTTTTTTTCCGTTTACCCACTTGCCTATTTCGGGCGTTTTTTAAATAAGAATTAATATTAATTAAAAAAATTGTCTGAAAGTAGTCCCTTTAAAATAGTAGTAAGTAGAAAGTAGTTAGAAATTTTTCTCCCCCTAAATCTCTGCGCCCGGGGCGATCACCCTCTCCCTTCCTCCTTTCGCACGGCGCTGTTAATATCTTTACAGAAACATAAATATAAACGAATTATATACTTTCCAAACATATCTGGATTTCAAGAATGCTTGAAAGAATTTGAAATATTAAAAAAATGATCTCTTATATCCATCTTTTTCATAATTTTCTTCTATGAAGAGGATTTAATATCCATAGCGAAACGCACAATAAAGGAAACCTTTGCACTACAGCAACTAACTGTTTGTGGAATTAAGTCTATCCTTCAAAGCATGCGAGCTTGCGTTTTTGTGTTTTTCCGGAATTCCAGAGTCCAGTCCCGTTTCCAAAAAAAAAAAAAAAAAAAAAAAAGCAAGAAACAGATGCAACTAATTAAGACCCCCCCCCCCCCCCCGGTGCAGTATTGAAAAACCCGAGACGGCATTGGCAGCGGCAGGAAATGACCATTCCTTTTAGCCTTCGACTGATTTCCAATAGTATAAATGAATGCCGGCCTTTTCCGAAATGAGTGACTAGTGTTCGATACTGATACTGTTGCTATGTGCTTTCCCCATTTTTCAAAGAAAATACATTACTGCCGCTTAAACGAGTCAAATTTTTAACAGAACAAGAACAAAACAAATAAAATTCTAACTTTAGTTTTGTTTTTTATGATTCGGTTCATAAAATTAGAAATTTTTGTATTTTTGTCATGGCTCTGGGGGGGGGGGGGGTTAACCCTTAACCCCCCCCCCTCGCTGCGCCACTGTTTTAAGTAATAAATACATTCTTTTTTTCTATTTTAGACTGTTTTATATATATTCCTCTATTAAAAATAATTTCTTTAAAGATTAAGCCTCAATAAGATATATCAATTATGTATCAATTATAAATTCGAATACATTTACGTGTGTTAGAGAACGGACAAGCAGACAAATCGATAGCTAAACAAACGGAATCCATAAACATTTTTAATCATGCTGGAATGTTTCAGGTATGTTAAAGTTAACTTGCAATAAAATTATTAGAAAGTGTATGTTTATGCTCATTAGGCATAGGTAATGAAAATTAACTTAATATAATGTAATATCAAATAATAAAATGCAAATAATGTATTGCTATAATGTAATATAATGTAAGTATCAATGAAGGAACGCTTTTTTTTAAGTAAAATTTTTCACTGACTATAGATTTTTAAAATGTTCTGTGTATTTTAATTTTGATTAAAATTTTAAATAAGTCTAAGGAACAAGCTATATATACATATGATAATACATATAACTGAATCAAAACGTAAAAAGATATTAATAGAATTTTTCTCCATTTTATTAAATCCTATCATACCTGATTATTTAAATGATATCCCATGAATGGTTTGAAATTTAACATAAATTGTAGAATTTTGTTGAGTCTTTCAATTTTTATGAAAACTTAATCAAAACTTAAAAAGGTATTAATAAAACTTTTCTCCATTTTATTAAATCCTATCATACCTGATTATTTAAATGATATCCCATGAATGGTTTGAAATTTAACATAAATTATAGAATTTTTTTTGAGTCTTTCAATTTTTATGAAAACTTAATCAAAATTTAAAAAGGTATGTATTAATAAAACTTTTCTCCATTTTATTAAATCCTATCATACCTGATTATTTAAATGATATCCCATGAATGGTTTGAAATTTAACATAAATAGTAGAATTTTGTTGAGTCTTTCAATTTTTATGAAAACTTAATCAAAACTTAAAAAGGTATTAATAAAACTTTTCTCCATTTTATTAAATCCTATCATACCTGATTATTTAAATGATATCCCATGAATGGTTTGAAATTTAACATAAATTGTAGAATTTTGTTGAGTCTTTCAATTTTTATGAAAACTTAATCAAAACTTAAAAAGGTATTAATAGAACTTTTCTCCATTTTATTAAATCCTATCATACCTGATTATTTAAATGATATCCCATGAATGGTTTGAAATTTAACATAAATTGTAGAATTTTGTTGAGTCTTTCAATTTTTATGAAAACTTAATCAAAACTTAAAAAGGTATTAATAAGACTTTTCTCCATTTTATTAAATCCTATCATACCTGATTATTTAAATGATATCCCATGAATGGTTTGAAATTTAACATAAATTGTAGAATTTTGTTGAGTCTTTCAATTTTTATGAAAACTTAATCAAAACTTAAAAAGGTATTAATAGAACTTTTCTCCATTTTATTAAATCCTATCATACCTGATTATTTAAATGATATCCCATGAATGGTTTGAAATTTAACATAAATTGTAGAATTTTGTTGAGTCTTTCAATTTTTATGAAAACTTAATCAAAACTTAAAAAGGTATTAATAAGACTTTTCTCCATTTTATTAAATCCTATCATACCTGATTATTTAAATGATATCCCATGAATGGTTTGAAATTTAACATAAATTGTAGAATTTTGTTGAGTCTTTCAATTTTTATGAAAACTTAATCAAAACTTAAAAAGGTATTAATAGAACTTTTCTCCATTTTATTAAATCCTATCATACCTGATTATTTAAATGATATCCCACGAATGGTTTGAAATTTAACATAAATTGTAGAACTTTGTTGAGTCTTTCAATTTTTATGAAAACTTAATCAAAACTTAAAAATGTATTAATAGAACTTTTCTCCATTTTATTAAATCCTATCATACCTGATTATTTAAATGATATCCCATGAATGGTTTGAAATTTAACATAAATTGTAGAATTTTGTTGAGTCTTTCAATTTTTATGAAAACTTAATCAAAACTTAAAAAGGTATTAATAGAACTTTTCTCCATTTTATTAAATCCTATCATACCTGATTATTTAAATGATATTCCATGAATGGTTTGAAATTTAACATAAATTGTAGAATTTTGTTGAGTCTTTCAATTTTTATGAAAACTTAATCAAAACTTAAAAAGGTATTAATAGAACTTTTCTCCATTTTATTAAATCCTATCATACCTGATTATTTAAATGATATCCCATGAATGGTTTGAAATTTAACATAAATTGTAGAATTTTGTTGAGTCTTTCAATTTTTATGAAAACTTAATCAAAACTTAAAAAGGTATTAATAGAACTTTTCTCCATTTTATTAAATCCTATCATACCTGATTATTTAAATGATATTCCATGAATGGTTTGAAATTTAACATAAATTGTAGAACTTTGTTGAGTCTTTCAATTTTTATGAAAACTTAATCAAAACTTAAAAAGGTATTAATAGAACTTTTCTCCATTTTATTAAATCCTATCATACCTGATTATTTAAATGATATCCCATGAATGGTTTGAAATTTAACATAAATTGTAGAATTTTGTTGAGTCTTTCAATTTTTATGAAAACTTAATCAAAACTTAAAAAGGTATTAATAAGACTTTTCTCCATTTTATTAAATCCTATCATACCTGATTATTTAAATGATATCCCATGAATGGTTTGAAATTTAACATAAATTGTAGAATTTTGTTGAGTCTTTCAATTTTTATGAAAACTTAATCAAAACTTAAAAAGGTATTAATAGAACTTTTCTCCATTTTATTAAATCCTATCATACCTGATTATTTAAATGATATCCCATGAATGGTTTGAAATTTAACATAAATTGTAGAATTTTGTTGAGTCTTTCAATTTTTATGAAAACTTAATCAAAACTTAAAAAGGTATTAATAGAACTTTTCTCCATTTTATTAAATCCTATCATACCTGATTATTTAAATGATATCCCACGAATGGTTTGAAATTTAACATAAATTGTAGAACTTTGTTGAGTCTTTCAATTTTTATGAAAACTTAATCAAAACTTAAAAAGGTATTAATAGAACTTTTCTCCATTTTATTAAATCCTATCATACCTGATTATTTAAATGATATCCCATGAATGGTTTGAAATTTAACATAAATTGTAGTTTTTTGTTGAGTCTTTCAATTTTTATGAAAACTTAATCAAAACTTAAAAAGGTATTAATAGAACTTTTCTCCATTTTATTAAATCCTATCATATCTGATTATTTAAATGATATTCCATGAATGGTTTGAAATTTAACATAAATTGTAGAATTTTGTTGAGTCTTTCAATTTTTATGAAAACTTAATCAAAACTTAAAAAGGTATTAATAGAACTTTTCTCCATTTTATTAAATCCTATCATACCTGATTATTTAAATGATATCCCATGAATGGTTTGAAATTTAACATAAATTGTAGAATTTTGTTGAGTCTTTCAATTTTTATGAAAACTTAATCAAAACTTAAAAAGGTATTAATAAGACTTTTCTCCATTTTATTAAATCCTATCATACCTGATTATTTAAATGATATCCCATGAATGGTTTGAAATTTAACATAAATTGTAGAATTTTGTTGAGTCTTTCAATTTTTATGAAAACTTAATCAAAACTTAAAAAGGTATTAATAGAACTTTTCTCCATTTTATTAAATCCTATCATACCTGATTATTTAAATGATATCCCATGAATGGTTTGAAATTTAACATAAATTGTAGAATTTTGTTGAGTCTTTCAATTTTTATGAAAACTTAATCAAAACTTAAAAAGGTATTAATAGAACTTTTCTCCATTTTATTAAATCCTATCATACCTGATTATTTAAATGATATCCCATGAATGGTTTAAAATTTAACATAAATTGTAGAATTTTGTTGAGTCTTTCAATTTTTATGAAAACTTAATCAAAATTTAAAAAGGTATTAATAGAACTTTTCTCCATTTTATTAAATCCTATCATACCTGATTATTTAAATGATATCCCATGAATGGTTTGAAATTTAACATAAATTGTAGAATTTTGTTGAGTCTTTCAGTTTTTATGAAAACTTAATCAAAACTTAAAAGGTATTAATAAAACTTTTCTCCATTTTATTAAATCCTATCATACCTGATTATTTAAATGATATCTCATGAATGGTTTGAAATTTAACATAAATTGTAGAATTTTGTTGAGTCTTTCAATTTTTATGAAAACTTAATCAAAACTTAAAAAGGTATTAATAAAACTTTTCTCCATTTTATTAAATCCTATCATACCTGATTATTTAAATGATATCCCATGATAGGTAATGATTCTAAATTGGCATGGTGGTTATTCTATCACATCCTATCATACGTAATTAATTCAACAATATTCCTGATAGGTTGTCATGTTTTAACGTCCTATTTAAGATGAAGTCATGTTATTTACTTATTATTGAATTTACTATATGTAATCGTAATAAATTTTATATTTATGCATTTTTGCATAAGAATGCAACAGCTATCGTGCCAAGATCTGAATATTTATAAAACTAAATATAATACGAACACGACCATTTGCTACTTTTGATGAACAATTCTCGATACATTAATATCTGTCGTAACCCTTTCGGGTTTGGTGTTCCATTAATGGTACATGTTTTTAACGGATTGTTATTTTCTTTTAAGGAGAAACAAGGGTCTGAGATACTTAAAAAAAATATTTTTGTATTTTTTTTTCTTTTTTGTACAGAGTATTTTATTTATTAGCATCCGATGCTATTTCTTTCAGACAAGCTAAAAAAGTCGTGTCATCATCCCTGAATTTTCTACTGAATCAATTTTGATAATTATTTTTTTAAATGAGAGATATTTATTTGTAGTTGTGCCCATTTTAGCTATTTTTTAATTTTTTTCCAGTTTTATATTTTATTTTTAATTTTAAATACTTTTTTACGATATTTCTTCAAAATGGTGGCAACTTAGTTTAGCTTTTTTCTCGATAATAAAAATTTATTTTCCATTATTATTTTCAACAAGTCAGAAACTTTATTTCATCAATGAACATGTCCTCGCATTTAAAAGAAAAAAGTTAATTGTTTTCGTAAAATTTAACCACAATAAAATGATTGCATATAATTATGCACTAATTGAGGTAAAAAAAAAAAAATATTTACTGAGAAATAATACTAATAATGTAAAAAAAATAACAGAAAATAATTTATGATAAAAATTAATGTCTGAAGCAAAGTAAGGAATATTTCAAATGAGGAAAATGATGGCATTCAGCAACCAGATAAAATGAATTTGCAATATTATTACGGACGCCTTTTTCATATTACTAAAAACACTAACTTTTAAAAAAGCATTTGAAAAGAAAATGACGTCACTATTTAAAACATCGCATTTTTACTCATAACGATAATGGACACTGAGATTGAGATTTTACTTTCAGCTGACTTCAGTTAGTGAAAATAATGTCATGGTAAAAATGAAAATAGTTTTTTTTTTTTTTTCATTTATAAATATAAAAATCTATTTTTCTGTAGTGCATATAAAATAAAATTTCTGGATTTCGCCGGCACTCAGATTACAATTTTAACTGAAGATGTGCAAATATTTGCATGCAAAATTGTAACTGGAAAACTTGACATTAAGTTTGGAAATATATTTATTATATATTGATTCAGTAATGTAATCACTTTTGCTTTTTTTTTAAGCCAAATCGATCGGGTCTTTTAAACATTTCATTCGTCGAATTCGACGGGATTCCATTCGTTTTATTGTTAAAATGCATTTCTCTTTTCCCAGAGTCTATAAAAAAGTGTTTAAACTAAAGAAAAAATACGTTTTTGATGAATCTAGTCAATGAAGAAGTAGCACGTCAAATTGTATCTTTTTATTATTCCGCAATGCCAAAGTCTCAGAGAGAAATTGCTAATCAACTGGATATTTCATACCGTTCTGTTTGCTATTATATTGATAAACACAAGAAAAAGGAAGTTAGTTCATTGCATTCTAAACGGGGTCGCCCTTCTAAAAAAGCTCTATCGATTTTTTTTTTTTTTTTTTTTTTTTCTAATCGGAGGCGAAACTGAGTTCTGCAATGGCAGAATCTACATTCAACTTGTTAATATTTTTTAACTTATTGTACATTATTAAGCATTATTCTAAAATATTCTGCTACATTTTCATAAAAAAAATATTGAAAACTTAGCTAGTGGTAGTGGTGAGATCCGAGTCACTTCAAAAAGTAGTTTCCATGCAGTAGTCAGGATAACTCATGATTGTTTCATCTAAAATTATAAAAGAAAAAAAAAAGATTTGTTTAATACATAATTTTATTTTTAATTTGAATGAAGAAATTACAAAATATTCATTTTTGAAATTTTTGGTGAAGGTACAATAAAAAAACTCTGATTTAAACTTTGATTTTTGCCAAAAATTGCTCATTTTGTTTAATTAAAAAATAAATTGTAATTGAAAAAAAAAATCCTTCGTTCAGAAACTAGTATTTAGTATGTAAATGAAGTGAGCAAAGCTTAGAATAAATCAGTCCGAAGGTTTTCGAGAAATTTTAGCTACCGACTTGAAAAAAAGTTTGGAGAAAAACGCAATTATAACTAATATAGAATCGACCATTCCAGCTCCATAAAGCAACTCGTCTTCTGCTGCTGCATGATCCAATGCATCCTTAATTCCTTAACCCTTTCCGGCACACTGTGCCCGGTTAGGGATACCTAATTTTAATTCCAAACTTGCAAACGACACCAATAATAATTTAGTAAAATTTTGCTTTTACAATAAAAGCTTAAATTAAGGGTTTCAAAATATCTAAAAAAATAATTTGCGAATTCGGGTGTCAGTCTAAAATTTCTCATTTTACTAACGATTTTGCCCGTGCCGGAAAGTGTTAAACTATATCTTTGGTTAATTCCTAGCACGGAGCAAGCACAAAAGTATCACTTTTAATGGCTTAGGGCCGGTCAGAGGGAGCGAGCATCCGGAGACTCAATCTATAACTTAGAAAGTTTCGCTTCTAATTACTTAAAATTTTCTTAGAATATTTCTTATAATTTGTAGTATCAGAAAATAAAAGAATTAAAAAAAAAAATAGATTTTTTTTTATCCTTTCCCCCCTTTAAGAAATACTTTTGTTACGATTTACATGTAGTAATGTGTTAGTATATCTGTGCATTTACTAAATGACTTCATTAACGTTTTGGCATTTAGTAATAATAATAATAACAAATATTTGCTTAGTTCTCTTTGCACTGTTTGGGATTCTTTTATTTTAAATATATATTTCATTTTTTAAATTTAAAATAAAAGTTACTTTCCTGAAAGAATGATGCGTAATAAAGCGAAAAATAATGAGAAAGTTGTAATATAAGTCAAATCTTATCATAATACAATATTTTTTAAATATATCCAAAAAATTCTTCCTTAGTCTATTGTCAAATAAATATGAATTTACTAGTACGCAAAGGAACAACATTCTTTATGCTTTGACAATGAAACATTCGATAGACTCTAATTAATCTTTTTGGATAGCTAGTGTTAATGTTACTAACGTAAAAGTAATTTTTTCTAAAAATGGACGCGAAAGGGTTAAAAATGAATGAATGGATGTACAATTTAAAATAATAATAATAAAATACTTTTAAGTAATAAAATATAAAAAATGAAGAAAATATTTTGAAAGTAAAACAGAACGCATCAAATAAAAAAAAGGGGGAAAGAAGAAAAATGAAATTAAATTTTTATTCATTCATTTATTTTTATTTTTTCCAGCAAATTCATTTTTTTTTTTGGAAATATTTATTAAATTTATGGCATAGGCCTCTTCTTTCCATAGGCGTAACTAGCGGGGGGGCCGGGTGGGCCGGGCCCACCCCAGACAACCCAGGGCCCCCCCTAGAATTTTAAACTCTTGTGGTAATGTTAGAACGTAAAAATTTTATTTTTTCGAGAAATTACACGTCTCAGAGTGGGACGCTAAATTGGCTATTTTTTGCATTTGTCTTAGGTCTATATTTTTCAGATTTAGTCTCTTTTTTCGCTTTTTTTACAATTATTTCTTACTTATCGATCACCATCAACAACACATGGTAACAGTATCAGGTTTTAACGAAAACCGGTCACTCCTTTTGAAAGAGGACTGCATTCATTTGTACGATTGGAAATCAGCCGAAGGCTAAAAGAAATGGTCATTTCCTGTCACTGTCTCGGGTTTTTCATTACTGCACCATTGGGGGGGGGGGGGGGGTCTTAATTAGTTACATCTGTTTCTTACTCTTTTTTTGGAAACGGGGCTGAATTCTCAAATTCCAGGAAAAACACAAAAACACATGCTCGCATGCTTCTGTTAGTTGCTGTAGTGCTGGTGTTTTTTTCTTTAATTGTGCGTTTCGCTATGACTGATATTAATCCTCTTCAGAGAAGAAAATTATGAAAAAGATGGATATACGAGATCATTTTTTAAATCTTCGAATTCCTTCAAGCATTCATTTAATCCAGGTATGTTTGAAAATCATACAATTCATTTCTATTTAGGTTTCTGAAAGATACTAACTTAAACGTTACAGTTTTCGTATATTATCCTTTTGTTAAGTTTGTTCTCAAATCCAAAGGAACTACTTTCAAATAATTTTTAGATGCGTTCGTAATTATGTAAACACGTAGCACCTATTGTTGCCGTTCAGTCTGTTTGTCCGCATATAACAACGCAAAAACTACCCAACCAAATCGTTTGAAATTTAAAATGTATAATTATTAAAATCCGATGCATAGATCAATTACAGGAACAATCAAAAGTATTCCGTTAAATTACGGTCATTGGGGAAAGAAGTTTCAAATGCATTTTAATCGTCTGAAATTTAAAATATATAATTATTACATAATTTTGTCGAGCCATTTCAAATTTTATGAAAATCGGATGGATAGATTAATTACAGTTACAATCAAAAGTATTCCGTTACATTGCGGTCAATGGGGGAAAAGTTTCGAATGCATTTTACTGATGTTATAAAATTGATATGCATCTGTGAAGTACATATTATAATATACATTTTGCATAATCTGCGGCGCAGAGAACATTTGATATTGATTTACAAGGCCACACAAAAGTATTCTATTACATAATGGTATAGGGATAACATTGTTTGGTGCTTATTTTAATTGTAATTAACTATTTAAAATTTTATGAGATTGATATTTGTTACTGTTACAAGTTACAAGTTATTTTCTGTATAAAAGAAAGCAGATAGTATTTACAGGGACGCACACAAAAGATTTTGGCTACTATACTGTATCCGAAATACTGTGTACTATTACATCAAGATCTGAATAATTTTAAGTTCGTCCGTAATTATATAAATAACTGGCACTTATATTCGTCGTTCAGTCTGTCAGTTCATCCGTCTTTACAATCTATGCTACAAAAAATATTTATTATTAATTTACACGGTCACTCAAAATATTCCCCTACATAATGATATACGAGGATTTATTGTTTGAGGCGTGTTTTAATTATATTCAACTATTTCACTTTTATGAATATGGTATACGTTGCTTAGGTGTAATAAAAGTTGTATGTCCATGTATATTTACAAAAAAAAAAAAAAAAAAAGATTTTGACCATTATACTATATTTGAAGTACTGTCTACTATAACAGCAAGATCTCAATATTTTTAAAACTTCGTTATCGTACGAACGCACCTCATTTGCTAGGTTTTATGTGCAATTTCCAACTTGTTTTATTAATTCTTTTTTAAAAAACGCACGAAATAGGCAAGTGGGTAAACGGGAAAAAAAGTGACAAACTACAAAAGCGGAAAAAATTACTCGGAAAAAAAAGTTACCAGAAAAAAAGGGACAAGGAAAGAAATTACAGGAAAAAAAGTGACAAGGAATTGATTTTGGGGATTCATTGGTTAAGTATATAGAGGGGATCGGGGGGAGGGTCTTATTTTAGGTAAATGTGTTTTTCATGCTGAATTAACTGATTTGATTCAATTTTTGGACATATGATTATTACCTCCCACCCCCTCCGACCTAAATTAGATAAACGGGTTTTTATGCAGAACTATACAACGTGTCTCATGTCTTTTTTTTTTTTTTTTTTTGGATATAGGTTTTTTCTGATAAGGATTATAAACAGTATACTATAATGCCTGAAGAGTTTTGGGAGTTTAATGGTTAAGAAAAAAGGAGACGGGGGAAACCTCTTTTAAATTAAATTAATAGTTTTTTACGCAGAATTATCCGATTTGCTTGGAATTTTGGACATAGGTTCATCATGATAAGACGTATCTCTGATTAGTTATGGGGTTCTTTTGCTTATTATAAAGGGGGGACGGGTAATTATCTCTCTCTCAAATTAGATAAATCGGTTTTTATCCAGAACTATCCGATGCATTTCAAATTTTAAATATAGATTCTTCCTGATAAGGTAAATCCCTGAATAGTTTTAAGGGTTAGCTAAGTATAGAGGGAGAAACAGAGGATAACCCCCTTAAATTAAAAAAATGGCTTTTTATGCAGAATTATCAGATTTGCTTCAAATTTTGGATGTCCGGTACATATCACGGGCGGCTATCTCTTAGAAAATTTGACGATCAGGGGATTTCTCGGTAAAGGTTTGCCGCAAAAATGCCCAAGTAAAATAAAAAAACGAGTTGAATGCAACTGAACGCAAATAACAAATAAAAAGAAATTTTCTTTATATTTTAATTTAATGATTGAAAACAATTATGCCAGAAAACATAATACATTTTATCGTTTTCCTTATGCAAATATTACAATTCATTTTGCATTTAAAACTGGTTTATTTATTTATTTATTTTTTACTTGTGAAAAGAGTAATATGCTAAATCATTTGTTGTAATTGTCATTTAATTTACGCCGAATATTTGTCATTTAAAACTGGATTTTTACTAATTAATGTCCCATATTACACATCACAAAATATAATGTAAAACATTTAAAAAATATATGTTAGAAAATTTTAATGTACAAACTATGTTATGTGTCACGAACGAATAAACTAGTGAATTCATTAACTTGTAGTAATAATAATAATAATAATAGTTTTTTTATTACTAGCTTATGTTAGTAATTAGAAAGTTAATTGTTTAAAAATCTGTAGTTTTTGATAGATCTTCAGTGTTTGAACGCTCAAAAAATTCAAAAACAAATTTAAATTAAAAAAATGATTTTAATAAAAACAGGATATTTTTTTCTTTGTTAGGATATTTATAGAATACTGAAAAATGCTATGCAGAAACATAAACCATAGTTTTAAATGCAAACAGCTATTGAAGATATGTAAACAAATCCTTAAAACTATTCAGGGATTTTATTTTATTAGAAAGGACCTATATCCAAAATTTGAAATACATCAGATAATTGTGCATAAAAACAATTTATCTAATTTAAGGGGGGGAATAATCACCGTCCTCCCACTTTTTAATTAGCAAAAGAATCCCGTAACTATTCAGGGATACCCCTTATCATAATGAACCTACATTCAAATTTTTAAGCAAATCGAATAATTCTGCGTAAAAAGCCATTTTTTTAATTTAAGAGAGGTTATCCCTCGTTCCCCCTCTATACTTTACCATTAAATTTCCAAAATTCTTCAGGCATTATATACTGCGACGACGTACTGATAACTTTAATCTGGGCAAAAGATAGATAGCGAAATCCCATTGTGAAAAGGTATGTAAGAGTGAAAGTATCTTCATTCTAAAGCTGAGAAGAATAGCTGCGATTGACCTCAAGGAACTAGAAAAGGATTTCACTGGTCTAGTGGCAATGAGCTGAGGGGTGGGATTGTTGAGCGTAGAGAAAGAAGGAAGGTAGTTGGAAGAGAAACATTTGCTGGTAATGTACTAGAGAGTACATAGATGTAAGGTGGCTTAGACGTGCTAAGTGAAATGTAATATTGGAGTGTGGCTCCTATGTAGTTGTAATGTCGTTTCATTTATTTTTTTTATTAATTGATCTATAGTTCTAATAAAGAACTTGAGGAACAAAAAATGTGTTATTGATGAACTTAACAAATAAACCAGCTGAATAAAGAGAAACTGAGGACACGACACCACAATACTATATATAAGCCTTGTCAGAAAGAACCTATATCCAAAATTTGACACACGTTGGATAATTCTGCTTAAAAACCCATTCATCTTATTTAGAACGGAGGGGGGTAGGGTAATCGTCCATTCCCAAAACTAATCAGGCAAGCGTCTTTTCAGTATGAACATATATCCAAAAATTGAACCAAAACAGTTAATTTAGCATGAAAAACCAATTTACCTAAATTAAGAGCCTCCCCCCCCACCCCCCTTTCATACTTAACCAATAAATCCCCAAAATCAATTCCTTGTCACTCTTTTTTTCGCGGTAACTTTTTTTCCTTGTCCCTTTTTTCCGGTAACAATTTTCCCGTGTCACTTTTTTTTTTCGCTTTTTTAGTTTGTCATTTTTTCCGCTAACTTTTTTTCCTAGATTCAGGATTAAAAAGCTATGTAAGTGAGAAATGTTCTTTATTCTTTGATAAGATATTTCAGAAGACGATTCTCACAGTGGATGATTTGAAACGAATTTGGGACATAGTAGCGACAAAAAGGAGGAAAAATGGTTGTCATGCGATCAAAATTCCTTATAACTCATTAACTAATTTATATATTTATTTTTAAAAAAATGGCGACTGTGTTGTTTATAAGTAACTCTATTTCCCCCAGCCACTGTTTTGAATCGAAAACTTGATGTATAAAGCCACTATTAGATTCAACAACATTTCGAAAGATTTTTGAACCAACACTTGATTTCCTTCAACTTTTCGCTAAATATCCTCACAACACCCAGTGTGATAGCAAACAGCAATGTCTCCCAACTTTTTTTCTGCAGTTCCAAAAAAAAATCACCGCTAGCTGAGACTTTTCATCGTGCATCGAGCATTTTAACGAATCAGAGATAAGCGATTGATAGGAATAGGCGATAAATATTAACGGCTGGTAGTAGTAGCATTGGTTTTCCTGCTATTCCTCGAACTTTTTGCAAATAATTGTAACCTTTTTCTCTCTTTGGACGGGAAAAAGTTGGGGTTAAAATCGGCTGAAAAGTTTGTTGCTCGTAAAGTTTGTGAATCTGATATAGAGGTCTGCACGGGCCGGATTTTCCAGGCCCGGCCCGTTGTAAAACTCAAAAGTTCGGCCCGGGCCCGGCCCGGCCCGTACAAAAATCAGCGAAAACAGGCCCGGCCCGTTTTGGCCCATTACAATTTCTACGATTTCTAAAAAATTCAGATTTTTATCATATAACTAAGATTTTTTTAAAGAATGCTGCATACATATCTATGGAATGATTTTACAGTATATTTTACAGCAAATACACATTAACAACATTAATGATTACTTAGATTCTTAAGCTTTCAATATTCGAATAAAGATTCATTAAAAAATTAATATGGTTTAGAATAAAAGAAAAAAGAAAGAAAGCCAAAAACATGGTTAATTTTGAAGCTGTTTAATAAAAGAAGATTTATAAATATATTTCTATAACATTTTATTATAGATTTCAAATCTAAATTCATTCTTAAATTCAAAGAAGCTCCTTTCTAATACATTTCTAAATTCATTTTTTTTTCTCACAAATGCATAAGATTAGCAGATATCTTTATTCAGAAACTATATAATCAAATGGCGTTATCCATTTTTTGATACAAGCAATTTAATACTGCAAACAAATAAAATACTGTGATAATTAGCGTTTTGAATAGAATTTCCGGAAGCAATAGCAAGGAAAAGGAGAAAAACCTGCAATCATTTGAGAAACTATTATAACTCAACAAGGTTATACAAGTATTTTATTTACCAAAAATGAAAAACGCTATTCGATTCCAAATCCCTTCAATAGTTAGGCTTATCACTTTTATTCTTTTACAACTTAAAATTAATCAGAAAATGTGTCGAACTTTCGCATTATTGAGAAATTAATTTAAAAATCATCAAGAAGTATATATCCGAAGACTAAGCTAACATAAGTTCTTTATCGCTGTTAATAATTTTACAAATAATGTTTTCTGCCAATAATTAAGTCTAGTACCGGTCCGGCCAGTCTATATGTAGAAAAATAGTGCAAGCGTGATCTCGGACCGGCATGAGTCAGCTAAAAAAATATTAAAACGGGTTACACATAATGTAATTCTCCGATGCCGATACACTGTGCATTTTTATTTTGATGCTGTCAAACTAGTGGCTGGCCACATTTATACTTATTCTCATCAAAACCATTTTCGTTGAAAATAGCTCATATTTTATCGTTTCTGCTTAAATCTTCAGAACGGGCCGGCAGGCCCGAAAATTTTTTTATCAGCCCAGCCCGGCCCGTCTGGCCCGTTCAATTTTTTTGCCGTCCCGGCCCGTTTATGTTGTTTGTCGGCCCGGCCCGGCCCGTTGAAAAAACTATTCTAAATCTGCCAGCCCGGCCCGGCCCGTGAGAAAATCCGAAAGATTCCGCCGGCCCGGGCCCGTGCAGACCTCTAATCTGATAGCAGCTAAAGGCAAAAGAAAGTTTCATCCAATTAGTTTCTTTGATAGATTGTACGTTTTCAGGAATGTATTAACAAGTGAACTTTCCTTTGAGTATTATCAGTTCTAACAAAACTATTTTTACTTTTTTCTATCTTTACGGAAGAAAATATTAGATTCGTGAAAATTTTCGAATTCCGTTTTTTGGCGGATTTACCCGTTTTAGGGATCAGAGATTCCTAGTTTTTAGTAAGAACAAGTTTTCCCAAAATGTCTGTATGTGTAAATCAGACTCTGTCTCTATGTGACATAAATTTTGTGGACGTTCTATCTCAAGAACTAATGCACGGAATGTAATAAAAATTTATATTCAGGTAGTCCCTAATACAACTTGATACTGATTAGTTTTTGTTGCAAATCACTCATCAGATGGCGCTTCTACGCTGCTTTTTTTTACGATTAACGCAACAGCTATATCTGAAGACCTAAGGCACAGATATCAACCAAACTTCAGATTCAGTCATTACTTAACATGAATTGATATTGTATTCGTTTCTGTGTAAATCGCTCAACAGAAGGCGCTGGTATGCTAAATTTTTCACGATTTTTGCAATAGCTCTATCTCAAGAACTATCGCACGGAATTTAATTTAAAATTATAATCAGGTAGTTCTTGATATAGATTGATACTGATTAGTTTTTGGTGCAAATCGCTCGACAGGTGCCCTGCTATGGTGCATTTTTTACGATTTACGCAACAGCTATATATCTATAACTAATACACGGATGTCCTTTAAACTTCAGATTCAGTTAGTTCTCAACATGAATCGATGTTGTTTGCATTTTGGTGTAAATTGCTCAACAGGTGGCACTGCTTTGTTGCATTTTTCACGATTTGCGTAATAGCTCTATCTCAGTTTCTCAGGTGCACGAATTTTTATCAAACTTTAGATTCAGTAAATCCATGAAATGAACTAGTTTTGTTCATGTTTTGTTGTCAATCTCCCAATATGTGGCGCTGCAATGCTGAATTTTTCTCAATTCCTGCAATATCTCTATTTTAAGAACTAATCAGTGAGCTTCACCAAACTTCACATTCAGGTATAGCTTGATAAATATTGTTGCTGTTTATGTTTTGGTATGAATCGCCCAACAGGTGGCACTTTTATGTTGCATTTTTTCACATTTCCGCAATAGTCTTATTTAAAAAACTAATGTAAGGAATTTCATGTCTTTAAAATCTTCACAATTATCATAAATTACCATTTAATTTTGTCACTGAGGTAGCAAACTTTGACGCATTAAGGGTGTATTCGAAAAAATGTTTTTTCTCTCTCAGCACTCAAAACTTTCCTTTACATTTTCAGATTCATTTGTAAAAGTAAAAACATGAAACTTGCTGAGATAATTTTTGAAGATATGTTATAAGATGCCGCATGACTTCATTTTTCTCTGAATTTATTAGAATTTGATTTATCGACAATTATTTTCTCAGCATGACCCTTTTTTTCGGTTCTCAGATCTCTCGCTTTGGAAAATTCGGTTCAAAAGACGAACTTTGACTGCATTTTTTGTAATATTTTCTGCATTTATCAAAAAATCGCAGTCATGGGACCTAATATAGTTTCTAAGTAAGAGAATTTCACAGTTTAGTGCGTTTGAGAGCAAAAGTGAATCTTAAAATAAATCAGAAAAAGAAAGTTTTGGGATTGCCACATTCGACTAGTTACTAATACTATTATTGTTTGGAAATTATAAAACAGTTTACTATAAAACAGCATTATCACACTATTATTGTTTTCCAAACAATAATAGTTTTTACAATTATTGTTTAAAAATTATCAAATAGATAGGGCCGTGGCCCCCCCTAGAAAAATTCTCTAGTTACGCCTATGCTTCTTTCCAGGGGTGTAATCGAAAAAAATGACAGAGGATATACACTCTAAGCAGTGGGTATACGATCAAGGCAGAGGGTATACCGTAGAGTGTATATACTATATTTTTCTTGAGAAACAAAGGGTATAGGGCGTTCCTTTAAAAAAATCCAGAAGGTATACGGCGTATACCCCGTATACCCTCCACTACATCCCTGTTTCTTTCAAGTATTTTGTTGAAATAGCTAAATAATGTAAAAATATTTTTTACATCCACTGTCCCCATTAAACTCTCACTATCTTTGACCCTTCTAAAGTACCCGACCCTTCAAAATAGACTCGCCTTTTAACAAAACTTGAATCCTTAGTCTTATAACGAATCTACTTGACTCGTAGATTAACAAGCTCCGATTTAAACCCGTACAAATCCAGAAAAAGGTATAACACAGTGAAGAAAACACGCTGGGTGGCACATATATAGGCGCTCTTCTGGATTAGTAACCGATATCACAGCCTTAAAGCTAATTTCCATTGTAAGATGATCCTTGAAATAAATATCCGTGAACCTTGTTATGCATTCTTTTCGTATTTGCAATTAAGAAGCGGTGACATCAAGAAGGTGTTTTATGAAGATTGTATGCGGATGCAGTTTCATGACTGCTTAATGACTTAGTTTTAGATTTAGACCTGGATACAGCGGCGTGCGAAGAGGAAACTGCGCCCGGGCAAAGTTTCAATCCCCCCCCCCCCTCACCATTTCTCTTTGTGACAGGTGTTACAATAATGAAAAGTCTAAAAACACAAAAAAAATTCAATTGAATGCATATTTGACGTTTATTTTGGAACTTTAAAAGATTTTATTTTAACAGCATTAACATAAAAGAACATTGCATTTATATTTTGGCAAAGGGAATCTGAAAAACACACGTGGAAAAATGTATCTAGCAATACAATACAAGCCCTTTTGGATTCCAAGAAAAAAGCAACATGCTATTTTAAAAATGTAAATTTTATCACAAAAAATAAGTAAATAAATAAATAAATAAATTAAAAATCCCAACATGTTTTACATATATAATTCCTTTAACAAAAAAGAAAAAGAAAGAAACAAACGACAATAAATTTGGCGCTTCCTCAATTTCTGCGCCCGTGCCCGAGGCGACCGCTCCCTTCTCCATCCCCCTCACCCGTTTTGCAGGGCCTTGCCTGGGTATAGTACAATGTTAGATCAAAAGGACTACACATCCAGAAACTTATCAAAGCTTTTAAGCCATCGTGATACGAATGTAGTATTAATATTCACTGATATATTTTTTTTAAACAAAAAAATCTATTTTATTTGATAATGATAATAACAAATCTCCTTGTATCAGAGGCGTAACATTTACTTTTGAAAAGCAATTCTAAATGGGATACACAACAATGCATTAATTGATACAAAAATTCAAAAGCTCCGGTTACCCGTAGGATTGATTTGAAAATTTTAATTTCATAATAAAACCTGTGAAAACGAGGTGATTAGTGATGAGAAGTTTTGCGTCAGCTTCTGAATCTCCGTGATGGGCGTTTGATGCAATTTTGTATTGAAAATGCCTCCCAGGAAATTAATATTTTCAATTTCTTTTTTCAGTGTTCTCTTCTCAAAGGATGTCCGCCCCCCCCCTTTTTTTTTCTTAGTTCTCTAAATATTTCTTAAATCTTTGCTTAATTTATTATTTTATGCTTTATAAACTGACAAACTGGAAGTAAAATTTTAACACTTCATATAAAATTAAGCGTAGCTTTTAGGGAGATTTTGAAAACTTAGAAAATAAGAGACAACCTTAAAGAAAAGTACGCAGAAAAAAAAAGAAGTTTAAAATATTAATTTCCTGAGAAGATACAGTGGACTCTCTCTATTCTGAACATTCATGGGATCGTCCAAAAAGGTTCAGATTATGGGGGTGTTCATTATAGAGGGAAATTGGAAATTCCTTACTACAAATACTATATACAGTGACCGAGACGGTAGTTGATCAAATAAAGTCAGTGCTACAAGGTTTCTTTAAATTATATTTCCTTCCTTTTAAGTTTTTAAAGTAAACTAAAATGTTTCTACTCTCTTTAACCCTTTAAGCGTCCTGCAGAATTTTACATGAGAGTTAATGATTCATAAAATAACAGCTATTATTGCAGGAAAGTATTGATATGAAGATTTGTATTTTAAAATCTTAGATATTTATTTATCATATGCAGTTCAAAAAATTAACATTAATATCAATTTTGAGTTAAATAAGGCTTTGAATTTTAAAAGGCCACTTAAAGGGTTAATGAATGTCCTATCAAGGGCAAAAATGAAATCTGCTGAAATTAAATAGTAACAAAATTATAAGCAAATAGTTAGTAGTTGATCAATTGAAAAAATTCAGTCTAAAATTCCAAAATTGATCTTTAAAATATCATGTTAAAGCTGTGATTAACAATAATTCATATAGAACTATTATCCTTATATCCTTATATATATTATAAATGTGAAAGTGTGTCCGAAAAATTGGAATGAACTTGGCTTCAAAACGGATGGATTAATGTCTTTGAATCTTTGCATATAGATAGATTATAGGAATGGAATGAACATAAGCTAATTTTTATTTATTTTATTCAAATATTCTCCTTAATAATGCAAAATTTAATTATTTTTCATACAAAATCAATAGGCATTTTTCAGATAAAATTTAACCATTTTCCTTTCCTGTTGCCAAGAAAATAAAAAATTGGAATAATAATTTTTCAGCGGCAATGAATTTTTAATAAAAAACTTCCACGCGAAAAATTATAATAAAATAATTTAAAAGAAAAAAAAATCTGACGTCATGTTTGAAATAAAAATAAAAGGTATATTTTTTATAATATTTTATAATATATTTAACAAGGCTATTTGTTTAGTTAATGGGAATTTTTGTGTAAAATATGGCGACATGAATTAAAAGTAAAAAGAATGGAAAAGAATTATATTTTTAATAAAATGATTCACTTATGAAAATGTGATGTCAGAGTTGAAATAAAACAGGTACTTTATAGCAGTCGTTAACAATACAAGGGGTATGAATATCAGTAGCTAATGAAGCGAGATAAATAATGACGTCATATTTAAAATGAATCAGAAATATTTTTACTTGTACTTATTAATAAGTTATAAGTTACATACAAATGAATATTTTTATTCAAAACTCATAATTATCAATGGAAGAAATTTTTTGTGGTGAAAAGGCGGAAAATAAAACTACTGATTAATATATTTTTGGCTCGATTTTTTAACACTTTCGAACAAAGTTGAAAAGTTATTATGCTTTTGGTTTGTCTGCCTGTCTGGTCGCTTTCTAACTTTCGTAAATATACTCCGATTTCCATGAAATTTTTGGACGTTATTAACGTTTACCTAGCACGAATACCTATTGAAAATGAAGTTTCTACCATAATTAGTTTATTTATAGGGATAGTCAAAAAATTTCCTTACATTACGTCATTATGGGAAAAAATCGTTTTAATTTAATTTAACGATGTTACACCCTGTGAAACATATTCAAATTTATATGCATCTACAAAGGGCACTAAAATATGTATTTTGTAAAACATGCAGTGAAAAAGGCACTTAATATTTATTTACAGGGTCACACAGAAGAATTCCATTGCATAATAATAAAGAGAGGAACAGTTTGCGACATATTTTAGTTATGGTAAACGATTTTGTCAGGTTCCTAGAAGACATCTGCCCTGAATTAGAAAGGAATAACATTTCCTTATCTGAATATTTTATGTATTGTGGGTTGTGTATCCGTGAAGCTCGAAATACCTTTCTTTCTTTTCTATAATAACGAATGACAGATGTTGACACAGGTGTGCAGATGACGCACTCGTTGATGAATGAAAGTGATGGCCGCGGGGCGTGCCTCAGCTGTCATCTAGCTATTGGAGTGATGTGTAAACAGTAGATGTCATGACTCAAGGTTGGTATGCGGAATCGAACCAATGGAGGAACTCTAAGAGGCCCTGCTGGGGGAAGGAAGATCTCTGACAAGGTCAACTCTGGACGGAGAGGTTAGACAGTTCTCGCTTGGCGTTGAGACCGATAGGTCGCTCAGGATTTGTGGTCCTGTTGGATAGTGTATATTTTGAGCGTGGGACAAGGCGTCCCGGTGGATAGTGTTATAGGCCGAGAAGTGAGGCCTAGTACCCTTGTGTATTGAGATTCTGCAGTAATCTCTGATAAAGCGTATCCAACGTGCGTTGAGTGTGAGGAAGAAAGTGTAAGTTGAACGGTACACAACCAACGTTTATTGTAGTTAATTTAATGTTGAACCGGATCATCTATATCCGAGTTGTAATTGTAAATAGTTGTAAATATTGTTTCTTGTGTACATATCTATATCTTAAAAAAACTGTTAGTTCAGTTCATTAACAGCGTCAGTGTTATTTTACCCAATCCTCACAGCAGGTGACCGATATCACCCATTAATATCGGTGGTGGCAGCTAAAACTACCTAGGACATTCTTCGATGTTTTGTGGACTAAGAGGAGCGTCCGACAAATTGTTGGCAGCGTCGGGATAGAATCGCCTGAAACCAGTGACCAGCGAGCCGTGTTGCAGTCTGTTAATGCCAGAGTATCCAGTGGAATTCTTGTGTGGTCGTGCTATATCGTCGAGTATGTGCTAAAGCATCGTGCCTGATCGTCGATTGTATGCTAAAGTGTCGTGCCGTATCGTCGAATGTGTGTAAAGTGTCGTGCCGTAGCGTCGAATGTGTGTAAAGTGTTGTGCCGTATCGTCGAGGATGTGCTAAAGTATCGTGCCGGATCGTCGAGTGTGTGATAAAGTATCGTGCCATATCGTCTAGTGTGACTAAAGTGTTGTGCGTATCTTTATTAGAAAGAACTAAACTGAACTGTGTTGTGCCTGATTATCGCTACATCGTGGAGCTATCTGTGAATAGAAGAGTACCCCACCAAATAAAGTATAAGGTAAGGTGTTTTGATCATTCATTCTTCTGACATCTCGAACCAAATTGTATTGTTGTATAATTAATAGTAATTTAAGTAAATTGTCTATGTAATTTATGTGCAATGAAATAATTGTGTTCAGATAGGTGTAAAGAATTAGTAACCATATTGCTATTGTTTTAAAGAAAGGTCATAATAATTTGAGATGATAATGGTATGCTATTTATAATGATATTAGTGAACTAAATTAATGCATTAAATCTAAATTATTGTTAAAGTAATTGTTAAATGAAGCAATACTGTTTAAATTTTAAGAGTTACATTATCAAAATTCTAAGCAAATGAAACTTTTAATTGGCCAATACTAGTGAGGAAAAAAAAAGGCTCAAAAGAGAGCCATAGTGAAAAAAAAAAGGCTCAAAAGAGAGCCATGGTGAAAAAAAAAAAAAAAAAGAGGCCCAAAAGAGAGCCATAGTGGAAAAAAAAAAGGCCCAAAAGAGAGCCATGGTGAAAAAAAAAAAAAAAAGAGGCCCAAAAGAGAGCCATAGTGGAAAAAAAAAAGGCCCAAAAGAGAGCCATAGTGAAAAAAAAAAGGCTCAAAAGAGAGCCATAGTGAGTAAAAATAAAAGTAAAGATTTTCAGTATATTTGTTTTAAGTGTAAGAACCAGTATTGAGTTCGGAAATATTTTATGAGGATAATTGTAGAGATTTATATATGCATGTTGTACAATTTTTCTTTATGTGGATTTTTTGATTGACATCAATACTTCTATTCAATTTCAACGTATCAGTATTATTATATAAATGGTATGTTGTTATCTAAGTGTATATATTGGAATCTATATTGCATAGCAGTCAAATCGAATTATTGTTTTACTTTTTTGTTTTATTGGAAGTAAATTGTGTGATATCAATGGTTGAGAAAAATTAGAGTATTCAGTAGGTTAATTAGAAATGAAATGCATGGATTATCTGAAATGGTATTAATTAGTATAATAAGTGGAGAAATATCTGTACTAAGTTAGAAATTTAGGAAATATTAAGTTGGTAGGTTTAACTATTCTTGTGGGGTGGTAATAACAATCGGTGAAGGTATGGCTTTCTTATTAAAACTAAAAAAGGTTGATCTTCAGGGGATAGCCGAAGAATTGGGTGTTGAATTAATACAATTAGTAGATGTCATGACTCAAGGTTGGTATGCGGAATCGAACCAATGGAGGAACTCTAAGAGGCCCTGCTGGGGGAAGGAAGATCTCTGACAAGGTCAACTCTGGACGGAGAGGTTAGACAGTTCTCGCTTGGCGTTGAGACCGATAGGTCACTCAGGATTTGTGGTCCTGTTGGATAGTGTATATTTTGAGCGTGGGACAAGGCGTCCCGGTGGATAGTGTTATAGGCCGAGAAGTGAGGCCTAGTACCCTTGTGTATTGAGATTCTGCAGTAATCTCTGATAAAGCGTATCCAACGTGCGTTGAGTGTGAGGAAGAAAGTGTAAGTTGAACGGTACACAACCAACGTTTATTGTAGTTAATTTAATGTTGAACCGGATCATCTATATCCGAGTTGTAATTGTAAATAGTTGTAAATATTGTTTCTTGTGTACATATCTATATCTTAAATAAACTGTTAGTTCAGTTCATTAACAGCGTCAGTGTTATTTTACCCAATCCTCACAGCAGGTGATTGATATCACCCATTAATATCGGTGGTGGCAGCTAAAACTACCTAGGACATTCTTCGATGTTTTGGGGACTAAGAGGAGCGTCCGACAGATTTCATGTATAATCAAATTGATATACGTTGCTGCGGCTTAATGTGAGTTATTTCATGCATAATACGAAGTGCATATCATTTACAGGGTACACAAAAGATTTCAAATAGTATATATTCTATCCGAAGTACTGTATATGATGGATGATAACTGTTGCATAAATGAAATGCATTTTAAATTATGATATGTGCTTTTAATTTTCGCTAAATGTATGCATATTAAATGGAGAGTATAAATGGTAATAGTTTAAATAGTTAAATTTAGATATACAGGGTTACGCAAAAGATCTTGGAAAGGTTACTGAATATGAGCGTAATTTACTCAAAGGTGGTTTTCAAATAAAATATGCATTTTTATTTTGAACTGCATTTAGTAAACTAAGAAATGTTTGTAGTATATATATATATAAAATGATATACAGGGTCCCGCAAAGAACTGGATACAAGGTTATCTTTGGATGATAATTTCTGAAAATGTAATTTAGGTAGTAATAAGAAATATTTTTGTTTGAACTAAATTTTAGAAAGATACTTTCGTGTATTAAATGCACTTGGAAAACTACAAGGCTGAACAAAAGTATTCAAGAATGTTTCTATCTATTAGTATTAATCGCTGAAAGGAAAATTTTAACCAGCAAAAAAATAGCAAATAGGGATCATCAGAAGTTTTTTACCATAAATTCGCGATAAAAAGTTAATTACACATGCTTTTCATCATCGAAATTTTTTCCTTGATTGATGAATTATTTCTTCTTTAAATGTTATGTGAACGAAGTCACGGGTAACTGCTAGTTTGAAATAAAGACGATGGAAGTGGATTATTTTAACTTACCGGAATTTTCTCCAACTAATCAAAAACTGTATTTTTACATTTTTAGTTGAAAATGTCGTAAAATGGCTTCTCTTACAGCAGGCAGCTGACAAGAATGTGACAACTTATTCTCAATATTTAACAGAAGATTCTATCAAACAAATTGAAATATTCAATCAAATTGCAACTGCATGCAAGTACATGCTTAAAATGTAACAGTGATTTTGTCTTTTTTTTTTATCGAGTTTTTTTTTTTACCTTTTTATTCTTTTGTAACAGTTTCTTTGAATTTCCATGATCAGAATTCGAATTCAGATTGCAAACACGTGTTCAGTTTACAGAGAGATGGAGTAGAAAAGGGGACCAAAAGTAGCGTTCATAATAGTGGGGTATTCGGATTAGACGGTGTTCAGAATACACAGAGTTTACCTTTTGTTAAGTCTATGGAATTTCGCCGGGACCGTCGAAATGTGTTCAGAATACCGGGGTGTTAACATTAGAGAAAGTTCAGATAGAGAGAGTCCACTGTATTTTGAGTATAAAAATGCTATCAAACGCCCCATAGATTTAACATTAAGGAGAGAAATTCGGAGGCTGAATGACCAGCATATTTGACGAGCACTTATTATTTGCATTACATTATTCGGTATTATTAGAACATGTAGAAATGAACATGTCAAATTTCGAGCACAAGTTTTGGTAGATAACACACTGTTAAAAAATTTCTGTGAAATTACAGAGAATCGACGAGTAATCCATTATTTTAAATCTTATATAAAATTACAAAAAAAAAAAAAAAAAAAAAAAAAAAAAAACGAGATTTTGTTAAATAATAGAGAAGTTATTCGGTAAATTTATTTTGAATGATAGTAATTTAAATTAGTTTTCAGAATTAGCGAATCACTCAATCTTTAGTGACCTCAAAGAATTTAAATTTTTCGAGTTGAATATCTGTATCATTTAAATTTTCATGCAATCTGTTCCTAGCTGTTCATGACTTTGAGCTCGAATCCTCTTGATAGCTGAAGAACAAGTTACTGACCAGTAGCGTAGCTACATATTCAGCGCCCTGGAGCAAGCAAAGTTTGTTCGCCCTTTTGTTCCTTAAAAATGTTCTGCGCAATTTTGATTTGAAGTTCAAAATTTATATACTGTTTTTAATTAGACATGTAATCTTGCTTTTATTTGAAAGATTAAAATATTTGACAACATATTATATACAAATTAAAGAAATTGTTCGCCCCATATGCATGTATGTCTGTCTGTTGTTCATGATGACCAGAAAAACCTACGGCACGAGGCTCAAAATCTTTATAGGGATAGTCGGGGACTTCTCCTGGTACTCTTGAATTTCAGAAATTTAAATTTCGAATAATTAAATGGAAAATTAATTATAAATCCCAAATTAAGAGAATAGGAAAATATTAATAATTCAACAGAAGCATAGATTTTTAATAAGCAGCAGAAAATTTCTTCAAAAACTCGAAGAGGGGGGAGGATTTAATAGAATTACAGCGCAGGTAGGGTGATAAATGTATTAGACCTTTTTAAAAAATGCTGTATATTAAATTTTACTTGGCCTAAAAATTGAACAACCAAATGAGAAAAAAATTTCCTTTTCAAAAATTCTAAAAAATATTCCTATATTTTTATATAAAATTGAAAAATCCATTTATAAAATATATCTTTTTATTTCCTTTCTTAGAAACAAAGTTTTTTGAGAAATCTTTTTTCGCAAGAGCAGGTGTTTCAAAGGTAAATAATGTCGACGGTGTATAGTGGAGTTTAAAGACGATCCGTAAAAAATTTAAAATATTGAATTTATAGATTTTATATTTTATGCATGCTGATGTAGAATTTTTCGCTGATTTCAGATATTAAAATTTCTTCACAGTTGCTCTATTACAACTTTAGACATTAATTATTATTTCATGAATTAAGTAATTCCTTTCAAACTCTCATTTTGAATGCCATTTTCCCAAAACCACAATTTTTATACTAATATTATTTGAAACGCTGTCAATTTTTTAAAAATGCACCATTTGGAGATTTTAAAGCTATGCATCTAGAATTATCTTCAGACACTGATTAATAATATCTAAATTTCATAAAAATCGATTCGCAAGTTTTTGTTTTATAAAAAAAAATTCGATTTTTAAAAAGGAAATGAAATGCTTTGTTGAAACGCGAATTTGTTAAAATTAAGAAAACTGATGAACAGATGAATTTTGAACTTTCAGATGATCTATAATACATAATAAAAAATTCAATAAGTAGGGGACATCAAATTTTGGAGGGAAGTAGGCCGTGATTAAATATTTAATATCGTACTGTTTTCTACCGTTTTAGATACGGTATTTTGACGGAGCCTTGGGATAATTTTTACTTATTTAATATAAAAATTTCAAAAGTCTACTTACCACTACTTTCAAATAGTAATTTCAGCAAATATCTTAAATTCTTGCGAAAGTCCGTCCTTTTGCCTTATATATCTACAGATAAGTTGTTTGACGGAGTTTCGTTCAGACATAGTTTTGTTAAGAATAGAGTTCGCTCTCTGGTGGTGGTAACGGGAACTTAAAGATTTTAGATTGATATTTTCGGCAAAATTTTGCAGTGCGTGCTCAGCACGCCTGCTAAACGGTGCCATAGATAGCGGAGATTGTGTCTATTTATGAGATTTTACAGTTAGCACGGGTGGAATCAAAATTGGTTGAAAATAATGTCATTAGAAAATTCTTTAAGATTTATGAATGAAAGTGTATGTTTTTTCTAAATTACATAAATATTTTATCGTAAGCGGAAATATTTCGCCTTTGCGTAAAAAAGTTTTTATTTATTATTATACTTTTTACATAGACACTATTTCTGTATATTGTTCGAAAAGTTGAATGGAGTAAATCAAAGTTTTTTTTTCTTCTTATAAAGTAAAAAATTATTGACTAATAATATGTGATATTGGATGATGTTGATGAATGGGAAAAGTGGTGCAGAGCCTGATTACGGCCTAAAAAAATACCCATTAATATTTTCGAAAAATATGTTTTGCCTTATTTAATCATAAATTTTGATGCTAGTGAGATATAGTGCGAAAAAATACTTTCGAAAAAAGTGGTGTAAATTTGCATAGGCAATAATCAGGTCCTAAGGTACGCTAAATTTGATATTTAACTTTTGCAAGGAAAATGATTATCAATCCTGCATTTGAGATTTGCCATATTTTTAAAATGTTAAACACAATGCGCACAAAATTTAGTTTTCAATTTCCTCTTTATCCCTTTCTAAATTTTATCGCCCATGATCATGTGGAATATACTTAAATGTGAAATATATCTCTCTTGTTATTGTTTTGTAATCTGTATTGGTGCAGATACAGTTTCCACAAAAAAATTACAAAAATGAATAAATAAATAAATTTGTTTTCTTGGGTTTTTTTGTTTGTAAAATATCAATACATATTTTTTTTTTCAATTTGTCAAAGTATTTTTTCATTAAATCGTGGAAAAACTAAATAGCTATTGCATCGCTCTTGCATATTAAACATAGGTTTCTCCGCGTTGATTTCTTTGGCTATTATTATTACCGTACAGTAATCACCACTTCTAAATTATTTGCAGGACACCACAGGATGATTATTGTTTAGAAATAGTGGTAACAAATAAAGTGATTGATGAGAGCCTTGTAAATAAGTTTTTATTACTTTAAGATTTGAAAATTTTCAACTGTCATTTATATAAAAGTTATTGAAGAAAAAAAAATCAAGCCATTCTGAAAAGGTGTTAGAGAAATTACTTGAGGATTCAATATGATATGAATAAAAATTAAGGGGAGAAATGAAGGAAAATTTTTGAAAAAAAAATGATTTTTCTTTTAGTGTTTTAAAATGTTTTTTGAATCTTCCTAAATCCATTGGTATTCCCGTTTTCAATGACCATTAGAAATAATCGTAAAATTTCAAGGGAATACATCGACTCGGACGATGTATTCGTATTTACACGACGTATGATCCCATTCACATCAATTTTATGTTAACATTTTATACTTACAGTAAACTCTGTCTAAGGCGGAATTGATCTGGACCTCGAACATTTTCCGTAGCAGACAATATTCTGCCTTAGACGATAAATTTTATCTAAGTGTTTATATGTACTTTAATACACGTGCTTGATAAAATTGTGTAAGAACTTCACACGAGTTAGAAGTGTCAAAGTTTTTTCTCTCCTGAAAAATCATACTTTTCAAGTAAAACTCCCATTATCTTAAAGTATTCCAGTTATTTTGATTTTTTTTCTTTTGTTTTTTATATTTGGCTGACAGTTTAGAAAACTTTAATTAGTTTTAGAATATTTTTTTGTGAAAAAAAGTTAAAATTTCGGAAAAATTGACGATCAAATATCTAAAATGAAAAGTTCAAATAGCAGAAACAAACTGTCTCCCATAAATCTTGAGCATAATCCAGTGAATATGGATTTCAAATTTCACAAAAATCTGTTAGGTAGTGTCCGAGAAAACGTGTGTTAAAGCTGATGTATTTTCCATAGGACTGCAGGTAGTTTTGTCTTTCCATAAAACTTTGCGAATAGAGGTAATATTGCTTTTAACTGTGCGTAAAAACGTGTTTTAAATAGAAAGAATTGAGGTTAAATACAAGGTAAAATGCCTTAGAATATTCTTCATTGAAACATGAATTCATTTATGTATCTGATTAATAAGGGAAAAATAATGTAAATATTAAAAAAAAATCGCTCTTTCAAATTTTGCGCCCTTAGGATTCGTGCGCCTGGAGCAGTTTGCTCCAATTGCTCCACGGTAGCTACGCCCCTGTTACTGACTGAGCTATAGAAGCCGTTGATTTTAGTACAAAGAATATCTTTTATGACTCAGCGAGAAAAAAAATCTATTGATATTTATGATTGTCGATAAAAGTACCCATTAACTCCGAGGAGATGATTTTTCCTTTTCTAAATTATTCTAAGTTTTAGAAAAGCATTTTTGAAACTGAATTTTCTTCTTTAATATGTCTAATAACATTGCAAAAGAATTTTAAAGGTATGTGTTTTGAATTACAAGTTTAAACAAAGATAAAAATATTTTTAAATAGAGACATGGAAATCCTTACAGGAAATTAAATATAAGATAAGGGAAATGTCTGTAAAACGATAACTAAGGACAGGGCCGTAGCTAAAAGTGAACAATAAAGGGGGCTCAAATTTTTTTCTCCCTCTCTCTGACGCAGAAAGATAAATTAGTGCATATTCACATTGTAGGTGCTATATGCTTCTTATTAAATTGTTGTAATAACTTCATTTTATGCTAAGAAGAGTATATGATGCTGAAAATTTTGAGTGTATAACCGGTCCAAAATTAAACATCATGTTAGCTTCATATGTACAAATAGAATGAGGGAGTGTTGAAATGCTTATTTCAGATTACAATTTAGTAATTTTACAAAACTCTGAAAGGACCTCAAAACTAAATTAGATTTTTGGACTGAATTTCAGGAACAAAAATTCATCTAGTGACCTTGGAATCTTTTCCAGTAGGGGGGGGGGAGTCAAAATATCTTAAGGGGTGGGCTGAGCCGCTCATAGCGCCTCCTTTGCTACGGCCCTGACTAAGGAACTCAATCAAATGCACCTAACCAAGAATTAGTGTAAATTTACAGAAAGTGTCGCAATTTTTTTTTCTGTGATTTTACAGAATTTTTTAACAGTGCAGCGCCTTATTTAATAGTTTTCAAAGCGCCTTGTCAGGGACAGGATCCAGGGGATGGGGGGGGGGAATTATTGCCTACATAATCGACTGTCGATGACAATGCGTATCATTTGAAATTAAAAGCGTGATACTTAAATAGTTTTGAGTTGTATTTCGAGGTTATTTAAGATTTGCTATCAATTTTTTTGACATTCCTTTAATCTTTCTAGGAGAATCACATTGATCATGACGTTGGTCACGTAACCGCGACAACAGATGACGCCAACTAATTTATTTAATTACATAATGGCGTTGCTTTTCTTTTTTGTATCATCTTTGTTTTCGATCTTGAGTATAGAAAAGAGAAAAGCCGCCGAAATGAAAGATAATCGAACGGTACAGAATTTCAGAATGATTTTGTCGCAAACAGATGACTAATTGTCCTATCTTAATTTCAATTGATACTGTGAAATTATTAACAGAAAAAGAAGAAGAAAGTAAATAAATAAAAAGAAAAAAAGAAGAAGAAAAAGAAAAAGGTGAAAATTGTATTTTTAACAGATTTAATTCCTGCGCCAGAATGGTCAATATTAATGAAAATTTCTTAATTGTTACATGGAAAGATACATTTTACCCTGTTGGTGCGTTAAAAAACACTATAATGTGCCAGATTTTTTTTAATATATTACTAAGGGAGTCCGTCACCCTACGAAATACGCTAGCCAATCCTTGTTCAGACACCGCAGTTTCTAAAAACACGCTAATTTCATCGGCTGTAAAAAAAAATAAAAATAAAAATAAAAATAAAAATAAAATAAAATAAAATAAAGAATAATTTAAAAACCAGTGGCGATCTCCCTGTACACGGGTTTCAATCATTCCCCTTTGATTGGGGGGATTTTAAGGCCCGGCTTCTAGTTTAAAGTTTTCTTTCTCTTTTAATATTCTTGTGTAAATACAATTTTTACAACGTAATTTTCGATCGCTTCCTGTTTTTAGCACATCATTATTTAATTTTAATTTTAAAGAGGTTTGTTTCTGATTTTAACCCCTTCTCGATAGGAGCCTTTTACGAAAATTTTAATGCTTTGTCACCGGTTTTTAAAAACAGGAAGTTATGCCTTATTAAATTGGAAAAATGCTCTGATTGAACAAGGCAAATTTTACAGTAAAATTTTACTGGTGGGGATAAACAAGTATTCTTAAGCCTTTTTGCGGCACGTATACCTGTCGCTCGTCCTCAAGGGGTTAAAAGTCACGTGCAAATAAATAATTAATTGAAAGGAAATATTAGTATTACCGCCGTTTTTACAACTGGCAACAATTTAAAATATTTTTCTCTAAAATATGAAAAAAAAAGTGTCTCAAAATGGTACAAATTTGAATAATAATAATAATAATAATAATAATAATAATAAACACCCTAAAAATCGGTTTAATTAAAAAAAATGCTGTTTGCACACCGTAAATTTATAATGTATAATTAGAAAAAAATATTAAATTCTTGTTTTTGCGCCTATAGAACTTTTTTAATCGAACATTTTTTAGAAACTGTTCGTTTTCACTAATATATGCAAGTTTATATGTGCAGCTCTGTATATAATGTATAGATTTTTATATTTACAAGATATAGAATCTGATAATTGATTCAGCTAAAAAAAATGCGTAACACAATTAAAAAAAATATATATTTATATCTTGCTACTATTTTTAATGTGTGGCATTCATATTCTTTTATACAACTTATGTTACACTTAAGCATATAAAATAGAAAACAAAATATTTCAATTGAAAACTAAGCAGAATATTTTAAAATGCATTTTTAAAAAATGCAATTCCCTTAAGATCATTAATTGTGAATGAAAAGAATTCTTTTAGGTAGCCGTGAGTAGTAAGCCACCCCGTATGTGCGGCGGAAGTGACGTCACAGGGGGGCGTGGCCTAAACCGGAAGTGACGTCATCAGGATGACGTCTTGTTAGACGAGGGTCGGTTGAGTTGTTTTTGGCTGAGAGCGTCTTGTTAGACGAGGTGGGTTGAGTTGTTTTCCTGCTGGATGTTTCGGTTTCGGTTTTCGTCTGCTATAAGACGATGTTTTCGGTTTCGGTTTCGATGTTCGTCTGCTACAGGACAGGGAGTTAAAAGTTGAGTTGTTTGGGGGGTTTCGATTTTCGGCAGCTGTAAGACGGGAATTTTAGTTTCGGTTTTCGTCTGCTACAAGCCATGGGGTTAAAGGTTGAGTTGTTTATTTGTTTTTGTTTTTAAGAGTTTTCTTTTTTGAAAATGGCAACTTCTAAAGTTGGACTTGTAAAATTTTGGATAGTTTGCAGACCACGTGTTCTATGACGTCATAGTTTCATGTCAGAAAACGTACGTTCATGTCTGGACGGTGAATCACGTGGTCAATGACGTCACGCATGTCTGTTGAAACAGATTCATTCGTGTCAGCACTCGAACGCTGACCCACGTGATTATGACGTCATGCTTTCATGCCAGAACACAAGAAATACCTTTGTTTTGTGAAGTTGAGTTGTTTTTTTCAATCAAAACCTCGCTTACCTGTAACCAAATGTAAAGTTGAGTTGTTTAAATGACCATTAACTGTAACCGATAATGAAAAAGTTTGTTACGCAGCCAATGGCAACAGTTGTATTCGTCAGTTGCTTTGATTTTTCTTGTGAGTGTAGCATCGTTTGGTGAATTGCGGATTTTTTTAAAAATATTTGTGCAGATCTTTAACAAAAGTTTTAAAATGAAAAGGTTTAGTACTGATATATGTAATTTGGAATCTAGAATGCGAAAGAAAGCGGCTAAGGACTTAGCAATTAAAAATGAAAAGAGTGGTGCTAGAAAGACTTTAATCGAGAATGTTCGTGTAATTCCGTCCGAGGATGGTGCCTACGCCCTGGACTCTTTGCCTAAAGATATGATCCATCTAGGAGGTGAAATTTTCGTAAAAGTGTCTAATTTTCTTGGACAAACACGAGTTCATGTGAGAAGATATGTTTGTGATGAAGATGGTTTTTATCACCCTACGACAGATGGAATTTCCCTTTCTCCTAAAGTGTGGCTTTCATTCTGTGGTGAAGTAAACAGTATGTTAAACCACAGATCATCTGATAAAGTTTATGTGATTGAGAGAGACTTATCTGTGTCCAAACAAATGGAAGACGGCTTTCAACTGTTTGTTTTACAAAGAATGTTTCAGAGGAAAAACCTGAGTATGCAGTTTGTGCCGGAACATGTTGTGCTGAGAGGATGCGAGTTCGGTAAACTCGCTTTTAACAAGGACATTATAACTGAATGTGTGAAAAGTGATCTAATTACATACACTTTGTTTCATAACATCGCTAAAGAAATAAATAACCCAAATCTGGATTTTAAACCTGATTCATCTTGTGACGGATTTCTTCAACTGATTGAATCTTTGGGTAAGTGCTTGTGTGATTCTGTTACCCTTAAAATTATTGAACTTATAAACTGTTGTGGATGTAGAGACAATTATCAAGTAGAGTTCATGCACGATTGCATGTCTAAAAGTAGAACCGACAAATTTGCTGAATACTTTGATCTAGCATTATTTCAAATAAACTTGAGTGATGTAGCTAAAGATATTGTGCTGAAAAACTTAAATGTTGATTTTAATTTTGTAATTGGTCAACAAGAATTTTTCGATGCTATTGATGTAAAAGGATTGTTTAAAAGTATTGAAAAAATGTATGTTTCAGAAGAACAAGATGAGTTTGAGCAATTAATGATTTCATTGTAATTATATTTGTAAATTTTTAGATCTGAATAAATGTATATTTGCATAGTTTATTTTGCTTCGTGTGTTTTATATTGTTTTGTTTATAATTTTTCTTTATGAGAGAGACAGAGAAAGAGTATACACGTTCATATATTATAAACTCTTTCTCTCTCTCTCTCTCTCTCTTTTTTTTTGGTCAATTTTTTAGATTAAAATTTAAATTTTTATAAATTCTTCCAAAATATAATTGTATATATTTAAAAGATTTCTTATAATGCTTTCATTTTAAGTAAAACTTTGGTGATGTAAACATCGTGAAAAATTTTTAGCTGAAAATATAAATGAATGTTAACTTTCGTGTAGATCATAATCATTGTTGCAATGGAAGTTTTGACTCAGATGTATCGGGATCCGGAGGTACCGGCGAGTTTCGGTGGTATCAGTGCTTTACGACGTGCTTTAAAAGGTCGCGTCAAAACACAACAAATAAAAAAATGGCTTCAAACGAAAGAATCTTATACTTTGCACAAGCCTTTGAGACACAAATTCCCGAGAAATCGTGTCATAGTAGGTGGCTTAAACGAGCAGTTTCAATCTGATTTAGTAGACATGCAGTCTCTGTCTTCTTTTAATGATAACTATAAGTATTTACTGACATGTATTGATATTTTGACGAAATATGCATGGGTCATTCCATTAAAAGATAAAAAAGCTCCAGGCATTAAACGAGCTTTCGAAAAAATATTTTCAAACTCTGCAGTGCGACGATGGGAAGAAGTTCACAAATAAGCTTGTACAAGATTTCTTTAAAAAACAGAAGGTTCACTTTTTCACAACCAATAACTCCACAAAAGCTTCTGTAGTAGAACGCTTTAATCGTACACTTAAAACGAAAATGTGGAAATATTTTACTGAAAAGAATACAAAGAGATATATTGATGTAATCGATAAATTAACTCACAGTTATAACCACACGTGGCATCGTAGTATTAAAATGGAGCCAGCATCAGTAAACTTCGATAACCAAAGTCAGGTTTGGAAAACATTGTATGCAAACAACAAAATATCTCCAATGAAATCTGACCTGAAATTAAACGATACCGTTCGTATAAGTAAGGAGAAATTACGTTTTGAGAAAGGATATGAACAAAATTGGACAAGAGAAATTTTTACGATTTATAAAATCATAAATCGAGTACCTGTTGTCTATAAATTAAAAGATCTAGCAGGAGAAATCATCAAAGGAACTTTTTACAAGCAAGAACTACAAACAGTTTCGGATTCGGGTTTTTACCCCGTGGAAAAAGTATTGAAAAAAAGAAAACAAGGGGGGAAAATAAAATATTTCGTGAAATTTCTGGGATATCCTGAAAAATTTAATGCATGGGTTGAAGATGTCCGAATGATATAAATAGAGTACTCATCATACTTACCGTTTCATTTCACCAAAAGATGTCATTCGACATCACACTCATCAGCGATAGCTCTGTGAGCTTTTTCCCAAATAATAAAATATCGCAGTTTACAACTCAACTGCCCACTCCCATAAATTTAAACGGTGAATGGGAAATGGCTTTGGTCGATTTCATTTACCCGCATACATGGTATAATGTTAGAAAGGATAATAATTTGTTTGGTTTTGACTTGGGGGATGGAAAATTGGAAGGTAGGAGAGTTCCTTCTGGATGTTATGAAACCATACCAGACCTCATTAAAAGTATGACAATACCATCGCATAAAAATAAAATTGAATTTCATTTTCACCCTGTTACGAAAAGAGTTACAATCAAGACAGATAAAAAATCGAAAGTAGTTTTTCATGAAGGTTTAGCAGAACTTTTAGGGTTTGAACCCGGGGAATTTACAGGATTGCAACAAAGTCCTTTTGTGGCCGACCCAAAGTCGTCGTTTCCCGTGATGTATGTATATTGTGATCTCGTGGAGCCTCAAATAGTAGGGGATGTTCAAGCCCCTCTTTTAAAAATTGTGTCTGTCGAAGGAAGCGATGGCGAAATTATTAATTCTCATTATCCGAGACCGTTGTATGTACCAGTTATTCGTCAACATTTTCAAACTGTACAAATTGATATTAGACTTCATTCTGGAGATTTAGTGCCTTTTGAAAGAGGTAAAGTTTTTGTAACGTTGCATTTTCGTTTACGACAAATCATATAAAAGAGCCTTACGTTTAAATTAGTCTCATTTTCCTTCTTGGTTGCGATAAAGAAAGATCAACAAAATGTTGGTGCCTTATACATGTTGTACACAAAAGTTCGAAGATTATTATGCAGGGCAAACAGGAGATGGGTTGCCTTACTATAGAGGAACAGTTTTGCAGAGAGGATACGGTATAGGCGGATTTTTTGCTAAATTGTTTCGCAGTGCGATGCCATTTTTGATAAGTGGTGCCAAAACTATTGGAAAAGAAGCATTACGAACAGGCACTATGGTTGCGAATGACGTGTTATCAGGTGAAAATTTTAAATCATCTCTCAAAACACGGTCAAAAGAAGCCGGAAAGAAATTAGCTAGAAAAGCAGTTGAAAAAGCGGATCAAATGATTGGCCATGGAAAGCTTAAAAGAAAGCGAAAACCTGCGAAACGCATCATTTCATCGAAAGCACGGAAGGTGCAAGGACGTGATATTTTTGACTGTTAATCTACACATTATACTATGGCTTTTCTTTTAAAGGACTCTCCCGAATGTGCTAAATCGGAATTAGAATTATTTCATCTACCTCCTACTCAAACAGTTATTGAAAGAGGCCAATGGGTTGAATTTCACCCACTTTCCAATGTTTCTGATGGAGGGCCTGTGGAATTTAATGTTTCTGGAAGCGGAGAGGACTACCTTGATTTATCCCAAACTCAGTTATATGTCAAAGTAAAGATTTTAAAAAAGGATGGCAAACCCATTCCGGATAAATGTAAAGTGGGACCCGTCAATCTTTTTTTGCATTCTATGTTTTCCCAAGTTGATATTAGTCTGAACGATAGACTCGTTTCTTCAAGCAATAATACTTACCCATACAGAGCCATGATAGAGAAATTACTGAATCACGGGTACGATGAAAAAACTTCTCAACTTTCCTCAGAATTATTTTTTAAAGATACTACTGGTCGTATGAATGTTGTGGATCCAGCAGATGCAAATCCCAATGAAGGATTTAGTAAACGTGCCGAATTGACGAAACACAGTGCTTCAGTTGATATGATTGGTCGATTGCACCTGGATATGTTTCACCAGCAAAGACTTCTCCTAAACATGGTTGATGTGAAAATTAAATTGATTCGTAGTAAACCAGAGTTTTGCTTGTTAGCAGGTGAAGGAGAGTTTAAAGTTTCCCTGGAACACGCTTCCTTATTTGTTCGTAAAGTACGAGTAAGTCCTGGCGTTGTTTTAGGACATGCTAAAAGCTTAGAAAAAACATCCGCCAAATACCCTATTAACAGAGTGCTTTGCAAATCATATTCCATTCCTACAGGCAATATGAGTTTTGTTCAAGATAATATTTTCACAGGTCAGATGCCCAACCGCATCGTGATCGCCTGTGTGCACAATGACGCATTCAACGGCAACTATAAAAAGTCCCCCTTTGAGTTCAAGCATTACAATATTAATTTCATAGGCGTCTATGTGGACGGTCAGCCCGTTCCTCACAATCCACTACAACCTGACTTTGAAAACAATTTATTTATTCGAGCTTATGAGAATTTATTTTCGAATGCAGAAAACAAAGGTTTGTACCTTTCGAGATCAGAATTTTCACAGGGATATTCACTATTTTGTTTTGATCTGTCACCTGATTTATGTGATGGTTCACATCTTAATCTCATACGCCATAGTAATTTAAGATTGGAAATTAAGTTCGGAACGGTTTTGGCACAAACAGTCTCTTTGCTAGTGTATGCTGAATTTGAAAATTTAATCGAAATCAACAAATCTCGCAATATTCTGTATGATTTTGGAAACTAATGAATTCAACACAAATTCATAGAATTTTATCTCGTGATCCTGTTTCGGCGAGATATTTTGCAGGAGTTTTCCCTTCTGACAAAATACCTGATATTCAAAACTTTCCCTGTGCCTTAGTGATCAATACCGATAGACATGACGAAAAGGGATCCCATTGGCTAGCAATTTATGTTCAAGATAAGAAAACTCTGGACTTTTTTTATTCTTACGGACTTCCTCCCGAAACCTATGGAGGAGACATAACAAAATTTGCGAAGAAGTATCACCGAATTCGTTGGAACAAGACAATGCTCCAAAGTTTAACGTCCAATGTCTGTGGACAATATTGTATTTTCTTTCTTGTAAAACGATGTCAAGGACTTTGTATGAAATCTATTACCAATGTATTATCCAGAAGGAAGAATGATTTTCGAATGTATCAATTTGTCAAAAAAAGATATGGTGTAAACATGATTTTTAAAAAATAAAAATTATTTCTCTTATTTTAAGTGTATTCAATGTTTCTTAAAACTCATCCAGGTTAGTGGATTACATAAACAAAATCATATTCATTTGTTTTTTAGAAAAAATATGCATGCTTAAGATTTCATTCTCCTAGCAAGATCATAAAAGTTTTGTGTTGTTTATAGTTACTCAAAAATAGTTCGCCTAGATAATCAAGAAACTATAAAAATTGAAGTTTCAATTCATTCGTGTCATTTAAATCATGGAATTACTTAAGTTAGTACATCCTTCTACTGTCCTTATTAGTGGGCCAACAGGCTCGGGTAAGAGTGTATTCGTTAAAAAGTTAATTGATTTTAAATATTTTCGTCCCATGCCCGCACGCATAATATACTGTTATGGAAGCTATCAACCCCTTTTCAATTCAATGAAACATGTACAATTTGAAGAAGGTTTACCGTCGAATCTTAACTCTCTAAAAGATGCTTTAATTATCATTGATGATTTGATGTCAGAATTATCTTCTGATGCACGATTGGGCAAACTTTTCACGAAAGGCAGTCACCATCGAAATATTTCGGTTATCTTTATAACTCAAAACTTGTTTCATCACGGTAAAGAAATGCGAAATATTAATTTAAACTCTCAGTACATGGTACTATACAAAAATCCTCGAGATAAAAGCCAAATAATGCATCTATCCAGACAAATGTTTCCTGGTAAAACTAAGGCTTTTCAAGAAATTTTTAATGATGCTACTGCATTACCTTTTAGCTACTTATTCATTGATTTAAGGCCCGATTCTTTTGAAAGCTTGCGCATGCGCACAAGTATATTTCCTGGTGATAAACATTACGTTTATGAATTTCGATAAGCCATTTATCCGTTGAATGTCATTCGGTGAACATGTCTTCCATTGTACTTGAATTCGAGGGATTTCAAATAAATTCGAACGATTTTATTATCAAAGAACTCGCCTTTTATGCGGTTGATTCTGGATACCACTGTCGTTGGAGTTTTCTCCCTTCGCATCACTGGAAGCAGCTATCCTTCAAACAAAGGAAGACTTTCACCTGGTTGACAAATTACTGTCATGGTTTGCAGTGGAATAGTGGTAATTTACCTTTTTTATCACTAGACCCTATACTTTTATCCTTGTTTATTTCTTACAAAAATATCTATACCAAAGGGTTAGTAAAAGCAAAGTTTTTAGAACGAATGTCTGGACGAAAGATTTTTAATCTGGATGATTTTAACTGTCCTAAGATTGATTTATTAAAAATTTCAGTGGTAAACTGTCCCAATCACAAATCCTGTTTTAAAAATTGCGCTTTAACGAAAGCATTTTCTTACGGTATGCATATAAAAGAGAGATTAAGCTCAACAATCAGCATTTGTACTCAGGATGTCGACCGTGGAACATCTCAAATTGTTAAGCAAGACAAAGCAAAAAGCAGCCTTTCTTAAAAAGTGTCCCAATAGTATTATAAAAGGGGTCTGTGAATGCGCTTTAAATCTTTTAAAGGGTAACATACCTGTATCTAAACGTCAAAAAAATAGATTATCCGCTCATAAAAGAGCATTGCGTTGTCTGGGAGATAAGAAAGTACCTTTGTTTAAGAAAAGACGACTTCTCGTTCAAAAAGGAGAAGGATTTTTGTCTATACTTATTCCCGCTGCAGTATCAGTGCTCAGTACGTTGATCAATGGAGCTCGCTCGTAAATTCAGACTTGTTCCAGCTGACAGAGATCAAGAGTTTTCCGATGAGCATTTAAGTGATTTGGACAGACAGATTCAGACTATTTTGAAAAGAAAAATAGAGGATGATGAAAAAGCGAAGCTTTATACACAGATTTTGCAAAAGTTTGTATTATTCCCAGATATGAATGCAGTCAAACCCCCGGAAGAACAACTTCCTCAGAAATCCTTTGAAAAATCTCCTGATATAGAAAGCGAAATTCTAAGTTCTGTCCCTATTAAACAAAAGAAAACTGCTGTTAAAATAATGGAATTTTTAAAACAAAATAAAATTTCCTATTCAGAAAGCAAAGAGTTGAAAATCGATGATACTGTAATTAACGGATCAGATTTTGTTCAACTAATCGGATTTTTACTGAGAAATAGAAGAGAAAAACCTATTGCTTTTGATCAATTTCAAGAACTTTTAAAGCAAATTAGCTTTCCTGAAGAACTTATAAAAAACAAGTATTTGAAGCCTGAACAGAAAACTATTTTTGCAAGACCTGAATCCCATCATAGAAAACAAAAATCATTTCAGCACGCCACTTTACCAATATCACAAATACCTTGGTTAAAAATGTAGAAAACTGTTTGAAACTTCACTGTATTTTATGAACCAAATAAAATTTTTATATTGTAAAATATTTATGCGTGCATCTATTTGTGTATTTTTTTTTTTTTCATTTTGTAAGTCTGAAAACTTTTAGAATAACTTTTCTAAATTTTTCTTGAGAAAAGAAATTTTTTTGAAAAGAATGCCCATAAAAAACAGCAAAAAAAAAATATGTGTTCAGGAGATTATTAAATTATGTTTGGAGATTAAAAAATTATGTTTAGGAAAAAGCGATTTATGTTAAAAAATAATAAGAAATTTTATGCTTAGAAAATATTACGTTTTATAAAAAGAAATAATGTTTTGGAAAAAAATATTTTATGAAAAAATATTTTTGTGTTTTAGAAAAAAGAAAAATGTTTTCGGAAAAAATATTTGTATGTTTTAGAAAAAAATTTATTTAAGAAAATAAATTTTTTTAAGTTTAGGGGAAAAAATGTTTTTAATGTTTAAGAAAAAGTTTTTTTATTATGTAAAAAAAAAAGTTTTGTACTCTGGAAAAAATATTTTTATGCTTAGGAAAAAGTTATGGTTTTATAAAAAATTATCTTGAGTAAAATTTTTTTTTTTTTTTGTGTATTAGAAAAAAAAAAAATGTTTAGTAAAAAAGATATGAATTGGGAAAAAAAATTTATATTGAATAAATTATTTTTGTGTTTAGGAAAAAGTTTTTTAGTTTGGTTTTTAAAAAAGTTTTATGTTTAGTATAAAAATGTATTCAGTAAAAAAAAATTATGTTAAGGGAAAAAAAGTTTTATATTGGGTAAATTATTTTTGTGTTTAGGGAAAAGTTTTAAGTTTAGTTTAAAAAAAAAGTTTTGTGTTTAGAAAGAAGTTTTATGTTTAGCAAAAAAAAAAAAAAAAAAATGTATTGAGTAAAAAAAAAAAAAAAAAAAAAAAGTTATTTTAAAGAAAAAAAGTTTTATATTGAGTAAATTATTTTTGTGTTTAGGGAAAAGTTTTAAGTTTAGTTTTAAAAAAGTTTTAAGTTTAGTTTTAAAAAAAGTTTTGTGTTTAGAAAAAAAAAAAAGTTTTATGTTTAGCAAAAAAATGTATTGAGTTGAGTAAATTATTTTTGTGTTTAGGGAAAAGTTTTAAGTTTAGTTTTAAAAAAAGTTTTTAAGTTTAGTTTTTAAAAAAGTTTTAAGTTTAGTTTTAAAAAAGTTTCATGTTTAGCAAAAAATGTATTGAATAAAAAAAAAAGTTATTTTAAGGAAAAATTATGTTTCATTAAAAAATACCTTCAGTAAAAGAGAGAGAGAAAAAAAAAAGTTTTATGTTTAGTAAAAAATGTATTCAGTAAAAAAAGTTATGTTAAGGAAAAAAAAAAAATATGTTTCATTAAAAAATACGTTCAGTAAAAGAGAAAAAAAGTTATGTATTGGAAAGAAAAAAGTTTTGTGTTTTATAAAAAAAATGTGTTCTGTTGAAAAATGTTTGAGTTTTGTAAAAAAAGAGTTTCAGTTTAGTGAAAAAAGAGAGTGGGTTCAATTCAAGGTGACATCATGCAAGAAAACATCCAGTTGAAAAAATGTTACATGCACTGTTAAAAAATATTTGATGAAGGCTAGAGATTATACTTTTTTACAATGAAACTATTTATTAATCATTCAAAATAATGAAATATACAAATCAAATAAACATGCTATATTGCATTGTATACAATTCTAATTTCAAAATGTTTTGTAATGTCCAACTAAACGCTTGTTCAGTAAAATCTTCAAACGAGTTAAAAATTTTTATAAAAGCTTTCTGAACATGTAGAGGTATGTTTTGATTCGTTAATTCCAGTACAGTTTTTGAACGGAAGAAAGGGGTGGCAGTCTCTAAGTCACTGTCCTGTATCTTACGGCATACATCCACTTGAACGGCTGCATACCATTTTATTGACTTTTTCACTTGCATTTGATAGTTTAATTCATTTATAGTATCCGACAGAACACTATTAAAGAATGAACGAAAGTCTTTGTGATTCACTCCAGTCGAGTCAATAATAGTTTTAGTAAAAATATTTTGTGTATTTTGTCTTTTAAAATGTTTTACTTTTTCAAATAATGATTTTTTTGAAAAGGGTGATTTCACAGCTTTAGGTAGAACCTTGTGGAAAGCATCACAATGTTGCAATAAATCCAACTGACGATCAAACATTTCGCTACACTTTGTACATGAGTATTGTTTTCGAATTTTATGAATCTTCTTATGTTGCATTAAATCGCACTTTCTTGTAAACATTTCATTGCAATCTATACAATGAGGACGAACCATATCCTTTGGCAAAGAATTCAGGGTGAAGCCAGCATCCCTCGATGAATTTGGAAAATCGTTCTTTTCTTTTCTGTCATCTAAGTCTTTAGAAGCTCTCTTTCGCTTTATTTGTTCATCAGAACTAATCTTTAAAAAGCGTTTCATTTTTAAAACTACTCAAAAAAAGTACAAAAACACTAAATTACAAACGAAATAATTTTCACCAAAAAAAAAATGGCCTATGAATAGTTGATATTCAGAAACACGATGCAACACACAGCATGAAAATCCAAGCAACTGATCCATACAACTGTTGCCAGATGCTGCATGAGAAACTTTTTTCATTACCGGTTACAGTTAATCCTAATCCAAACAACTCAACTTTACACTTGGTTACAGTTAAACACCATCTAGAACCGAAAAAACAACTCAACTCTACAATCGGTTGCAGATAAAACTATTAAATGTGTTCTAACATGAAAGTATGACGTCATGGACCACGTGATCACTAAAACGAAACGATCACTTTCAAATGAATATTAATTACATCTTAATTAATTATAATCTTAATTAATTAAATTAAAATTAACAACTCAACATTTATCCTCGTTATCCTATACGATAAAATCACGTGACCTCCATTTTTCCAACCCCCTCTTTCCCCCATAAAAAAATCCAGCAAACAACAACTCAACATTCAGCAAAAAAACAACTCAACATTAACCCTCGTTATCCTATACGATCAAGTCACGTGACACCCCCACTTCCGGTTCCGCCCCCCCTTTTTTGATTGACAGGTAGACACGCCCACAAAAAACAACTCAACCCACCCTCGTCTAACAAGACGCTCTCAGCCAAAAAACAACTCAACCCACCCTCGTCTAACAAGACGCTCTCAGCCAAAAGACAACTCAACCGACCCTCGTCTAACAAGACGTCATCCTGATGACGTCACTTCCGGTTTAGGCCACGCCCCCCTGTGACGTCACTTCCGCCGCACATACGGGGTGGCTTACTACTGCCGTGTACAGTAGCGCCAACTTTTCAAAATTATTGAGTGGGTTCAGGGATTTTTGAATAAAATAAGACATATCTTTTATTCTTTTAGTGTGCATGTGTGTAGAGAGAGCGTGAGGATTTAATGACAACATATTATAAAACGAAATTAAATTAGTTTTTTTTCTAGGATTTTTTTTGTAATTATTATAATTCAATTATTATATATATAAAATCCCTCCGTGTATCATGATTCCGGGGTCAACCCATCCACGAGAAAAAACACTTATTGTGACCAATGACAAATTCCATTGTGAAAAGTTTTCTCCGATTTTAAAGGCTATCAATTTTTTGTCCAATGCAAACGTTCCAGAGTCGTAATGGAGCGTTCTCATTTGTCAGATTTACAGTTTGAGCTGTAAATGACGTCACTACATTTTACTGTGTTCTGAAATCTTTTCTCTATTTCAAACACAATATTCACATTGTTAAAAATTTGACTCATTTGTTGCAGCATCACTCCAGCGCAGCGCTTTTATAGAAAACGATTACTTTGCTGTGTTATGGAGCATTCTCATTGGTCATAAAAGAGACATTCTATAAAAGCCGTGAAATGACGCTGCAGTAAATGGGTCAAATTTTTAGAAGTACACTGTTAAAAATTTGACCCTTTTGCTGCATCCCCACTTCCCAGCTTTTAAAGAATACACTGTAAGTAACACACACAAAGTAACCGTTTTCTATAAAAGCGTTGGAGTGATGCTGCAGCAACTGTTAAAAATTTGATCCATTTGCATCACTCCACTGCTTTTATATAAAGCGGTTACTTTACTGTGATATGGAGCATTCTCATTGGTCATAAAAGAGATATTCTATAAAAGCTGTGGAGTGACGCTGCAACAAATGGGTCAAATTTTTAACACTGTAATACGGTAAAGTAATCATTTTCTATAAAAGCTGTGTAATGACGATGCAGCAAAACAGTCAAACTTTTAACAGTGTTTAATTAAAACTTTTTATTTAAGAAAAGCGAAGGTGCGTTTTAAATACAATATTTTTAGAATTTTTATTTTCGTGTTGCTTTATTTATTTTTTTTTATTTTTATTTATTTATTTATTTTTTGTTTACAGCCTGGAATGACTTCATTGTCACATGACGAATCATGATTGTTTACTCTTTATTGTTGACATTTGTTTTCGATCTTATAAAGTATTAGATTTTAAGTATTAGCTAATGGTATAAAATAGTTAATTCACAAATGTTTTAAAATAGCATTATTAGTGCATGTTTTTCATTATTAATGCATGTTAATTTGCATGTTTTTTGTGAAATAATTACTGTAATTTTGTGAGTGAAATTCATTAGCTGCATAGTCTATGCCATTATTTTACCCATTCAATTAATAATTTGGCTACCCTCTCATATTCAACTGGAAATGGCCAAAATGGGAAAAAATTTTATACATTTTGGATATTTTTATTATTTTCTCTCAGTATTTAAAAATATTTTTTGCTGTTGTTTCACAATGTATTCTTTTGTAATTGATATTTACCTTACTTTATTCTTTTAAAATTTATGCATTTACCTTTTGTTCATTACAATCCCTCCCCATCCACTAGATAGTTTTGTTATAGTTTTATAAATGTAAATTTCTATTGATTTTTTTTTTTTTTAGATTTTTCTCTCATGTTTAATCTTTGTATTTTTCAAAATTGTTTAAGCCTAAAGTGACTATGATTGACCAAAGTTGTAATGTTTTATCATCCTTTTAAAAATGGAAACACGTCATTTTGACGGGCTATCTTCTAGTAATTTAATAAATAAAATTTTTAATGGGGCTCAGGGTTTGAAAACTTTTCAAAAAATCGATTTTTTTTTTAATGATCTAGTTTGATTATTCAATTAATTCTGAACTCAATGCAAAAAACCCGGTAAAAAAAAAAAAAAAAAAAAAAAAAAAAAAAAATTCATTTTTAACGGAGTTATAAGCATTTAAGTATCAACACTTTTGTCGGACGTTCCCCTCAGTCCACACAACTTTGAAGAATGTCCGTGGTAGATATAGCTGCCACCACCGATATTACTAGGTGATATCGGTCACCCACTGTGAGATTGGTGTAAATGAAGACTTACGCTAGTAACTGAATTATCAGTTTATTAAGAATATATGTACACACAAAATACGCTATTTACAAATATATACAACTACAACTCGGATATAGGTGATCCGGTTCAACATTAAATTAGATACCGTAAAGATTGGTTGTGTACTATTCCAATTACACTTTCCGCCTCACACTCAATACACGTTAAATTCACTTTTTTGGAGCTCAACCTTGAGTCTCCCAAGACAAGTATACTGGGCCTGCACTTCTTAACCCAGAACACTAAACACCAGGACGTCTGTGTCCTTTGCGTACCAGAAAACGCACACTTTACGCTCTTCCACACAGAGCATCCTCTAGGTACGAAACCTCGGTACCGAATCAATGATCTCTCGGACAAACTTGCCCTCTCAACTCATGGGATCACACAAATGCCAACCCCCTCTGGAGTTTCCTCATTGGGCACCTTCCCTCACTCCTTTCTTGCCTAGTGACATGCTGCTAATCTGCTTATCATCCGCATACTTCACTGACAGATGGACATGCCTCTGAACCATCTCCTTTCTCTAACACACCACCTGTAAAGGATTAGCTGGCAATTCCCCTTTCCACGAAGAGGGAATGTCACCTTGGAAATTCTGTACACAACCATACAATATACTAGATATTCAAATAGAGAAAGAGTAGACATTAAATTCTTTAGCACAGGTGCTATCAGATCCTGACACCCCCCACCTTAGTGGAAAATATGCCTTTTAGGGGCTAATTTTCCCCAAACATAAAGTAATATCGCAGAAGAGTTCAATAGTCTCTTTACAGATTTCTTCATTATGCTTATTACATAGGTATTTCCAGGTGTCTGAACAATATCTACTGACATCTCTACTGAACCTTTACTAATATTATTATTACATAAACAATACACATGTTAATACAATATTATAAACAAAAAAAATCAAAAAATATTTACACACACACAGAAAAAAAAAAATTAAATGTGTGACGACATCCCTTTAAGGTTGTCCACTATTGGGTCGTTGATGTTGATGGGCTAACAACTGGTTGTTCTTCCCAGCTCTTTCTATGTAGCCTAGAAATTGCGTCAGCATTTAAATGTTGGACTCCCGGACGATGAGAAATACTCAGGTTCCAGCGTTGCAAGGCAAGAGCCCATCTAGTGAGTTTGGGTGATCTTGGGGTTGTTTCAGTGAGAAATTTTAATGGATTATGATCCGTAATGATCTCAATTTGAGATCCATAGGTCCATTTTTCAAACTTTCTCAACCCAAAGAGAACACTCCAAGCCTCTTTCTCTATACTCGGCCAAGCACGCTGAGCTCCTGACAATTTCTGACTGGCAAAAGCTATTGGTTTAAACTGACCCTTTTCATCTTTTTGAGTAAGGCAACATCCTACTGCCAGGTCGGAAGCATCTGCGTGGAGCTGATATTCCCGGCCTACGATAGGTGTAGCCAAACTCGTCACTTTACATAACTCATCTTTAAGAGTATTAAATGCTTTTTCTGCCCTTTCATCCCATGGTACAGTATTTTTAACCTTCCCTTTAGTCAATTCGGTTAAAGGTATAGCAATTTCGGCATAATTTGGAATATAAGATCGGTAAAATCCCATTAATCCCAAAACAGATCTAACTTCCTTTTTAGTTTTTGGTCTCTTTAGATCCCTTATTGCTCCTATTTTTTCCTCATCGGGTGCATGCGTTCCACCCCCAATTACATGACCTAAAAACTTAGTTAATTTCTCTCCAAATTTACATTTATCTAGCCTAATCGTAAAATTTCTGCTTTTAAGTTCTTCAATGACAGCCCTAACATGCTCACAATGTTCTTCCCAGGTGTCGGAGAAAAGGATGACATCATCAATATATGCTTCCGCATACCTCCGATGACCTTGAAGAACCTCATTCATATCTTTCTGAAACGTGGCAGCCGCCCCTGATAATCCAAAAGGCATTGTACGCCACTGATAAGTTCCATTATGCGTTGTAAAAGCTGTCAAATGTTTACACTCCTCAGCCATTTTAATCTGCCAATAACCCCTCAATAAATCAATTGATGATAAATACTTAGCCGCCCCTGCGGTATACATGATTTCTTGAGAATCTTTCATCGGAAAGGTTGGCACCTGAGTTACCGAATTTAATGCTCTATAGTCTATACAAAGCCTAACAGTTGCGTCTTTTTTCGCCACACAAACAATTGGATGACTAATTTCAGCATTTGACACTTCGATTAGATTTAATTCTAATAACTCCTGAATCTGTCTATCTACTTCCTCTTTGTAAGCTACAGGTACACTATATAACTTTGGCTTTTTCCTTTCCACCCCCGGTTTAAGATCAATACGATGTTCTCCTACATCCGCGGGTCGTACAGGACCCATAAACACCTCTTTATTCTCCCTCAAAATAGACTTTAAATCTTTAACTTGATTGTTAGATAACCCTTTTATTTCGAACCTCTCTATATCTCGTTCTACTTCCTGATCCCGGTTCAAAATAGGAATTTCCCCAACTTCTCCAAATTCCTCATCACCCTCGAAAACAATATTAACTATATTACATTTAGCAATAAATTCTCTTATCTTATTTTGGTGCACATGCTTCCTACTCCCGTCAGCTAACTCAACTACAAACGAATGCTGATTTCGTTTTTCGACTATGGTTGCCGGCCCTTGCCACCTAGAATATAACTTATTAGTTGAATCGGGGATTAACAATATTACCTTATCGCCTACTTCAAACGTTTTTTCCTTAGACCTTAAATTATAATGGTAAGCCATTCTATTTTGTTGTACCTCAGACGATAATTTTGCCTCATTTGCGGCTCTTTCTAAACGTCCCTTAAGTTTATTCAGATACTCATGAATCGGCGTAGTATCTAACTGCGCCCCCTTATTTTCTCCTGCCCAGGATGACTTGAGAATCGATAAAGGACCCTCCGGCGCTCTATTATATAATAACTGGAAAGGTGCGATTCCCGTCGTAGAATTTGGGGCTTCCCTATACGCCCATAATACAAATGGTATTTGTTCATGCCACTTTTTTCCTTCTTCTCTAATAGTATGATGTAACATACGTTTAAGGGTCTGATTAAATCGTTCCACGAGCCCATTAGACTGTGGATACTGTGGGGTCGAAAATCTTGGACTAGCACCTAACCTTTTCTCAAATTCTTTTGTTAAGTCGGCAGTGAAATTGGTTCCATTATCGCAGGCGATTATATTTGGAATTCCTGTCCTCATAAATATTTGAAGTAACGCATCACACGCGGTTTTAGCAGTTAAACTTTTTAAAGGGATCGCATCCGCCCACCTGGTATGTTGATCAATTAAAGTTAGTATATACTGATGCCCTTGGGAACTTTTAGGATCAATAGGCCCAATTAAATCAACATTAACTACCTGAAATGGAAATTCCGGACGCGACACTGGGGAAATAGGAGCTCTATCATTTACCTTAACCGCTCTAGTCAATTGGCACTCTAAACATGACTCACAAAATTGTTTAGTTTCTTTCGCCATCCCCTCCCAATAAAATGAATACCTGATTCTCTGTAAAGTTTTCTTGGCTGCATGATGCCCTCCAAATACCGAACTATGCGCTAATTTTAGGATTTCATCTCGCCTTATTTTGGGTACTACTAATTGCGCTATAGTCTCGCCTAACAATTTCTCTTAATGATACAATAAACCATTTACAATATAATAATCCCCCTTTTTCACTTTAGCTAATTCCCAAGCTTTCTCTAACTCTTTACATTCTAATTGGGATTCCTTAAACATATCTGAATTGCTAACAATAGCTTTATTACCTTTCTCCACTTCCGTTTTTTCTGGATTCTGACTTTGTACATTTTGCGAACTCGCTTCTATTGCGTAAACATTACAACTATCGTTATTCATACCTTCCTTTTCATTCAAGTTATCAATAACTTCCGAATTATCAATAATAATTTCTGAACTTTCTAATTCTTGGGCCTCTAGCAATGGTTCCTCCCGGTTGACACCTGACAACTCGTTAACCACTTCGGGATGTAAAATTACTTGCTCATTAATATTATCAGTCACTGCGCAAAGTACTTCCTGATGAATTATATTAGTTTGTCCGAATTGCGGAATAGCTAACAGTAATTTAACCAACGGCGATTTAACTGCTTCACCGAATAACCCTTGTAAATAAATACTACCCGCTCCTTTTAATTTCTCTTCCGGTAGCAAATCTTTATGAACAACACTAATTTCACATCCAGAATCAACCAATCCCTTTGCTTTTTGCCCATTCACACTAACTTCAATTTTCTCAAGTTTATTTAATTTCTCACCAATAACGTTAGTTCTCTGTTCGGCCTTTGCCGATATTCTCGCCACAATAGCTCCATTAGGTAACTCTTTGTTTTCTTTTACCACAATCTTATGCACACCCGCTTTCGGATCTCGCCCTTTATTACCATTATTTCCCTCATTACCCACTTTATTACAAAAACGTTGGTAATGACCTCTCAAACCACATTTAAAGCATTTAGGAGCTGAAGCATTACTAGGCTTCTTAAAATCTATTTTCCTATCCGAAAAAGAATTAGTCTCATTACTCCCGTTTTGCCTCCAATTTTTACTAACTTTGTTATCATCCCTCGGTCTCATTTTTTCATTGTTTACGTGCCTATCTTTACCTTTAAAACTTTTATACGTAACGGCGTAAGACTTATGTTTAGCGTCAAAATAATTGTCACATTCTTTAGCAATTTTAGAAGCTTCTAACCATTTACCCTGGTGAGTTAACCCAATATATGACGCAGTATCCTCATCTAACGTGCTTACTAACTTATCAGTAACTATTAACTGGTTGACCTTTTCATAAGAGTCGGCACCTCTAATCTTACAATAATTTTCCCACGTCGCTATTAAACGCGATACAAATAATACATGAGTTTCATTCTGGTTTCTCTTAGCCTTCTTAAAATTTTCCAAACACGCCTTCGGTGTCGGCTCATGTTCCCTTAGAACTAACTCCTTTAACTCCTCATAATTCTCCATTTGTTCCGTAGTGGTATAAATTAACAAATTATCTGCCTTATCTCCTAACATATTTTGAAGAATTTCGGCCTGCTGGTTTTCCGGTACATTTTTAGTTTTGAATGCCCTTTCTAAACTGTTGAAAAATAAATTCCATCCCTCAGTCCCTTCTGGTACTTTGATAGATAGAGTTTTAACACTTTTGATCAATTTTTCTATATTATTTTCATTATTAGATTCCCTAGAGACATTAGAATTATTTGCCGATCCTTGAACCCTTAATTTCTCCATTTCTAATTCATGTTCCATCCTTAATTTTTCAACCCTTTCTAATTTTTCCTGTTTTTCTTCACGCTCTAACCTTTTCTGCTTTTCTAACTTTTCGCGTTCTAATTTTTCCTGTTTTTCTAACTTTTCGCGTTCTAATTTTTCCTGTTTTTCTAATTTTTCGCGTTCTAATTTTTCCTGTTCTAATCGTTCTGCAACAATAGCGTCAGATAATTCCTTAATAACCCCCTCGTCGTACTCATCACTGTCCATTATCTTTTTTTTAAGCTGAATTCTGGTATCATCTTCCGCGAATTCAACACCCAACTCTTCGGCTATCCCCTGAAGATCAACCTTTTTTAGTTTCAATAAGAAAGCCAAACCTTCACCGATTGTTATTACCACCCCACAAGAATAGTTAAACCTACCAAATTAATATTTCCTAAATTTTTATCTTAGTACAGATACATCTCCACTTATTTTACTAATTAATACCCTTCAGGTAATCGATGCATTTAATTTCTAATTAACCTACTAAATACTCTAATTTTCCTCAACCATTAATATCACACAATATACTTCCAATAAAACAAAAAGGTAAAACAATAATTGGATTTAACTACTATGCAATATAGATTCCAATTTATACACTTAGATAATAACATACAATTTACATAAAAATACTGATACGTTGAAATTGAATAGAAGTATTGGTGTCAAAAGAGTAAATACACATAAAGAAAAATTGTAAAACATGCATATATAAATTTCTACAATTATCCTCACTAAAATATTTCCGAACTCAATACTGGTTAAAACAAAACACTTAAAACAAATATACTGAAAATCTTTACTTTTATTTTTCCTCACTATGGCTCTCTTTTGAGCCTTTTTTTTTTCATTATGGCTCTCTTTTGGGCCTTTTTTTCACTATGGCTCTCTTTTGGGCCTTTTTTTTCGCTATGGCTCTCTTTTGAGCCTTTTTTTTTTCCTCACTACCATTGGCCAATTAAAATCCTAAGCAAATGTTATTAAACACTCTTCAAACTTAAAAAATGTTGCTTCATTTAAATATTACTTTAACAATAATTTAACTTTAAGTAAATTTAATTATTCCTTCCAACTACTATTACCACAATTAGTAAAAAAAAAAAAATTATAGACAAACAATACTAGCTCAAGTTATTATGACCTTTCCTTAAAACAATAGCCAATATGGTTATTAACACTTTATAGGTAGGGAGTATTGATAAAACACATAAATGATATAGACAATTTACTTAAATTGCTATTAATTATACAACAACAAATTTTGGTTCGAGATGTCAGCAGAAAGATATGATCAAAACACCTTACCTTATACTTTCTTTGCTGGATTACTTTTCTAATCACAGGTAGCTCCACGATGTAGCGGTAATATGGCACAATAGTTCAGTTTAGTTCTTTCTAATAAAGATACGCACAACACTTTAGTCCACACTAGACGATATGGCACGACACTTTATCACACACTCGACGATCCGGCATGATACTTTAGCATACAGTCGACGACCCGGCACGATACTTTAGGACACATTCGACGATACGGCACGACACTTTAGCATACAGTCGACGACCCGGCACGATACTTTAGCACATACTCGACGATACGGCACGACACTTTACACACCTTCGACGATATGGCACGACCACACAAGAATTCTACTGTATACTCCGGCATTAACAGACTGCAACACGGCTCGCTGGTCACTGGTTTCAGGCGATTCTATTCCACCGCTGCCACCAATTTGTCGGACGTTCCCCTGTCCACACAACTTTGAAGAATGTCCGTGGTAGATATAGCTGCCACCACCGATATTGCTAGGTGATATCGGTCACCCACTGTGAGATTGGTGTAAATGAAGACTTACGCTAGTAACTGAATTATCAGTTTATTAAGAATATATGTACACACAAAATACGCTATTTACAAATATATACAACTACAACTCGGATATAGGTGATCCGGTTCAACATTAAATTAGATACCGTAAAGATTGGTTGTGTACTATTCCAATTACACTTTCTGCCTCACACTCAATACACGTTAAATTCACTTTTTTGGAGCTCAACCTTGAGTCTCCCAACACAAGTATACTGGGCCTGCACTTCTTAACCCAGAACACTAAACACCAGGACGTCTGTGTCCTTTTCGCACCAGAAAACGCACACTTTACGCTCTTCCACACAGAGCATCCTCTAGGTACGAAACCTCGGTACCGAATCAATGATCTCTTAGACAAACTTGCCCTTTCAACTCATGGGGGTTACACAAATGCCAACCCCCTCTGGAGTTTCCTCATTGGGCACCTTCCTTCACTCCTTTCTTGCCTAGTGACATGCTGCTAATCTGCTTATCATCCGCATACTTCATTGACAGATGGACATGCCTCTGAACCATCTCCTTTCTCTAACACACCACCTGTAAAGGATTAGCTGGCAATTCCCCTTTCCACGAAGAGGGAATGTCACCTTGGAAATTCTGTACACAACCATACAATATACTAGATATTCAAATAGAGAAAGAGTAGACATTACATTCTTTAGCACAGGTGCTATCAGATCCTGACACCCCCCATCTTAGCGGAAAATATGCCTTTTAGGGGCTAATTTTCCCCAAACATATAGTAATATCGCAGAAGAGTTCAATAGTCTCTTTACAGATTTCTTCATTATGCTTATTACATAGGTATTTCCAGGTGTCTGAACAATATCTACTGACATCTCTACTGAACCTTTACTAATATTATTATTACATAAACAATACACATGTTAATACAATATTATAAACAAAAAAAATCAAAAAATATTTACACACACACAGAAAAAAAAATTAAATGTGTGACGACATCCCTTTAAGGTTGTCCACTATTGGGTCGTTGATGTTGATGGGCTAACAACTGGTTGTGCTTCCCAGCTCTTTCTATGTAGCCTAGAATTTGCGTCAGCATTTAAATGTTGGACTCCCGGACGATGAGAAATACTCAGGTTCCAGCGTTGCAAGGCAAGAGCCCATCTAGTGAGTTTGGGTGATCTTGGGGTTGTTTCAGTGAGAAATTTTAATGGATTATGATCCGTAATGATCTCAATTTGAGATCCATAGGTCCATTTTTCAAACTTTCTCAACCCAAAGAGAACACTCCAAGCCTCTTTCTCTATACTCGGCCAAGCACGCTGAGCCCCTGACAATTTCTGACTGGCAAAAGCTATTGGTTTAAACTGACCCTTTTCATCTTTTTGAGTAAGGCAACATCCTACTGCCAGGTCGGAAGCATCTGCGTGGAGCTGATATTCCCGGCCTACGATAGGTGTAGCCAAACTCGTCACTTTACATAACTCATCTTTAAGAGTATTAAATGCTTTTTCTGCCCTTTCATCCCATGGTACAGTATTTTTAACCTTCCCTTTAGTCAATTCGGTTAAAGGTATAGCAATTTCGGCATAATTTGGAATATAAGATCGGTAAAATCCCATTAATCCCAAAACAGATCTAACTTCCTTTTTAGTTTTTGGTCTCTTTAGATCCCTTATTGCTCCTATTTTTTCCTCATCGGGTGCATGCGTTCCACCCCCAATTACATGACCTAAAAACTTAGTTAATTTCTCTCCAAATTTACATTTATCTAGCCTAATCGTAAAATTTCTGCTTTTAAGTTCTTCAATGACAGCCCTAACATGCTCACAATGTTCTTCCCAGGTGTCGGAGAAAAGGATGACATCATCAATATATGCTTCCGCATACCTCCGATGACCTTGAAGAACCTCATTCATATCTTTCTGAAACGTGGCAGCCGCCCCTGATAATCCAAAAGGCATTGTACGCCACTGATAAGTTCCATTATGCGTTGTAAAAGCTGTCAAATGTTTACACTCCTCAGCCATTTTAATCTGCCAATAACCCCTCAATAAATCAATTGATGATAAATACTTAGCCGCCCCTGCGGTATACAGGATTTCTTGAGAATCTTTCATCGGAAAGGTTGGCACCTGAGTTACCGAATTTAATGCTCTATAGTCTATACAAAGCCTAACAGTTGCGTCTTTTTTCGCCACACAAACAATTGGATGACTAATTTCAGCATTTGACACTTCGATTAGATTTAATTCTAATAACTCCTGAATCTGTCTATCTACTTCCTCTTTGTAAGCTACAGGTACACTATATAACTTTGGCTTTTTCCTTTCCACCCCCGGTTTAAGATCAATACGATGTTCTCCTACATCCGCGGGTCGTACAGGACCCATAAACACCTTTTTATTCTCCCTCAAAATAGACTTTAAATCTTTAACTTGATTGTTAGATAACCCTTTTATTTCGAACCTCTCTATATCTCGTTCTACTTCCTGATCCCGGTTCAAAATAGGAATTTCCCCAACTTCTCCAAATTCCTCATCACCCTCGAAAACAATATTAACTATATTACATTTAGCAATAAATTCTCTTATCTTATTTTGGTGCACATGCTTCCTACTCCCGTCAGCTAACTCAACTACAAACGAATGCTGATTTCGTTTTTCGACTATGGTTGCCGGCCCTTGCCACCTAGAATATAACTTATTAGTTGAATCGGGGATTAACAATATTACCTTATCGCCTACTTCAAACGTTTTTTCCTTAGACCTTAAATTATAATGGTAAGCCATTCTATTTTGTTGTACCTCAGACGATAATTTTGCCTCATTTGCGGCTCTTTCTAAACGTCCCTTAAGTTTATTCAGATACTCATGAATCGGCGTAGTATCTAACTGCGCCCCCTTATTTTCTCCTGCCCAGGATGACTTGAGAATCGATAAAGGACCCTCCGGCGCTCTATTATATAATAACTGGAAAGGTGCGATTCCCGTCGTAGAATTCGGGGATTCCCTATACGCCCATAATACAAATGGTATTTGTTCATGCCACTTTTTTCCTTCTTCTCTAATAGTATGATGTAACATACGTTTAAGGGTCTGATTAAATCGTTCCACGAGCCCATTAGACTGTGGATACTGTGGGGTCGAAAATCTTGGACTAGCACCTAACCTTTTCTCAAATTCTTTTGTTAAGTCGGCAGTGAAATTGGTTCCATTATCGCAGGCGATTACATTTGGAATTCCTGTCCTCATAAATATTTGAAGTAACGCATCACACGCGGTTTTAGCAGTTAAACTTTTTAAAGGGATCGCATCCGCCCACCTGGTATGTTGATCAATTAAAGTTAGTATATACTGATGCCCTTGGGAACTTTTAGGATCAATAGGCCCAATTAAATCAACATTAACTACCTGAAATGGAAATTCCGGACGCGACACTGGGGAAATAGGAGCTCTATCATTTACCTTAACCCCTCTAGTCAATTGGCACTCTAAACATGACTCACAAAATTGTTTAGTTTCTTTCGCCATCCCCTCCCAATAAAATGAATACCTGGTTCTCTGTAAAGTTTTCTTGGCTGCATGATGCCCTCCAAATACCGAATTATGCGCTAATTTTAGGATTTCATCTCGCCTTATTTTGGCTACTACTAATTGCGCTATAGTCTCGCCTAACAATTTCTCTTTATGATACAATAAACCATTTACAATATAATAATCCCCCTTTTTCACTTTAGCTAATTCCCAAGCTTTCTCTAACTCTTTACATTCTAATTGGGATTCCTTAAACATATCTGAATTGCTAACAATAGCTTTATTACCTTCCTCCACTTCCGTTTTTTTCTGGATTCTGACTTTGTACATTTTGCGAACTCGCTTCTATTGCGTAAACATTACAACTATCGTTATTCATACCTTCCTTTTCATTCAAGTTATCAATAACTTCCGAATTATCAATAATAATTTCTGAACTTTCTAATGCTTGGGCCTCTAGCAATGGCTCCTCCCGGTGTACACCTGACAACTCGTTAATCACTTCGGGATGTAAAATTACTTGCTCATTAATATTATCAGTCACTGCGCAAAGTACTTCCTGATGAATTATATTAGTTTGTCCGAATTGCGGAATAGCTAACGGTAATTTAATCAACGGCGATTTAACTGCTTCACCGAATAACCCTTGTAAATAAATCCTACCCACTCCTTTTAATTTCTCTTCCGGTACCAAATCTTTATGAACAACACTAATTTCACATCCAGAATCAACCAATCTCTCTTCTTTTTGCCCATTCACACTAACTTCAATTTTCTCAAGTTTATTTAATTTCTCACCAATAACGTTAGTTCTCTATTCGGCCTTTGCCGATATTCTCGCCACAATAGCTCCATTAGGTAACTCTTTGTTTTCTTTTACCACAATCTTATGCACACCCGCTTTCGGATCTCGCCCTTTATTACCATTATTTTCCTCATTACCCACTTTATTATAAAAACGTTGGTAATGACCTCTCAAACCACATTTAAAGCATTTAGGAGCTGAAGCATTACTAGGCTTCTTAAAATCTATTTTCCTATCCGAAAAAGAATTAGTCTCCTTACTCCCGTTTTGCCTCCAATTATTACTAACTTTGTTATCATCCCTCGGTCTCATTTTTTCATTGTTTACGTGCCTATCTTTACCTTTAAAACTTTTATACGTAACGGCGTAAGACTTATGTTTAGCGTCAAAATAATTGTCACATTCTTTAGCAATTTTAGAATCTTCTAACCATTTACCCTGGTGAGTTAACCCAATATATGACGCAGTATCCTCATCTAACGTGCTTACTAACTTATCAGTAACTATTAACTGGTTGACCTTTTCATAAGAGTCGGCACCTCTAATCTTACAATAATTTCCCCACGTCGCTATTAAACGCGATACAAATAATACATGAGTTTCATTCTGGTTTCTCTTAGCCTTCTTAAAATTTTCCAAACACGCCTTCGTTGTCGGCTTATGTTCCCAGAACTAACTCCTTTAACTCCTCATAATTCTCCATTTGTTCCGTAGTGGTATAAATTAACAAATTATCTGCCTTATCTCCTAACATATTTAGTAGAATTTCGGCCTGCTGGTTTTCCGGTACATTTTTAGTTTTGAATGCCCTTTCTAAACTGTTGAAAAATAAATTCCATCCCTCAGTCCCTTCTGGTACTTTGATAGATAGAGTTTTAACACTTTTGATCAATTTTTCTATATTACTTCATTATTAGATTCCCTAGAGACATTAGAATTATTTGCCGATCCTTGAATCCTTAATCTCTCCATTTCTAATTCATGTTCCATCCTTAATTTTTCAACCCTTTCTAATTTTTCCTGTTTTTCTTCACGCTCTAACCTTTCCTGTTTTTCTAACTTTTCGCGTTCTAATTTTTCCTGTTTTTCTAACTTTTCGCGTTCTAATTTTTCCTGTTTTTCTAACTTTTCTCGTTCTAATTTTTCCTGTTCTAATCGTTCTGCAACAATGGCGTCAGATAATTCCTTAATAACCCCCTCGTCGTACTCATCACTGTCCATTATCTTTTTTTTAAGCTGAATTCTGGTATCATCTTCCGCGAATTCAACACCCAACTCTTCGGCTATCCCCTGAAGACCAACCTTTTTTAGTTTCAATAAGAAAGCCATACCTTCACCGATTGTTATTACCACCCCACAAGAATAGTTAAACCTACCAAATTAATATTTCCTAAATTTTTATCTTAGTACAGATACATCTCCACTTATTTTACTAATTAATACCCTTCAGGTAATCGATGCATTTAATTTCTAATTAACCTACTAAATACTCTAATTTTCCTCAACCATTAATATCACACAATATACTTCCAATAAAACAAAAAGGTAAAACAATAATTCGATTTAACTACTATGCAATATAGATTCCAATTTATACACTTAGATAATAACATACAATTTACATAAAAATACTGATACGTTGAAATTGAATAGAAGTATTGGTGTCAATCGAGTAAATCCACATAAAGAAAAATTGTAAAACATGCATATATAAATTTCTACAATTATCCTCACTAAAATATTTCCGAACTCAATACTGGTTAAAACAAAACACTTAAAACAAATATACTGAAAATCTTTACTTTTATTTTTCCTCACTATGGCTCTCTTTTGAGCCTTTTTTTTTCACTATGGCTCTCTTTTGGGCCTTTTTTTTTTCCTCACTGCCATTGGCTAATTAAAATCCTAAGCAAATGTTATTATACACTCTTCAAACTTAAAAAATGTTGCTTCATTTAAATATTACTTTAACAATAATTTAATTTTAAGTAAATTTAATTATTCCTTCCAACTACTATTACCACAATTTAGTAAAAAAAAAAAAAAAATTATAGACAATCAATACTAGCTCAAGTTATTATGATCTTTCCTTAAAACAATAGCCAATATGGTTATTAACACTTTATAGGTAGGGAGTATTGATAAAACACATAAATGATATAGACAATTTACTTAAATTGCTATTAATTATACAACAACAAATTTTGGTTCGAGATGTCAGCAGAAAGATATGATCAAAACACCTTACCTTATACTTTCTTTGCTGAATTACTTTTCTAATCACAGGTAGCTCCACAATGTAGCGGTAATATGGCACAATAGTTCAGTTTAGTTCTTTCTAATAAAGATACGCACAACACTTTAGTCCACACTAGACGATATGGCACGACACTTTATCACACACTCGACGATCCGGCACGATACATTAGCATACAGTCGACGACCCGGCACGATACTTTAGGACACATTCGACGATACGGCACGACACTTTAGCATACAGTCGACGACTCGGCACGATACTTTAGCACATACTCGACGATACGGCACGACACTTTACACACCTTCGACGATATGGCACGACCACACAAGAATTCTACTGGATACTCCGACATTAACAGACTGCAACACGGCTCGCTGGTCACTGGTTTCAGGCGATTTCATCCCACCGCTGCCACCAATTTGTCGGACGTTTCCCTCAGTCCACACAACTTTGAAGAATGTCCGTGGTAGATATAGCTGCCACCACCGATATTGCTAGGTGATATCGGTCACCCACTGTGAGATTGGTGTAAATGAAGACTTACGCTAGTAACTGAATTATCAGTTTATTAAGAATATATGTACACACAAAATACGCTATTTACAAATATATACAACTACAACTCGGATATAGGTGATCCGGTTCAACATTAAATTAGATACCGTAAAGATTGGTTGTGTACTATTCCAATTACACTTTCCGCCTCACACTCAATACACGTTAAATTCACTTTTTTGGAGCTCAACCTTGAGTCTCCCAACACAAGTATACTGGGCCTGCACTTCTTAACCCAGAACACTAAACACCAGGACGTCTGTGTCCTTTTCGCACCAGAAAACGCACACTTTACGCTCTTCCACACAGAGCATCCTCTAGGTACGAAACCTCGGTACCGAATCAATGATCTCTGAGACAAACTTGCCCTCTCAACTCATGGGATCACACAAATGCCAACCCCCTCTGGAGTTTCCTCATTGGGCACCTTCCCTCACTCCTTTCTTGCCTAGTGACATGCTGCTAATCTGCTTATCATCCGCATACTTCACTGACAGATGGACATGCCTCTGAACCATCTCCTTTCTCTAACACACCACCTGTAAAGGAGTAGCTGGCAATTCCCCTTTCCACGAAGAGGGAATGTCACCTTGGAAATTCTGTACACAACCATACAATATACTAGATATTCAAATAGAGAAAGAGTAGACATTACATTCTTTAGCACAGGTGCTATCAGATCTTGACAACTTTCAAAGCCGCACCCATATAATTTCAACTTTAAGTCGCGTTTTCTCAAAACTTGATTTTTGTCGACTAACACCAAGATTTAAAAAAACTATTTGATGGAATGGCTTAATTTTTTCTTTCCATGCACATAACATCATTATCTATAGAATGAATTTATATATTTTAGATAATTTAATATTTTAAGCATTTTTAATGAAAAAAAAATTGTATTTCTTAGGGTTTTTTTAAATTTTCAAATTTGAGAGTTTTTTCAAATAATGTTTTTTTTTTTTTTTTTTTTTTTTTTTGGGGGGGGGGGGTGATAGTTGTATCCTTAATTCATTCTTTAGAGTAAAGTTTCCGGATCATTTTAAAGCAAAAATTAGGTTCTTATATCAATTCAACGTTAAGGTATCTTGGTGATATAACACATATTTTTTTTTTCGAAAATTGTGTTACATAAATTTTGCTATATTTTTTTTATATTGCATTGAAGTACTTCACTTTATATTTTATAAGACTCCAAACATACCTTTAAAATATCAGAAAGTTTAAATTAATTACACTGAATACTTCTGTTTTTTTATATGGACTCGAAGCGAGAGCTCTGTTTACATGTTTTTCCGTATCGATCAAGCACTGAGCCTCCTTAAATCACATTAAGTTTTTCTTTTACAATTAATATTTATTTTAAATATCATTGGAATCCCTAACTACTGAAAATGCAAAAAACTATATGAAAAAAAGCTTACATTTTAGTCACCTAAGTGCTTTATCAATTCAAAAAATTGAAACAGATGGCAAAATATTGCAGAAAATTTGTTTTCGTGAGAAATTTAACTATACATCTGCTAAAGGAGTTTTCAATGCTCCTGTAAGTCTAACTGATGTCCACTTTTTTTCCTCCTTCTTCTTCCAAACAAAGCTATTTTAAGGAGATAATAAAACCAGCTTTCATTTTGTCGATAAAAAAATTCAGAAAAAAAATATGAATTAAATCAATCGAAATTGCGAAATTAAGTAAGCGGAGAGTTCAAATTATTGGTGGGCTCGTGCCCCATGGGCCCGTATAAGTTGGCGCCATTGACAATGTATAAGTTCTATCAGTGTTCTCGCTAACATTTGACTAACGTTAGTAACTTGGCTAATTAAAAATAAAAAACATTCGCCAAATGAAAAAAGTATTAGCCAAATAGATTCGCCGTGTAGCAAAATATATATATACAGTCCTGGACAAAATTATAAACTCAGAAAATTTTTAATTTGTTTGCATCATAATATAAATAAGATTAGCTTCACGTTAATAATATAATTATGAATATTTATATTAAGGCATCTAAAATTAATGTAACTTATAAATAAAATGGAGTAAGTAATTTAAATAAGAAAATACATAACTTAAAAAATATAACATTATGTGAAACCTGGACAAAATTATAAACTCAAAGTCATGATTTTCTATATTCTGGCACATTTGATATAAATAAATGCATTTTGTGATAAAAAACTAATAAAAGGAGTCATTATGAATCAATAAATTTCAATACATCAATACATGTTTTAATTTTTTTCATAAAATAACATTATGTGACACCTGGACAAAATTATAAACTCAAAATTGGGAATTTCTACAATCTAGTATTTTTGATATAAATAAATGCATTTTATGATAATAAATTAATAAATGGAGCTATTAGGGATGAATATATTTCAATACATCAATGCATTTTTATAATTTTTAGTTAAACAATTTTGTTAAATATGGTTTATTAATATGGTTTTTGTATATAAAATGGAGTGGTCAACTTTCAAAGATACAGAAAGAAATCAAAGATCTATGTTATGAACAGCATTTAGCACTGGAGCTTCTTCTAGCAGAATTGTAAATACTAGTTAAATGTAAGCTCTCGAATTGTTAGACGAATTCTTCAATGAGCTCCGAATATGAAATGGAAGAAAATGAAAGCTGAGCCAAAACTTGAGCCCCATCACATGAAACCCAGATTTCATTTTGCACAACAGCATGTACCATGGATAATATAATGGAGCACAATCATTTGGTCAGACGAAAAGAAAATTAATTTAGAGGCCCAGGTGGCATAAGATACATTGGAACGATATTACAACGGCATACCTTTAGTCGAAACTTTGGTAAACAATCAGTGATGGTGTGGGCTGGTTTTTCTCAGAATGGTAAAATTGCTCTAGATTTTCTTAGTTGAAAACAAAAAGCAGAAGACTACCAGTTAATGCTGGACGATAATCTTTTGTCATATGGACCGTTGATCGCTGAAGAAAACTGGGTTAATTCTGCAAGATAATGCAGCAATACACTCTACAAAAAGCACAAAAGAGTGGCTGCAGCGCTGGTATGTAAATATCCTGAATTGACCAGCTCGCAGCCTTGATCTAAACCCCATTAGAAATTGCTGGAGTGCAATCGTTCGAATAGTCTATCGCGATGGACGCCAATATCAAAACACAAATGATTTAAACATTGCTATACTTTCTGCCTGGAACCAGTTGTCTATGGAGCAGTTGGAAAAAAAAATTCAATCTATGCCGAGTCGCATATTCGACGTCATTCAGAAACTAGTCGTTGGGGGCCACCGTAATACTTACACCCATCATAGATGTATATGAAAATAAAACATGTGAAAACTATTTATACAATGCATTGCAATTCATAAACAAAATTTAAATATTGTTAATATACATAGTAATGTTATATTAAAGAACTGCTGATGTACCAATTTCGACAAATTATATAAAACGCCAAACTACTCAAGTAGTACCGAACTGCGTAAAAGAAACATCCTTATAACTCCAAAAATAATAATTCTATTAACTAACAATTAACTGCGTCGGATTAAGCGTCTCATTTCCAATTAAAATATACTTCTGAATTGAAATTTGAATGAAATACAGGGTCATGAAAAATCGAAGAATGTGGAAAACACGATTACAAATATCTCGGCAACTAATAATCCGATCTACTTCGTTCTATATGCAAAATGTGTGTTATTTTATTGCATTTTACGTCCATTCCTTAGAACAAAAAAATTCGAAAATTTTTATATACCTTTCATCAGAACGAATTTTTCGAGAGTCCGAAAAAAATAGTTCCGGATAATCGAGGTTGCTGATATTAAATAGGGTTCGTCCCATTCTTACATACTAACTACATACAAAATTTCAAGTCTCTATCTCAATTTGTTCGGGAGATAGAGCGTTTACAGACAGACAGACAGACAGACAGACGGACGGCAAATTTTTTTTTCTACAAATATGTTTTTCGGAATCTCCAGTGTCCAAAACGTGTAAATCCGTCAAAAAAATTTTTTCGATTTTCAAAACGATTGCAAGACTTACCCTATACTACGTATGATGGGTAAGTAAAATGGCGGTTCAACACATTTTTGAATGTATGCATTATTACTTTGCACCAGGATTCAAAAGTACGTTCACTTCTTAAACTCTATAATTTTATGTGTTCAATTTACACATGTACTATATTTATATTTTACTCATATTTTTTGAAAAAAAAAATTATAAAAATGCATTGATGTATTGAAATATATTCATTCCTAATAACTCCATTTATTAATTTATTATCACAAAATGCGTTTCTTTATATCAAAAATACCAGAGTGTAGAAATTCATAGCTTTGAGTTTATAATTATGTCCAGGTTTCATTTAATGTTATTTTACGAGAAAAATTAAAATATGCATTGATGTATTGAAATGTATGGATGCGTAATGACTCCATTTATTAGCTTCTTATCACAAAATGCATTTATTTATATGAAATATGCCAGAATATAGAAATTTATAACTTTGAGTTTATAATTTTGTCCAGGTTTCACATAATGTTATTTTTTTAAAGTTATGTATTTTTTTATTTAAATTACTTACTACATTTTATTTATGAGTTACATTAAATTTAGACGTATTATTATAAGTAGTCATCATTATTTTATTAATGTAAAACTAAGCTTATTTATATTATGATGTAAACAAATAAAAAATTTTGTGAGTTTATAATTTTGGCCAGGAGTGTATATATATATATATATATATAATACCATTAAAAGTAGACAAGATTCACCAATGGATTCTATCAACAAAACAATAAACCAAAACGAAGAATTAAATTGAATTACATTAAACAATATTAACCATTTGAAATTAACCATTGAATTTAATAACTTATAGCACATTGAACATGGAAGGAAAAAAGAACAATATGAATACAAATGAAATTCGTAGACCAAAGCAGAATCTTCAGGTCCCAAATACTTTGGAACTACAAATGGAGTGTGTGGTTTCATCTTCGTATTTGCCATAAAAAAGCAAAACAATACGAATTTGGGACTACCATCACACAAAAACCAAATTATTAAACAAGGAGCAAAGATATTTTACAAAAAGGAGTTGAAAGTAAGTAAAAATAATAGTTATCCATAACAAACAAAAAAGATAAAGCTGAATGGAAATATAATTGAACCGGAGAAAATAATTAATAATCGATATTAACATAAAATTAAATTAATAAAATGATTAAAATTAGAATTAAGAGATAACATTCATATTAACATATAACTTAAAATACATTATTGTTACTTTAATCAGTAACATTTATTGTGACTTTACATGGTAAAAACTCATTATCTTAATATAGGATAATAAAAATTAAAAAATAAAATAAAATAAAATAAAAATAAAAGAATAAAAATAAAAAAAATATAAAAAAATAATAATAGTAATAATATTATTAATAATAATACCAAAAATTATATCAATAACATTAAAAATAATTTGATAATTAAAATATAGCTATTTAACTATAGATATAACTAGACAAATATCCATATATTGGTGTAAATTAAACAGTTTAAAAATTATGTTAAAATAAATAACCCACTCTCAATTTTTTTTTATAAATAATTAACCTTTGCGTTTTTATCCAGACAACACCACCCTCCTCCGTACTCTAACATCTACCCACCCAACCAACCTATATATATTTTTTTTATTACTTTTTAACATTTTTAATTTTTTATTATTATTTTTATGTTTTATAATTTTTTTTATACATTTTTTACGCAAAGAATTAATTATAAGATCATGTAATATCTAATTATAAATTAAAGAATATATGAATTTTTTAGGATAACCATTATTTCTAGCATCATATACAAGCTTTTTAATATTAGTATTAATTAAATGGGAAGAACATAGACATTTTATTCTACATAAATGGTTAAGTATTATATTACGATATACAGAATTATGAAGACATGATTTAAAATTAGTAAAGGTATTAACTTTAAAATTAAATTCTTTCCTTTTGTCATAAATATCAGTTATAAATTTGTTCTCTTTTAATATAATTTTAATATCTAAGAAATTGATTGCATTATTAAAAAGTAGGTTTTTTGAAAGTTCTAGATTAGAAGGATAATCAACAGGGAATTGAGATATACAGGTGTTATCAGTATCAATTAAAATTACATCATCTATATATCGATATAAATGTATTGTATTATTTAAATAATGACGTTCATAGTAATATAAGTATAAGTCAGATAATACACTAGATGTACTACCACCTTGTGGTATACCAACATTTTGAATATATATATTGTTATCATGCATGATAAAATTATTATAGATAATGAAATTAGTTAAGGTATGAAAATAATCAGAATCGATAGTATGTGATATATCCAACTCGTGTTGATATTTTTTAAAAAGCTCATTTATGATATTATGTAAATCCGATAAATCGATATTATTAAATAAATCTTTAAAATCATAGGTAGTGATATTTTTTATACATTTAAGATTTTTCATAATATGGACCAATTCATAACTATTTTTCATGCAATGTGTATTATCACTTTTTTTTTAATATTATATATTTGATTAAGAATTACTAATAGAAGTTTGTTAGCAGCATTATTATAAGTATTGCAACCAATTGTAACAGTTCTGAATTTAACAGGATGTTTATGAAATTTGGGTATAAGGACTAGATAAGGATATTTAAAGTTAGTAGGGTTAATGTCTAATAATTTATAGAATTCTTTAATTTTACGATTATTGGCAAGTAAGTTATCATTAATTTTTTGGAATGTGTTATTATTAGATATACTAGATTTAAGCAGGTGATGATAATAAGATTTACAAATAATTGCATAATTATTTGGAGATTTATCAACATAAGTTATTACAAAGTTTTGTTGTAATTTATTGATTTGCTTAAACAGATGCTGTGTATTTACATATTCTAGGTGTGAAATATTATATTTTAAGGACCTGGTTAATTTATCGATAACTAATATTTTCCATTGATTAAAATATTCAATGGGTTTATTATAATAAATTGCAAGTTTATAAATAAATATATCTATATCATATGTAAATTGTTTTATGATAGGTTTAATGTTTAATTTGGATGGAATTCTGTACTTGGTTCCATAACCCATAATTCTTCTAAGTTGTAAATCATCTACAAGATTAAGATTACCAGTAATAATATGTCCATGATCTTTATTTATATATTTTTGTAGAGAGGGGTCATTGCATTTACAGGGTAATGCACTAGCATCAAAAGAAGATTTGGCGAAAGAATTATAGTTAAAAATCGTTCTGCCGATAGATATGGGATACTTAAAGGTTTTAGATATATGAATATTATTAATAGGAAATTGACAGTTTTTATCATTTAATATGGAATTAATATTGATTTTATTAAATATTGGATTAGAAAAAGTAATTACCATTTGAGTATTAGTTTGTAGATTTTTAGGTTTTTTTAGTAAATTTATATTGTAAAGGTTGACACGAGTCATAATGAGATCATAAAAAACATCTGAAAAATGTTTAGTGTAAGCTTTACTGAGAAAAATATTTAAATATTGTACTATATGTTTCTTTTTTATTCCAAAAATATATTTACGTATTAGAAACCAATTGTAATTTTTTAAATAATTACGATGCAGATTATTAATTTGTTGAATTATAATGTTTTTAGGAGTAATACTAGAAGATGAACCTTTTCCTCTTTTGTTACGTGTAGTTTTAGGATTTATAAGATGATTTAAACTATGATAAATGGGAGAATAATCTTTAGTATCATTTATAGATGAAAAAACTTTAACAGATCTTTTAAAAACCTCACTATTAAGACCATAAGGATAAATTGTATTATAATATTTCATATATGAAGACTCTAAATAGAGACGCTCAGATTTATTTTTCTGAATTTGTATTATTTCAATAGTAGTATTTTTAAATTTATGTTGATGAAAATGCTGTATTTCAGCTGTAGACTGTATATTTTTTGCTAAATTTTTATCAGAATCTGACCGATGTTGATTCATGCGTATATGAAGAGGACCAGAAGTTTCACCAATATATTTCAAATTGCAAATGTTACACTTTATACTATAAATTACATTAAAAGCCTTACAAAAAATAGAAATATGAGGATCTGATACGATTTGTGACTGAGAAGCAGATGGACAAGTTTTACATCGGATATCAGAACATTTCTGAAAATATAATTGAGGAGGAGGAGCATGTATATGGAAACTGGATGACGGTCCAGGAGTAACCCTATTATTGCTCCTGTACCGGGCACTACACTGTAAAGAAGCATTGTGTATCTTGCCAGGATCGAGATTTTTACTAAGTACTGCCATAATATAAGAGATAATACAAATATAATAAAAATATAAAAATAGAAAAATTACAATTAAATAATCGAGTATCTTGACTAATATAATTTACTAAAGAAAAGGATCTAGAATAATACAACTATAAAATGAAAATAGATACAATATGTACAAAGCTTTAAAGCAGTACTCAAACCTCGAAAAGGAAACAATACACAACCATAATACTACCATCCCACAGCACATATAATAAGAATCATAGTACTCACATTACAATAAATGCAAAATCACAAAATCGACTCATTTAAAAGTGAAAAAATCACCGTACATAATAATCCACAAACTTATCCAATTAACATCTCAGCACAATGCTCACATTGTTACTACATTTCACATAGGCTTAACTTCTCATAATTTCAATGTATTTATTTAATATAAAAAAAAATAAATAATGATAATTTCAATGTATTACTTTAATATTAAAAAATAATAAATAATGAATATTGATTTTGACATTTAATATACCATATATCAAGACAATGAATTAAACATAATAGCAAAATTAACAGTTAAAATATTATAAATATACCATATATAATATTCATGATGAAACGATTTGCAACTCTTAATGGAAATCCTATTAAGTGGTAACGGAAAACTACATTGTAGAAATCTCACAGACAATACACAATGGTTATGCGGATAGCAGCAATTACCTATGCGCACCATATTTATAAAATTGCTATTAGCAACGGATATTATATATAAATTATATATAAGATACCACAATAGGAAAAAAATCATTATGTCTATTCAATATACCGGGTGATCCAAAAGTCAGGACGAACTTTAAAAATGAATAACTCGAAAACGAATCAAGATACAAAGATACGGTTTGCACCAAATGGATGGAAAAGAAACCGGATTTTGTGTGACAACAAAAAAATATTGTTCTATTGGCGACCAACGGCATCACTAGCAGCATTGAAAGATGCCATCCGCCAAAACGTGTCTGCCATAAAGCAAGAAATGCTACTAAATGCTGTGAACGGTGTAGTGCCTAGTCTCACAGCTGCACTTATGAATGAGGGACAGCACATTGAACATTTTCTGTTGTACTAATTAACTGTAACTAAGCTGACTTGGAAATTGTCAACATTTTTTCATTTGCAAATCATCTTTTGGTGCAAAAAACACTACCGTGTCATTTTTTGGATGTCAACGGCAAACTATTTTTTTCGTTGTCACACAAAATCCGGTTTCTTTTCCATCCATTTGGTGCAAACCGTATCTTTGTATCTTGATTCGTTTTCGAGTTATTCATTTTTAAAGTTCGTCCTGACTTTTGGATCACCCGGTATATATATATATATATAAATACTTTTATAAATACATCCAAAGTTATTCAGACAATACCAATAAAAAAACCAATGAAACTAGTATTTTTACATTCATATTATTAAAAACAGTTGAAGTTTGAAGAGAAATAGAAGGCAGATTACCAAATTACTAAGAAATATGTGGATAAATGGACATTATATAACCAGAGTAATTCATATATTACCATACAATAAACCAATGGAACCAGTATTTTTACAATCATCTTATTGAAAACAGTTGAAGTTTGAAGTGAAATAGAAGGCAGATTACCAAAATAATGAAAGATAAATGGATAAAAGGGCAGTAGAAGGCTTTTCCATTAAACTACTTCATCAGGGGTGTATAGTTTAACAAAAAAGCAAAAACATCCAACCAGTTTCTGTTATGAGTCGTGCTAAAAGCTAAGAATTCGACTCACAATACACCCGACTGGCTGGAAGCTATTCAGATGACAAATTAGTAGAAAGATACACATAGAAGAAAATAAAATCAATATGACAAAATAACAATAATACATTATTCCATTAAAAAAAAAAGATATATATATTAAGATAATTTACCATTACCCATATCCTAGCAAGATTTGTAGTGCAATCAGATACAAACTACATGTGACTTACTAACAATCACGGTTATGGTCATAGTATAAATCACATAGATAATAAAATAAAGTTGTAACAATAATTATAAAAATTAGTAAAACATATATTATACTATATAATTCATAATATATTTAGAAAAAAAAATAGATGCTACTATTAAAAATATTATATTTTTATTTTAAATCAATTATCAAAATTACTATATTAATTAATTAACTCGAATATATTACTACAACTTCTAGCGGAAAATTATTTTAGTTCTGCCATCTAAAGGATTAATATATTAATTAAATTATATGCTTATGGTGCTGCCCTCCATTATAGGAAAAAAATAAATTATTTATTAGCTAAGAGTTTCCAAGAAGAATTTCTATTCTAATATTTTACAAATAATTCCTTTAAGACAAATACAATAGACAACCATAGCTTATCTCAATAACTTGATCATTTTTAAGTTATGCATATTAGTTTTTAGGTAAACATAAACTTTAATACTATGTGTAAAGTTTTTTTTTTTTTTTTTTTTAATAGATAATAATTAACCATTGCGTATTATCCAGACAACACCGCCCTCCTCCGTAATCTAACATCTAACCCACCCAACCATCCTATTATTCATAATTTTTTTTTTTTTTTTTTGTATTATCTTTATTTTTTATAATTTTTTTTAATATTTTTTTACGCAATGTGTTAATTATTTTTAAGATCATGTAATAACTTATTATATATTAAAGACTATAGGAGTTTTTATCAATAACATCATATGGTAATATTGGTTGAAGAGAAAATAGACAGTTAATACTAAATATATGTTTATACAGATAATATTTTTTTAACCAAATGTAAAGGATAACCATATCTTATAGCAGTTTCTTGTACAGTTTTTAAATTATGCATTTTAAAATTATGTGAACAAATATTTTTAATTCTATGGGCAAAATTAAGTAATATATTGACATAGACAGATTTATGTAGGCAAGAATTATAATGAGTAAAGAGGTTTACTTTAAAAGGAAAGTCATTACGTTTGTCATAAATATCAAATAGAATTTTATTATCAGAAAGCGTAATATTAAGATCAAGAAAGTTAATTGTATTATTATGCATATCATTATAACTGTATTTTAAATTTTTGTGGTATTTAATTGGTAGCGAATAGTTAGATGACTTTTTAGAATATAAAATTATTATATCATCAAGATACCTGTATAGAAAACAATTAACAATAGAAGTATTACGTTCATAATAATGTAAGTAGAGATCAGCACAGATGGATGATACAATCCCACCTTGTGGAAGACCGACTATTTGTTTGAATATTGATTGTATTATTAAATAATATATAATTATGATAAAGAATAAATTTGGTTAAAGATTTGAAGTAAGATAAAGATACATGTATGTTTAGAGAATTCCTATATTCCTTGAATAATAAATTTATGATCCTGAACATATCTGCAATATCAATTGTATTAAATAAATCATTAAAGTCATATGTTTTGATGTACTGAATGTTTTGTAAATTTTTGATATTATTTACAAGATGTAAACTATTTTTTATACTGTAGAATTTATTATTAGTTTTTGCAATATCTAGCATTTTTGTAAGTATTGTTAATAATTCTTTACCTGCATTATTGTTATAAGTATTACACCCAATAGTTATAGTACGAAACTTTATAGGAATTTTATGGAATTTTGGAATAACCACAATGTAAGGATAGTTATAATTATGATTCTTTAATTTTAGTAATTTATAATATTGAGCTATATGTCTATTTTTAATAATAGTATCAATATCTGTTTTAATGAAATTTGAACTAGAATTTATTGCTTGATTTAATAATGTAGAGTAATAATGTTTACATATGAAAGCATAGTTGTTAGGAGATTTATCGACATATGTTATGATAAATTTATTTTGTAAGTTATTTATTTCATCATTTAATTGTTTAAAATTTAAATTGAAGGTATCGATATTCCTATAAAGTTCAATATTTAATTTATCTAAAACATTAAGTTTCCATTCAGTGAAGTATTCCAGAGGCTTATTGTAGTCTATCGAAATTTTATAAATAAAAGGATCTAAATCTAAATTAAACTGTTTAATGATCGATTTAATATTAGTACATGAAGGAACACGAAATTTAGTACCATTAGCCATTAAATTTCTTAAAGAATCATTTTCAACGATATTAATATCCCCAGTAATAATGTGACCATGATCTTGATTTACGAAGTTACTATAACAGGGATCATTACAATAACATGGATAATTAGTATTATTGGTTAAAAATTTAGAAAATTTATTGTAGTTAAATATCTTACGTCCAAGTGTAACATTATATTTGAAGGATTTATGTATAGAGAAATTTTTTATAGGGAAATTATTATTTTTATCATTAATAATGTTGTGTAGATTAATTTTATTAAGTACATTATTGGTAAAAGTTATTATGAGTTGAGTATTATTAGTTTTTTTATATGTATTTTTAGAAATTTTAACATTAAGAAAATTAATTCTATAGTACAATAAATCAAAGTAAATATCACTAAAATGTGAAGTTAAATCAATAGATAGAAATACTTTATAATATAAATTTAGATGTTTCTTTTTTATTGAAAAAATGTGTTTCCTAATATCCATCCATTGATACGAGTTATTATATTCAGATTCCAACTTAATTATTTGTTGTTTGATCTCATTTCTAGAAATATATAGATTTTTAGTCTTATTTTTACCTCTTGTTGTACGTGTAGTTTTTTTAATAGCAGAATGATTTAATTTTGCATTATATATACAGTAGAACCTCGATCCATCGTTTTTCAAGGGGCGCAGAGAAAAAAACGATGAATGCGGATTAACTTCAAAATACGAAAAAAACACAATATTTATGCATTACTAATGCATGCAATGTATACAGTATATTAATAAATACTAATTTGTTGCGTACTAAACCATAAAACAAATAAATTGTAGTTATTGAAAATTGATATATTTTATAAAAAATTAATAGTTTTGTTTGATCTTTCATTTTTTTTTTAATTTAAGAATAAATTTTCAAGGTATACAACATTAATCTGGTCATTTTCTCTAATTTCATATATCTACCATATAAAAGTTCATGCAGTTTCAAATGCAGTAATTGCATGAAACAGACTTGACACTGGTGGCTCAGCTTCCTCAGCATCACCGTTATCTCCTTCTTATTCGTCATTATTTTCACTTTTTTGCATTATCACACATTTTTTTTTTTTTTTTTTTTTTTATGTTTAAGACACCAGATGTTGCAACATATTGATCAATGAAAACATAATCACATACTCTGCTATATACAACCATTCTTCATCTGCATTATTGTCGCCATCATCAACACAAACAGCAGAAATGAGTTACTTAATGATAAAAGAAGTAATTCTAGTTTCTGTCATATGGATTCGCATGACTTTCAATTTCATTTAGTTGAGGCGAAAAATTTTACAACGATGAATGCGGGAAAACGATTTTTGAAGAACGATGCTTGCGGGTTCTGTTAACATTATTTAAGTATAACTTGTGCAGGGACTATAGAAATAAAACTATCAATGCGGGAAAACGATGGATGCGGGAACGATAGATCGGGGTTTCACTGTATATTTAATGTACCTTCTTTTTTTAATACGTTCTAAAATAACCTAGGTTTTTATAACTGCGAGAACGATTGTTATTAATTTAATTTCAACTATCAGCTACAATTATATTAAAAATATATATATACAGTCAAACCTCGTTAACATGAACACTCTTAACATGAATTACTTTTAACATGAATTGTTTTTACAGTCCTCTATAAGAACGAATACAAAGAATTGATACTGATACAGTGAAACCCCGATCTATCGTTCCCGCATCCATCGTTTTCCCGCATTGATCGTTTTATTTCTACGGTCCCAACACAAATTATACTTAAATAATGTTAACGAAACCCGTATGCATCGTTCTTCGAAAATCGTTTTCCCGCATTCATCGTTGTAAAAATTTTTCTTCTCACCTAAATGAAATTAAAAGTCATGCGAATCCATATGACATACAAACAGGAATTACTTCTTTTATCCTAAGATAGCTATGCTGTTTGCTGTTTGTGTTAATGATGGTGATAATAATGAAAATGAAGAGCAATTGTATATAGCAGAGGTTGTGATTACGTTATCATTGATCAAGATGTGGTATTCTACACATAGAGGAAATGCGTGCTAATGCAAAAATCTATATTATAAAGGCCAAACGTATCTGTGCGTAACGCATACGTCATTTTCCAAATGGCAACACTTTCCTCTGCAATTTCGGTTTTGCAGTTTTCGGTACTACAAGTTTTACACTTCTAAACATCGCAAATTTGTAATTTTTACCCCATCGTATAGAGAAAAAAAATTACTTTTAAATGCAATTTATTTGAAAGCTGTATCGCAATTTGTTTTTGAGATATTATTTTTTTTATAGTTTTTAGTATGAATTTTGTTATTGTGGCAATTTCTTAAAATTAATAAAAATTTAAATGTACGCATGTAAATTTTGAGAAGATGGAAATTGACGGATTTAGATTTCATGTGAAATTTTAAGATCATGTCAATTTGATTTTTTTTTATACGCATTTATATCAAACATAAGAGCCACAATTAATAATGCACAGGCCCTGTTTCTACATCAGAGAGAGAGAGGAAAAAAAACTAAAAATTAAATGCACAGTATACAATTTTAGGTAAAACTTGCTACTTCAGATACTACTGCAGGACAGAGTGAGAGCATATAATACAAATTTTTCATTTTACAAGTAGATGATGAATAACAACATTAACAGTGTTCCAACACAATTCTGATAAAAAATACTCCCGGACCTTCCTCAATAAAAATTTGACTTATATATTGCTGTAAAAACCTTCACAGTGGACAACTTTAATCTAGATTAATTAAAAAATAAAATAAAATAATAATAAATAGTATGTGTTGTATGCATTTCTGAATTTTAAATAGTTTTCATATTATGTTATATAGCTTGCATAAAAATATTTTGATGAATAAATAATTCAAAATTTCTCCATTTATGAAGATAATAGAGAATATGATGGAAAATAGTATTTCAAAAATTTCCCGGCCATTTCAAGTTTTTAAAAATTTCCTTATTTTATTCTAAATTTTTGAATTTCCTGATTTTTCTTTGATCTTCTGATCTGTAAGAACCCCAATTGATGTCAGAAAATTTAAAAAATATCCTTTACAAATGCAAACCAGTGTTGCGAAAAAGCCACGCTGGTGGCTGTTATTGGTTTTAACCAACTTTATTTGACCACGATTAGCTTTTATGCAACAAGGCGTTTTAATTATAAACTACATACTTTTATGCAGTGTTGAATTCAGGAGATAGCCCAGGGAGGGGGGGGGGGGGACAACCCTTCTGGAGCAATAAAATGTGCCTTCAACCACAGAAAATGTGAGATTTTATATTTTCAATGGTCAAAAAGTGTAATTGCCCCCCCCCCCCTTTAAAGCCACAGAAATCCCTCCCGGAGATAAGTGTCTGAATCCAATACTATTTTTTATGAGTTTTTTTAATTAGTTTTAAAGACATTTAATTGAGATAGAATTCAATATAACCCAATTCCACAATAATGAAGACATTAACATTGAAATAATACATGCACAGATCTATTAGTGAAAGTAATGGCGAAGAAGCAGAGGATAACGCTCATGCCGATGAAGCTGAGCCTTTATTGCCAAATCTGTCTAATGCAATTACGGCTTTGAGTCTGTATGAACTCTTACATATGCATATGAAATTACAGAAAATGACCAGAAAAATGCTGTATACCTTGAAAATTTATTTTTTCATAAAAAAGGAACGGAAAACCAAACAAAATTATTGTTTTTTTAAAAATAAATATCAATTTAACTTTGATTTATTTCTTTTACAGTTTAGTAAGTAATAAATTAGTATTTATTAGTATACTGTATGCATTGCATGCATTAGTACTGCATAAACATTATTTTTTTTCGTGTTTTGAAGTTAATTCGCATTCATCGTTTTCCCGCATTCATCGTTTTTTTTCCCGTACCCCTTGAAAAACGATGGATCGAGGTTCTACTGTAACATGAATTATTGATAACATGAACAAAATTTTGATTCCCCTTGAGGTTCATGTTAACGAGGTTCGACGGTATACTCATATGTATGAAAAAAGAAAAGAAAGAGAAAGCAAACTTTGAGCTCTAGCAATTTGGCAAATCTAATCTTTTGTTTACTCGCCAAATGAAGAATTTAGTCGCGATTTGGCACAATGGCGAGCGACAGCGAGAACCCTGTGTTCTATGGAATTTACTACTATATTAGCTACACCCGGCCACGCGTTACTGTGGCCTCAGTCTCGTTAATCCTTTCAGGGGCAAAGTACTTCTGTAGCTAAAATGTTAAAAATGGCCGGATTAACACAAGGCTTTGTGAAAAAAATTATATGAAAGTAAGTAAAACTTTTTCCTCGTGTACATTATACAAAGCAAAATTGAATTCTTAAAGTTTCGAGCCAATGAGGCGTTTGGGAATTAAGTGGTATGCTATATAATATACGGGGGACTTTCAATGGATTATATGAAAAAAAAAAACAAAAGAATAAAAAAAAATATTGCTTAGTTAAACTGATGGCATCGAGCTCACACGCTACGGATACTAATTGTACATTACAGCCTTATATTTTCAAGGGTTAATACCATTCGAAAAACAAATTAAGGGTGGGGGGCGACAACTCCTACCATTTCCATATTTTATGCTTAATCATTGAACCCCTTAAACTAATCAGGAATATGCTTTATCATATACAAAATCTATATCCAAAATTCAGAGCAAATCGGAACATTCTTAATAAAAACTTATTTATATAATTTAAGAGAAATTATCCCCCTTTTATGCTTAGTCATTAAACGTCCAAAACTATTCAGAGATTCGCCTTATCAGAAAGAACCTACATCCAAAATTAAAAGCAAAGCGGATAATTCTGCATAAAAACCCATTTATAAAATTTAAGGGGGAATGGGTCATAGTAAATACCCCCTTTGTATTTAACAAAAGAACCCCACAGCTAGTTAGGGAAGCATCTTATCACTATGAACCTGTATCCAAAAAATGAAGCAAATCGGTTAATTCTACAAGAAAAACATTTACCTAAATTAAGAAAGGTAATCCCACCGATTCCCCATTTACACTTATCCAATGAATTCCCAAAACAAATCAGGTAAGCGCCTTATCAGAATGAACCTATATCCAAAATTTGAAGCAAATCGGTAAATTCTGCTTGAAAAACCCATTAACCTAAATTAAGGGAGGTTACCTCTCCACCCCTTACCCTCTTAGATTTATCCAATGAATTCTCAAAATTAATCATGGCAGTGCCCTCATCAGAATGATCCTATGTGTAAAATTTGAATGAAATCTGATAAATTCTGCATATAAATCATGGTGAGGAGTATTAGCCCCCCGTTCCCCCTCTTTAAACTTATCCAAACGACACCCAACACTAGTCACGAATCTGCATCACCAGAATGATGCTATATCTAAATTTTGAACGAAAATTGATAAATCTGCATGAAAAACTTATTTTTATCAATTAAGGGAAGAGGAATTAGCCCCCCGTTTTCCCTCTTTTTACTTATCCAATCAACACCTAATACTAATCACGGAGGAGCCTCATCAGAATGATCCTATATCTAAATTTTGAGCAAAAACTGATAATTCTGCATGAAAAACCCATTTATTTCAATTAAGGGAAGGGGCATGAGCCCTCCGTTCCCTTCTTTATACTTATCCAATGAACATCTAATACTTATCACGGAAGCGCCTCGTCAGAATGATCTTACATCTAAATTTTAAAGAAAACTGATAATTCTGCATGAAAAACCCATTTATGTTAATTAAGGGGAGTGGCATTGACCCCCGTCCCCCCCCTCTTATACATATCGAATGAACTCCAAAAACTAATCAGGGAAGCGCTTTATGAGAATATACAGATATCCTAAATTTCAAGTGAATCGGATATTTTTACCATGAGTTATCGCATTACGCACGTACGCACATGCATACAGAACGGATGGGCACATAAGCTCTAAGGCTTTGATAGCCTGTGAGCTAAAAAAAGCACCTTTCTAATACATTTCTAATTTAATTTCACAGTGCTTGTGCGTATATAATAATTTTTGTTGTTCCATTGCCTGGTTTGCCGATTCTAGAACAGGTCACATATAATTGTCCATGTGAGAATCAATCCGTGTATATAGCATATGTTACCGTTAAAGTATAAAATTCAGTTATTTCATAAAATATCTAATTATTTCATGAATTAACTAGCCAAGTCCGTTAAAGTGTCTAAACTTATTGAATTCTATGATTATTTTATAGAATAACATCTGCCTAACCGTTAAAGTTTAAAATAAACAATTTGGTATTAAAACAAACCGTTGTTTTAAAACTAAACTGATGATAAATAAGTTAAAGCCGTTCGAAAAATACATTTCATATTATTAATAGATGATTTCATAAATAATATATAAAAACAGAATGTATAATATATTACATTTTATATCAGTAAAACCGTCAATAACAAGTCGGATGTGGCAATCCCAAAACTTTCTTCTATCTTGTGCATGTTAATGCTTAAAAATTTCCTGCTACAGTACCAAAATTGAATGACAATCTATGCCCGTCTTGAGGATTCAAAACGCATGAAATTCCGAGTATGAGTCCTTGAAATAGAACTATTCAGGATATGAGAAAAAGTGCAATATAAATAAAAGCGCCACAAATTGGGTGATTTAGATCAAAACATAAATCAGCAATAATATTTATCAAGGTATATTTGAATCCGAAATTTGATAAAAATTCGTGCATTAGTTCCAGAGGTAAAGTTATTGCAGGGATTGGGGAAAATTCAGCAAAGCAGTGCCACCTACTGGCCGATTAACACCAAAACGTAAACAGAATGACTTCATATCAATGATTAACTGAATTTAAAATTTGATGAAAATCTGTGTATTATTTCTTAAGATAGAGTTATAGTGGAAATCGTGAGAAATGCAGCATAGCAGTGCCACCTGTTGAGCGATTTGCACCAAAATGTAAATAACGTCCATTCATTTCAAGAACTAACCAAGTCTGAACTTTTTTTGAAAATCCATGCATTAGTTCTTGAGGTAGAGCTGTTGTGGAAATGGTCAGAAAGGCAGCATAACAGCGCCATCTATTGATCAATTTACACCAAACTATAAACGGCATTATTTAATGTCAAAGACTAATAGAATCTGAAGTTTGTCGAAAATTCATGCGTTAGTTCTTGAGGTAGAGCTGTTCCGGGAATCATGAAAAAAGGCAGCACAGCAGCGTCACCTGTTGAACAATTTACACCAAAATTGAAACAGTATCCATTCATGTCAAGGACTAATTAAATATAAAGTTCGGTGAAAATTCCTGCATTATTTCTTGAGATAGAGCTGTTGTGGAAATCGTGACAAAGAATTTTTTTAAATTCCCCCAGAGGGGAAAATTGGGAAGGAGGGGGACGCGAGGTTCATAACATGGATAGAAAAACAGATACTTATTCGAATGCAATGCGATCTGGTGAATTTTAAAGCAATCGGTGAAGAGCTTTCGGATATTGAAAATTTTGTACAAACAAACATTTACATTTTTATTTACATAAATAACATGCTAAGGTTTTTTAAGCGTTGTGACATATGTTTTTTCCAATAATTGCCCACAGACGGTCATCTAATTATATAATCTAACTTTTATTTATGCGGCTCTGTGAACTTACGTTAAATATACATGTACAAATTTTCCTAACTGATGATTATATCACGTTTTTTAACAGCGGATATCAATTTCACAAAATGCATTTTAAACAGTGTTGAATTCAGGGGGTTTCCCGGGGGGGGACATTCCAACCCCCCCCCCGGGGAATTTGAAATTTTACGTTTTCAAGGGTCGAAAAGTACAATTTCCCCCCCCCCCCGAACTCTATAATGCCCCCCCCCCCGGAGCCACTAAAGTCCCTCCCGGAGAAAAGGGTCTGAATTCAACACTGATTTCAAACAATCATTCTCTAATCTACTCTGAAAGCAATGCAGTCGAATTCTTTTGTGGCTCCTATAAATAAAAAATAAATTTTACTTACACTGTTTTCATTAGGAAACATTTGATAGCATGTATCAACAAACTATATAACTTTCGTAATGTTTGAATTAATGTAGTATTAGTAACATTAAGACAATTTTCATCAGAAAATGTTTCGGAATTTTTTTTTGTGTATCCCTGTAAATTAATTATAGATGCATGACTGAAAGGGCTAGTAGATTTCAATTACAAACTAATTGTAGATTTCATTTTTTCCCCCTGATTCTGGTGCATTTTGTACGCTCACTCTTGCAAATTGAGACAATGGAGTGTCATCTATTAAGGAAAATTTTAAAGATTTTAAAACAAAATTTTATGGGATATTTTATTAATGTGTCACTTAAATCATCTTTATACTAATAGACATTATGATTTCTTGAATTTTAAATTTCTCGTACTCTTATCCGGTTTTAGTTTACATTCGTTTTAGCAAAAACAATATGACAATAAAGAGATATGTGATTTTTATAATGTTTAAATGCAGGGCCGAAACTAGAGGGGGCAGAGGGGGCACGTGCCCCGGGCGCCAACAAAACAGAAGGTGAAGGGGGCTCCAAATTAAGATTTTGTTTGGTGTGTTTTATATAAAGAATGCATATATGTGGGGGGTGGGGGAAGCCAAAATCCATGTTTGCCCCGGGCGCAAAAAAGGCTAGTTTCAGCGCTGTTTAAATGATATAAAATTTAAAGTAATTGGTAATCTGAGAAAAAAAAAAATGGTACTAAAACTTGTTTTAATATTCCTTTGAAGGAGAAGAAATCTTATGAAAATTATAAAGAAATGGTGTTTACGCATCAATTATGGTACATTTCCTCTTTTGTACTATAATTTAATTATGATGGAAAGTTAAATCTAAGATTGTGACTTAACTGCACGGTAAATCCTAACATTTCTAACTTTTTTCAGCAACAAAAACAATAGAAAAAAAAACCCCAAAACAATTGGGTAAGTGTGATCGCAGATCGCACAAAGTATTTCGTTTAATATCTCCTTCAAAACATTTTATCATTAAATTAACAAACGGAAATTATCAATAGAAAATTAATCATTCCTTACATAAATGGCAGCACCATTATATTTAGGAATGCGCCTCCTGGAAATTATCCACTATCCTATTTCAAATTTTTATATTTAACTAAATCACTTGAGTTCTTGAAACAGTTTACTAAACGGTTTTTCAGCGCTATTTTGGATTTCTTCGCTAATCGCGCCAATCAGAATAGAATACTGAATTCTTCCCCTAAATGCTACCTTAATTTCTCTATCAGAATTCTCAGATTTAGTGAAGATATGCAAATAAATAAAATTATGAATAAAAGTAAAAAATTGCAAAGCTTAGCATAAATTTAAGGGAAACTAAACTGGTCACTAGAGGCGGCTAGTAATTTAAATGAATAGGAATTTAATAAATAAAAAAATACATTTCACTTCGCATGTCAAAATCGATCATAAATATGATGTAATATGAAGAAATCAAAACAAATAAGCGTGTTTTTCACATGATTTATTTAATCCATTAATTTATGTTACATACATAATATTTTTATATCTATTTAAATTTGCGTGCAACAATTAGAAGGAAAAAAAAAGAAAACAAAAAATGAGCTGGTGATATTAAAAAAAATTAATTAAAATAATAGTCTTTTTCAAAATTTTATGATTTGTTCACAAATCTTGTCACCAATTGTGTGACTCAACTGTAAGTACACAAAATTTGAACTCTCTGACTTATATAGTTTTTGTGTGACTCTGTGACAGACAGATAGAGTACAGAGACGATTAGGGTTTCGTCAGATAACCCCCCCCCCCAAAAAAAAAAAAAAAAAAATCACAAATCGCAAAATAATGCATTTTCTTAAACAATGTAAGTCCATTTACATTATCTAAGAAACGCTATATCAAAAAGTCAATACGTAGCAGCCCCGCCCCGTAACACCCATTTGAACGCTGTATTCGCAGCTGCGCAAATCGCTATGAAATTTCCACATTTTTATGCAATATCTGTCAGAATAATGTCACTTTTTTTTTTCTTTCGTGTATAACGCCATTTAATGTAAACAGATTTTGCACAAAACTATTTATTTCTATTTTGTGGAAAGAAGAGGCATGTATTTTTTATGGATTTTGTGTGACTGAACTATTCAAGTAATTAATATATTTCCCTTTTTTAATGTTCTTTTTACATTTATTATTTCTGAACTTAAATGTCTTAGGACCATATTTCATTTTTATTAATAAATTGCATAATCAGGGCCTTCTCTAAGGTGGGGGCAGTTTTTCTCCGAAACCTTCGAAATGCGAAGGTTTTCCGAACACTTGGCAAATTTACAAACTTAGTTGGCAAATTTTTAAAAACTTAAAAAAACTATAATATAATTTCTATTTCTCATAGACTTGGCAAAAGTTACAAATCTAATTATAAATATTATTAAACTTAAGAAAGAAAAAACTATACATTCTGTTTGTGTTAATTTGGCAAAATTATAAAATTAGTTGCTCCTTCTCACCCCAACAAGAAATCTTAGCGATGGCCTTGTGCGAGAGCATTTATGTGCAATGCTGTATAAGAGCATTTATAAAATTAAAATGACAAAAAATTGTTATTTGATTAGTTTTGGTATTGTAACGTGTAATCTGTGTGTTCTCCCTTTTTAACCGATTGAAACAAAAGTAACTTATTAAATTCGAATTAGAATTCTATACAAAAATTTTCACTGAAGTCGACCCGAAATCTAGAAAATATTTTTTGTCGACCCAAAACTCGACACACTTCTACCGAAATCGAAATCCAAAGTAAAAAAAACACACCATATTTTAAGGCATTTTTTGAAAAATGCCCTATAATCGTATCTTTAACGCCAGTATTGTAATAATATATTTATAAATGTTACAGGTCAAACCCGATTTTAGGCCAAACTGGTTTATCCTAACGCCCATTGGATAGACTAGTTTTTCCTAGGCGAAACCGGTCTATCCTAACGCCCATCGGATAAACTAGTTTTTCCTAGGCGAAACCGGTCTATCCTAACGCCCATCGGATAAACTAGTTTTTCCTAGGCCAAACTAGTCTATCCTAAGGGCCATAGGACGATCTAGTTTTTCCTAGGCCAAACTAGTTTGGCCTAACTCTTATAGGATAAACTAGTTTAGCCTGCTGTTTATTGGTCTGAACTAGTTTCTCCTAGGCCGATCTAGTTTATCCTAGGCCAATTCAATTTGGCATGATTTTATTGAATTCAATGACCGCCACAGCGCCAACATTCTAGTTTGTCCTAGGCTGATCTAGTTTATCCTAGGCCAATTTAGTTTTACGTGTTTTTAGATCACAGGCGTCACAGCCTGAGAAATAATGGGCTCGCAGGTTCTGTATGTATGAATGTACGTATGTATGTACGAATGTACGTACGTATGTATGTGCGTATGTACGTAATGCGATAACTCGTGATAGAAATATCCGATTTGCTTCAAATTTTGGATGCACGTTCATTGATATAAGGTACTTTTCTGATTAATTTTGGGAATTCATTGGATAAGAATAAAGGGGGGCGAACGGGAGCCTTGTCCCCCACCGTAATTTAGAGAAATGGATTTTTGATGCAGAATTATCAGTTTTTATTTAAATTTTAGGTATAGGATCATTCTGACAAGGCGCCTCTATGATTAGTTGTGGATGTTTACTGTTTAAGTGTAAAAAAGGGCAATGTAGGTTAATCCCCCCCCCCCCAATAATTTAGATAAATGGTTTTTGACGCAGAATTTACGGATTTGCTTCACATTTCTATATATGTTCTTTCTGATATGGCGATTCCCTGAATAGTTTTGGGGGTTTAATGGTTAAGTATGAAGGGAAAAATGAACGATTACATCTCTTACATAGAAAAAATAGTTTATCCTATGGGCATTTAGATAAACAAGTTTGGTGTAGAAAAAACTAGTTTATCCAATTGGCATAAGGATAAAATAGTTTGGCCGAGGCTAATCTAATTTAGCTCGAAAACGGGTTTGGCCAGTAAAAAACATATCTTTCACTAGAAAAAGTGTAAATGTGTGTCAAGAGAAATTGTTTATAACACCAATACAGAAATTTAACATGTTCACCTTAGAGACATGATGCATTGGACATGGTGTTTGCTTTTTTTTCTGCACACTCGTGCCGACTGAGATCTGACTTGCATTTATTATTATTATTATTATTATTATTGCATATTCGAGCCAGATTGAAGCTGAACATAATTTGAATCGAACAGCGTTTTCCATTTTTGATAAATTAATTACCTGTCGACATATAAGCTTTTCTTGTCACGGCGTCAATTTTTTTTCGTTAAGTCGTAACCGGAAATTCGATTCAAAACGTAGCTTTATTATTTTGTCAAAGATACATCGCTTTTATGAAAAAATGGTTTACGTCATTCGATTACATATTATCTGAATCTGTTAACCTTATGCATTTCCGAAAAAGAAGTAGTTCATAAATGTCTTAGGATGTAGCTCTTTAGGATTTGAGAAAAGCCTTAAGGAATGACAGAGAAATATATTCACAAATCTACTTTTTACTGAACGGATTCAAAAGTTATGATAATTTATAACTCTCATATTTTTTCTTTTGTTCTAAACTACATTGATTATTTAATAAATCCGTATTTGAATATTGAAACTCTAAGAATCTAGATAATCATTAATAAATTGTGTATTTTCCATTCTGTGAACACATCATAATTTAAAAATGCATTGTAAATTTATCCAATAAGTATATAAGCAGTATTTTTTAAAGGAATCTTAATTGTATGTGAAGTAAAACCTGAATTCTTTTGCAGAAACTGAGTAGGGCCAGATCGAACCGGACTGAGTCTTTTTTCACTGATTTTTGTAGACAGAGCTCTGCCTGTACAAAAGTAAATAATATTAAAGTAAATAATAATGATTTGCTTGAATAAGCAAACACCATGTCCAACGCATCATGTCTCTAAGGTGAACATGTTAAATTTCTGTATTAGTGTTATAAGCAAAGACTCTTAACACACATTTATACTTTTTCTAGTGAAATATATGTTTTTTACTGGCCAAACCCGTTTTCGAGCTAAATTAGATTAGCCTCGGCTGAACTATTTTATCTTTATGCCAATTGGATAAACTAGTTTTTTTCTACAGCAAACTTGTTTACTTAAATGTCCATAGGATAAACTAATTTTTTCTATGTAAGAGGATAATCGTTCATTTTTCCCTTCATACTTAACCATTAAATCCCCAAAACTATTCAGGGAATCGTCTTATCAGAAAGAACCTATATACAAATGTGAAGCATATCCGTAAATTCTGCGCCAAAAACCATTTATCTAAATTATGGGGGGGGGGGGAGGGGTAACCTACATTACCCTTTTTTACACTTAAACAATAAACATCCAGAACTAGTCATGGAGGCGCCTTGTCAGAATGATCCTATATCTAAAATTTTAATGAAAACTGATAATTCTGCATCAAAAATCGATTTCTCTTAATTAACGGTGGGGAATTAGATTCCCGTTCGCTCCCCTTTATTCTTATCCAATGAATTCCCAAAATTAATCAGAAAAGTACCTTATATCAATGAACGTACATCCAAAATTTGAAGCAAATCGGATATTTCAATCACGAGTTATCGCGTTACGTACATACGCACGTACATACGTACATACATTCGTACATACATACGTACATTCATACATACAGAACCTGCGAGCCCATTATTTCTCAGGCTTTGATGCCTGCGAGATAAAATCACGTAAAATTAAATTGGCCTAGGATAAACTAGATCAGCCTAGGAGAAACTAGAATGTTGGCGCTGTGGCGGTCATTGAATTCAATAAAATCACGCCAAATTGAATTGGCCTAGGATAAACTAGATCGGCCTAGGAGAAACTAGTTCAGACCAATAAACAGCAGGCTAAACTAGTTTATCCTATAAGACTTAGGCCAAACTAGTTTGGCCTAGGAAAAACTAGATCGTCGTATGGGCCTTAGGATAGACTAGTTTGGCCTAGGAAAAACTAGTTTATCCGACGGGCGTTAGGATAGACCGGTTTGGCCTAGGAAAAACTAGTTTATCCGATGGGCGTTAGGATAGACCGGTTTGGCCTAGGAAAAACTAGTTTATCCGATGGGCGTTAGGATAAACCGGTTTGTCCTAGGAAAAACTAGTTTATCCGATGGACGTTAGGATAAACCGGTTTGGCCTAGGAAAAACTAGTTTATCCGATGGGCGTTAGGATAGACCGGTTTGGCCTAGGCCAATCTAGTTTGGCCTAAAATCGGGTTTGGCCTGTAACATAAACATAATAAGTTCTACGTACATTTTTATATTTAAATATAGCTTTTCTTTTTTATCTAAACTAGCTAACCCGCCCGGCGTTGCCCGGGTCCGTATTAACAATATTAAACGAACTTGAAATTTGTATTATTTTATCATTAACTCGAAACTTGCAGAAATGCATTGTCAGAAATACGTGGCCACTGACTGTTGTTTTTTAAAAAGAACTAATCTATCGCTTCACCGGTAAAAAATATTAATTATTTTATCATATGTGTTTTAAATATCAATATAGAAAATTATTTTAACGTTTTGCTTGAAAATATAACATTCTTTTGTTAATATCTTAAAATCGTCTGCAGTCAGAAATCTATATTTTAGATTAATATTTACGAGTTGGCGCATTGCCAAGATTTGCTTCCTCTGGACCGAGTTGGCGCATTGCCAAGATTTGCTTGTGCCTCAATTAATTATCCTCGGAATTCCTTTTATTTATAGAGATTTACGGAATTCAGCTTTAACCACTTCGCGAAGGGAGCCTTTTACGAAATTTTTAATGTTTTGTCACCGGTCTTTATAAAAACACAAATTTCTGCCTTAATGAATCTAGAAAATACAGGATTAAATAAGACTAAATTTACAGTAAAGTTTTGCTGGTGGGGAAAAGCAATGATTCTTAAACCTTTTTGCGGCACGTATACTTGTCGCTCGTTCCCAATGGGTTAAGCAATAATAAATTCAGAAGGTAGCACAAAAATAATCCTTTTCTAGAAATCCGTAACCCTCCTCCTACTCCCTGTTTGGCTTACGGAAGATTTTGAATTTATTATTTCATTTAACAACAATCTGTACACACATTTAACACAGTAGTTTCAGTCTGACCTGTAATGGCTGATAATTTTTTTGAAATGCCAAATTTGTTGTGCACTGGAAGAAGAAAGGGGTCACTGACCCGCAGCCTCACCTAAAGGGCACCCTTGTTAGTCCAAGAGCCGACCGCACAAAATCCTATGTCATAAAGCACGAGGAAAAAACCCTTTATTTTATGGAAGAGCAGTGGCGTAGCAAGCGGGGGCGGAGGGGCGGTCCGTCCCGGGTGTCAACCTCTATGGAGTGACACCCAAACTCTTTTTGCAAATCCATATCTATATAATCTTATGAGATTTTGGAAAAGAATTCAGCAATAAAATGAAAATTCGAGCACACGACGTAACAGAGTTAATTTTCTTTTCTTTGAGAATGTGAAATTTTTCTAAATGAGATATGAACCATAAAACAAAAACAAACTTATCAAATGAATGGTTAGCGAAAGCAAATATTCAAAGAAATACCTATCTTCTACATATAGACACTGCAATGACTTATGGCATTGCGGATTATGGATTAAGTGATGAATCACTGCAATTTTTTTTTTTTTTTTTCATGCAGGTGGACAAAAGGTAAATAAGGAATGGTATGGTCATTTGTTGTATTAACGTAGAATTGTGATTGGAAAAATATGACAGGTGAGGCGAGGGGAGGGGTTACCCCCTTACAAGTGGGGGTGACACCATTTACATCCTCCCCAGGTGTTACCCATTCTAGCTATGCGATTGTGGAATAGTTGTAATATAATCAGCCATGTCTGCCGGAAGCGAAAGGGTGCATAAGCCAAAAATGGTAGACTTAGCATTGTGTTTTCCTGCACCCAGTTTTCCGTGTTTTCATACCTTGGATTGTAAGACGAACACAATGATAATTCAATCAAAATTTTTACGAAAAACACATAAATTTTGAAATCTTTATTTTACAAAAAATAAGAAAAAAAACTTAAAAATTCATTTTTTTTAAAGAATAGTACATTCAAAGGCTAAAAAATTAAATACAATAAAACCAATGAAAAAAAATCTGCCTATGACGGAATTCTGTCTTAAACGGAAAATATGTTGATCCATGCAAAACGAATACAGTATTATCTTAGAGAAAAAAAATAAACTCCAATTACACCTAATAGGAAAGGCATCTGTCTATAACGTATTTTTTCTTTCCTGTGTGATTCCGCCTTAAAAGCTTTTACTGCATAATATTTTTCAAAATTTCGAACGCATGGGATATGGATTAACGCTATATAAGTGAAACATTTATGTTTAGAGATTCATTGATAAAATAAATATATTACAGCGTTTGGCGCTTCTTTAATAATAAAAAGTATAAATATAAAAAACGAAAAGCTATAAAAGGAATTTTTGGTCAGAACTCCTCCATACGAAAAAATTTTTTCCCATACCGAAGTAAAAAACTGTAAAAGTTATGTAGAAATTTGCGGTTGAACCGGGCTATGATTTAAACTATTTTCCAGACCGGGCAGGGCTGTGATTTTAACATTTTTTTCCGACCGGGCCGAACTTTCCCCCCCCTATGGGTTGGTTTAAGACCGGACCTAGATATTTCGATTCATGAAGACCTCCAGTTCAGACTACCAACATATTTTGAAAATAAGTTTAGATTTTATTCAATACGCTGCTTTGTTATGTCCAAATGAGAGGCATTGTCTTAAATCGACATTTAATAAAAGATAACTTATGGACGATCCCTTACTTGCTTTGAAAATTAGACAAAAACTCTTCGTTTACAGGCATGGTAAAGTGGTGTAAGTCACGGATTTTTTAGAATTTCGGATTTTAATATCTCTGTCAGGTTTTTAGATTTAGATTTTTTTTTTTTTTTTTTTTTTTTTTTTTTTTTTGTTCAATTTAGGAATGGATAAGGAATAATTTCTTAATTGGAAATTTTGCCCTACGGGGGCCGTATAAAAATTTAATTTTCGTATTTTTTCAGATAGACCCCCCCCCCCCCCATGGAGTTGCAACTTATCTTATTAAAAATTTCACCTTTTTTATGAATTTTTGCAATTGGATGCATGGGTCTAGGGGCATTATTTAAGGAAATAGCCTATTGTTTCGATATTTATGATCCACCCTGTATACTAATATTGTAAAGAGGAAAGATTTGATTGTTTGTTTGTTTGAACTGAATAGGCTTCGAAACTACTTAATGGATTTAAAAAATTCTTTCACCGTTGGCAAGCTACACTATTTTCGGTGAACATAGGCTATAGTCGCCGCTTAAAAGGATCTAAATAAAATGCCGGACAAACGGATCCAAAGCAATTTGAGAAATAAAAAGTTACCTAGTCACATGACAATCACTGAAACACATATGAAAATCACAACTATACAACCAAAAAAAAAAAAAAAAAAAAAAATCTTTTAAACTTTTTAGTTTGACCTGATATAAAAGCGTGTGTTTTAATTATAGGTAGGGGAGGCAATAATTATTTTTGGAAGAAGCGGATTTTTCAGAGTCCAGAGACAAATACTTCACTACATAGTATAAAACAAAGTCGCTTTTTCTGTCCCTATATCCCTATGTGCGCTTAAATCTTTAAAACTACGCAACGGATTTTGATGCGGTTTTTTTTAATAGATAGAGTGATTCAAGAAGAAGGTTTATATGTATAATAACATCCATTAAATAGTGGAGAAATATTGTTATTTTTGAGATTTTTAATGTGATGTCGTAAATAATTTCATTTTTTCCGCTTATACATTGCAAACGCAGGCAGAACCCTACAATATTTATCAAAATAATGTACTAATTATTGTACACATTATATACACATTGTATCACTACATAGTATAAAACAAAGTCGCTTTTTCTGTCCCTATATCCCTATGTACGCTTAAATCTTTAAAACTACGCAACGGATTTTGATGCGGTTTTTTTTTTAATAGATAGAGTGATTCAAGAGGAAGGTTTATATGTATAATAACATCCATTAAATAGTGAAGAAATACTGTTATTTTTGAGGTTTTTAATGTGATGTCGTAAATAATTTCATTTTGTCCGCTTATACATTGCAAACGCAGGCTGAACCCTACAAGATTTATTGTGTATAAAGACATCCTGTAATTGTTGTAAAAATAAAATAAATAGGTAAAAATGTAAAAATTAAATAAGTAAAAATGTAGTGTATGAATTACAAATAAATAAAAAATAATACTAATATCCGAATTTTCTTTTATAAGTTTACACTTCACTATCACTATCACTATATAGTATAAAACAAAGTCGCTTTTTCTGTCCCTATATCCCTATGTACGCTTAAATCTTTAAAACTACGCAACGGATTTTGATGCGGTTTTTTTTAATAGATAGAGTGATTCAAGAGGAAGGTTTATATGTATAATAACATCCATTAAATAGTGGAGAAATACTGTTATTTTTGAGGTTTTTAATGTGATGTCGTAAATAATTTCATTTTTTCCGCTTATACATTGCAAACGTAGGCTGAACCCTACAAGATTTATTGTGTATAAAGACATCCTGTAATTGTTGTAAAAATAAAATAAATAGGTAAAAATGTAAAAATTAAATAAGTAAAAATGTAGTGTATGAATTACAAATAAATAAAAAATAATACTAATATTCGAATTTTCTTTTATAAGTTTACACTTTTTTAATAACTCCACTCACAAAGAAGAGAGTATGAGTATGTGTGTAAAAATTTATAACTTGAATTTTTTTTAATATCCGTACAAAGCCTGGGCGGGCTGCTATAATCTATATCCATAAAACAAAGTCGTGTTAGTTACACCATCTATAACTTAAGAACGGATGGATCGATTTTTATGAAACTTTGTATGGAGTTATCTGGCACCTTAGATTAACATACAGGCTACTTTTTACCCGACTACTTAAAAGGAGAGTAATGGTTTTAGTAGTTGAATTTAATGGGATGAAGTGGTAGTAACAATTTGCGGTGTCAGTAGTGACACGGGACTACCCGAAGCAAAGCGAGGGCGGGCCGCTAGTATCTAATATAAAATTTTAAAAGTACCTACCCCTATTTTCGAATAATAATTTCATTAAATATCTTTCTTAAGTCCAGAAACAGTTTTGTTGAGTTCGCACCCTGGTGGTGAAATGTGAAACTGAAAAATTCCAGACCCCCCCCCCCCCCCAACCCTTTTTTTTTTGTTGCCGTGCGTGCACAGCATTTCTGCTAAACGGTACCGTAGGCAGTGGGGATTTAGTACGAGATTGGGTCTTTTTATGACATTTTGCAATACAAATGTCAGGTTTGTTTTAGAATATAATTACGGGCCTGGGAAACGCCGGGAGGCTCAGCTAGTAATATATATAGTAGATTGTCTTGATTTTAAATTTCCCTAGATGCTCTGAAGAGGACCTTCAGAAAAAGAAAGGTAAGATGCGAAATGTTACATTTTTAAGCATCTGAACTATTAAAATAAATAAATAAACAACAAAAATTGCATTTTAACAAATTACAAGGACTATTTGCAAAATTATGTTTTCAAAGACTAAAATTTTAAAGACTTATAAATAAATTCTATTTTTAAAATAATAATAATAATGGTAAACATCATTTTTATGATGATCATAACTTGATTCAAGTAATAACTGAATCATATATTACGAGCAGCATGCATTAAATATTAATAATTCTTGACCAATAATAGATTAAAAACAAGTTGAATGTAGATTCTGCCATTGCAGAATTCAGTTTCGCCTCCGATTAGAAAAAAAAATCGACAAAGGTTTTTTAGAAGGGCGACCCCGTTTAGAATGCAATGAACTAACTTCATTTTTCTTGTGTTTATCAATATAATAAGAAACAGAACGACGTGAAATACCCAATTTATTAGCAATTTCTCTGTGAGACATTGGAATTGCGGAATAATAAAGAGATACAATTTGACGTGCTACTTTTTCATTGACTAGATTCATCAAAAACGGGTTTTTTCTTTACTTTAAACGCTTTTTTATAGACTCTGAGAAAAAAGAAAATGCATTTTAACAATAAAACGAGTGGAATCCCATCGAATTTGACGAATGAAATGTTTAAAAGACCCGATCAATTTGGTTTTAAAAAAAGCAAAAGTAATTACATTATTGAATCAATGTATAATAAATATATTTCCAAACTTAACGTCAAGTTTGCCAGTTAAAATTTTGCATGCAAATATTCGCACAGCTTCAGTTAAAATTGTAATCTGAGTGCCGGTGAAATCCAGAAATTTTATTTTATATGCACTCACAGAAAAATAATTTTATTCAAAAAAAAAAAAAAAAAAAAAAAAAAAAAAAAAAAAAAAAAACTAATTTCATTTTTACTATGACATTATTTTCACTAACTGAAGTCATCTGAAAGTAAAATCTCAGTCTCAGTGTTCTATTGAAATGTAATTTCGTTATGAGTAAAAATGCGATGTTTTAAAAAGTGACCTCATTTTCTCTTCAAATGTTTTTTAAAAGTTACTGTTATTAGTAATATGAAAAAGGCGTCCGTAATATTATTGTATTTGATTGATATTGTAATTTTATTATCGAGATAAAAGCTAAACTGTGTTGCCACCATTTTGAAGAAATATCGTAAAAAAGCATTTAAAACTAAAACTAAAATATAAAAATGGAAATAAATTAAAAAATAGCTAAAATGGGCACAACTACAAATAAATAGCTTTCATTTAAAAAAATAATTATCAAAATCGGTTGAGTAGAAAATTCAAGATTAATGACACGACATTTTTAGCTTGTCTGAAAGAAATAGCATCGAATGCTAAAAATATATATAGATGATATTTATAAGACACGCTTTTATTTTATATGAAATGACGTCATTCACATCCACTGGAGAATAGAAGATTTACAAGTCTTAAACAACTTAAGTATGCGTATGACGTCGTTACTAAGAAACTCGAAAAAATCGGCTATTTAATGATTTATATACCTTCATTTATCTGTAACAGAATTATAAATAAAAATTAAATATAATTTATAATAATTGCAAGTTTTATCAGAAATCATTCATTCATATTTTTTCAAAATAACACGCATTTTAAACTACATTTTTGGAGGAAATTGCAATAAAAAAAGATATAATAAAAAACGCCGACTTACGTAATAATAAAGTTATAGATGACGCGTTCAGAAAAGAATCTAATTCCGTTTTTTCAGAAACTCAGGTAATGACATTATTGTGCTGAAATTTTTCTATATATCTATAAGAGGTTATGAATTACCCTTGGTTATAAGACAATTAATGAGTATAATCAAAATATTATGAAAAAACAGTAGTTTATAGATATACAATTTTAACTGTTTAAAATGTGCATTTTTATTTGATATAGTTAATTAGACTCATTTCTGAACGCCTCATATTACGCATGACACGGATTAAACATTAATATTCCTGGACCCATCGCCATTATAAACAAATTTTAAATGAAATTTCAGTTTTACAATTTTCGGAACTGCAAATTTTTAAACTTCTAAACGTCGCACATTTTAAATTTTTATACCGTTGCGTAGAAAAAAAAAAAATGCACTTTTAAATGAAATTTGTTTGAAATCCTTATCACAATTTGTTTTCAAATTATTATTATTATTTTTTTAAAAAGTTTTTATCATTTTTTATGTCATCATGGCAACAATCAGAGAACGAAAAATAAGTTGCGGAATTCAACCAATAAAAAGATTCAGATATACTTCAGATTTCCTAGTTCTTTACCTAGGACAACAACTATTTTAAAAATAGTTAATAAATAAAAAAATTAATTATTGGTTTATGATGAAGACGATACCTTCCAAAGTCTGTCCGTTTCAAGTGCGGATCTGGAAAGTCCTAAAGAGGGGAGAGGGAGGTGGGCGATTTCAGAAATTTGCAAACTCCAATGTGATGCGCAGGTCGGGGCCCATATTTTTCAATGCGGATCGTGTTATTTCTACTTTTTGCTGTGGGTCGGGTTTGAGTCTGGTTGGCTTCTATTTTTTGCTACTTGTTGGGTTAATTTTTATTTATTGCTGTGGGTCGCATTTGGTTCCCGTTGACTACTACACTTTGCTGTTGGTCGAATTGGCTTTTACTTTTTAGCTGCGCTTAGCACATCTGGAACATATTATACCTACATTATTTCGAGTTTAGATCAGTGTTAAATTCAGAAAACTTTTCTCCAGGAGGGACTTCTGTGGCTCCAGGGGGGGGGGGGGGAATTGCAATTTTTGACCATTGAAAATACAAAATCTCAAATTTTTCGGGGGGGGGGGCATTTTATTGCTCCGGAGGGGAGGGGGAATGTCCCCCCGTCAGCCCCCTGAATTCAACACTGGTTTCGGATTGGTTTTTCGCTCTTGCAAGAAGGACTCGGCTTGACTCGATTATGATCACCTTGAATCCTTTCATAAAACTATCATTCTTTTAGGCATTCCTTTGGCAAAATTTGAGTTCTTCTTCAATCCTTTGATAAAATTTGCTTTTTTCCGCGATTCTTTGAAAAAAATCATGTTTCTTTCGCAATGCTCTCACAAAATTTGGGGTTTTTTGCAAACCTTTGATGAAATTCTGTTTCTTTTGCAAGACTATCGAAATTCGCGTTTCTTTAATGAAGTTCGCGTATTTTTGTGAACTTTTGACGAAATTCGGCATTATTTGGGCTATTTGACAAAATTCGCATATTTTCTGCGATTCTTTGAAGAAACTAGCGTCTTTTCCGCTATCCTCGGACGGAATTCGCGTTTTCCACAATCAATTAAAATATTTCGCTTTTTCACTTAGCAATTTAATTAAATTTGTTTTTTTTCAGTGACCATTTAATAAAATTCGTGTTTTTTTTTTTTTTTTTTTTTTTTTTTTTCGCGATCCTTTGATGAAACTGAAGATATTTTCTGCGAACTATTGACGAAACTGATTTCTTGTGATCTCTGCGTTTTTATTTCTACTTTGATGTGCAAGATCACTGAATCCATGTTTCAGCATTATCTATCATTACGTTTTCAATGTAGTGGCTGGCTAAGAATGTTCTTCGCTTCCAATCTTTGTTTACTCCAAATCTTTTTTCCGAAGTCGTTCAACATCCGCAGAACGCTCAAGCAAATCATGCGTTTTTGCTTTTTGTTGTTCAACTATAGTTTTTTCGTTCTCTAATACTTACTTAAAAATTCTCGTGACCTCTACCCCCCTCTCTTTGTGAGCAAAAATAAGCAGACACTGGAACCTCTCCCTCCCCCCCCCCCCCCATCACTACTTACGTAATACTTGAACGACACCAAGGGTTCAAACCTGAAACATGTCTTTTTCAATTGTTTTTTTTTTCTTTTTTTTTCTTTTTAAGTTTGATTCAGCAAATTTGGAAAAAATATTTATTTTTATAAATATGATTTTTTTTTTAATAGTTACATCACTTTTTTCTTAATTTTTACTTTAGATATTTAAAATTTTTATTTAAATTAATATTTTTAAAATTGCTGAATCAAAATTAAAGCTTATATATTTTTGTTTATTTAAATAAAAGAAAAATAAATTCTACATATAATATTTTGATTTATAATGATTTCAAATAATCCCACTTTTTCAATAAATTAAAAACAAATAAAAAAAAAGTATGAGAAGTTTTATCACGTGATTTTGTTTATTAGTAATATGGTTAGTTATCATAAAAAATTTCACCATCTTAACTCAGTAAATAAAGAATATTTTAAAATGTACCCCGGACTTCCTTAATAAGCCTTCCTTAATAATACTTTTAAATAGTGAATCGAATCTATTTCAGTCAAGATGACTGAATCGGACAGTATGGAATTCAGGGGGTGGCCCGGGGGGACATCCCCCCCAGAGCAATGAAATGTCCCCCCCGGAAAATTTGAGATTTTCGGGTTTCAATGGACAAAAAGTGTAATCCTCGCGAGAATTCTATAATGTCCCCCCCCCGGAGCTACAAATATCCCTCCCGGAGAAAAGTGTCTGAATTCAACACTGGAATCGGGTCCCTGGGCCCAGGTCCTATTTTCTCACTGTGGTTTGTCGTTATCTAGTTTATGCATAAATCAGGGCCAGTCGAAATCACCCCTTCATTCTTCGTACGAGTGATTCATCTCATGCAGGAAATTGATATCTTCGTTTCTAGATGCGTCAGAAAGATTTCGGCGACAAAAAACCAAAAAGAAAATAACTGTACTATATTGAGAGAGAGGGGGGGAAAAAGAAAAAGAAAATAAAAAATAAATTCTGTTTTTAACTAGTAATATTATCATGTCTTCTGCTTCAGTACTCAATATTTTATTTCTCTTTATTTCGTTTAAAAATCCCTTGTCGTCTGCAACAGTGTCATTATTTCTCGGCTTGAAAGGGAGCGGTCTTTTCTCCTAGAACAGAACCGCCTTTCTTGGAAATCCTATCTCATTTGGCGATGCTCCCAGAGAGGAGCTGCAAGAGCGAGAGAAAAAGCTGCACTGTCATTACCATCGAACTTTTCTTTTGTAAACACGTGCGTTACCATTCCCGTTATATGCCCTTTTATCTGAATGGTAGGATATGAGAATGACAAAAAATGCGGGACATTTTGTGTGAGTGATTATTAAAGTACTGTGTGATATCAATCATCTGAAATTTAGTATAGATATTTGTGTATTTATTGGTATTCATCGAATTTAAATGCGTATTTCAAGGACGAATTTGCGTGGGATGACAAGTCAAACTTCCAGCGCTTCGGAAAAGTTTTGGAATGGAGAAAATTACATTTGTTGCGCTTGTGGATAAAATATTAGAAAATTATAATTTTGTGTCTGTTTTTTTATTCTATCGCATTGGTGTCATGGTAAGTTTTATTTCATTGTAATTAATTTTGTTATTTTATGTGTGTATTAAAATTCAAGCGTAACGAAAAGATGGATTTGGTGAATTAAAACTCCTCCCAAATAACAAGAAAAAATAATAAAAATGAACAGGAAAGAAAGAAAATGTATTTATAAACTATATGATATATCTAAAATGTTTGTTTCCAAAATTATAAAGAATAATTTTAACTTTAAGGACATTATTTGAACTAATATTGTCTGCCGTTTTAATCATTATTTATTTTTCGTGGTTTGGGCGCGGGCTATTTAATTAGCATCAAATGAAATGTTTTTCTTTTATTTTTCAAAAGTAATAGTATTTTGTTGCGAAGCATTTTTTTTTCAAGATAGGACTGTTTATATTTATATTTTTATTTGTGAATTTTTTATAATTATATATTCGTAATTTGCATCCTTTATTTTATTAAACTAATAAAAGTATTAATCGCATATTGTAGAATTTTTTAGAATAGGACATTTTCCGGCGTGAAGTAAATCTGTTTGAAATAATTAATTTACACCAGAATTAATTAACGAATTTATTAGAAAATACGAACTTGCTTATTTTCAGATGTACTATAATAAGAAAATTTTAATTAAATATTTTTGATGCCAATAAAATTAAAATTAGGAGTCTTTTTTTAGGGACATCGCACTGGAAAAGGGTTAAACTATTTTAATATAGAAAAAATAGCTATTATTTTTTCCCAGCAATTTACTGGATAGAATCATTAAGGGTGGAAGGGGGGGGGGGTGGGGTTGTAAAATTGCAGCTTGGGACAAGTACTCCTCTCATCCTTGTGTACTATTAATCAGATTTCTCTGAAGTAAAAAATAAAAAATTCTTATGGATTTATAAATAGGATAAATGTGCCAGTAATTGACACCCATAAAGAATTTCTTTTAAAATTATTTCTTTTATTAATAATTATAATTATTTTTTTCCAGTTTTATCAATATTATATTAATTAATCAACAATATTTAACCACTCTTATGGTCTCATTTCCCAATATGAATCAAAATTTATTTTTAAATAACATAAATATATCAAAACACCCAAAAGTCCAGTAATGCCCCCCCCCCCCTCTATTCCAATGTTGGACATCCCATAAAAAAGTAATAAATATAATTGTTTTTATGACTGTATTTAGAGCCACAATTTAATGAAAGAATTCTAATGCAACAAAATAGTTATTTTCAAATAAATTTAACATTTAGGATACCAATAATTGATAAAATATTTGTGATAATCATTCACTGTTTACATTTCTTATTGTAATTATCAGATCAATATTTTAATTATTTTAGATGCATAGTTTAAAATACTAAATAACTAAATATAAGATAATTACAGCTATATATATTTTAAAGGAACACCGTATACCCTCTGTTACTCAAGAAAGCTATAGTATACATACTCTAGGGTACACCCTCTGCCTTGAGTGTATACACGTTGCTTAAAGCTTATATCCTCTGTTAATTTTATGGCTACACCCCTGGAAGGGATTAAGCCTTATGGGCCCCTCATTGACTGTGTCTTTAAACAATATTTTCTGCTTTCTGACTGGTTTGATTGCCAGTTTGTAAAATATGCAAAATATAGGGTAGATGTGAAAGTAATGACCCCCTTAAAAATTTCTTTAAAAATATTTTTTTATTAACAGTTATTATAGTCCAGTTTTTTCACATTATATTAATTTTTCAACAATATTTAACTACTCCAATAGTTACATTTCCCAATAGAAATAAAAATTTAATTTTAAATAATAGAAATATGTCAAAACACTCAAAAGCCTAGTAATGGACACCCTGTGTTCCAATAATGGATAGCCCTCCTAAAACAGGGTACTGCAAAAAAGACAGGTCAGCCGGTTTTTATTGGAAGAAACCAGTCTTTATTGAAAAAAGCCGGCTTTTATTTGGCTTTTTCCCGGTGCATCAGTGTCGAATTCAGGGGGACATTCCCCCCTGAAGCAATGAAATGTCCCCCCTGGAAAATTTGAAATTTTGTATTTTCAATGGTCAAAAATTGCAATTTCTCCCCCGGAGCCACAGAAGTCCCTCCCGGAAAAAAAGTGTCTGAATTCAACACTACATATATTACTATTTATTTTTAACAATTTCTTTTGTTAATTTACTTTACTAATAATGGCCATTGTAAATTAAAACTAAAATATTATGAAATTCATTTAAAATCATGTTTCAGATGTCCCCTTTTATAGCCAGTTAATAATGTATCACAAACACCTCATAAATATCCAATATGATTAACAGACATCTATACTAGGTCCAGTGGGACATCCTACACTTAGTTATTTTAATGTTATTATGGACAAGAATTATATTCAAATAAATAATATACAAAATGATACTGTTTATAAAGTATTTCACTTGGACAATGGCTCCTAGCATATATGAATGTGTTAATACTATGAATAAAACTAGTCACTTGTTTATGTAAAAAGTTTACAAGGCAGCATTTCACTTAAAAAAAAAGAAAATATAAATAATTTTGTCATAGTTTTTATATTTATTTATCTTTTTAAGTACGGTAAATTCTGTGTAAGCCAGACTGTGTAAGATGAAAATCTATCTAGCTCAAAAAGATTTTTCAAGTCCCTGTGAATCCATAGACAGTGTAAAATTAGTCTAATGCAGAATATCATTTACTATGAACAATTTTCTTGGTCCTGATTGATTTTGACTTGTACAGAGTTTACACTGTACATTCTTTTTTTTTTCTTATAAAGAAAGAGCAGCTGACATAGTGTGGGTTGAATTACTGTGGGGTGGCGATGGCAAGAAACACCTGCCTGCCTGTCGTACACATAAACTCCGTCACTCTGATTGGTCTTTGTTTAACAGGTCCATAATATGATTGGTCTACATTGCCATAAATGTTTTGGAATGATCACTATGTTAAAAATGCAGTTGTTTGGTAGATTGGTTGCTAGAAATGTTTGTAAACATGCTCTTTCCTTCTAATATATTGACTAAATATTTTTTTCTTGTTCCTTCACAAATCTTCTCACATATTAAAAGGAGAGGAATTGATTTGGGAAGATCCGAATTAGCAAACTTTCCCATCCTCAAATTCCTCATATTAGAAGGGGTTTAGTGTTTAGTCTAATAGGTTACTAGATTAGCAAGATTCCAGGAATTGACACATTTACGCTTAAAGAAATATAGATAAGAGAGGGGAAATTGAGGGAAAATTTTCAACATGTTTTTATTTGGAACAAGATCAGTTTAGTACTGATACTTAAAATCTAAGTGAAATGACTGGTATTTTATTTGGTAAAAATCATTTGAACTATTTCAAAAAAATTTTATTGCACAAATTTTCTAATAAAAATTCTTCCCATCTGTTGATCATAAGAACATTTCTACTATCAATTTCAATTCACTTATATTTTAATTGACAGTTTATTAGACAGTTCACTTTTATGACAACAGTAATTTAAAAGTTACTAATTAATAATATATTTCATTTTAAGAATAGTTTTGTAAAAAAAAAAAAAACTTTGGTAAAAGCTGACTTTTTCTAAGCGGTTTAAACCAGGAAATGCCAGCCCAGCTAAAATCCAGCAGCCCTGTCCTAAAATCTTATTACTAAATAATATTTTGTAAATGACCATTGGTGTATGAAATCACTACTATCTAAATAAAAACATTTAATTTTTACAAGAAAATAAAGAAAATATAAATTAAGTAAGTAAAGTTGGCTAAAAATGGTAACTATATATATTTAAAAAAATTCATTCTAAACAAAAATCCCACATGTTTCTGAGCATATATCTGAAAACAGAACCTTTGTATTATACATAGTTTCCTAATTATTAACTTTTCAAAACTCCCGAAACTTCTGGATCACCCGGTATGTTATTTATATATCATGGTCTTATCTAGCTTTAAATTGCATGTAAAAAAGCCCAAAAAATATAAAATTAATGAATCACATTGCAGGAATTAGTAAATTTACAGAAATTTGTAATGAATAGATTATCCCATTTTTATGCATTATGCATTCGTATATGCTTTGCTTATGCATTTGGTTTATTTGTCTGTCCATGCTTTAATTCCGTAAATATATTTCGATTTTCATGCAACTGATAAAGCTTATTTAGGGTCACCAAAGCATATTTGGTATTGTATATGAAGTATGTACAATTAATGGTTCATTTACAGGGACACTCAAAAGAATTTGATTATATTATGGTATAGATGGAAAAATTGTTTGGAGTATATTTTAATGACATTACACTATTTCATATGTATTGAAATTGATATAAATGACTGAATTTCACTACAATCACATTAAAACAGAGCATTCATAGCATTTTTTATTAATTTACAGGAACAAAGGAAAGAAATCAATTATCGTACTGTCTTTGCTGGAGAGTACGTTTTAAAATTCTGCATGCTTTTAAATTTAATTAGTTTTTTCATATTACTCTTTATATATAGATTTTATACCTCATATACAGGGATCACAAAAGTATTCGCATACCATTCTTATTAGAGGAAATTGCTGAAAGGGAATTTTTAACTGAAATGTATGTGTCTCTTAAATACATTTTGGAATTCATATTGTTAATAGATACAAATCTCTATATCATATACATAAAGGGCTGCTTAAAAATTGGATAATTTCCCGATTGTAGACAGGAAACGCTGAAATTCTGTTTTAAAATGCGTTATACATTTCCATATAGGGGAAAAATGTAATATTTTAATTTTTTAAACAATGCAGTTTTGTTACATTATTCTGTTTGTGTTTGAAAGTACTTCATAATCTGTACTTGACACATAATTTTTTCTGTCTTGTTTCTTTTAAGATTTGTTGACTGAGCATGAGATTAAATTGCTGCAATTTGCAGTAATGCACCACAGATTTGAAAACTATAATTAGATGAATTTATTGGGTTTGTTGGGATGAGATGAGAAAGGCATTGTACACATTAATTATTATTAATAATTAAAGTATAAACTAATATGCATACATATATATCTAATTTTTCCTCTTACTTGAAGTTGAGGGTACAAGGCCATTCTTTTTCTTTGCATGAATAACAGTAGTAAATTTATCTCTTTTACCCCCAGTTAATCTAAAGCCAATTTTTCAAAAAACATGTGTTATATTTTGTACATAATTAAATAGAAAGTTCTTTAGATGCATAAAAAATGTAATCTTCTAGAAGCTTGTACTCTAACATGCTTAACTAACTTTAACCCCTATCTGATGCTAGTTTTTTATATATGATTCTATATTTATATTTTATTCGCACCACTATATTTCGAGAATAAATTTTAAAGAATGTTATTCTTGCATAAGCTGCCAAAATATAATTAAAAATATTTTATAAAAAAAAAAAAAAAAAAAAAAAAAAAAGGTGTTAATTGAATAAAATTCAAGTAAGACATAAAGATTTAATATTACATGGGAAGTGACGATTGAAAATAAGTTTAACCCATTTTTATTTTTTATTATTTTTTAAATTATAAAAAGTAGCTTTTTTATCAGCTACATTTAGCAGATCAAGGCTGAAAATTTTCTGCAAGGTACCATTCCATTTCTGTGACAATGTTGCTGTGTTCCTGCTACGGGACATATATGTATATACTATATACATGTATATATTTGTAACACTGGCACCCAATCGAAAAGAACAGAAATTTCTTAAAAGCGTTCATTACTGGCAACATCTACCCTATAAAATTTAAAATTATTATTTTTTTCTCTTTAGATGTTTATAATAGATATTAAACTAATTTTTATAAATTTTTATTCTTTCAGATGATTTGTTAAGAAGAATAAATTTTCTAAAACATGTGTGCTTTTGGGAAAATTATAATTTCCATTTATTTTTTTGTTATCGTGCAAGATTGTTTATCAAGCAATGAAAATTGTAAGTATAATTTGTTTTACCTTAATTTTTTCCCAGTATTGTTTCTTATTAAACACAGTGGTGTTATTATTATTTAATTAATTAATTTATTTATTCAGTTGATTTTACTTTCATCTGTAACAAAGTGAATATTGGAGTAAATTTCTGCAACATAGCATTTAATTTCATTATGTAAGGACTGAAAACATTTTGTTATGACTTCACAGTATCATTTGGAAGGATCTATGAAATGACGAATTATTGGTTATTTAGAAACAGGCAAGACAATCACAGAAGTAGTGAGTTACATGAATATTTCAAGGCAGACAATCTCTATGTTATAGAAGTGATTTCAGAATTCTAGCATTGTTGTCAGCTGGCTTGGACAAGGTCGTAAATGATAAACAATTGCTTCAGAAGAGATTGATATTTGGCAATAAGTGCCCTTTGTAACAGACATTCTATTGCTCAGCAGCTAAGTTCAGAGCTTGCAGCCAGCACTGGAACAGTCATATCCTGGAAAACTGTGTACAGAATGCTTAATGAAAAAGGCCTTTATGCCAGACAACTAAGAATATTTGTGTCATTGTCTGCACAGCACAAAAGGGATCACTTGAATTGATTTAAAGAACATCAGAACTGGAGTGAATGACAATGGACCCATGTTCTTTTTACTGATGAATTGAGATTTAGTTTAACATCAGATTCTAAATTTGTTTACATTTCGAGAGTCAGAAACACAAAATCATCCTTTGAACATGATTGAACTTGTCTGTTTCAGCAGTCCAGGTGTGATGATATAGAGCGGAACAATAATCAATGAACATATGTCCCTACACATTTTCAACTGCAGACTGTGATCAGCCAGCCAGCCTTAACAGGATAAGGTCTAAGAACTTTATGTCAGACTTTTCAGAGGTACTTATGGATCTGACTTCTTATTTATGGATGATAACATTCATTTGCATAGAGTACACTTCATTGATGTCTATCTTGAAAGTGAAGTCATTGAGCGAATACCAAAGCCACCAAAATCTTCTGACCTAAACCCAATAGAGAACTTAAGGGACTTTGGGAAGGACTACCTTGGGAAAGCAATTGCACAGAGACATCCTCTTCCTAGAGACGGAAATGAACTAAAAATCACATTTCTGGAAAAGTGGAAATTAACTCCCCAAACTTTTATTCGAATATTATTGCCAGCATGAAAAAATATCTTGTGATACATTAGAAAAGATCACATTCTGTATTAAAATCATAAGCCTGTTTTTCTGCACTTTCCATGTCACCCATTTTTGTCATTTTTATTGTTTTATGCTACAGTTTTATATTATAGCAGTGATATTAAATTTTTTCTTTTCTATTCATGTGTTATGATGCTATGTATAATTCCACAGAAATTCATAAAATTATAGTTCACCAAGATAACTTTGGACATGAATGTATTAGATAACAAATGTGTTCAGCAATTTCAAGATTAATAAATTAATTTTGTAGTGTAATTAATTGCATGATTCACATCAAAATCATAAAGTGAGAAAGTTTTATTTCAGGTTTGGCCAGTTTTAATTATAAAAAAAGCTTGTTTAATACATACATAAATATATTCTATAAAAAGATTATGTTTACCAATGATATCACTGTTTTTCACTTATAAATTTATACTTCTTTCATGAAAAACCATGAGTTCAGTCATATTATCAAGAATTGCATATTAAAATACATACTAAAAATGTAAAACTGAAAAATTTTGTAGTTTTGCCCCAAAATCAGAACCAAAAGATTCGTCATTTACATTGGCGATAATGTGTGGATTTTAGAGGTGTAGATTTGAGGGAGTTTACTGTATAAATAAACTAATATTGATTACTAATGAATAGCTGGCTAATGAAGGTGTTCTATCTATATCTTTTTTAGTAATCAGAATAGATAAAAAATAAAGGAAAGTATTTACACTCAATTCAATGGAGTGTTGAATTAATATAAAATGAAAAACATTAAACCATCCATCATTATTATTATTATGTAGCTCTTTTGCATATGTATTTTTATTTATATTATTTATTAATGTTTAAAATATTCATTTATACTAGTTTATTTTAAATTGTTATGTACTTATCATATTGAATTGAAATAATATTTTTGTCTTGTTTTAGCTACAGAATATACTCCTGATCTTACAAAATCTAACAGTATGTATCAACTTCATTTATCTAAATATTCAACTTTAATAAACTAATATTTAGTTATATGTTTATAATATTCTAATAATATGAATATTTTGTTACAGCTACAGAATTTGCACCTTTTTTCACAAAACCTGATGGAATGTTTCAACTTGTTGCTAAGCCAGCTGGAACAAAAGCAGCTTTAAAGTGTAATGCAGAAGGGAATCCAACTCCAGAAGTTAAATGGTACAAAAATGGAGTTCCAATATTAAAAGACCAGTTACAAAAAGGTGGAAATGTAAGTAAATGCTAAGATTTTCTATTAATTTATTTTATTTACTTTTCGAAATAACTTATGAAAAAAACTTCATAATGCTAAAATTAATATTGCATACAGTACACTTAATATAACATTCAGTATGACATCTATATTAATTAAAAAAGTTTAGCTTTGTCTGTGTGTCTGTCTGTCAGTGATAGTTAGGAAAAATATGTACATGTAGAAGTCTGAAAGTTTTGAAAAGGAATAACAGATCATAATATACCTGAGGCTCAGATATTTCATTTTTTGTTAGTTAATTCCAACCTTCTGAGTTAAACCACTACGCTTCTATATTTTCTTATGTTTCATACAAAATTTGGGCTGTTAAGGATAATTTATAATTGAATTTGGTAAAGAAGATAGAACGATAAGCAATATAGTAAAACCATCGCTGAAGAAGTATCTTAACACCAGAAGTCTCATCAAAATCAGTGTAATAGAATTTTTTAAAAAGTTAATACATTTTATACTACGGTTCACCTAATTATCGAACTTTCCTCTACAACTATATAAATCAGCAATGTTGAACAAAATGTTTCATGTTAAAACATTTACTGAAAAAGTATCTAACAATGCAAGTCACATCCACATCTGTCCAATAGAACTTTTGAGAAAGGCTAATCTTTCACCCCTCATTATAGAATTTTTCACCTTAGTTCTATAACTGAGCAACATAAAATATTTTCTTATGTATTAAAACCTTCTGAAAAATTATAAAACTAATAGTTCAAGTTCAATTGAAGTCTATTCAGCAGAAACTTTCTCAAAAGGCTAATAATTCATAATTGGTTTTATTTAATTTAGAAACTTTTTGCCATACTTCTATAACTAAGCAATGTAAAATGATGCATTGGTAAAACCTTCTCTGAAAAATTATCTAACTAACAGTCAAAGTTCTATCATCTATTGAGCATAATTCAAGTTATAAGCTGCCCGAACAAAATTCTAATTTGCATTTTATGTATGGAAATTTTTTTGTTGGTTTTCGGGATGATTAGAAATTACAGGTAACCCGAATTTACCTGAACTTAAGTGGTAGGTCATATCAGGTTTATGCTATTGTTTTTTGTTGGGTGTAAGGGTAACTTTAAGGTTTCATGTTATGAATTGTCTCTCTTTGATTGGCTTTGGGATGAATTGTTTTTTCAAAAAAAAAAAAAAAAAAAGGCCCTGGATATTTTTCAAATGATAAACTATGTATCTATCTGAGCATTAATGAGTGTGTATGTGATCATATTTGTACATAAGTAATAAAATTGTAGATAACTTTTCTATAAATGTAATAAAATAAAGATTTATTTTCTTTCACTTTCGGTTTGGATATGAATATTTTGGATTTGGGTTACAACCCAAAACTAGAGTTGAGTTTTGGATTCATAACAATTGTTGAGTTCGGGTAGGGTACAACCCAATCTGTGGGAAACTCTAATATCAGACTGAGGAGATTATATATACAAAGAACATCTACTTATAATAAAATGTGTCCGAAGAAATGATGTGTAGAACGGTTCCAGGTTGTGCCACTCCAATCTGGATTCAACCGTTGTTAGACGCCACGTTAGGCTTAATTGAAAACAGATGCTAAAATGATGCTTTTAAAATTTCTTCCACTTGAAATAATGTTTTTTCAGCATATTTTCATATAAAACATGTATATCAAACCCAATTATAATACATAAAGATAACAGTGAAAGTGGAAAAGTTTTTTATTATCTGAGTACGATCGTATTTTATTCATCACTCTAGCACCGTCTCTCACAATTTTAGTGCTGCCATCTATGAACTATTTTAGAAGCCTTTTTGGGAATATAAAATAAAAAAATATAAATTTAGTTTTAGATGAATTTAAATTTAGTTTTATTATTATTATTTTTTAAATGCTAGCATTTATCCGGTTAATTTTTTTAAATTTTGTTTTCTATTTAAATAAACTAACTCTTTTTTTTCTTCAAGTTGTTATGGATATATAAGGTATCATCATGACTGCATTAATATAACTGTAAATTATTTTTTCACATGGTCTTAAATTAAAACTTTATCTGCTTTGATGCAATGCATGCAAATAAATCAAAATTGCTCTTAAATTAAAATTTGATGATTTTTATTTAGTTTATGATATTATATATTTCTTACATTTAAATGGCATTTGATAAAAAAATACAAATTTCGTTTACAATGTAAGCAAATTTCGAATAGATATAATCTAAGCTTTAAAAACTGGTAGATTTAATTTAAAATTTTACAAAAGAAACAATAATAATAATTTTGGTTTTCATAACTTACGGATGGAATTTTTAAAGTTGCAAGCTGAAGTTTTTAAAATTTGATTTTGATTTAAATCAATGCCTCCTACTATAGAAAATAGCAGTATTTTCTATAAGAAACTACTATTTTTTTTTTTTAAGTTGTTTTGTGTATATTAACTGCATATAGATGGCACCAAAACTAAATAAAAAAAAAAAAAAAATAAATAAAAAAAAAAAAAAAAAAAACCCAAAGTTTCATAATCGATGCCTAAAAGCATCGAACTAAGAATCTATCATATACCCACGACTAAAATCGCTGCCGAATCATAATAAAGAATGTATTTTAAAATTTTAAAAACTTCAATATTTAATTTAAATGTTTTGTGAAATCTTCAGAAATTGAGTTTTATTTTGCCAATTATTATTGTAATAAATACTGTTCTTTGTTTTGAAATTAAAATTTGTTCAAAAACTAAATATGAAGTAAAAAAAAAAAATCATTTGTATTTGTAAAAATTTATTGCTATTTTTAAAATGTGCTTTCTTACAATACAAACTCTTCAAAAGTAAAATCTGCATTCTGTTTGTTTGTATGAAGTATATTAAAAAGATGAAATGCAAGTGAAAATTCCGTCATTTTTGACGGGGTTATATACTAGTAGTGTATATAATATGATTTAATAAAGCAAATGATTCAATAGTGTTGTAATGATTGCAGTTACTATAATGTGACATTAGTAATATAAAATAAAATATTCAAGTAATTAAGTACTTGAATTTAATTTCCTTTTAAATTTTGGATTAAAAAGGAGAACCTTTAAAATTCTAGCCCTGGGAGTGCCGAGTTTTCATTTTATTATTTTGCACACAGCTGAGAAGTGACTAATAGAATTTTTTTTCACATGACTTTTTAAAATGAGTTGAGTTACTCATAATATTAAATTTGTCACCTTGAGAATGTTAAAATAGCAAAGTGTTTAGAAAGTATTTTTGATAACTATTAGTTCCTGTGCTTTAAAGTACTTATTTATTACATGTGTTTTTTATTGAAATAAAATCTGACAAGTTATTTTAGCTTCTGAATAATTTTTTGAAAACTTTTTTAAGTCTGTGCTGTGATGATGAGTAAATTTTTTTGAAATATGAAATTCCTTGGAAGGGTGGCATGGACCCCCTCAGTCCTTCTCATATGGCACCCCTGATCAGGGGCGTAGCTACAGGGGGGGTGTGGGGGGGTGCGACACCCCCCCACATTCGGTAAACTTATACAGATTCGGTAATTTCACTTTCGAAAATTGCATCACTTGTACGGGATGTGGAAAATTTCGAAAAACCCTGCGCCGCTTAGCTAGACGCGCTGGCGCATGGGTCACGTGATTCACTAGAGAACTGATATTAAAAACATTCTTTTTGTTTCTTTTAGTTTAGTTGGTTTTTGTGCTTTTGTTGCAATGTTTTGTGCTTGGACGCAGTAGAAAACTGCGTTTTTTCGTGGCCTTCCAAAAGCGGAAGGAAAGAAAAATATTGTTTCGGTATTAACATGTAAAAGTTGCTAGAATATTTATAGTAATTTAGAATCTTGATTTCTTAAGCAACTAAATGTCACCTATACCTATTTAAATATTGTATATACTGTATATTTCGATTTAAATATAATCTACAAAAGTTTGCATGAAGAATATTATTTCGAAATGGTACACACAAAGCTTCAGAATACATGAAATTAAATACTGAATAGTAAATTAAGAACTTGTTTCATATATGCTCTCCCACCTCTTGTTTTGACATTTAGTGGAATACATGAAGATATTCAATATTTTTTGGTGCCTCCTCAACCGGGAAAAAGGTAAGAAATACCTTTATTGTTCTGCATGACTTTGAACATGATTTAGTGAAAATAACTTTTTTTCATGATAATATTTTTTTGAATGTTGAATTAAAATTTTAACACGGACAAGCCAGAAAAGATTAAAAGTAAGCGAGCGGTTGTTCGCGCAGCAATTACTAAGCTAATAACAAAATGTGATACATTGTTGTTAGTAGATATAGATAAAACTGATTCAGATTCTTTAATGGAATCATTAGAGCTTATAAATGAAAAGGAAGCTCAACTCAAGGAATTAGATACGGAGATTGCTGACTTAATTTAGGATAAAAATAAATATGAAAAGGAACTAAAATCAATAGAAGAGTATGCCGAAAAAATATCAAGTTTGAAATTTAAAATTAAGATGAGACTTAAAAAATGTCAAATCGAAACTGAACCAAAAGTTTTACTCGAAACAAGTAGCGGTTCAAAAATCGGTAATAAACCAGTTTCGGCAGTGAAGCTGCCTAAGTTGAACATAGAAAAATTTTCTGGTGATGCAAGCCAGTTCTTAGAATTTTTCAATTTATTTGCTAGTGCGATAGATTCAAATGAATCGTTATCAAAAGTTGAAAAATTCCAATATCTTAAATCTTTGCTGTCTGGACCTGCATAGAAAGATATAACCTGCATAGATGGAAATAATATTTAAACGTCATTTTAAGAAGAAAAAACAAAAGCATTTTTAATACAATATTTTTTTTAAAGAAAAATTGGAGATTTTTGTGTTTTGGACCCATTTAATTATTTTGAATTCATATTACTAGCAAAAGCCGTGCTTTGTTTGGATTCGCGAAGCATTATTACATAAGATAAATATTTGAAAATAACATTATTATTTTATATTATTTTTGCATCTTTATTAAGCAAAAACTTTATCTTATGTTTTGGCGTATTTAAATTTTAGAAATGTAAATTCAGCCAAATAATTAAGAATTTCCTCGGAATTTTTTATCTGTGATATAAGACTGGTATAAGTAAAAATATTTTCGAAGCAAAATTTTACAAAATATTTTTTTAATTTTTAATCAAAAGTTTTAAAGATGTTTTTACATTTCCCAATAGCCTCTGGAGTTATCTGAAATGATTTGAAATAGGTATGTTTTCAATCTTTGTAATTCACATCAAATAATCTTTGATAGCAATCTTAGAATAATACATTCAAACAAAATATTTGGAAAAACATTAAAATCTACTCTCGTTGATACTAAGAACTATTAAATGTATTTTTTTTTTTATTCTATTTTCTTCTTTTTTTCCGCATACCAGCATATGAAAATTTTTTATATTGTAGAATCTCTCGTAAGGAAATTTTCTATTAAATGATAAACCTTGAAGGAATTTCACTCTCGACAACGCTACGTGCGTTAAGCAAACTGGTGTCTCTTTATCCCCAATATCTACTACTGCTTTATCTGATGTCAAACCTTGAGATTTATGAATTATAACTGCAAAAACTGATTGCAAAGGAAATTGTTTTATTGAGCAATTTATGCTTCCATTTTTCCAGAATTTAATTATTGGGGGAATTGGTATGGTACGCACCAATTCTTATAAGTTAAATTATTGCAGTATTCAAATTTATCCATGATTATTCGCGGTATCTGGTCTGATGGCTTGTGATTTTCTTTAATACGCGCAACAAAGTCTAAAGTACCGTTCACTAAACCTTTTTCGGTCCACAAATAAGAACGTAACATTACTTTAAATCCAAATGATAAAGTAAGAAATGATTAAAGTCCATTTATAGTTTCTGAATCGGCCAACTTTGCTTTAGTACATTTATAAAGAGCTTGAATCGAGGCAACAACTTTAAGCAGTTCTTTTAATTTTTCATTTATATGGCAAATTTAAAAATTACTTTTATTTGCTTACAATTCTTTTGTTGCCACTTTACTAAAAAAAAAAAAAAAAATCCATAATACAATTCTTTTAAAATGTTTAAGTGTAATCTGTGCAAACGATTTTGCGGAGTGATGAAAACATATTTCATTTATTAAATTAATCATGATTCTATCTATAATTATTTACTCCATGATTTATATTTTTTTTTTTCTGAAAATATACGCGTTTAATTTTTTATTTATTTGCTAAAATGCGTCCGCATTGGAAATGCATGTAAAATAAATTAATTAAAATAATAATTTTTTGAAAAGTATTTCTGTAAAAAAAATAATATTCTGCAAATCTACAGATCATAATTTATATTTGTGTTTAATTTCAAGTGAAAATACTGTATAGTTTTTTTGTAAAGTGTACGACAAAGTGTCATTTGAGTGGACTAGTAGAGGATTCGCTTCGCTCATCCTAATAATACTTAATTATTTTATGCAGTATGATTTAGTATATTTTTATTGCAAGGATAAATTTAAAAGTATTATAATTATATGGAATTTGAATTAAACTATTTTAAATACAGCGACGTCGCACATATATGCGATGGAAGTTCTGTTAGCCTTCTAGTTAACTGAGATCAAAATGTTACATTTTAATTTTTTGTAGACATGCTATATGCATTACAAAACATAAATTTGAAAGTTTAATTTTATAATACTGTACTTTCTTATAACAATTAATTTATTTTATTGAGTAAAAACCCGGCTTATGCTAAATAAAGTTTTTAAGGATTTATTTATTTATTTATTTTTTCATGCTTGAGACATTTAAGTAATTCTGCGAGATTGAGAATTTTTACAATTAATATTTTATTGGGAATAAAAGTCTATTCTAAATTAGTGTGTTTGTAAAAAATAAATTTTCTCAAAATTACCAAAATTATTTCGAAAATTTTAAATTTAAAATCTACATGTGTATTTTTTAAACAGTATTTTCATTAAAATAAGGATTTTGCATTAGGATTTTCTTTATGAAATTTTTGTATTCATGTATTTATAGGAAAGACTGGGGAAGCTTGATCCACCTTTCAGTTTTCATATTTAAAAAAGATTTCAGAGTTTTGCCTCCTGTTAGCAACCGGAATTATATAAATGTTCAAGCAATATATTTGCAAGTTTTGCTTCATATAGATAACTGAAACAGCTGAATAGAAAAATAGATTATGAAGCGTTTTCAACTTAAAAACATAATTTTTAGAAACATTTGTAAGATTTTCACAAATAAAATACATCATAGAAATTTAAACAAGTTAGGTTTCAGATATGGCAGAAATATTGAGTTTTAATTGCAGACATAAAGATTCTACAGTATTTTTTTTAAGTGGAATATGGGTCTTTTTTTTTATTTTATTTTATTTTATTATTATTTTTTTTTTTTTTAAGAAAGACAAAGAATTGCTAACTGCTATTTTGCTACTGGCCTCCCCACCTAGCTGAAACTGTCTTCATTTAATTTTTTTAATGCGAATTTTGATTAACAGAGAAATATGCTGTATAATTAAAATGTTGTATTGAAAGAGGCTATTCTTTTCACTCTGATAAATTTCAATACAAGGCATATTAATAAGCGGTGTTTGGGATGATTGTAAATTACCTTTAGGATTTAATTACCTTTACGCGAATTTAGCAGTATTTCGGACCGGAAAAAATAAATGTTTCGTTTTAACACTGAAAAAATTATTTGTTTTTCAAATAAATATGAGAGTTTCTGATTTTCAATTAAAAAAGTTTTCACTTCTGCTGTGCGTCCTAAAACACACTGTTGCTTTTTTTTTTTTTTTTTTTTTTTCCAAATTTTAAAATGTTATAACTTTTAGAGTTGAGTCAAATAAATTTATCTTTAAAATTGAATGTATGAGATTTATTCATAAATAGTTAATGTTTTTAAAAAGCCAAGTCTAGTATCCTAAAACTTTTTTATATTTTTTATAGTTATATTTTATCTGATATGAGTTCCACCACATCTAAATATATGGAGAAAAAAACTGATAAAAGGCGCAACAGATATAAAGTTGAATGTATGGAATGTGGAAATAAGTTCGACATGGACTATAAAAAAAAGCATGAAGAACTTTGTCACAACAAAAAAACAGTTAGAGTTAAATGTGTAGGTTCTCCAGCAAATCCTTTTGAAGCAGCAGCTATAAAGAAAAGGAAGAAAGATGATATTTTACCAATTCCATCATCATCAAAAGTTCTAAATGAAAAAATCTCTTCTAGAATTGATATGGTTACATGTAATGATATAAATCTTACAGAAGAAAATGTGAAAGAAAAACATCAAGAAGATGCTTCATCGAATATTATTATCAATCTAAATGACGAAATTTCTTCTCGAAAAGCTATGGTAACATTTTGCGATTTAAATAATCTAGAAGAAACAGTAAAAGAAAAACATCAAGATGTCTCATCAAATGTAATAAACGGTGGTTTGGATAAGAAAATTGATTCTCAAATCAATGTAAATACAGTTATTGATGAAAACTTCATAGAAGAAAGTTTGACAGAAAAATGCCAAGAAAATGTCCTAATGAGCGTAATTCCAGACAGTGATATGGCAATGGACCATAAGAACGAAAATATTTCAGAAAAAAATCCAATTCAAGTAGAACCTGAAACGGATACACCTATTACTGATTGGACAGTTCCAGTTGGAAAGTTTAAAGTCCTCTTGAATTATTACGAGAATTGTAATGAAATTCTTTCTCGGTGCAAAAATACAGAACTGATTTATCCAGATTTAATTTTGATGGAAATTTCTGAAATAACAGAAATCATTCAAAAACAATGCGATAGTGTATTGGAATCCTGCAAAAGTGTGCAACTACTTCGTTCAAAAATGTCTGGAAATGTTGATGAAAACTTAAAAGCCATAAAATTAACTGAACATGATCCAGGTGTCAGATCTAAAATTAAAACAGATGCTGAAAGAGATTATTTAATCACTATAGGTCCACATCAGCCCAATTTATCAATTTTTCCTATTAATACCTCAATACAATCTGGTAAACAAAACAGATTTTCGCCAAGTTGGTACAAACAGTATCCACATCTAGAGTACAGTATATCAAAAGATGCTGCTTACTGTTTCACTTGTTTTCTCTTTCCTGGTGGACCAAACAGGGAAAATTCTGAATCTGTATGGTATGAAACAGGTGTAAGACAATGGCACAAAATGAAAAGTGTTGGAAAAGAAAAACTTGGAAAATTATCCCAGCACTTCTCATCAAAATCTCACAAGGCTGCTTTGGCTGACTTTTGTCAATACTCACAAAAGAATAAACACATCGATGTCCAATTGGACAAAAACAAAAGAATGAGCACGATTCAAGAGCACCACGACATAGAATTCAATTCAAAAGTTTTAAATATCCTAATAGATGTGGCTAAAACTCTGGGTAGACAAGATATGTCTTTTAGGGGTAGTGGTTCGGATGAAGATGGAAATTTTCGTCAGATTGTGTATTTGATTTCCCGTCACTCGCTTATAATGAAGAAGTGGTTGGACGATCGACGAATGAGGCCATATCACGTAACATATTTGAGTGCTGATTCTCAAAATGAATTCATTGATTTATTAGCTAAGGAGGTTAAAAAAGAAGTGGTGAAAAAAGTTAACAATAGCAATTTTTTCAGCGTGATGGCTGATACTACACCAGATTCAAGCCATCAAGATCAAATGAGCATTTGCGTAAGATATGTTGAGGAGGGTAAACCAAAAGAGCACTTATTAGAAGTAATTAAAGTTGAAGAAAAAACAGGCGATGCCTTATCTAAAACAATAATCGATTCTCTATCCAAAAACGAATTAAAAATGGAAAATTTGGCGTTCCAGTCTTACGACTTCGCTTCTTCAATGTCCGGTCAGTTTAATGGTGTTCAGAAAAAAGTGACTTCAATAATGGGTCGAGAAATTGTTTATATCCCGTGTCAGGCCCATAGGATGAACACGTTTATTGAACACAGTTGTAACATTAGCCCAATTATTTCATCATTTTTTGATATTTTACAGGATATTTACGTTTTTTTTACGGGGAGTACGAAAAGATATGCAAAACTATCTTTTAAAACTGCAGATACTGAAAACGTTCTAGGTATGAAAAATCTGTCAAAGACACGATGGACTGCAAGAGCAGAATCAGTTAAAGCTGTGAACACGTCATTAGAAAAGATTGTCGAATTACTAGATGAAATTTCCATAACGTCGGACTTTGACGCAAACACTAGAACCAAAGCTTATGGTTTAAAAAAGAAAATTTTAAGCTTAGACTTTATATTTAGCCTTATGTTTATGAAAAATGTGTTATATAAGTCGAAAATTGTCACAGAAGAACTGGAAAAGGAAAATTCTAATCTTTTAGATGCATTAATGTTTATTGACAGCACTATTAAAAATTATGAAGAAATAAGAAATGATGTTAATTCTATTAATGGTTTGGTTTCCGCAAGTGTTATTTTTTGTGAGAAATTGGGGATTGATGCGGAGCGGGAATTCGCACTCCATCATAGAAGAAGGAAGAAACCGGTCCGTTTTGATCCTACAAATCAGACTGAAGAAGAATTTACCATGCATTCTTTCTATCGGAAAGAAAGCAATATGGTGTTAGATGAACTTATTAACTTAATGAGCACCAATTTAAAAGAGTGCATAGAAAAGGTGTCCCCACTTTTTGAATCACTAAGACTTCCTCTGAAACGGAGTAATTTCAATCTGAATATTATATATGAAATCCTTAAATTTTATCCTGATAAAAGCAATATACCGGATCCCGATTCTTTGCAATGCGAATTGCAAGTATTTTCTGATTTTTGTTCAGACATTGAGAAAATGAGTGATATCATGGAGAAATCTAATCAGCTTAAAAAACAGCTGAAATTATCTAATTCTTTGTGCCAGCTGGCATTTACAGCGCCAGTTTCTGTTGCCTCAAACGAAAGAGCCTTTAGCGTTTTAAAAAGAGTAAAAAATTATTTGAGATCTAAAATGAATGAGGATAGATTAGACTCTTTAATGTTACTTTCCGTTGAAAAGGATATTTTAGATAAACTTTGCCTAGACAGCATTGTAGGCAGATGGGGACAATTACGAAAGAGAAGGGTTAAGCTATTCTAAAAAGTTATATTTGTATAATATTTCCTTGCTTAATTGGATATTTTAATTTAAAATTGAAAACGATTTAACTATAATTCAACGAGAAATGAAAATTTTCAATGGTTCTTAATCAAAGCAGCGATTTTAAAACTTATGGGAACGATTTTTACAAAAGCACTAAAGATATAACCTCGAATTTTTTCTACTAGTTAAGATTCAAATATTAAACAAAACGAACTGGAGTTTTTAAATTTGGTTTATTTAGTACTCAGTAGTAAGATTTGTTTTTCAAAGAATACCACCCACCTTTCTTAATAAATATTAAATTCACTAAATTAAATTATTCTAGTTAATTCTGTTCAATATTTCAAGATTAATGAGTGGAAAAGTTTTTGAGACTATACCTCTATTGTATTGTAAATATTTTTGCGCATATAGTAAGAAGTCGTTCTCTCGACTAAAAACCATTTGAAATTTTAATTTGTCATTGAAAAAAATAGAATTACAGGATAATGTTGACATATTTTATGCAGAGTGTTTCCTGGAATTTAGCTATTTAATTGCATCTAATTTTAACTACTTTAAAGGAAAATGTCAATACTTTTTTTACTATTATTTTTCTACTTACAATAAAAATATGCTCGTACTTATAGAATCTAGGCCTAATGCATGTCTTTGCTGTAATGCTGTTTTAAATTTTAATATGTTTACTGTTGGGGGAAAATACTAAATAACCGTTAATACTTTACATTTGTACTTTACCTTTGCATTTTTATATTTATCATTTATCTATGAAAATTTGCATCAATCAATTTGCATATTATGATGTGAACTGAACTCTATCTAAGCTATGTATAATAATTTATAATTTTACAGTTTTTATGCAACTAATATATGTATATATGCATTTATTTTAAAAAAATTGTGCATTTCTTCCTGAAACATACTACTGCAAATTTATATAATATTGTAAAAGATTTAAATATATTTAACTGAATTTTGATAGGGACCAAGCGTACCTATCGTAAGTTTTAAAATTTATCGAAACTTTGTTTAAAACTCCATGTTTTTTTTTTTTTTTTTCATATATTTTTTCTAAAAGTGTAGTTGATTTTTTGCTTTTGTATAACTTAAGACTATATGTGTATTGTAAATATTCGATATCTTTTTTAAAAAATTCTTCGCACGTAGACATCTACGTTAATTAGGAATATTTTAAAATCTATTATGAGTTATATATTTTTGCATTTGCTTACTTTTCATTGTGATGGTATTATTAAATTCTTCGGAGTATTATTTGAATAATATATATATCATTTGTCTATTATAAACATAGTCCCATAGCTAATTTCAGAATCATTAATCTTAGACATATAGTTTTAGCTGCAAAAACTTTTTAAATTAGCCAAAAAATGATATTAAACACCGAATGAGTCAAAAAATGCATTTCGAAAAAATTACGAAAATTACATTTTTATACGGTTTTCCTAAGTTATATTTAGTGAATGAGATTTGATGCTCTGACATGCAAAATTAAAAAAATATATATATTTCTTTTCTATGACTAAAACTCGACGAGTTATGAGAGTTTGAAATTAAGAATTTTTTAAAACTAAACTAGCTAAACTAAAAGTTAAACTTAGCGCCACAACTAATGTTCACAGTCCGAAATTGTATTTCAGCTGAAAGTGCACATCACTTAGAGCACTGTATTAAATCCGACAAATTTTCAAAATTTAAACAGGCATAGCTCTATGAATTTTGCGTAAGAAATATTTTTTTTTTTCACTTTATATGTCAGAATATCAGGTCTGAGGTCTGTTTTACTAAATGTAACTTGCAGGACGGTATAAAAAGTGAATTTTCGTAACTTTATAAGAAATGCATTTATTGACTCAAATGATTAGAATGATTATTTAGTTAATTTAAAAAGTTTCTGTATTTGGAACTATATGTCTTAGATAAACAGTTAAATGAAATATATGTATATATAATATATCACTTTTCAATGATTAAAACGCATTGTGAATTATGAGAGACGAAAAAATGAAAACGAATTATGAGAGTTCGAAATTGAGAAACTTTTTGCATCTAAACTAGCGCCATCAGGTTCAGATGCCCGAGAAAATTAACCATCGGACCACGTTTAGAAGGAACACACTATATATTTAATTGGATTTTATGATTGCTTCAAATAAAATTTTCAATATTTATTTGTCTATGAAAGTTTCAGCTAAGAATAAAAATACACTCTTATTTAACGCTATCTTTAGTTATTATTTTTAATTTTTACTGTCATTATACATACAATTATTTTCACAATACTCACTCTAAAATATAATAAGGCAAAAATATACAAAAAATAGAGAATTTAAAAATAAATAAATCTCAATCATTCGGTGATTTTATTATGAACATTCGGTAAATTCAGTCTCCACACCCCCCCAAACAAAATGCTCTAGCTGCGCCACTGCCCCTGATTACATCTCCGAGTTTGTAGAAAATTTCTCTGTATTCTCTAACAGATTAATTTTTATATTGCTTTTGTGAAGAGCTCCAAAATGGCAGAATATACAAAATTCCTGTTGAAATAATCTGAGAGCCAAGTGCATTTGGATCTGTCTTTGTCTGTTCCTAGGCATTGTACATAAACATCTTTCTTTTATTAATGTAGATTTCATCTTTTATTTTGTTCTGACAATATTTAGGATTTTTTAATCATGATATTGTCGTGAGATATGGTTTAAGTTAATCTTCTCTTTTTATCTCTTTCCAACTTAATTAAATTGTGCTTATGATCTTGTTTATCCATCTGCTGCTTGTTTGTGCTCTTAATTCTGATAAATATATTTGCATTGCTAAATAGTTTTCATGTTATTGAAATTTACTATAAAATATTTAAGTACTTTAAAATGTTAAGGATTTTTTAAGACTCATCTATGCAATCAATTTCAGAAACCATATTTTGGCACAATTTATACATATTAAAAAAAAAAAAAGAAAAAAAATCCTCAACCCTTGCAAGCCATGAGCACATCCAAAACCTTGTCTTTGCCTGAATTTTATTCTGTAAGCAGCCATGTTTCATTATATAAAAACTGAATTAAGGATTATTTATCCATAGTTCTGCATAAATTCTCAATTTGTAATGTGTTGCTATATAAATTTTTATTTTATATTTAGATTCGTATACAGAAATGGACCTTGAAATTGGAACATTTGAAAATTGCCGATCAAGGAGACTATACCTGTGTTGTATCCAATCACTTGGGCAGCATTGATTTTAACTTTACTGTGGAAGTTTCAGGTTTCAATATCATTAATTCTTTTCCTTAAGTTTTGCTGTATTTCTGCTACATTTCCATTGAAATATTTTTATTTTTCCCATTAATAATTTTTTTAATAAGAACTGAAAACTCATTAAAATCTTTCTTCCTGTTGTACTAATATCATATAAAAAATTAGCATTAATTAAATCTTTCTGTCACAATTGCTTCTATTGTAAGACCATTAATTTTCCATCTTGAAAGAAAACAGAATGTTTTTGTATTCAAATTAGGTTATGTAATTAAATATACAGAGTTTCCCACAGGTTTAAAAACGGGCAGGATACTACTGTTCTGAAAAGGGCACTTTTAACAATTTTCAGGGCACTTTTTACATTGTTCAGAGCACTTTTTCATTTTTAAGGGCATTTTTATAGAGTTGAATCTAGAATCTACCGGTTCAAAAAGGTCGTGAAAAAACAGAAATTTCATCAAAAAGTTGAAAAAAAGAAAAAAAAAAGGTAAATTTTGTTAAAAGATCGCGAAAAAATGGCAAATGTTGTTAAAAGATCACGAAAACACGGCCAATATTGTTAAAAGATCGCACAAAACAGCAGATTTTGTTGAAAGATCGCAAATAACGGCATATTTTGCTTAAAATCGCGAAAAAACGTCTAATTTCGTGAAAACGCGAAAAAATGGAACTTTTCACAGAATTTTCCGTTTTATTACGATTTTTGGACAAAATTTGCCGTTTTTTCGCAAATCTTTTGACAAAATCTGCCGTTTTATCGCTATTTTTTGACGAAATTTGCCGTTTTTTGCGACTCATTTGACAAAATTTTCCGTTTTATCGTGATTTTTTGGAAGAAATTTGTCATTTTCCCACGATCTTTTGAGGAAATCTGCCGTTTTGTGCAATTTTGTGACGAAATTAGCCATTTTTTGCGAATCTTGCCAGAAATTAGTCGTTATTTCGCGATTTTTAATGAAACTTACCGTTTTTTAACGATTTTTTGCGTAATTTACGCGCTGTAGTGCATTCGGATCATCGCTGGAGGGCTGTGTTTTTTCAAATGTGGGGCAAGAAGGGTGCTATTTTTTTTTTCGAATGAATGACAAGAGAGGTGCTAGTTTTTGGATGAGGGGCAAGAGGGGCGCTATTTTTTAAACTAAAGGGCAGGAGGGGCGGAGCGCCCCCCTGAAACCCTCTGGGGGAAACTCTGAAATACATCTTTCACTATCTGTATAGAGTGAATGCATAAGTAAGTGACTAGTGGGGCACAAAACTGTAGTAAACAAGAAATAATTTATGTATATGTTAATTTCAGTAGATGGAAACTTTATCTAAATAGGCATTTTTCTACAAATCAAAGTTAATACATCCTTCCTTTAATATTCATTTTCTATAGTTTTTTGTTTTACTGGTCAGTTGTTAGTTAATTCATGCATCACTGAGCTCAACAATAGTACAGAGGATTAACTCCATATTTTGAAATATTAAATCCAGTGGTTTGCTCATGAATACAATGCTAAATATTTCTGAGAAAAATTTTTGGTAAAACATAGATTTTCTCCCATAGAGTAATATGGAGTAGAATTTTCAAATTGGATTATTTTTTAAAAAATTGATGATACTGCAATTTTTACTGATATATATTTTTTATTGAAAAGACTATAGATTTTTTTTTAGTTTGATGTTAGTTAAAAATAGGGCTAGACGATATAAGAAATATAATGTACCAATATATCAATGAGTTAATATTGATATCGGTGATATATCGTGATAACTACCTTAAGTTGTGTAACAATAGAAATATTGCTAATTTCAGAAGAAAAAAAATAATAATACAGTAGCAGCAATTTTAGTACCAATAGATCTAGAAAGGAACTAAACAATATTTTATCCCTACATGTTCACACAACATCATTAAATGTACATATACATATATTTATGCATGCAAAATAGATATATTAAAAAAAAAAAAAAAAAAAAAAAAAAAAAAAAAAAAGCATTTGTTGCATAGTATTTTTCTTTAAAAATAGCATGTTTCCTTTTCTTCATACTTTATGGATTATTTATTAACACTAGAACGACCAAGACCGTCATTTTGACGGATTTCAAATTTCATGCTTAAAAATTTGATATAATTTATGAAGTATTCTGAAATTTTATGACATGACTTTTAATAAAATATAAGAATAGTTAAATATTCCTATTCAATTTCTTCTCACCTGTTTTAATTTTCATAATCAGTATGACCTATACCTATTTATACCAAGACCCGTCAAAATGACGGCTTTGATAATTAAGAAACTCATACCGAGGTGGTAAGGATTTCCCCATTTTCAACATGCACTAGTCCATTTTGCCCATGCTCAGATCCCTCTAGTTTTATATCAAATGTGGTAAATCAATAATTGGTAAATGTAATCAGGAGGCAATCATTATCAGTTTTCTAACGTGATGAAGTTTTTGATGAAAAGTGCAATCTTTTCAGAAATTAACCTGTGAAAAGTCCAATCTTGGAAAGTTGTATAAACACATTTTTATAAAATAAATAAAATTTATTTTTTGTAAATTCCGGACAACAGTGAAACGATTTCCAGGAAGAAAAAAAATATTCAAAGAATTCAAAAAACTTACTAGAAAAACTACTAATAAATGAAGACTGTTCGAACGCAAATTCAAGTAATAATAATTTGGACATATTTTGCGAGAAAAATTAAACGGATTTTTGAGATTCTAAAGAAGCTGAAGATGAAATTGAATTACGAGATATTAGAGAAAGTTAAGAAAATGAATATGAAAATGAAGATTCAGGGAGTGAATATGAAATTCCCATAATGAGCCACAGATGCAGAAAGCGATTGCAAATATGTTCAGATACTGAATCGAATAGCCAAACATAAACCAAAAAGAAGGACAGAAAAAAGACATTACTCTCCACAGTACTGAATGGGTAGAATTAAGGAATGATTGTGTTGGTAGTCTCCAATCACATATTATATTCAAGGAAGCAAAGCAAAACATTATGCTTGGTAATGTTAGCAGTGCATTTAGACTTATGATTGATAATCGAATGATGGATCATATAAAAACTTGCACTGAGCTCAAGGCCAGAAATGTTTTACAGAAGGACGATTCTAAAATTACAAATGATGATTTATATACATTTTAGCTATTTTGTATGCATGAAGCGAGAAATTTGAAATTATCCTATTTGTGGTTTAAAATAAAAAAGGACGGGGAACCTTTTTTTTTTAAATGAAACTATGTGTAGAAATAGATTTTCAGAAATTCATTTCAATTATTCATTCGTTTCGACAAGAAAAAAAAGAGAGAAGAGTTTGTTTATAAACTGAAAAAATTTAGATTAGCGTCCAGAATTTGGAAGTCCTTTATTCATAACAGCCAAGCTTATGGCAAACGAGATCATAACATAAGCGTAAATGAGCAACTGTTTCCAAGAAAAGCAAGATGCAGATTGCATCTTGCCAATAAACTTTGATGCCAATAAACTGGACAAATTCGGAATTAAGTTTTGGTTAGCTGTAGATGTGTGAAGCAAATATCTTATAAATGGCTTTTTTTTTTTAGGCAAAGATGAACTTAGAAAATCAGGCATACCTTTGAATGAATTTGTAATTTTGAATCTTGTAAAAAAAATGTAAATTGTGGGAGAAATGTAACAATGGATATTTTTTTAAGTATACAACTCACAAAAAAGCTACTGCCCCCCCCCCCCCCCCAAAAAAAAAAAATTGTTTGAACTATGTGAATAAATAAAAGAGAATTGCTGAAAATAGCTAAATCTAGAAAAGATAGCATTACTCCTTTCTCTACAAAACTCTAGAAATCAAATAATATTGTTCTAACAATTTACAAAAGTGAGCCTCATAAAAAAGTGCCACTTCTTGCCCAAATATAATTCTGAAAAAATCGTTTCTAATCAAAAACAAATTTCTGTACTGAGTCGTTTTACGGTGAGCAATGTTTGGAGTAGAGGTAGTTGACCAAATAACTCGCAATTATAGCGTAAAAGCAGGGTCACGTAGATGGTCTTTGCAGTTATTTTATAATATTTTGGGCATGGCAGCAGCAATCAATGCGTGGATATTATATAAAGAGACTTGTGATGAAAATATAACTAGATTTTTTAAAATTATCCGAAGAACTATCCAGTGAAAATAGGTGCTGTAGTAAAGAAGCCTCCTCCGAAAAACAAGAACAAAAAGCACTGGGTTGTACTCCAGAAAACTACAAAAATAAGTCATTGTGAACGCAAATCTTGTCAAATTCAATTGTACAACAAATAAAGAGTGATTTATACCTGCAATGTATGCCAAAATATGTTTGTGGTAAATGTTCATTGAAGATAACATGTACTTATAAAGTATGTATCTCATAGTTATTTCATACATATTAAAAGTGCTATACTATAAATGCAAATAGAAACTGCTTTTTATTGACAATTAATGAATTATTATATTAAATGTTGTTTTTATTAAATTATATTCTTTTATTTACATTAAATGAATCAAAAGCTACAATGACAGCAAGGATAAAAAAAATCCGCCAATTTGACGGGTGCGGTAAAACTAGGTATATATGTAAAATCGGTAGTTCTAGTGTTAATAACATTTTAATTATGTCGTGCATAACTCAGACTATTATAAAAATAAATTAAAATGAAATATTCTTAAATTTAGGACACTGACAAGTCTAATATAATTAAAATAAGTAAAAGCAGAAAAAAAAACCTAAAATCAATTTAATGCCACATGCCATGCTGATTATAGTACTTGTAATTAAATATGTTTCTGTGGATGATAGGTGCTGCAGAAATGTTGTTTTTCAATAATTCTTTGAGGAATCAATGCATTTTTAATATAAAGAATTCTCTGCATTTATATTGTCCTACCTATTTATTACAAGAAAACAACATCAAAACTTTTTTTCTTTTAAGTATAAATATTCAAATAACATTTTGAAGTAATTTTATACTAATTATATATATATAGATATATATATATACAGGGTATGCTAAATTCTTTCGAGAAAACTTTGCTCTAATGAAAATACAACAAACAACAAAAAAGGAAAAAAATATGAAATGAATTAATTTTTTATTCAGTGGCATAGCAGATGTTATACTGACTAAGAATCTTTTTTTTAAAGCAATGAATCATCACAGTGAATGAGTACTTCAATTTTGACTTTTTCCGAAATTGATGAGAATCAATTTGGGAATCTCAAGTCAAAGTTTGAGCAAACTCTGATTAATTGCTTGGAAGGAAACTGAGTATCCCAGCTGTTGGGCTAAGGACAATATGATAATCAGCTGTATTCTCTGTCAACTGGAACTCATTACAATAACCAAAGCTTGTATGATTATTCATGACATATCAGTATATGAAGTTATTGCAATATGTATAGACCAATGAACAGGCCCGTAGCCAGGATTTCCCTTCAGAGGGGGCTGAATTTTGGAATTCTTTTCTGATCTGACAGTAGTAATTTTCATAATTTAAATCGTAATTAAAAAAGTAAGTAAGGCGTTACTTAAGATATGTTCCTGCACAGGATATGTAATGTTCATTTTAAAAATTGTTTATATTTTTTAGAGTTCCATTACAATTTATGGTTTTCAAGAGTATTTCTAGTTTTCAAACTTGTTTTTTAACTGAGAGTATTTTTAGAGAAAAAAAATTGTAACAAAAATAAAATAGCACAAACTAAAAATGTTTGAGATGAGCCTTGAGTATTCTACCAGAAAGACATTAAAATTTTTTTTAAATGCTGACAGTTAATTTGAATAGATTTAAAACACAGGCTGATTAATATTAGTGTGCACCTGTCTTGCAATATGATGGTAGGATCTTAAAATGATCAATCCATACATGAAATTAATTATTTAGATTATTTTTCAAATGAAAAAATTAATTGCTACACATGTATGTGACAATAAAAATTATATATATATTTTTTCACATTCTCTGATTATAATAATTATAAATTCAGTACTCTTAGTACAATAATTTTACTAGTGCTTCACAAACAATTTCTGACTTCGTTTTAGCCATGAGGCTAACCTTATCAGGATCTACTAGAACGTCTCAGTAAATGCAAAAAATTGCAAAGCTACTCAGTCTCTCATTCGCCATAATGCTCAGAGGCAAAATTTTAATCATTTTCACTGTCGAAAAAGATCTTTCAGTGCTCATTGTTTTTATTGGGATTGTAGCCAAGACTGTCAGCAAGTATTGTACTATTGCGGTACTCTAAAACTTTTAGGACCTCTGCATTTGTATTAACTTTAGCAATTCTCTCACACCATAATTCATATTCAGCTTTCATTTTTGATATTAATACTTTATCGTCAAAATATTAATAGAGATTCTCTAATTTCCTTGCTTTTTCTTGAGATGTAAATCCTGGAAGAAGCATATGAGAATCTGTTACAATGTCTTAATACAAAATGAATATTTTCTAAACACGGAATAAAGACCAAGACCGTGTAATACATTTCAGTGGATGGAATTTGAGAGTTTGTATGTGTTGTCTGTCTAAATATTATTCAAGATTTTTACTTCAGTTTTGAAGATGTCTCCCCTAAATTTTGATGCAAAATTAAATACCTCGCAAAAAGTTTTCAGTATAATTTCTGTATGTTTTTATAGATAATTAGTACATTTTAGCATGAGTTACAGCTGATATCATATCAATAGATTTTTATTGAATAAGTATTGACAGTGGCTTTGTCAGACTGAAATGATTTCTCAAACAAACAAGCTTATGAAAAAATCTCTAATCTCCATGACTGCCAATAAAGCTCTAGCTGCTGAAGAAATGTTCCATGTGTTTTCCAAAATATTTTCTAAGCTAATGCAAATGCATCAAACAGCTCAACAAAAGTTAATATGCTTTCATGCTTCATCATAAATCTTGTGCTTCAAAGGCACAAGATTCTTTTTTATTCGTCATTCTCTTTCATTTTATGAGGCATATGATAAATTGCTTCATGAAGAGCTAAATTTGCCTTGATGTGATTTCAATGAACAACTGTCACTTCATCAACAGTTCCAGATGGCAAGAATCAGCAGCTGGATAATGTAAGGTTTTAATTGATGGTCTTGCACAATAGACATATGTAATTTTGGAATACTTCTGGCAAATTCAAGACTAGACCACACTAACATAACCAACCATATTAACCGCTTTGTCATACGCTTGTGTAATGAATTTACACAAATCAGTACGTAGTTCATCACAACATTGCACTATTTATTCTGTTCTATTTTCAGTGGACAACTCATTTACTTGAATTAAACCCAAAATATCATCCCAAATCATTGAGGTTTTGAATTTTATAAATTGTCCCCATATCTAACTCAAAGGGGGAAGCTGTTCTGTGCTTGAAATATCCATAGTTTTAACAGCAATCAACCCAAAACATCACATTATTTAGTTTGGTAAACGGTTTTTCATTAACTATGCAAGCATATTTGAATGATTTTATTCTGAATATTTGGGCTGAAATAGGTAGCATTTCTACGACTGTTTATAACATTTCAATTCACCAACTCCAGACTTAGCTCTAAATCTTAAAAGAGGTCTTAGCTTATCATCTTCTTTATTAGTTTTCTAACATTATAGAAGCGCTGTTATGTTCACCTCTAAATAGCATTTCTTGCTCTGTGCAAAATAAGAATGTTAGAATGTTAGATATTCACCTTCTTGAAAACTCTTTTAAGGGCACTATGGAAAACTGCAGGAAAATCCCTATATAGGGGTATCCATTCTTGAAGTTGATAGTTCTACAAAAGATAAAGAAACTTTTCTCCACAAACAGACTACTCTGTGTACGTTTTCTTTCTTTTAAAGATTTATGTACAAACAATTTCAAGCAAAGTTATTCAATGAAGACTGGAGAACACCTGGCTGCCATGGTGACTTTGAAAGTTTGTCCATATTGTATCATCTTTCTTCAAACCATTCCTTTTCAAAATTTTATACTGCTAGCGTTTTTTTTTTTTTTTTTTTTTTTTTTTTTTTTTTTTTTTTTTTAATAAAAAGTTTTTTACAATTATAACATTATTTTCAAATATAATCTCTTAAAAATCATTATTTTTCACATAATTTTACATTACAAGAGGCTGTTAAAGTATTTGGCTCCATTCTCTATAAAAGATTTCAACACTGATGACTTTAAGTTTTCATTATATTGTGAGATAATGAGTACAGAGAGAGAAAAAGAAAAGAAAAGAAATATCATAACACGCATGTAAGTGTTTTATATCTGACACCTAAAGTTAAATTATATGATATATGCATATTACACTTACTTTTTCTTTGTGAAATTAATGATATGGCATTACTAGGGATTTATCTAGGGCTAGCCAAATAGCCAAAAAGCTAACTGAAAGCTCTTTTTGCCCCCAAAATATTTAGTGAATTAGCCAAACAGCGACAGCTAAAAAAGAAAAAATAATTTTAAATGTTCTATTTTTTTTTTTTTTTTTTTTTTTTTTATCAAATTTACTTTGATTCAGAGATGGAAACTTCAGTGCAAATGTAATTGTTCTTTAGTACATTCGGTTAGTAATATTTTATGTAATAAACTATAATAATTCATTAGAATTGAATCTAAGATTTTTTTGCTCTTACTATGAATGTATGTTAGAACATCATAAGCTTAAATGCATTCTATTTCTAAGGAGTACATATTTCTCTTATTTGAGTAAGTGTCTTGTTTCTTTTTAATCTTCAGTAATAACAAATCACTGTTTAGAACTGAATTTGCACTAAACATGTTTTACATTTAAAAATTAAGTTTTCAATGAAAAAAATATATCCAGATTTCTGAAACAAAATGGCTTAATTTTTAAATTCCAGAACTTGGCAAGTCTGAATAAATAATTTTTATGTATGTAGAAATTTTGCATAAATGAAACATTTTTCTTTTTCTTGGCTAAAGCTTTTTTTATTTGGCTAAAAGTTCTTGGCTGTAATTAGCTAAAAAGCTACAATTCTCTTTTTCCTAGATTAAACCCTACATTACACTTATTGAATTTTACTGTGCATAAAGTAAAAACAGTGTTTTAAGAAAAACATATTTTATGTGATAGATACGAATAAAGAACAAAATATCCGAATGAGCGATATAATGAGGAATTTACTTTAATTAAAGAAATTTATATTTTTACAACTAGAAATATGAATAGTTCTAATGTAACGGTATATTTCTAAAAAATATATCAAATTATATTATCATTAGCTAAATCATTATTATATTTATTCTCATTAACTTTGCAAAATCTTTTTGAACTTTCAGGAGGGGCTTCAGCTCCCTTAGTCCCCTCCCTGGCTACATGCCTACCAATGAGAATGATGAAAGAAGAAAGCATGATAAGTGTTATTCAGTACCATGCAGCCAAACAGCAGGAACAAACTCTTAGTTTTCAGTAAAAGAATACATAGCAGTAATTGACATATTTCTAACAGAGATAATCAAGGTAGATTTTCGGTTTTTGATGAGGATGGAGAATGAAAATGTTGTAATGGACTATCGAACTGTTTTTTTTTTTTTTTATATAGCTCTAGCGGTGTGCACAAAACATTATTATTTTATTTGATTTTAAGATATGGCAGTTATTCAAAACTCCAATGAGCAAGTTCACTCATTGTTCAAAATTTAAATGAGCCCAAAACATTGTTTTTTTTTTTTTTTTTATTGGAATTTATACTGAGTCTGAAAATACTTATAATCACAGTATGTTGATTGGTTTGAAAATATCACATAACCATATCAAAATATTGGATATTTGTTATATTTATAAAGATATTATGATATTTACAAATTTTGCCATATATCTTATTGTATTGAAAATATCTATTCATTTTAGTTGCGCATATTTTTGATGCGCTATTCTATTTGAAAGTGATCAAACTGTAACAATCTAAATATTACAAAGCTACTTCGATATTTGGAAAAGAGCCATTCATTAATGCCAATCCTATAGAAGAAATTTATAAAAATATCTCATTTGCATTTCAGTATTTACTAATTAATTTTATTTTTATTTATTTATTTATTTATTTTCTGCATTGGAAAGCTGAGGTTGATCTGTACAAAAGGCTGTTGTTTACTTTTACAATTTTGACTGCAGATTTTTTTTATAAAGATGTTTTCAGTTTCAAAATTGGTTTTGAAAATGTCATAACTGAAAATGTAAACAAAATTGAAAAAAAAATTGTATAGATTGATCTCACCTATGCAATGCAATAAATAAATAAATAAATAAAAATATCATTTAAAAATATGAAATTGCAAATGAAATATCTTTATAAATTTCTTCCATGGGATTAGAATTAGTGAATGAGCCTTTTCGCTTGATTGAAGTAGCCTCTTAATATAACTCAAATAAACAATCAGAAATAAGACTAATTTTAAGGTATTTTTTATTTATTTAACAAAGTTATTTTAAAGCTAAATAAAGAAATCTTTTATTTTAGAAAGACTTCCCCATCGACCTATAATGGATCAGCAATATCCTTCAAACCAGACTGTATACTTGGGAGACACAGCAATTTTTGAATGCCGATTTGTTAGTGACTTGCATCCATCAATGCAATGGTTGAAGTTTTATCAAGTAAATGGATCTTGGTTCGATGAAAATGATGAACCATATGCAAAGCAAGTTCGGGTAAATTTGTGTTCTAATTCATATATATTTTACTTTCAATATCACAGACAGGGTTGAATTTCTATTTTATGTGTGCGTGGATCCAATCCAATTTGCCTCTTCTTCGTTTTTCAGGAAATCCATAATAATTTCCTTTAAGTTGTTAGCAAATTCTGCAATAAGTTCTAAGCAACACCTTAAAATTTCCTGTATTTGAGAAACTAATTATTTAATTTTTATATTACCATGAAAATAATAATGCTTAATGACAAACAGTATTTGTTGAAGAACACCACTCTAATATTTAAGTTTCTTCAAATCCACTAGTAGTTGTTTCTCAACTCTTTTTCAAAATTTTGTTTGCTTTTCAAAATGATAAACAATGCAGTTGAAATTTTACCTGACCTGCCTTCAATTTCTGCCACTATGTGCCTGGACCCATCTGATGCAAGCCTAAATATAGCCCTAATTATAAATTTCATTCTCTTTCAGCTTTTTAAAATTATTCCAACATTTCAATATACTATATTCTAGTTTAATTAGAATTAAAAATAAATTTATTATTATTTTTTAATGTCAATTTTTGCAAGTATGATTAATGTAATTTTATTCTCTTTTTTAGGAAACTAAAAACTTTTTTAAATTTATGAGGAAAGTCTAGGAAATTCAATGTAAAGATTGTGATTTGACAATTATAATAAAAAGGGAAAGAGAAAGAAAAATTTTATTCATGATTAATTAATACAGTGAAACCTCCGAATAAGGGACATCTATGGGACCGGAACTTTAGTTCCTTAAATAGAGGTGTCCCTTATTCAGAGTTTTATTTATGCCCTAAAGGATATAAAAATAACAAAACATTAAAAGGTGAAGTTTAAATGTATTTGAAGTGTATAAATTACGTTAATCAGACACAAAAGGAATAGTAAATTAATTAATTAAAAATTTTAACTGATTACTAAATTATTAAATGTTTGGTAAAATTATTGATTTGTATTTTTTACAAACTGTGTACATGCAAAAAGTATAAAACATTTAAATTAGTTATACTGGAAGTAATCAATCAAAAGTGATTGCTTTGCAAATCTAAAATTTTCAAGTGTTCATTTACCCTACTTATAAATTTTAATTCTTCATTAGCATTTACAAAAAAAAAAAAAAAAAAAAAACTATTTAACTGCTCTGCTCAGCAAGTAGAAAATGTTTTGACACATTTACAAATTCATTTTTAATGGAAAGGTATAAAACTGGAATGCCTGACTATGGAAGCGATTTGGAATCGAACTGTGTTTTCAAGTTTTGAATAAATTATCTATTGAGTTATAAGTGATTTTGATCACGTGACATATGTTTTTCACCTTTCCTTGAGTACTTATTCTTCTTTCGTGTATAAATTCGGTTCAAAATGCCCATATTGACACTATTTTCTGAAAGATCTATTGCATTTGAAAAGGAAAAGAAAAAAAAAGAGAAAAACAGTTTGATTACATAATTTAAACAATGCTTGCTAGTTTCAGGAATTTTTGAATATGATAAATTAAAACTTTTGTCAAAAAATTTGCCCTTTTGGATTTGAGAACAGCATTAAAGTATTTGTAAAGTTCTTTATTTCAGAATTTTCTTTTATTCTCCACTTTCAGAATCATCCTCATATTTTCAGCATTACTTTCAATGGCGATAAACGCATTGAAGTCAAATCAGAATTGTGGGTAAATAAATGCTCGTAAAATGTGTTGTATCCCTCTGTATCAACATGACTGTCTGTCAGTTTGATAAGTTCACCAAAATCTGTATTTTCATTTTCATTACAGACTACTTCATTATCTGAAATTCAAAAACCAGTCTTTTTTATCTCATTTTCAAATGTTCCTTATTTAGAGGTAAATGCATTATACGTCCTATACCAAGGGACTGGGACTGTGAGTTTTGTATCTTAAATACAGGTGTCCCTTATTCGGAGTGTCCCTTATTTGGAGGTTTCACTGTATATATATATGTATCAGAATTTTTTATTTTGAGAAATTTTTAATCTTGGAATGTATATTTTATTTTTGCAGTCAAATAATCCAAATTACACGAATCCCAACTTTCTTATTATCGAAAATGTTACCTTTGATGATGCTGGAAAGTATGCTTGTGAAGCTGGGAACACTTTTGGAGTTTCATGGAGGACTGTTTGGCTTACTGTTCTGCCTGGTAAGCTTTGTAACTTACATTAAATTCTTTTATTTGGAGAAGAGTTTAATTTTCTTTAGAAATAGTCTTTAAAAAATAATATTTTTTATTTTTATTTCTGATTGTATATAAATGTCTCATTAAATATAGTAATTAGACAATATATATATATTGTGTGAATGCAAAAATTCATGCGGAGGAGCAATACATGACTTTAGAATTGCCGTAAAGTGTTGTCATTAATACTGCCATCTACGTAAGACAGATCGTTGGAAGGGTGACGTGTGCAGTTTTCATTTCACACAAAATAATTTGTGTAGATACAAACTACTTCAAGAAAGTTTACTTTCAAAATGAGTATCGATAAGGTGCTTTACAAGTTTCGGAAAGGAATAAATGTTGTAGCAACTGTAAAAAGCATTTAAGAGGTTTATCAAGATCAAGCACCTGCTAAACAAACTGTGGAAAAATGGTTTGCGAAATTTTGCCGCGAAGAGTTTGATCTTGAAGACGAGCCATGCTCAGGTCAATCTTTGCACATTGATGATGATGTTGTGCATACTTTAGTTTAGAATATGTCACAAATTTCAACAGAGGAAGTTGCTACAGCACTTAAAATTTACTGATCAACTGCTTTTCGGTGTTTAAAAAACATGGGGTTCGATTTGAAGCTTGATATATGGGTGCCCCATTTGATGACCGAGAGGAACAAAATCGAGCAAATTTCTACTGCCATTTCTTTACTTGGGCAGCTCAAAAACGAACCATTTTGAAGCGAAATGAGCGATGGTTTCATGCAGGAATTTCATTATAAGAATTTTGTGTTTGTGGTTCATTATCGAATTCTCTCTCTGTAATTTTAAATATATGTAATAGATGTGCTGCTAGATGGTTGAACAGATTAAAGTTTTCAGGCCCAGCACAGCCCGACCCATAGAAAAAAAGTTTGACCTGTCCTGACTGTAATTCTACAATAAATGGAATTTAAATTGATATGGTTAAAAATTGTTTCAAAAGAAGAATTCTGATAAGAAATACATATTTTATTCCTTTTTTTTTAGGTGTGTTCATAATTATGTAAATAACATAGCACTTATAGTCGTTGTTCAGTCAGTCCGTCCGTCTGCTGTTTGTCCGTGTGTCCGCCCACATATAACAGAGCAAAAACTACCCACTCAAATGCTTTGAAATTTGAAATACATAAATACATAATTATTGCAAAATTTTGTCGAATTATTTCAAATTTTATGAAAATCGGATGTATAGTTTAAATACAAAGCAGTCAAAAGTTTTCCAATACATTACGGCCAATAGGAAAAATATGTTTCAAGTTCATTTTAATGGTGCTACAGCCTTTCAAACAGAATGAAATTGATATGCAATTACTGAAGTGAACTAAAATATACATTCTAATACATTATGCAGTACAAAAAATGTTTATTATTCATTTATAGGGCCACACAAAGAATTCAGTTACGTAATAGTATAGAGTGAAACTTTGTTTTTGGCATTATTTTAATCATATTAAATTATTTCACATGTAATAAAATTTATATATGTTGCTGAAGTTTACTATGAGATACATCCTATCAGGGATGTAGTGGAGGATATACGGAATATATGCCGTATACCCTCTGGATTTTTTAAGGAACACCATATACCCTCTGTTTCTCAAAAAAAGTTACAGTATATACACTCCAGGATATACCCTTTGTTTTGAGCGTATATCCTCTGCTTAGAGCGCATACCCTCTGCTTTTTTTACAACTACACCACTGCACCCTATATCATGGAAAGTCCATAGTATTTACAAGGGCACACAAAAGATTTCGGATACACCATACTGCAATCGAAATACTGTAATAATACAGACAGCTGCCAGAAGTGCATTTTTAGTTGTTATATGAATTTTTAAGTTTAACTGAATTTTTGCATATTGCGTTGTGTGTATAAATGAAGTAGATCATATACAACAGAATACACCAGGTAATACAACAGAAACTGCACAGGTTACAGAATGTGAACGAAAGTAGCTTAAAGGTGGTTTTTAAATAAGTCATGCATTTGTACACTGAACTTCATTTAGTAAACAAAGATATGTTTGTAGAATATAGAAAAATGATATACATGGCTATGCAAAGAATTAGATTCATGGCTGTCTATGGAAGATAATCTCTGGAAGCATAATTTTACTGGATTTAAGCATGTTTTAGTCTTAATTAAATTTTAGCTTGATAGCGGTATATTCATATGTAAAGATAGTAGGCAAAATACATAGCTGTACAAAAAAATTAAAATATGCTACTGTCTATTGGGTATAAATTTCAGAAAGTCAAATTTCAACCTATTAGGCATTTTAACACTTTAAAACATAGTTGAAAATGTTTAAGAAATCGATTCATCTATCTGTGATCTAACTTGTGTTAATATTGTTTGATTGCTCTATAATTGATATACAGTAGACTCCCTCAAATCCGCAAACCAGAAATCCGCAACTCTCTAAAATCCGCACATATTTTATGGATGTAAACAATGAAACTTTCAATTCGGATATTGCTACAAAATTTGATTTTTTTTAGTTTTGTATAAATTTCATATATTTTTTAATTTGTAATTTTCTTAATAATACTCCATTCAAGTTTCTTTCATGAATTAAGAATTATTTTTTTGGGGGAAAAAATTCAAGATATTGCTGATATTACTGGTAATCACATCTTACTAAATATATTTATGCATTAATCAAGATTTTTTGGTGATTAAGCCTGGGTAAACCTGAAACAAAACTTTCTTTTTTTATGATTTTGATGTGAATTAGGAATGTATTTTCACGAGGCAAGTTTTGTTGAATAATTTTCGAAAAATACATTTAATCTTTATAATGAATATTTAATCATACACTACTGATTATCAGCTTGACCTTTGCTATTAGTACTTTAATCATTTAAAAAATTATCTAAATTTTTATTATTTTAGTTTATTACTTATTTTAATATTTTATTATATTGTAAGCTTCATTATAGTTCCAAATGCACTATTAATTGCACTCAAATTACTGTTTAAAATTTATAAACAAAGCAATGACCAGAAATCCGCAAAATTCTAAAATCTGCACAACCTCTGGTCGCAAGCTGTGTGGATTTGAGGGAGTCTACTGTATGTTATTGAGATTAACTATGACATACTTAGTATTGAAAATAAAGTCATAATGTTTATAGTTTATTTACAGAGCCACTCAAAAATATTACATTACTTTATGGTCTATAGGAAATGTCGTATTTAAATAAATATGATGCACTTATAATCATGATCTGGTCTGTTTGTCTGTCCGAATAAAACAGTGCAAATCTAAATAAATGGTTTGAAATTTCATTTATGTAATTGTTGGAGAATTTCGTTGACTTAATTTCAAATTTTATGAAAATTGGATCAGAACTTAAAAAGATAATAATAAAAGCTTTCTTCATTCGACTAAATCCTATCATACATAAATCAAATCATACTGTAATATGTAATGATTCTAGGTTTGCTATATTGATTATGTACTATATAAGAAGGAGTTTTATTATTTTCACATAACTGAATTTAAGATATATAATCGTATCATGCTTTGCATTCATGCATTTTTGCATAAGAGTTTAATAACTATTGCATCAAAATCTGAATACTTATGAAAATAGTTATAGTACAAATGCACCTCATTTGCCACATTTGATGTGCAATTTCCAACTTTTTAATTATTATTATCATTATTATTGACTTGTCATTTTTTGTTAAATCTTTTTTTAACATTTTGCAAGCTAAGTTAATAACTTTGCATGCTATCGCTAAACTAGTTGGATGTGCCAATCCCAAAACTTTCTTCTATCTCATACGTACATTTTAATATTTAAAAAAAATAGTTACTCATTTTAATGCTTTAATAATTTTAATTCAAGACCATACCAATTTTGATTTTCATCTTAAATTTCTGCTTCAATCAATTAATCGGAGTAAAAACGAATTTCCGTCTCTGCACGAGCCGATGGACAATAGAATGATAAGCAGATTTTTTTATTTTTCAAATTCAGGGAGGACCTGCTTGCCTTACCAAAAAATAATCATATACAAAAAATTTAGTTCAGTTCTAGAACTAACTACATACACTTTTATGTGGTGCAAGTGTGGTGAAAATGGCATAAAATTCGCTATTGCAGCGCCCCCTTCCGGCGAATTATTTTCAGATTCAGGGCGATCCAACTAGCCATAGCCATACACATACACAAAAAATTTGATTCAATTCGATGCATAAC